>CM059836.1:1239166-2478333 GCA_030444775.1 Atalantia buxifolia | reverse complement strand
GGAATTGTAATTATAATTTTATTTTGAGTTTTAAAGATGGTAAATATTTAGAATTATCCATAATATCTACATTCATTCATATCGAATTTTAACTACTTAATATGGATATGGATAACTATAGATATTTGTGGATATTTATTTTTTTTTCAAATTCACAAATCGTACAAGATATTAATAAGTTAGTAACGTGATTATTAATTTGTTTTACATTATAAAATTTTAATTATTTGTATTTCCTAAACTCATTAATATTAAAAGCTAACTAAATTTATATTTTATAAAACAATAATAAATTAACATCACCAGTGTTACAGGTCTGCGACCGTTTACGACAGTGGTGCCGTCACAAACAGAGATAAAGGTGTTAATTGGTAAAACAATCTGACAACCCTTACTAGATAGGGCCCACGCTTAACTTCTCTCCCGTTGCCCGTTTCTTCTTTTTCCATCTAACCATTGATTTACTTGAATTTGCATCGAACGGTGTAACATTTTTTTATAATTTTTTATTCACCGATCTATTAATGGGCATGAACCATTGTAGTCGTGGCCGTTAAAATGTGAAATTTATTAGTGTGTTGTTGTATTCTGCATGTCAATAAATATACCAGCAAACCCACGTGCTTAGAAGTGCTTATTCACGTGCGAAGGCTGCTTATTCACGTGAACCAGCAAGTACTTCTGTCTAGTCTGTGACCGAGTTGTCAAGTAGGGTCCACAAAAACGAAGGATACAACAATGCAGTAATAAACTCTTGAGGCTGATAACATAACACGTCAGATTAGATGTTATGGATAAATGATGTACGTATATTTGCATATGACCCGTTTAATTAATTTTATAGGAGCTGGCTAAGTTACGGATTCTGTAACTTACAGATCCAGCTTTAGTCAGCTCCCACACACACCCATTTGCTGGCTTTTCTCTCTCCTCAGGACATGTGTGCTCTTCTCATTGGGTGTGTATGTTACAGACTCTGTACCATAGCAACCTCCGTAATTCATAACAATTTTTATAACATAACATTATCCTGAAAACTGAAAAGTGATAAAATGCGACTTGCCAGACTGTCAACAAGCCACTCATTCATCATTTAAATAAGACTTTGTTTTTTTAAAAAAAGACTAATATTGTATGTAACTCAATCAATTTTTTTAAATTATTTAAGATTAATGTTCAGATTATTACTTATTTATTATTAATATATTTATAACTAAATAATTATTAAAATTAATATTATTTTAAGTTTTATATAATACTATATTTTTAACTCTTATTACTATTCGAGATATATCTAAGTTAATCATTGAATTACTAATTTTCTAATTATAAGTTTTCTGAATCAACCATAAAAATTTGAACGAAAGATTTTGTATAACTAAATTATGTTATTTGATACAAAAATAGTTTTAAATTAATTTTGTAATTGAACCTTTTAACATTTTATAATCTCAAAATTTTTTTTGAGAGAAACCAAGATCATTTTTTTTTTTATTATAACATGACTTAAATTACCACTACTGTCTATTTAATAAAAACGCAGCTGGCCCTATTTTACGGTGATGGAATTTTATTCCCCAACAATTACAAGACTTGAACTAATCCCTCATAATGATAGAGTTGTCACCAGGTAATTAAAATATTACCAAAAAATTCTTCTAATTTAATTTTTTAAATATTTATTTATTTATTTATCTCTATATAAATATAGGAGTAAAAAATAAAAAAGAAGTCATCTCCTACAAGATTATTGAAATAAAAATAAAAAAAATATTATTTTAATCGAATTTTTTCTTTATGAAAGTGATGACAATTATAACACTTTCCTTTGTTTATGATTATGAAATAAAAAATAATCTAATTATAAAATTAAAGACTCCAAAAAAATTTCTAAATAAAATTCTTGAAATGAGATAGTGTTATCTTTTTTTAACTTTTAGATTTTTTTTTATTGATATACCTCTTTAAATACGTAGTTAAATTTCATTTAAATAACTTTTTGATAATACTTTATGAAAAATTTATAAAATCAACAATAAAGCTTTTGTAATTTTTAAAATTAATCCTCTTAATTTTTTAATATCATAACTAATCAAAGACATTAGATCAAAATACCCTAGCCACTCTCAACAAATTACTAAACCTCCAAAACTCACATTATTTCTCCAAAAACTCACCACACACAACCATATTTTCATTTTCACTTTCCCATGCATCATCTGGAAATGGTAGTGGCGACTAGCAATGTCGAGCCTCATCAAATATGGAAAAATGTTGGGTAATTTATAAGTTACGTTTGCTGTAGGCCATGTTGGGTCAATATTATAATTTTATTTTACTTTTGGTTATTGTAACTTAGGATTTAGGAACACCAAAAAAAAAAAAAAATATTGTAAATTAAGTACATGAAAGAATTGGTTAAAGGTAGTTGTTTTTTTTTTTGGAAGAAAATATAGATTGCATTAAACAAACAAAGCATCAATTAACTAGGAAGATGGAACAAGACTTCACTCACCCGAACCTAATATAGAATCCCCCACTCGAGCAACAGTATGAGCAGTGGAGTTCGCAGATCGACGAATAAAAGAGAAAGCCAATTCTCCTAGAGAATGAACCAAGGCTCTATTATCAGCAATAATAGTACCAAAACCATTAGGTTAAAGGTAGTTGTTAAATAAATAAATATATATCCCTTTTTTTTTTTCTCTCTCTCTATCTATCCCTCACAACATCTATAAAAGGAAGATGAAGGCCCTCCAAACTGCAACCTCATCATCTAACTAATTACTCTCTCTTTTAAAAATAAGAATCCATGTGTTCACATTATATGGATATGTCTAGCTCTCTTTGCATAAATGAAAATGATTGCTCTCAGAGCATCAAAGAAGCCCATGAAGAAGAAGAAGAAGGTGGGGCTAATAATCTTGATGATGATATGGGAAACAAATCTAGAAACAACCTGCAGGTACTATTTAATTTTTACTTTCATAGTTGAGAAGCTAACGAAGCATATATAACTCAGAGCATCTCGTTAATAATCTTCTTTCTTGTTACTTTATAATTCGATGCAACTCTCTGAACATGCACTTAGCTAGGCTGCGTCGGTAAAAAGCCATGTCTATTATGAAATAACAGTTATAATTAGGAAATAAAAATTGATAAGTGTAGGAAATTTTTTATCAACCAACTGTAAGATCAAGCCACTCTTAACTTCTAATTCGTGGTAAAAAATGTCATACCAAGTAGAGTTTTTAAACTACAATTCCCCAACAACAGCACCCAACGGAGTTTTAGGCTTCATCAATCCTCGTCTCTTCCTTTCACAATCGCATACTAATTCATTTAGTTATTTATTATTTTTTTAATTTGAAGTAGAAATTAAATATTACATTAGTATTCTAATTAATAAATTTATAATTTTCTTTTTGCAGGTAATAGGTGATAGAATTTAGTCCTGAATGGAACACTCATTTGAGCAAGAAAAATAAAATAACTTGATTGTCTGAAGAGCGAATTCCTTATAAGGTTTTAGAACCTCGACCTCGAACCTTCAGCACTTCCTCAATAAGTTCTCTTTACTTTTCTATATGCACAATTTAATTAAATATTATTTTGTTTAAAAGAATTTCTACATACCATGCAATAAATGTAAACTAAGTAAGTATTATATGCGATTTCATACCCTTCACAAGCCTTGTAAAATTGAAGGTAAAAGCAATGTAAGGGAGAGAAAGGATTTCTGTTGTAACGCAGATCGTGGTGATTGATTGAACGATTGTTGTCTTTAACCGTTGGAACTCGTAAAGACTAGACTTGTATCAGATTAATTTTGAATTAACAGTTGATTACGATTTACAAATTGACAACCATGCCACTTGTTTTGTTTGCTGTTTTTTTCTTAATTTATCCTTTAGAATCTCAACAGTTGCATGCGTGTGCTTGACAAATTAATGCGCTCATAATCATCATCCCACTCATCTATCTAGCTAGGGCACATTTATAACTCAATTACTTCTTATTTTAAAATTATATAACCAAATAACCGTGCCGCTAAAATTGTCTAAAATAAACAAAAAAATATATGTATTATTAATAATAAAATTGGTTCAAATAATTCAACTCGTGTTAAAACATTGTCATGTACAACATGTACGAGGAAAAATAATAATAATAATAATAACAATAATAATAAATTAGGCATGAGCATGAACGTATAGAGGTAATTTTGTAACGTTTGCAAACCCGGGAATAAATGTACTCTTGCAAGCAGTGTCTTGACACAATTGTTGCTGATGTAAATGTATAAAAAGTTGTTGACTTTTTTTTTTGTAAGTTTTATGTTCAGTTTATTTTTTTTTAAATTATTAAAATTTCTAACAAAGAAAGGTTAATGATGTAATGATAGGTTATAGATTGATTTCTCTATTAACAATATTTGGATGACATAAAAAATAAATGAGTTAAGTATCCACCAATAAGATAGAAGTCTCTTGCAAAAATCTATATTAAATGAGTTAAAACTTCACTGGTTTTTATATTATATTATATCTCAGAAGTTACAATTGCTTGTTGCATTTCAGGAATCACTTATTTACCTGACAATTTCCTTAAGTTTCAATTACTTCAAAAATTTTCAGAATTCTATCTGGATACGTATTTTCAAATTTCAGTCCAATTTCTTTACGTTTTGAGTTGGCTGCCGAGTGACAATTAATTAAAATGATAATTCCTAAAAATGAATGAGATATTGATTTATGAATTGTCACATTCAAGTAATGAATACACGGCCGGCCATGAAGCGTCAACATGAATAAAAAAATGTGATTGTTATATTTCGTTATCAATAAGGTACATCAATTTAAAATTCAAGTGCGCACATAGAAAGCCTTGTTGGATTCTACAAACAACAATTGGCCTCACATCTTTAATTATTTTTTTATTCTTTAACAAGGATATTTCTAAAAATATGTGAGGTTAATTAAAAAGTAGAGGTTAGTGAGATATATTAAGAAGTTCAAATATCGCAATCTATAAATTTATAGGTTTGTTAAATTTTTTTTGTATAAATTGATGTGACATGATTGAATTAGTTGGATTAAATATCTCTAGGTCCACATATTTATTTTTATTATTTTATATTTTTATTCAACTAATAAATTAATATCAAATCAATTTTTATAAAAATTTATAGTTATATCATCACTTTATCTAAATACATCTTTGTACATATTGTAATAGCCTTTTTAGTAAACTAGGTCAATTCCATTAAAATTCTATTTGGACCACACAAAAGGGTCTCCCAAAGAGTTTCACATTAATTTGACAGATTCTCCTAATTTTTACCCAATTTTTTAATTTTTTGGAAAAAATTTAAAAATTTGTAAAAAATTATTTTAGGCCTCCTAGTCAACTCCTGTTTTTCCCATGGTCTAGTTTTAGTAATATCTATCTGCATGCTAAAAATCAGCAAGAAATTCAACACCATTACCCTTTAATTGTAAAATCGACCTTTAACAGCCCAAAACCATGTGTTACAGCCTTTCACAAAAATCTAAGTTTTCTCCACCAAAGCCTTTATTGAGCCATTAAAAGGCCTATCAAAGGGCTTCATTATTAATCCAATCTAAAAAGTTCTCTGAATTTTTTTTAGAATTTTTTCAATTCTATAGAAAAAGTTTCAAAATTTTACAAAAATTATTTTGGATCTTCAAATCGACTCCTGTTTTTTTATATGGTCTAGCTTCACCGATATCCACTGCATGCAAAAGGCTAGCTCAAAATTCAACCCCATCACCTATTAATGGCAAAACGGCATTTTAATGGCCTATAACCATATGCTATATAGTTTTTGGTTCTAGGTCCAAACTCGGCCCGTGAAAAAAAAAAGAATTTTTTTTATCAAAACCCTATTCAGGTACAAAAAGGCTTCCCAAAGTGCTTCACTTGAATCCAAGAAGTTCCTCTAATTTTTCAAGATTATTTTTGATTTTTTAAACAAATTTTAAAAATTTGTAAAAACTGTTTTGAGAGTCCAAATCAACTCACATTTTTTTCCCCTATGGTCTAGTTATTCTAATACATACATGTGTATATATATAAAAAAAAAAAAACAATTCAACACCATTTTCCTTTCACTTTCTTTTACGTTATCCTTACCAAAATCTTGCACCAAACAAACTGTCAACAAAATAAAAAATTTTGTTGAATATTCTTATATACCTGAATCAACTCAGATTAATATATCCTCATTCCCTCTTATTAGTCCTTATCAACTATCTAAGAGAGGAAACTCTTTCACCAAAAGTATAAAAACCCTTATCTGAATCAAAAGGCCTCACCCAAAAGAATATATCCAGTCTTCTAGATTAGATTAATGCACTCTTCAAGCTACTACAGCCGAGCAATATATCACTTTGGAAATATTTCTGGAGTTGATTTCCAACTGGAAAAGAGAAGGTTATACTCATCTCCACCTTGGAAGAGTAAGATTAATTTTGACCTTACATGCAAGAAAATGATTGCCTGTTACGACTAGAGTTTGCTATGCTTGACACCATATTCAAACAATATCAAGATGTAGTAGTTGGTACTGTTTTGACCACCTTGCATGCAGGAAGCGTTCTTCTCACCGTCTACCACAATTTCAATCTATCCCTTCAAGATACCAATCTGTCAACTGCCTTGAAAGTTTAAGTACAAATTCAAGGTGCAGAACAGATCTCCTTTGCAAAAATTGCTACACTTCACCATCAATTGGTCTATAGACTCCAAAATCATGCCTTAGATCTTTTAACACCTGAAAATCACTTTGACGCCTTTATGGTGTTAGCAGAATCAGACCAAATCCCTACCATCATTTAAATTTCCAGACAGATTCCTCAACATGAGCTTATAAAACTCATGCCACTAGAATGGATTTCAAACTATAAAAAGTTCCACAACAACACTGCCCTAATCCAGACATCAGAAAGTATGTTTGAAAGAAGGCAAGATGGAACCGTCAGAATGACTTTTCGACCTCCACCAAGTGCCCCTCAAGAGCCTCCAAGGCTATCATTCACATACTCTTCAATGATCACAGTTGTTCAGACAGCCTAAGAAAATTTGCCAATTACAAGATTCAACTCAGAAGGATACCCAGTACACCCTGCAAAGTTAAATGAACATTTTCTATGAGATACACCGGGATCAGGAATGTGCAACCTAAATTGTCCCTGTTGGGATGATTGAGAAGTGGATGACCAAGATTCAAAAAGAAAAAGAAAACCAAAAAAGAAAACCCATTCTCCATGCAAAAACAATGAACCCAAACTGCCACATGATCCTCCTCCTCCGCCAGCTTCATTACCTATATACAAAAAAGAACTTAAATGGATTGCAAAACATTGTAAAATTCAAGTTCTCTCACCAATTTAAAATCCATCCTTCATCGTACAACCCACTGCTTGTATGATGTTTTCTTCCACTTCAAAAGACTGTTCCTCAAATTTCTCAGCCTTAGAAACCCAATCTGATTCACAAAGAAATGATGTGACAAAACCTTTTATTCCTTCGGCTATAACCTCTACTGGACATCTACAAAAACCCAGACCATTTGAATCAGTCCTTAACTGACAAACACAAAATGCTAGAGCACAAAATGATACATTGATAGACATCCATAAAACAGTTGACAAAATCAGTCTGCGAACTGACCAGATCGAATCCCAGGTTGATTCAATAACCTTGCAGATGCAGTAAATCTATTAAGATTTACAATCCAGAATCTCTCAGCTGAATTCAGAATTACGTGCCATGCTTAGTCAAAGATACTATGGTCCTGAGTTTGACCAAAAAGAGAGAGAAATCAGACTGTTGAAAGCAGAACTTGATCAGATTGAATTAGAGAAACAAAGACCTACACTTTTTATCAAGTCACCTCCTATACTTACCATCAGTCCAACTTATCACCCATTTACTCCTATACTTGCACCAATGAAACCATATGATACTTCCAAACTATTTGGAATGATGCATACTCTTTTAAAAAATATGCCACAATCATCATAACTAAGATCAAGACCCGAGCCCCAACCTCGACCAATCAAAATTCACCAACCACCACCATCAACTTCTACTGTTACACAAGAACAACAATCCCCAGGACACACTCCTATCTTTACCCAACCTAAAAAACAACTATCCCAATTCAAAGACAAAGAACCCATGTATCAATATGCTTTTCAACAAATTGAAGTTTCCACAGATTCTGAAACTAATTCTGATACTTCTGTTCTTCATCTGGATATACCGGCTGGAAACCCAAGCATGCGGGCTACAGGTCCTAAGGACGATTTATTCGTCATTACTTAGGTATAAATGACAACGGAGTACGTGGCGTTGTTATACCTTATACCTAAGCAATGACGAATAAATCGTCCTGTGACTTAGCCCGACGCTTCTTTCCAATTCCATATACCTGAATGAAGAACAAAAAATTCAAAATATTTTTATTTTAGGTTATACAACCCAAAACAGACCTTTTTGTCTTAAAGCAAGGTACCAAACCAGATAAAAATTATTAAAATTTTTCTGATGCACAGGATCCTTGCGAAAGGTAAGTGCAAAACATACTTCCTTGTTTTTAAAAATGAACAGATTTAAGCCTTCTTTATTTTTCTTTTAAAATTTTAGAACTTCATCGACAAAGATAAGGAAGAGAATTTAAAAACTCATAGGATTTTGGAAAGTCACACGATTTTTATTTTTTTCTTCCTCTCTCACAAAGAAAGAGGACTTCCTCTATATAAGAGGCAAACTTGATAAGACAGAACCTTTATCAAGATACTTTTACAAAAGCAAAAAGCAAACTTTAATAATTAAAGCATGACTCAGCGTACTTTAATAATTACACACGATAAACTTTACTTTAATAATTACAAACGACAAACGACAAACTTAAAGTTATGGGGACAAAAGATTCATGTAATCTTCGTCAGATGATCTGTCTGTGTCATCTTTTGAGACTGCTGGCTTTGGTTGCTTTGGATGTTTACAGTTAGGACCACATAGTGGCCAAGGGCAATGTTGTGCTTTTGGGCAACCTAAAGGAAATGTCACCATTTGAACACCTGGCTGTACTCTGGGTGGATTCGTGCTGGTACTAGCTCTGAATAATGGAGAACCTTCCATTGGTGATGAGTATTGGAGCTGTTGGAGGTGCTGGCTTAATGGTAGGAAATCATCCCAGGGATTTTGGGCGGCCTGGAATAAGAAATCTATAGAATCTGGTCTTTCTTCTTTGATGACGATACCTGTGGACTTTAATTTTGAAATAACAGAAGGAGTATGAACCATAATGATATCATATTGTGGGCCTAAAGACGTATAAAATGTCTTTATGAGATGCTGGTTGTTGATTGAGGTGGCAAAAGAAATTATAGAAGTTTTTCTAAATATTATTGTCTTGTTCGAGAACAGATGAGTGTGGTGTTGTGAACCATTCAAATAACGGTCCAAACGATGTGCAAATAACCTTTGATTCTATAAAGGAGCCCCCGGATAAAAATTAATATTGTTTAAACAAAATCCTATTTGGACCATACGAAGACTTCCTAATGAGTTTCATATCAATTCAACAAGTTGTCCAAAATTTTCGGGACTTCTTTAATTTTTTAAAAAATTTTCAGAAATTCGTAAAAATAATTCAGAGCTCAAATCGACTCCCACTTTTTTTATGGCCTAGTTTCATTAATATCTACGTGCTATAAAAAGCCAGCTCAAAATTAACACCATCACCCTTTAACAGCAAAGCCGCTCTTTAGTGGCCCAAAACTATGTGCCAATATAGTGTCGTCTAATTAATCCACATTTTAACACTACTTCGAAGAAATCACAAAATTCTGCCACTGTAAATGTATGTTCGCAAATGAAATTACTCTATTTGATTAATTCAAGTATGTAATATTTGATCCTTATATGCTTGCATTTATTAGATTATGATGTATGTTTGCAAACGAAATCACCTCTAAATGGACAACACTAAAGACAAAAGTAACAAATTCTTGTACTATGTCACTACTTAATTATCTTAGCTTCAAGGCGAAACCCCTGCGACAAGAATTATTGCGTACACTAAAGACAAAAGTAACAAATTCTTGTACTATGTCACTACTTAATTATCTTAGCTTCAAGGCGAAACCCCTGCGACAAGAATTATTGCGTTCTCTATAAATCTATGGTTGGGATATAATTAATATTGTATTATAAGGTTTCAGTAAGGCTGATGAGAAACAAATATTCAACTTCTTGTGAAACATACTATAGTTTGTGGACTGAGGATTTACAACAAACTCGCCGAGACAAGACAGTTTCCATGGATTTTATTATCTTAGCCTTTCTGACAATTTCTTAATACCAGGATCCTCTTGGTGTTGTTCATTACTGGCCGTTTTCTTCTCAGCATTTTCGTCAATGATTTTATAATCTTCTTCCACACGAGTTCTGGAAGCACATGATTGTTTAGAAAGTACTTCCAAACCGATTTCATTATCAGCATTCTCCATTTTTGACCTCATGCTCCTTCACTGTATTCACTCCGATGATCCTTCTTCTCCTCGACCTGTTGAAGATCAGTTGACAACGGTTCATCAACTTTGTCGGCTAGGCTCTCCTTCCTCTGTTCATGATCTTCTGCTGACCTGTCTTTCACTGATCCTTCCGCGCCTTCAGTTAGTTGAATGCTGTGTGTTATTTCTTCCTTCGCTAGGCTTGCAACTGCTTCATCTTCTATCTCTTGGTTTGACACCTTTTCATCTTCAATCTCTTGATCATGATTATCATCACTTGGTTTTGCAATACCAGTGTCCGTCTTAAAATCATGGACTACTTCCATGTCGTATCCATCATCTGCACTATCTGAAACCAAATTCTGTTCACTGGTTTCTGGATCCTCTGCCTCATTGCTCTCATTCACAATGTCGAGAGGTTGAGAAGGGTCGGATTCTTGGAAGTTCACTTTTCTGGTTCTGGATTCTGAAGTAGAAGAATCTTCAACTAGGTCATGTCTGTCGGCCATAATTCCTACTTTTGAATCAGTTTCAGCTACACTTGTTGAGGCTGGAAAAGACTGGAAAGCGTCCCAATCATCATCTTCATCTTCATCATCTCTCTCTCCATTTTTGTCCTCATCGGAGTGAACTGAGGCAGCTGTTACCAGTAACTCTCTCTCTCTGCTCACTTCTGGCTGCTCTATTTGGGTGGCTGATGGCAGGGAATCTCCCTCGATTTTTCCACCAGCTGGTGCCGGTAATTTGATTTCTAATGATGGTGCTACAGGTTTCATTTGTACTGGGTTGTGATCTTGTGTTACAGAAGCACGGAGGACCACCTGAAAGAATAGAATCATGGCCAAATAGAGAATTCATCACATCCATAACAAAACTTAAAAAAAAAAAAAAAAAATTTCTATGGCTTAGAAATCATATAAAGGTGTAACAATATTTCTGATTTCTACAACAGATGTAATTTGAGCTTGTGCAAATCTCAAAGTTATTTTCAAACAATTTACACCCTTTTCTGAGGTTCTTGGCAGTATAAGGAATAAATGAGATTACATGGTCTTCAAAACATGAAGAAGGTTGCATATCTAAGAAACTATTAAAGCACCATTAGTGGAAAGCATCCAGAATTCCCTAGAACGATGATGGATAAAAGTCACAAGAACAAAAATTTCAGGCTTCAAACAAGTAAAACAGCATGTCACACTTGTAGGGATGGCAATTTTCCGGGTTTAGATATGGTCAATATGAATCACTTTTCCCAGAACTTGATGGTGGTTTGGGATTTAGATGGCAATTTTCTGGGTTTGGTTAAGAAATGGATTTTATACCTGAACAATTGCCATCCCCAATCTCTCAATGACCTGCTACTAAGCAAAAGAAGAGAACACAATTTTTTTTCTACATATCACACATGCTAGAGCATGTTTCTTATAAACAATTAATCATCGTTCTTCTTTTCCAACCCAATATACGCTGCAGATATAAAGCAAGAACAGCACCTGAAGTTGCTGCCTGTGAGTTGGAGGCAATGATAACAAGACATCCTTAAGGTGAACTGCTGAGGAAGGAATTTGAGCAAGATGAGAAACAAGCCTAACGGCAGTGTTTCTTATGTCATTAGCCTCCTGTCATTGATAAAATAATCAGGAGAAACATTACAAATCAAATTCAAAAAATAGTTCTAGTTTCAATCTAAATTTGGAGCATGATTAATAATAGTACCTGAGAACGGACATCTTCTGATGCTGAGAAGACCATGACAATAGCTTCTAGAAGCAGATTCATAAAACCTCTCTGACATTCTTCAGTTTTTGACACAGTTTGCAGTAGCATCAAGATCCTTAGGCATTCCCCAGCAATAGTCACTGATTCTTTAACTATAGGTTTCTGTGATTATTAGCAACATTGACTCAACAAAATGATAAACATTGAAGTTCAACTAGTTTTTGGATTCCATCCAGCCCAATTTCATCAGAAAAAGATAAATAAATGTAAAGAAAAGGGATAAGGAAAGAAGGGGGAAATTATTGTGATTTTCCAGTGAAAGATAGAGAAAAGATTTAAAAAACAAAAATGAAAAAAAGACGCACCTTCAACATCTTCTGCATTATGGTGAAAATATCTCTGACAAGCACTCCACCAATGAACAACAGTAAGCTGTTGTTTTCTTTGCTTGTGCACCTCTGCACCAAGCTTTTCAGCACTTGCAACCCAATCGCTTGAACCTATGTATGGAAATATGCATCAGCTATTTTTTGGCATGTGGTAATGAATGAGCATTGCTAGATTATCTGGTATCACGGCTACCTGCAGATTTGAATCAGTAAGTACAGTTCTTATACTTTCAGCACAACACTTGACCACAGAAAAACCTATGGGGATATGGTCTTTGTTGTCCCAAGGACATCCAGTTTCATTAGCCAGTTTGGCCAACAAAACATTTTGCTCAAGCGTGAATGCAAGCTTTAGCTGAAGTAGTCTGCCCAAGTCAGATCTCTTATTTTCCAGTAGATGAAGTCCCTCAATGCAATTCTTCGCAACATCAGCAATCACATTCAGACAGGAGCCAAAAATTGTTCTCAGATGAATAATTCCATCATCACCAAGTGTGAGAGCATCTGCAAAAAAACTTCTATCAGGTACTAGCTTCCTAACTGTACGTAGAAGCATCATAACTCGAGAAATTGTTATATTAATGGATTTTCACTCCCATATATTACATGTGTGTTACATTATGCTATTAATTGTACGTCTGTTTTTTTTTTTATCTTCTTGGAGTGCATCCAGGGTCATCCTTCAGCAGATCTTCTTTCCTACTAATAAAATTTATGTTTCCTTTTATACCAAAGTTAAAAATAAACAAAAAAGTTCAATGCATATACAAAATAAATATCTGTTGAGGGGAAAAGAATTGAGTTGCAAAATCAGATCTGGCATAGAACTTACCCTCAACAACATTCTTCAGTAAGGGAACAGAACACTTGATAAATTCAATGGCCTTTGACAGATGTAACTCTGTTGAAGCTTGTCTAATGCACCGGTAGCCAATTAACAAAAATGCCAATGCTACAGACTTAAACTGCTTCTGCATCTTAAAACAGCAGAATAACAAATCTGAAGGTAAATATTTGAACAGTAACTCTTCAAAATTACAAAGAAATGTGATCCCAAGATTGCAAATGAATTAATGAGTATTTATGGCCATGAATAAACATAGACCTACCCACCTTTGGTTCAAAATGCACTATTAGTGTCTTTGCAGCTACAAATAAGGGAGATATCAGATTTCCTTGGTTTGAGTGATCTGGTGACACTAAATTTGTACTGAAACACAAAAAAGAAGCAAAATTTTTAGCAGAGGGTATCTCTGTAATACACTTCATCATATGCTTTACACTGATATTTATTATCAAATGATTACCTCTGAAAATTTTTGAAAAGGTAAGCCAAACAAAGCTCCATCCCCAGATAAGAAAAATTTTCTGATTTGAGAAAATCTTCCGGGCAGTTCTGTACAATCTGTTGATATAGAAATCAAAACTACAACTCAATATTTGTTATGTAACTTTATATGGAACCCAAATAAAGGACTTCAATAAATATAAAGCATCAATAGTTATTTTTCATGCACAAATGTTGATATAGAGAACTAAACTTGGTATATTGAAGGTGATAAAATAAACGATAAATTAAAGGGCTTACTTAAATGGAGAATAGATTTGTTAATCGTAAATCAAGTAGTAATAAAGAATAATTTGAGAATGGGATATCTGCACAACAGCTAGGGCACCACAAATATTCTAATTCCAGTGAAATAGATAGAACTTGAACCAATTGATAGTTGAATGAGAAAAATAGTCTGAACCACAATGTCGCTCATAATCTTATTCAGTAAAATGCAATCAAAATGCCGATCAATTCCTCTCAATCATCAACAAAAAGTCAATTTATACCTGTGATAGGACTGAAATTGCAAGACTGTTCCACGAATTGTCCATGCATATAGAATATAAGAAGACCTACATCCACCAACAAGATAAAATGGCTCAGATCATATTTGGCAATACCAATATTGTGAGAAGATAATAACTATGTGATCAGAGCTATGCAATAAATGTTTATCATTGCCAGAGAAAGTTAAAGCAAACAGCAAATGTTAACCAATCACTTGACCTATAAGGTAGAGCTTAAAAGCACTCACAAGAATATTTAAGCTCTACAACACCCTCTCGTCAAATATTTGATTATTCAATAGCTTTGTCACAAGCAAACATTTTTCAGATTGAGTTAGAGCGCATACTAACTGTTAAAGTACCATTGACCCAAAAACTAAAGCTATAGGCAAAGGTCTAACATTAACACTTGAAACTCTACCTCCTCAAGTCCAAGGCTGGACTTTTCAACAAGCTTGTCTCTGGTATAGGCTTCTTATTTTACTGTGAATATGAGAGTTTCGGGTTAAACGTTGCTCCAGGGACTACAAGACTGAACAAGTTGTCCACAAAAACCAGCATCAGCCTGGGCTGAACGTCATTCTATATCACTCAAAGCCAGAACACTACGAGATAATCCCACCGTACAAATCTCTAAATGTCAAAATCAGCATATGAAAGCCCTAAACTCCCTTCCAATTTAAATTATAAAGAAGAAAGAAGAGTCTCAAAATAGTTCTCATCGTGCACCTTAAAAAAATTATTTGCACAAAAGAATTCATCACATTATCTGAATACATTTTCAAGCATACGTTGATTAGCATTCATCCAATTTCTTCTATCAATTCCGGAAAATCAACTAATGAAAATTGAAAATAAATAAATTAATCACATATAGAAAATATTAGAGAGCTATTATAAAATTTGTCTAACTAACCTGCAACAATTCTTGGCATATATTCACAGTAAGAAAACCTGCAGTGAAAAAGCTTTCAGTTGAGAGGAACTGGAATACTGGTAACACAATCTCATACAACTTCAAGCCAAGTGGATTCATCTCTTGAGTTGGCGAGTCTCCACCAAATTTAGCTTTTGCAGAACCCAGTCCTATTCGTTGTTTACTAGGTACTAAATGTTGTCCCTGAAATACAACCACCAAAGCAAAGCCCCATAGAAATCGATAATCCTCACACTCGAGTTCCACCATGCTGTAACCCGATATTAAGCTACTCTTGGACATATTTTCAACAGTGATTTTGGAAAGTCCTTTCTCATCAAGTTTCACGGGCATTGCATCCAAAGCAACTGCTTGCAAAATAACTGGCCAGGCTTCTTCAAAACAAGACTGCAACTTAGATGAAACCAGGGGCAACTGTATCCCATCGAGAAATGGATTCCACTGCAAGACCCAAGAAACAATGATGAGGTCAGCAGGACCCACTAGTTAAAAGTTCATAAAAAATCGTGCTTACATCCCAATAAAAGACAAGAAGATATTGACAAGATGGAAGAAAAAGATCCAACAGACTTTAAAAATCAAGCTCACTTTTCTTTTGAGATTCAGGCCCAAGAAAATATAACTGTAATCCTTTAGAACCTGGATCCAGTACTTCCCCAGGACACTTGAACTCTTCGAAAACAATGGCAATAATGCAAGAAACTCATCTGGAACCCTATCATGGTGTCTCCTCAAGAATGCATACGTATAACATTTCAGAGAGGCATGTGCAGCTAGAAGTCTGATCTTGATCTGTTTCATATTCAAATAAATCAGTAAGAGCCTATTCACCTTATTAAGCAACTTTTTGCAAGATGATGAAAAACAGAAGCAACAATAAACCAATTTATGACATCTACGTAAATAGGGAAAAACATATTTGAAACTGTAGACTTATGTACCTTGCATGAGACCCATTCTGCAAATGAAGGATAATATAGGTCCTTGAAATCATTAAGAGGTCGTGAAATCAATGAAAATATACGTTTAACTGCAGCTTGATCACCACTAATTATCCCACTTGTCATTATCTGAAATTAAACATTAAATAAAATCTATATGTATAAATAACTTTTTGGAAACTTTGAAAGAAGGAAATCCATTTCCATCTACAGCACAAACCTTAGTTGCCAGCTGCAACCCCGCCTCCAGAAGGATAGGACCAGATGATGAATCTAATGCAGTTCGAATAGCAGATACAAGTTGTGCCTGAGTTTATACAGTCATAATTAAGCTAATATATCCATAATCAAGAGATTTACGTGGTGCAGGAACAAACTGAACCCTTCAGTACTCATATATTACTATTGGGAACCTAAGCTTAAGCTTTTATGCCATGCGTTAACTTTAACACATATTACTTCAGGTTTGAGGTTTAGTTAAATACTACATAGAGACAAAAAATAAAGATTCCTTAAATCCAACAGCATACCTGATACTGTTCTAGTAGAAGGTGTCCAGGAAGGTCAGGGTCTGGTGTCATTTCAAACTGTATAAAAAGTTACAACATTGAAAAAGAATTAAAAATATGAAGTGATGTATTTCTAAAATACAATAACAAGTACTACTTGAAATTTAACAGATACAAGAAAGGTCCAAAACTTAAAGCCAAATACTTTCTATCCAGAATAATGCCATCTGAGCTTATGGATCTACGACATAACAAATGAGTAATGCACATGTCAGCAAAAAGGAATATTTGATAGAGCTCTCCAGATAAAAATTACAAAAAATAAAAAACAGAAAAGGAAGATATATTCCAACACAGAAGCATGCGTGGACATGTATTAATTTATTTAAACCATTATTAGTGGTCAAAGAATTGGATCAAGGAAAAAGAAAAACATTTTGCTTTTCATTATATACCTTCACTTCAAATAAAGTTGATATAAAAACAGTAGAAGGCTATACCAAATTAAAAAGAAATGAAAAACAGGAGACATATGATCTAGAAAAATAGAAGAATTGCAAAAGCCAAAATTGAGAGAGAAGATAAAGCCTGCAGCAGCCTTTTTATTTTTATTATTATTATAGCGTAATGGCAACCCAATTCACTTCCTAACCATGTGAGTGTGGTACAAACCCCAGACCCATTGTTTCCACACGAGATTTTAGCAACTGAACTTTAGCAGTAAGAAATACAAATAATAGGAGAGAGTAAACAAGTGAGAGTGAGACAAGACTGACTTCAGAAGCTTTTAGACTTCTGGTTATTCTTTATATTTTCCTTTATAACATTTTCCAACTTACAAGGAGAGGCCTTGTTGCTTCACTTGAGCAACATTGCCATTTGTTTCTGGTAGCACTTTTAACAACTTTATTTTGAGAAGAGCTGTGTCCCCAAACTATTGCCAACTGAATATTCTGGAGAGCACATTGAGGTATGTGCCACAGTTTTCAGCAAACCTCAGCAGAGGAATACCTCACCTTAATTCAAGTTGATGTCTCATGTTCAATTGGAATGATCACTAGTTATAGCCATAGCCGGTACCATTAAAAACAAAAAAAACAGGGAGTCTTTTCGAAAAATTTCTTTATTGTCATATCCCGAAAGGGAAAAGAAAATTAAAAAAAAAGGGCCCGCAGGTGTAACTATATTATGAACAATTATGCATAACTCAATCTGGAGAATGATATACATTAACAAAAATACTCACTAGAATATGTAGGACTGTAACAACTGACCTTGTCTATAATCATACTCAGAAGTCCCACACCAATTGGCCGCATGTTTTCAAACTGGATTGTACTTATCTAAAAGAAGTTATAGTATTAAATGGATGATTTAATACATAAATTCAAATTTTCATAGTAATTCAAAACAATGTAGGAGTAAGCTAGTTAATTCATATCAATCACCTGATAAGCAAGTGATATTAGCTCTTGCACATGGAGAACTAGCCAATCACAAGATCCCTGCGCATTAGCGCGTTTCTTCCTTGCTGACGAGAGGTCGAAATGAGCAGCATCACTTCCCACAGCTGTTGGTAGATGACTCAAACACCTACAGTGAGACAATTTGATTGAAGAAAACAGATTGAATATATAATAGTGTTCTCATTCAGTACACGAGGAATGTACGAGATGTTGGACAACTCATGAAGACTTAAAGAGTTTGTCTTTGACTTCTTAGTCCTTTCCGTTCAGCGATTGCTTAAAGCTTTCAGTTGCTGTGAATTGCAGGAAAAATGGCATAAATCCAAAATTTTCTATGCATCTCAAAGCCTCCTTCCTTCCAAGACATGCAGATTTTTCTTTTTCTAAATTTTGTGCCATAATTTATAATATACATGCAAAAGCACCCAACATATCACAATGCAGTTGACCCTATGGCTCCAAACATTGACCTTAGACATCAATGGCCAATTCCATGAAGAAAACAGAAGTAATTTAACATCTTAACTAACAAAGGTGGCAGTAAATTATCAGAGTTCCTTGAGCCCAAGATATAAATTGCAAAAAATGATAAAGATCGATCCCAGGTACATACCCTAAGTACATAATGCATGATTGGAAACTAAATCCCCTCCCCACCCATATGACCCCCGGACCTTCTGTAGCAACCAAAGAGGTTTTACTAACTAAACTAGCTGGCACCCGCAAGTAATTATTTCATTGTTACATCCAAGTAACTTCATTTATAAATAAACAAGAAGAAAAGTGTGAGTGAGAATCTGTTTCATTCATTATCCACATACAGATATTCTTTGTTATTGAATATAAGGGATACAAAAACTTTTTAAGGAAATGTTGTCGGTTTGAAGTTACTGAAGACAGCTTTTTTGAGAAAAAAGTCAAGTAGATTGAATACATAGAAATTCACAAAATGTGAACAAGATGTCCACTAGCCCCAAAAACAGCCTAAGAATTTACAAATAAGAGAGTACCTCCAAACAGAAAGTTTATTTCTTGGAAGGACTAAAACAATATCCACATCTGAAATAAAGGCAAGAACTTTCCCAAAAGAGAAAAGCCACCTAACCTAAAACTCCTTCCCAAAGGCAGCTTTTTATTAAAACCTTAAGAACTTGCATGGTCAGAAGACAACAGAAAGTTGCTTTTGCCACTCTCAACGAGACTATAACCAAAATATGTGCATGAAGTCCAAACAGTATCAGCGAAATTTCTGATTGATTAATGGATCAAAAAGAAAATTTACAGGTAATATTAATGAAAACAATGATTGGAATAGGAAAAATGCAGAGAAAAGGGCACAATCACATCTCAGCAGTCCAAACAGTATCATGCTAAATTTCTGATCAATTAATGGATCAAAAAGAAAATTTACAGTATTACAAATGAAAACCATGATTAGAATCGGAAAAATGCAGAGAAAAGAGCACGATCACATACTCAGCAGCAAAGACTCTCGTACGATATCTGAGATGCTTGTCTCTATTAGGTTCAACTCTTGAAGCTTCAAATGCATAACCCTGACTTGGCATGTCTTTAGAGCTAGAGACCATGTTTTCTCCATCATCTCCAATAGCTTCACCGTCTGGATCATTTGTGGGATCACTTTCTGAATTATTAAATTCGGCGTTCCCTCTTGATGACATAGAAACAACCTACATGAAGGTTTAAACATTTTTTTTTTAATTTTTTTGGATAGGAAACAAAGAAACTAGTATTAATAAGAACAATATTTACAAAATGTGAACAAGGCACTTTAAATTTTCCATTGTCATATTTTATCATGTCAATTACAATAAGCAGACAATGACTATCATTCAGAAATTCAGAAAATAAGAAAATCAGAAAAGTCTCATGCATAGACGTACATGCAAAATAATTCCAAGAACAAAACCCTAACTTCAAAAAGCTACAAAGACAAATTAGAGTTAACATCGTTGCCAAACTGCTCAAGAGAAAAACTCTGATATGGAACTGCATTAAAACTTATCTTGTAAATCAGGGAACTGAAAGCTTTAAAAGTAATCCCTAAATAGAAAGGACAGAAATCCAAGACAAACAGCAAAGTCTTCATGAGTAATTTCATCATCAACAGCTGACAAGTCCAGCAGAGAATCTTTTTTTTTTTAAAAAAAAAGAAAAATTTTAAAAGCATAACAAGCATACCACTTCACTCCATTAGCACTTTGGAAACTTTCATTCTGTATTGACCTATTTCTCCATATAATATATATTGACTCTTAATGAGAAGACAGGAGATCATAATAAACGATTAAGTGACATTCATTGCTCATTTCTCAATTGCCCCATTTTGCAGAATTTGCGGCCTTTGCTTTTTCAGGCTCTGCTCTCTACGATAGCAGTGACCCAGCTTTTGTTTCTTGATTTTCGGGGAGGCAAGTGCTTTTGATTACAAAAGGGCTATGTATTATGGAATTGCTGGGTATTTTCAGTTGTTTGATCAGAAAGGAACATAACTGTTTCAAGAGAAAATCGTTGTTCATGTTTTAAATTAAAGGGCTACAGAATATCAACTAAATGTGGAAATCTGCTCATTTTATGCAAATGTTATGACGATGGAGCACTTGAATACTGAACCAATCATGCAGCAATAGAAAAAACACACATCCAGTAAAAGAACATGAAGAACATCATTCTGCAAGAAAAGGTGCTTACCATGTTGCGACATATTGACATCCAATGAGAAGGACAAGAAGGGCATGATGCATAGAGCAATCGCATGATTGTAGTACGGACAAGATTCCCAATCCTACAAGAACAGAAACAATCTCAAACCTAAGAATTACTTGTATAAGTGAAGGCATGATTCTCTTATCTCACATGCACTCCAACTTGCATCAAAACGCACAGAGAGCATCTGCCTTGTCATGTTCAAGATTATTTAATTTTTAAAGAATTACCTTTATGAAACATGAAGTGAAAGAAGATATAATCTTGTATCAAGGAAAATAATGTATCTAATGAGTCACATCATTCTTGATCAGTAAGCAAGGAAATCAAATGACATTCAAAAATAGCCGCCGCAAGAGCAGAACTGACCAAGGCATGTAAAAGAAAATTTAAACCATGCAACTCAAAACTTGGAAAAGCCATACAAATCAAAACCCATTACAATCGCCAACAATTTATGGAAGAAAATATTCTGGAAGCTTTATTGATGCAGGAGGTCTATGGTTTCTGTCAACCTATCCTTTTACCTGTTTCTGAAATTACAGTAGTTTTTATTTAATGCCACAACATTTTGGTACACTTATTTTAGGCAAGGTGGGATCCAACAGGGTGGAGCTCTAAAGGTTCTTTCTCATAACAAGTGTTTCCTTCCATTTTAGAAATAAACCACAACAGCACTGGTGAACTGCTGAGATTCTTTTCATTTGAGAATCAATCTTTTATAAAGAAAATGGTTTTAGAACTTGATGCTCCACAGAAGATTTAAATAACAGCTACAGCTAATAGTAGATTTCAACGGAGAACTAATTAGAGTACAGTACAAGCAAAACTTGATAAAAAGTATGCTCAATATGTATAAAAAAAAAATAAATTAGTCTACTGCAACTATTAAAAAAATAAAATAAATAAATTAGTCCCCTTTACATCTCAGAATGTTGGCTTCAGCACCATTCTTTTAAAGGTTGCTTTAGAAAACGGTGGGAAGAGACTGCAGATATTGGCTGGGCAGGCTATAAATTTATGAGGTTGAATTTGGTAAAATGCCATATCAAGGGATGGAATAAAGAAACTTTAGGGATGTTGAAGGGGAAAAACAGATGATGCTTGCTACAATTTTGGAATTGGATAATTTGGATGCTGAATGGAGGTTGAATGAAGAATTATGAAAAGAGAGGAATGATGTGAAAAACCAGTTTGATCATGCAGTCTTTAAAGAGGAGGTTATGTGGAGACAAAAAGTTAAAATTCAATGGGCCAAAGAGTGGGATACCAACTCAAACCACATAAAAGGAAGAATGGGATGAAGTTTGGGCAACAGATTGGAAATAAATGGAGGTTGTTTCATTGAAGATGAGAATGGTATCGAAAAAGAGATTTTAGAGTTTTTCAATAATCTCTATTCTAAAGACGAGGTTAACAGGCTGGGATTCATGGGTTAAATTGGTGTCCTATTTCTGAATCAAAGGCTTCATGGTTGGAGAGACCTTTGGAAGAAGAGGAAATAAAGAAGGGTATACAAGATTGTTGCAGAGATAAATCCCCTGGTCCTGATGGGTACTCTTTGTGGTGTATCAGGATTTTTGGGATATTTTGAAGCATGATTTGTTGGATGTTTTTGAAGATTTTTACAATTCTGGAGTTGTGAACTCAGTTACTAATTCTACATACATATGTCTTATTCCAGAAAAGGATGAGCATATGAGGTTGAGTGAGTTCAGACCTATTAGTTTGGAGACTAGTCTTTATAAGATCATTGCTAAAGTGCTTTCTTTAAGGCTCAGGGGGTGTAAGGGAGACTGTTTCTACTGCTAAGGGTGCCTTTGTAAGAGATAGACATATTCTGGATGCTATCTTAGTTGCCAAAGAAACTGAAGAGGAATATAGAAATTCTAGAAAATATGGTCTTGTTTTTAAAATTGATTTTGAGAAAGCTTATGACCGTGTAGATTGGGATTTTTTAGACTTTGTAATTTAAGCCAAACGATTTGGACAAAGGTGGAGATCCTGGATGATAGGTTGCCTTCAATTAGTTAGCTTTTCAACTCAATGGAAGACTGAGGGGCAAAATTCAAGATTCTAGAGGCCTTCGTCAAGGGCACCCTCTTTCTCCTTTCCTTTTTACTTTGGGGGTAGATGTGCTAAGCAGATTGATGGAGAAGGCTCAGAATGTTAGATTAATTGAAGGATTTGTGATTGGGAAGGACAAAGTAATGGTTTCTCACCTTCAATTGCTGATGATGCAATCTTTTTTCGCTCTAATGATGAGGAAAAGTTTACCAACCTTGTTAAAGTGGTTGACTTTTTCTGTGCAGTTCCTGGGTTGAGACTAAATTTTAAAAAGAGCTCTATTTCAGGTGTTAATATCTCTGGGAACAAGCTGCTTGACTTAGCTTCCTCAGTGGGTTGTGAGAGCGGTGATTGGCCTTTGAAATACTTAGGATTACCTCTAGGAGGAAATCCCAAAACTGTAGAATTTTGGGCTCCTGTGTTAGAAAAAGTTAAGAAGAGATTAGATGGGTGGGAAAAAGCTTGTCTCTCTATAGGTGGGAGGTTAACATTAATCCAATCAGATCTCTATAGCTTGCCAACTTACCTTATGTCTTTTTTTCGCATTCCTATTTCGGTTGCTAAAAGAATGGAGCAGGCTGCAAGGGATTTTTTGTGGGAAGGAGTTGGGGAGGGAAAAAGGGACCATTTGGTGACGTGAAGCGAGGTGTCTCAACCTATCTGTAAGGGAGGTTTAGGGTTGAGTAATTTGGTTAAAAGAAATAAAGCCTTGCTCGGTAAGTGGCTATGGAGATTTCCTTCGGAAGTAAACTCTTTTTGTCATCGGGTCATTAAAAGTAAGTATGGCAGGCACGAAAGTGGGTGAGAGAGTGCTGATGTTAATAGAGGATCTGGTAGATGTCCTGGGGTGTATATATCGAAGGGCAGAAGAGTTGGCTTTTTGTCAAATATTAAGTTAGTTATTGGTAGTGGGCAGAAAATTAGATTCTGGAAGGACGTTTGGGTGGGAGAGAGGACGCTTAGTGAGTCTTTTCCACGGTTGTATAGTCTTTCTTTAGGTCATAATTGTTCTATAGGTAGTATGGTGAGGTTTTTATCAATGCAGTGCAGTTGGGACTTTAGATTCTTTAGAAATTTGAATGATACAGAGCTTCTGATTTGCTTGGGATTTTAGGAGGATTTCATACTGATAGCATAAAAGAAGATAAGAGAGCTTGGACTCGAGAAAAATCAGGGACCTTTTCTACCAAATCGTACATTCTCAGTCTTATGGATGACTCTACCCCCATTTTTGTCCCTTCTAATCTGATTTGGAAAGCTACGGTTCCCTCACAGGTTAAGATGATGGCGAGGGCTGTTGCTCATTGGAAGATTAATCCTAATGATGTAATTCAGACAGAGAAGACCAAGTATGGCTTTATCTCCGGATTGGTGTGTCTTGTGTAAAAATGCTTCAGAAAGTATTGACCACTTATTTCTTCACTGCCCAGCTGCTTTCTTTTTATGGTCCAAGCTGGTTAGGACTTTTAAATTGAGTTTGGCAGCACCTGCAACAAGTTTTTCTGTTCTCTTGGAAAAAAATTTTGAGACTTAAAGGTTGAGTTGAGGCTTCTATCTTATGGAATTGCGAAGTTATGGCTATATTTTGGTCCTACGGATTGAAGAAACTTGAAAATTATTTTATAACAAAATGATGGAGGATTACATGTTTCAAATTCTGAGCTTCTCTATGGGCTTCTATCTCTCTGGAGTTCAAATATGTCTTCCTTCTTTAGTTTAATTAATTGGGAACCAGATATGGTGTAAGTTCATTACTTCAAATTTTTCATCTTATAGGGTTTACAGTTCTTGGGCTTGGGGATATTTGACTTTTGTCTTTACGGACTTCTTGTCCTTCCTCTATGCACATATCCTGGATCTAATATACTTATTTTGTTTTTGAGAAAACAATAATAATAATAATAATAATAATAATAATAATAATAAAATAAAAAGGAAAGAAGACTGACAGCCAAAATAGAATTCTCAAAAGCACGGCAAATACCCATTCTCTACAATAGAACTCATAAAATGACGAAAAGTAAGCTAAGCAAAGAGTATAGCTTTTAACATACTCAGAGTCAGTTTCCTCATCCAGCATGTGGAATAAATTGCCTTCTATTTGCTCTTCAATCACAGAATCCTGTAAGGGTTACTGTCAGCACAAGAATCCAGCACTCTGGGAAGAGACTTTAAGAAGATATCCAGAAGAGAAAAACTGAAAGAAACAGGAAAAACAAATTTCAGTGACTCACCGGGTCTTTCTCAATCAGATGTCTTAGAGTAGATACAGCCAGATGCCTGAGAATTGGCTATATTAGAGGAAACTAGTTAGTATTACGGAGTAGAATCAAAGAAAATTTTATCTCACATTACCTTGATTAATCAGTCAGAGTCAAACCTGTCTTGATGACAAGGTTGAAAGAAGAGTTTGGACATGGGAGTGCACAGAAACAGCTTGTGGAGCAAAAAGAACAAGCTGTTGTGTAAAACGAACACTCCTGCCACATTCATAGGGTATTTATTTTGTTAGCACTAACATTTTTTAAAATAAACTGAAAATTGTATTAATAGTTAAAGGCATAAAACCATGGACCAGGGGAAGGGAAAATTTTATTCATAGCATGTGGGCAGTATAAAAAGATATTACACTCTTGCACAAGGATCAAAACGAAAATTAGAGGAGATAATACATAAGGAAAAAAAAAAAAAAAGAGGGCAGACGTACTCAAGCAAAGTTGCTGTTTCTTGCCAGGAGCTAATCTCTGCGACAACAGACTGCACACAAAGTTCATGTGTAAAATTCATTATCGTTGCATAGTATTGAGTTCAAAGATTGAAAATAGTTGTTTTTTCTCTTAAATTAATTTCTTTTCTTTTACCAAAATATTACATAAATGACCAAAACCCAACCTGAGTACCTGACACTCATGTGAGTCACCCAGACATTTAGTACCACCTAAAATCAACCAGCACTCACGACCACAGAGGAGAAAGGTAACCAGTTATTTTATTTTAGGACCGTTTAGGACAGCTGCACTGCCAGGCTGACAGCTATTAAATTGTACAGTTTGTGTCATTTACTAGGTGTTGGGGCTGCTGCACTGCCACAGCACTGCAGTCCAAAATGGGCCTTTATTATATGTTCTAACAAGTAGTGTCCAGTACTAGAAGCCATAGTACCTTGCAGCGAGAGAAGAAAATGCTGCCTGGGGCAAGTTCAGGGCCAAGAACAGCAACAATGGCATTTATAAGGCGTCCGACTCCTTGCTGAAGGTCAACCCATCCATTCTCCTCGGACAATAGAATTTCCATGGCAAGACCAAGTGTTGCCTGTGAACAAAGGTAGACAGGGCAAAACCAAACATTCATGAATTAATGGATGGTGAATTACATAAACAATAGTGGTGCAAGGTCTTATAACATTTTGAACCTTCATGATGTATTTTATCCCTCACAAGACGTTATCCCTGAAAAAAAGCTAAACTGAAGAGTATATGTCTAAAGTTGCAAAGCCCAAAAATGGACGGTGCACACCACAATATCATAGTATGTTAAAACAAAGGTACTTTTGTAGCTCACAGAGATTTTTTAATTAGACGTTCAAATTCATTTATTCAGAAATAAGGTCAAACCTTGTTGATTGTCCACTTTCTGCATACAACATTCATAATTGGTGAAGCTATCACATTAAGCTTTTCATTAATTAGTGTCATTGTTTATTCAGAAATAAGGTCAAACCTTGTTGATTGCCCACTTTCTGCACTACATTTGTAATTGGTCAAGCTATCACAACTAACATCAGAAAAGGGAAGTTCAGGGAAGGAAGAGAACCAGAGGTTCCACCAATCAAAAATTAGAAAGCCTCTACAAAGAATAGGCTTTGCAAAAAGGACTCTACTAAAACAGATGACTGCTGAATCTCTTCTATGATTGATGAAAGACAAGAGCTTTCATATTAGTTTTTCTGTTCCATCTTCTGCAACTGTCAGAAACAACAAAGAAAAGGAAAGAAATCTCTGATCAAGGGCAAAATTAAATTCCCTACAAATCAACTGGATGATTGTGGACAGCTATTGCTAGAGTTATAGCATATTTTGGTGACTGCTATACGTACCAAAAGTGGCTATAAGAGAGGAGAAAAGGAACCATGACTCACTGACAAAAGCACCCATGTTTTAACCAAGAAAGTGATGTGAAATTTCTCTCAAAGAAAAACTAATATTTAAATTAACTTATTTTCCAATCATGAATGATTCTATTGAATATGATAATTATCTAGGACTAAATTAACTCCAAGACACTGAAGTGGAAGAATTTCTCTTGATCATAGAAAACCAGTATGAAAAAACATTTAAGAGGCTAAGCTTCCTAAGGCCTTTCAAACATTGTTAGTACATCAAAATCACTTTTTTGTTTTCTCCGAAGGAAATGTGCTCCCACTCCATATAATACCCATCTACACAAGCTTGTATTAACCAAGAGAACACTGCAAATAAAATAGTTAAGAACTTCCACTGACTGAACAAGTTAGGTCAAACACTCAAATTGAAGCAATGCTCATACAGGTACTGCATGGTAATCCAGTGAGGCAGTTAAGAAGGCAATGCATAAATCACAGCAATAATCAAGTATTTGATTACCTGAACATGAGATACAAAGGAAAACCCTGCAGCCTCAATGGTCAAAAGAAGTCCGTGCAGAGACCACATCTGTAAACCTGGGATTGAAGTTTTAGCCAGCAAACTGATTGAGCTCACAGTTGCAGGCACTAAACTTGATAAAGCCATTCCCCCGGCACTGCAATTACAACAGATAATGACAGAGAGATAAAACAGTAGGTTTAACAAATGAAAAATCCGGCGACGTTACAAATCTAAAATGAGAAGCCACCATTGACAAACATAAAGTCAGCATCGCTGTTCAAATTTCAACACAGCCAGACAACATGTAACTAGCTATTACAAATTGGTAGCTAGCACCATTGTGATTTAAGAAACAACCAGATGCGAAAACAAAAGGTTCTTAACTTGAATATCTTTAAAAAAATAACCGATCATATGCCTTCTTTCTCCCCCTCCGTTTTTGATAACTAGAGATCTATTGCAATAATATATGCTCATCTAATTAAACAAGGGAACCCTACAAGATCAACAACCTTGGTAGTTGGGAAACTCATGGGATATTGAATATTTAAGTTGATAGTTACAAGAGGTTTTCAACTCCCAGCTGCTTAGTTGAATCCAATGTTTTTAACCACTCAAGCCAACATTGGGTTGAATCTCATAACCTTTGCTTAATGGAAAAACAGATTTGGTTATATCAATGCGTTTAAGACAAAAATGCTATGAGAACTGAGTGTCTAAAACATGGTTGCCAAGCAACAGATCATGCCAAAAAGCATGAAGTGGCATAAATGCACATTTTCATAACATTTTAGCTTTATCACCATGAACTTCACTTGAGGTTTCCAGGTTCTGCTAACTTACCCAGAGATAATGTATTAAGTTTTGAAGTTCTACTGACATCAAAAGAGGATAATTTCTTGAGTTCCAAACTTGTATTTCTGAGGATGTTTTCCCATACCCACTTCACAGATCAATGAAATAGGAAAAACTATATCCAACATTCTAAATTGGTCTTAACCACCAAGAAGCAGCCAAAAGCCTACTATTATTTTCAGCAAAATAACTCAAGACATGTGAATGGAAAGAAGCAGTTGCATATAAATAATAGACATGATGAAAGATATAGAAAAAAAGGAAAAAAAAAGTAAGATGGCAAGCAAGATAGAGAGAATGATGTTTCACCTGCGATGAATGCAGCCAATGGCAAGAGCAATTGATCCCGCATAGTTTGCATCGGTTACCACTGTTAGGTCACCAAGCAACAATCTAGTCTGCTTATCACCGCAAACAGAAGGTGCGAAAGAGCGCAAAACAGAAGATTAGTACTGATTACACATTGCATATAGGAATGAGACATTAGGAGCAACAGGGCCGACAAAACACTACAGGTTAACCTCTTTATTATATAGCATCTTGACACAACAAATTAAATAATGGTGCATTTGACAGCAAAAACTTCAGCAATAATAGAGGAAACAAAGTTTACTTCAGACAAAATAGGCTCTGGAATGACCAATATTACCATATTCAGTTGCCCAAAGTGTTTTAAGTTCATACATCCAAAAATAAGATAACGAACAAGAGGCTGAATGATCAATATTGACATAAGCAACATACTCTGAATGGACATGGTGTGCCACAAGCAACTTCGAAAATCCAAGTTCAGGAACATGAACACACATTTAATATGCTAATTAAACTGAAATATAAAGCTCATAAATGTATACATGTCTGATTATGCATTACTACAAATCCATATATAAACATTCATACGTGTATGGAGATCATAAAAAGCTAAGATTTTTAGGAAAAAAGCAGACATCAGAACATCTAACCGACCATCCTTGCTGTGGATAGATCATTTCCAAGGCGAGCTAAGAGACCAAGGCCCTCACAACACGCTCTCCTTTGTGATGCACAAATATCTCCTTCAGCCAGAATACTCTGCAAATTATGACATTAAAATGTGTGGGAACAGAAGGCAATATGATTATACAAGTTGTCTACACACAGGTTTAGATTAGTACCAGGAAAATAGCCTGTATTGAATTTAAAACCTCCGATCCCAAAGTTTGAGGACGTAAATTCAGCAAAGCCTGGGGCATACATTCAAGTCATGGATTTAAAGGTAATCCTATGCAGCATTCTCTGAAGCATATCATAGAAGGAAGGTAAGCACCTTTAACCCAGCAAGTAAGCCTACGCATATATTGGTTACACTGGCTGCATGCCATGATTGCTTCTTTCCTGCTTTGAGACACTGCTCAATAATTCCAAGAAGCGACACCATGCCACTGCTGTGCTGGGAAATCATAGTCAAAGCCACTTCAACAACATCTGGGAATGACAGTGCAGTAAACAATAACAAACAAAAAATAAGCCATTAGCAATTCCTTACCTGAGAAGCAAACATGATTCCAAAGCAGAGAAGCATCTGGTTCACCAGTGTTCTCTTTATTGTCTCCGGCTTCAACATGACACCAAAAAAAAAAAAAAAAATCAGCAAATGGCAATAAAGAACAATAAAAACAGAGCAGCAGTAATTTAAACATTAAGAAACTTTAAGTATAAAAGCCCACCCCTGACATTATTATTATTATCATCAGGAAATTGAGAAACTTATAAGAAGAAAAAACTGTACAGAAAGGGAACAAGAAGTCCACAAAGGGAGAATACAGATTACAAAGAGAACTAGGCAATTGAATGCTAATCGGAAGACCAAATTAAGAAAGGATCCACATGACCATGATCTCACAACAAAAAGCAAACCCAAAAGTCACAAAATCACATAAATAAGCCAAAACCCCTTCCCCATTTGGACGAATGAAGAAGAAAGAAGAATCTTGAAATTCTTTAGTAACTAAGACCCAAAGTCAGACTAGTAATTGCACTCTTTGCGATAAAAATCACCTAAATAAACCAAAAAAGAAGTCTATTTGCTCTAGACATAAAATGAGTTAGTTGCAAATCTGTATGTTTACATCTGCATTTGCATTTACACTCATCACCTAGAGATAGTAGATTCCCTTGCTGAATCAAGTGTATTTAATGAATTATTGCCCACAAAAAAGTGTAGTTTATGAAAAAATAGGAATCCTTGCAAGTCCAGACTAGTTATAGAATCTTTTATCTTTTAATTAAAACTTTAGAAAAATTACTTTATTGAAAGGAATTACCCTAATGGTCATTTGACTGTGGAAATTCAATAAAAGTCAAAATGTTATTTTCTGATAACTCCTGTCACAATCACATGGAAACCAACTGCTATATGCTGTCTAACAAGGTCAAGGCCAAATGTTTGGTATGGCTTCTCCACTGCCTAAAGAGTTTTATTAGTGCTAAAATCTCTTTTGAAATGCTTTTTGTTGTTTAGTTGCAACTAAAGAAAAGCTTATAGAGAATTAAAAAGAAAAAATGTTGCGAGGAGAAGCTCAAATTTCAGACTTTTAGTAGACAATCTCTTTTTGACCCTTTTAAAAGACTAAATTGTCTAAAGTATCTTTACTTTATACAAATTTACCTCATTCCTCCACTAACATAACGGATAAAAACTTGTTAGTTTTGCTTTTCTGGCAGGACTTATGATCTCGGTACATTTGTGGTATCACAAATTCCAATAGAGATAAAAATTCTAAACTTTGTATAGCAATAGAAAAAAATAAATCTAATTAAAGTGAAAAGGACAGAATGGATAAAATTGCCAAACTATTTCCCAATGCCAAAAGTATTGACATTGAACCTTTTGTTTTGCCATTTAATTTTAACAGGAAAAAAAAATTTAAAAACAAACAATCAAACAATAGAGAAAAAAAAAATTAACACCTGAGGAAAACTAGAAACTTCATTCTCCCATACACAAGGCATGAGACCATCTTTTCCACCTTGAAAAGCACGAAGTTCATCCTCAAACCAGTCCCTGAATAAAAAGAATTTAACTATAGATAAACATCTCTTCACTTTTTCAAACTAAAAATTGGAAGCAGAATAAAAGATTTCAGAAAAATGGTAGCACACGCAACACCATTGAAGTTGTAAGATGACAAGTAGAAGAGCTTAATCAATGGATGTATGGTACAACAATGTCTGAGAAAAGCATAAATTTTATGAGATGAAAAGCTAAACACCTGCCAGGAATCCAAGGTCCCAACCACGCATCTCTTTTGTCTAACAGCAACCTCAAGCAAGAGCTTTCTTCACATGCAGAAGCATCCCTTTTTCATGAAACCAGCATGAAGAAACATATAATAAGTCTCAGTCATCTGAGAGCAAAAAGAATTCTCTCCATAAAAGAGAACATATATAGTATCTTCTCATAATAAATTGATAAAAGCTTATCATACAAAAAGGAATCTGGATGAGTGCAATTAACCTACCTGTATGGCGTTGTGCATAATTTAATAAGCTGGGGATGGTCACTTTTATATGACATAGGATCAGGGAGGGACTGATAAGCTATCAATGCTCTAATGATGAATATGTCCATTGCAGGCTTGATGTTCGGTAGTTCTTTCGCTGCTATTGTTGATATGTAGGACAAAGCCCTGTTTCCCATAAAACATTAGTCTGTAGGAGCTCCTTATGACATTTAAAACAAACTAAAATGAAAAAGAACACACATGTCAAAGCAAGAACTGGAAAAAAACAAAGCAACTAAAGAAAAAAAATGCCTGAGTCATCATACCTACTCAGATATACCATCACTGGTTGAAGTAGAATACCACTGTTAGCAGCATCAGGGGATAAAAAGCATCTTACAAATGCTGTAAGTGCATCAACTGCAGTAGACAATACACTGTAAAACAAAAAGATATATCAAATATACACAGCTAATCACAAAAGACTCTTTGACTGACAAAAAGTCAGTTTGGCAGCATCAGATTATTACAAGAATAATTAACTATAAATCTCTATATTTGAGGACACAGAAATGCTATAAATAGCAAAAAGCAAAAGTGTGTATATAATACCACGTCATAGAAAGCAAATAGGTAATCGGGAAAGAACAATTCCACCCTCAACCGTCGAACTAAAGTTTCCAAAATTTTACCATTTACATTAAAAAGCAATGCTATAATGGAACAATCACTTAAAGAGGATAATTTCAAGTTTTTAGAAAGAAAACCAGAAATCAACTTAATATCTGAAAACTTCTGGTTTTCAAAAATAAATTAGACAATCAAGATAGGAGACAGGTAATTAGGTCAGTCTTACTGAATCATAAGCACAAAACAACTGATGTTGTAAGCACTTGAGAAGGCTGTTATTTTGACCATTTTTCTGCCAAAGAGCAGCAAGTCAATTGTAATGGATGAATCAAACCATTACATAAACAGAAAAATGGCTCTCCAAGGCACAAAACAGGACAAAAGTGGAAGTGAGAGAAGGTTTAAGGCCTGCTACTGCTTCACTGATTTGTGATGAAAAAAGCATTTATAATAAAATATTTACTCATATACATAAAAAAAAAATAAAAAAATTATAGCATCTTTCCTGTTAGAGATTGACTGAAACAAGCAATTTTCAAAAACTAAAATATTTTGGGCAGTAAATCTTTTGAAAAAAATTTAATAATACTAAAAAATAACCCATGCTTATCACAAATCAAATACATATCCCAATCTTGCCCAACTAAAGGCAGAAAAACATGCCAAAAAGATGTTCTCCAGTTCAAATGCCTCTTTTTTTCCCCCTTTTCCCGAATCATTCTTACAGTATCAGAATGAAATTTCAATAAATATTATAATTGACATTAACTTGTTTCAAAATAGTATTGAGTCCTCCCTAACCACGCTAACCATAAATTATTTAATTTAATTTTTTTTTTTATAGCAAACTGAGAAACTTTTATAGAATATAAGAAGGGTATAAGGATTACAACAGTGAACCAGAGGTCCACAAACTAAAATCTTCCCTACAGTGTAGAACTCCAAAAACTATACAAAACACTGAAAAAAGAAAACCTTGAAACTTAAGACACTGGAATCATAAATAAATTAGAGCCAAAACCACTTAAGTAAGAACTGCAAACCGTAATAACACTTCGTGATCTGTACTCCTAAGCTGGCTTACCATATCTTAGATGTCAAATCTCCATTTTGCTTAATTATATGTTCTGCATTTCCACTAAAAAGGGTTGCCCATAAGGAAAGAATATCAAAAACTTGATCTTCAAGCTCCTGCATGCATAAAAATATGACAATATTATACTTTTAATGATTCCAAGATATTAAGAATATATAGATGCCTGCATACCTCCTTTGGCATAGAAGCTAATAGTGATGATAAAAGCAACCATCCAGCTTCTTTCTCAACTGTCGCAGCCAGAGTGTTCCGACTGGATTCGGTAAGCATTTTCTTGGAAACTTCAAGCACCAACTTAGGTAATCTGAGAGCAATAACATGATGATACTTACAGCTTAAACTAATAAAGTAGACACATTGTATGCAGTTGCAAATACTTTCATTTGATGAACTAGGAAATGAATAGGAGGGCAAATGGAAACAAAAATAAAAAAATGAAATTAAGGGATACAGTGAAATATTCGCAGGCACCATTTTTATTTTATTAATAGCATTTTTTATTTTGAAATGTCAATATAATTGGTAATAATAATAATGTCAATATAATTGGTAATAATAATAATAATCTCCTTAAATTTAATGATTCTATTTTCTAACTGAATAAAGATAGATTTGGATTTTATAATATACGTATCTTTCAATTCCTACACCTACTACCATGTCTGCTTTTTCATTAGGCCTAAAATTGAACAATTATACATTCAAAGCCACCACAATAGCATATGAATTCAAGGCGGAAGACAAAAAATGGCTACTCCCAGAAAATCAGAAGGGGCATCCAAAGAGTGCAGATGGTGGCGCAAGCAGGTTTGGGATGGAAATCACCACCCAAAACATAATGCGGTAAGACCCCATTTCAAACCCTTTGCCAGGTGGAATTTGGCTGATTAATAGTTATCCTTCAAAAACCTAGTTCTCATTGTGTAAAAACCTAGTTCTCATCGTGTCCAATTCAAATAACTATGAAAAAGAAACAAACACAAATGATCAATGTGATTCAGCACATGACTATCATATGAAAACTTGTCAGGTAGTAAATGGGTGGAACTTGAAATAGCAAATGTAGAGAGTGCTTCACAAGGTCTGCTGGAATGTAACAACCTCAAGATTTAAAAAATACAGATAGTACAAAGTAGAAAAGTTCATCACCTGGCAGGATAACCTAGAGGTAATTTTGGTGAAATGAAAATTAAAGCTGCTACAACTGTAGCCTGCCCATGCAATGAATCAAGCTCCACCATCAAACTGCTTCCCTATCAAAAATAAATTGAAACCGCTTAATATATAAATTTGCCAATCAACAAATGCATGGAATGGTATACTTAAATCTACAAGGGAAAAAAAAATAGTTCGTTAAAAAACAGACACCTGTGAGGAAAAGTGAGAATGTTTTGCATGTTACTGAATTATATAGAAGTGAGTTGAATTAAGTTTGTTGGATAAGTGGTTCTAGTTGGTACAACTGATAAAATCTCTTGGGATAATCAAGCTCAGTTCCCACGGACTAGGAGGGGATTTGGTTTTTATTAATGCAATGCTTCAAAGGAAAGGGGAAAAAAAAGAAAAAGTTATGTAACATAAGAATTTTTGGACTGAAATCCAAAAATTAGGTTTTAGGTCGATATATGGGCAGGGGACCTCTCTCTTTGTGAGCAATTTCCTCAATTTTATAGATTATGTCTTTTTGAGAAGGTCTCTACCAAATCTAGAAGGGTCAAGGATCCCTTTCCTTAGAATAGAGCTGGAATTTTAATTTGAGAAATTGGAATGATACAAAGGTTCAATAGTAGTCAGCCTTCTAGATTTGATGGATTCTTTTCTCATTGATGAGAGTAAAGATGATGATAGAATTTGGAAGTTAGATGTCTCTGGCAAGTCCTCTTTGAATTCAAACTTTTCTTGGTTGGTAGAAGACAAATCTAATAGTGATTGTTGGTAGAAGACAAATCTAACAGTAATTTAATCAATTTGAGATGGTGTACAAAGTTAATGCTCATTCCAAAGTCCAAATTTTTGCTTGGACGGTAGTTCTAGGAATAATTAGTACTAGAGAGAAGATTTGCATGAGAAATCCTAAGATGTGTCTTTCCCCTCCTTGGAGTGTTATGAGAAGAAAGAATGAGAAACCAATAACCATCTTTTTCTTGATTGTGATGCTGCCTCCGCGATATTTTTTCTTTTAGAAAAGGAAGGAAAGCAAAAGTGTTATGGAAGTGTGTTGTCTTAGCTCTCTTGTAGTTGATTTGGCAAAAAAGAAATAGGCGCATATTGTAGGGGAAAACCATGAAGATGTTAATGGGTTATGGGATAGGATTCATTTCCTTTCTTCATTTGGGTGTCGACTTCCAAGGAATTTCAAGATTCCTCATTCTTTTTCATTCAGCTTGATTGAGATGCAGTATTGGGTTAATTTTACAGGTTTGGTTTCCTCCCTATGTCTCAGGTTACAAGGTTTTCTTTTCTCAAAGTTTTGTATAGTTTTTGGTGTTCTAAACCAGGGAAGAATTTAGTTTGTGGACCTCTGGTTCACTTTTGTAATCCATATTCCCTTCTAATATTCTTTAAAATTTCTATGTTTCCTAAAAGTCCATTGGACTCAAACAGATGAAATTAAAGCAAAATAACACAAACAATTGAAGAAAATGAGAAAAATCATTATAAAAAATTAAAAAAAAGCACCTACACTCATATGAGCTTCCAGAAGTCAGCAAAAGAAATTTACTAAAACTTCGGCACCAAAAAAAGCATACCAAATTTGCTATCCAACTCTTATGCAAGAATTGTTTATATACAAACAAAAACTAATTCCTAATTCTATAAGCAAAAGGCTACTTAAATCAGCAACTAAAAGATTTCACATAACAACATGCTTATGTGAGTTCATCTTATCATTGTCAAATGAGTGATTGGCTTCAAAGAGAGAGGAAGACAATATGGATAAAATCATAGAGACCAAAATAAAAAGATAAAATAAAAAGTTGCAATCTAATAAAGGAAATAATTTGGATTATAAAGAAGTGGCTTAGAGAGGGGAGGGGGAAAAAGTCAACAAACTAGGAACCCCGAACCTTCTATTAAGGACTGTAACTAGCATAAAACAGAAACACATATGTTAAAATTTTAATAATCACAATTAAATCAAGTTGCTACTTTTCATAATTCAGAATATTAAAAGGATTTCAAAATAGGATACCAAAGTAAGCAAAAATACTGTGATCAAGTCACATTAAGAAAACTACCTTTACCTTTTCAAAGGAAACATTTTCTCTTAAAGCATTTAGTGTTGTCACACCATAAGTAATCAACCCACTGACGCAGGTTGGATCAACTTCAGCCAATGCACGCAGTGTCAAAGCGGCCTCAATGCGTACCTAGCCATAAATTTCCAATTGACAACCCATTACAAGAGAAAAATATTAAAAATGTTTTCAAACAGATGTCTTAAGTACACAGATTCCAGCAGAGCAAAGCAATTTTTCTCAATACAACTGAAAAAGAAACTCAATGAACGGGAAACACAATCAATATCTTACGAGTTGCGAAGAATGAGAAACAGCTGCAACAATTGTGCTATCAAGCACTTCCTTGAATTCAGATGGGACCTGCAAATGCACAAGTCAAGAACTATCTTAGCAAATAACAGAATTTGTGCATACACACATGCATATACACACATGCATATACACAAATATTTAAAATAATCCAAATTTCATTTAAAAAGGAATCCCAAATTTACCAATCATAGCTGCTTCTTCTACTGAAAAAATAGAAAATAAATAATAAGCTTTCTAATCTATGGAAGGCCACAGCTCCATAGGTTTCTCCAAATTCTTAAGTAAAGCATTTCGAATGGCCATCTAGCAATCACACAAACAATTTTAAAAATAGGAACACACACAATTCTTGCATGACTGTCCTCCCCCCCCTTCTAAATAGGAAACTGAAAGTCTAAAATATGAAGAGAAAGACAACATTTTGGATAGGGACCAGTTGTCTGGGAAGCCAAAAAAAGGAAAACTTTCCCATGAGATTTAAAAATAGATAACTGATTTATCCCTAGACAAATCTAAACCAGCTAAACATTATCCCAAAACCCACTCCAGAGTTAGAATAATGAAGGAGAGAGTATTAGAAAGTTCTATAGTGAAACCAATGGGAACCATCAATGTTCTTCTCTCTTTTCTCTCGAAAGTATAATTATTTACTTCTTGCCAAATCACACAAAATTGAGCTGAAAAGTGCATTTCCAAAGGGTTTTAGCGTTGGTTCCTTTCCCAAAAAGCAAAATTATTCTCCATAAGAATGAATTGCAAGAAACGGACTAGCCCACTTATCTTAGCTTATGCACGATTCTTACATAATGCATCTTGAATGGGTTTAATAAATTCCCCAGACAATCTCACAAAGAACCACAGTCTTCTCGAATCCACCATGTCAAATCTTCTTGTTCTCTACTCAATTTCAATTTTTCGCTCAAATTGCTTAAAGCCTTACCTGCATCTCCTTTTCTCCATCCAACAAAAGATAAATTATCTTAACAAAATCATGCCATCTTTCGTAATCAGCTCCTTTGTGGACTAAAAATGCAACCTCTCTCATTGCTTCCATAATTTGAAAGACAAATAAAACATCTATTGCTTCTAAACCTAACTTTAATGACAGCCAAAGGAGTTTATGCTGTACTTTCTACAATCAACAGCCACTTGTTTCAACTAACTGCCTCAACCTAATTCTTTTATCCAAGTTGGATGTCCCATTTTGCAAACCAACAAAAAGCTTTCTAAACTTACACTGATTCTTATTTCTGCACCAAGCACCTCCTTCAACCAAGCAGTTCAATCCTGTCTCGCAATAAAAAACATCTACCACTTCTGGACAATAACATCTCCTCCCAACCATACAACTCAGGGGAGCTAATTGGAAGCACGACTCACATGTTGAAAAATCATATTGTCTACCTAGCATTTCACACTTCACAATTATAAAAAATATAACTACCACACATTCTCCTCTTCTAAACAACAAGATGTCCAATAAGAATAGTTATCCAAGCTTGATGAAGAAAAGTTAGAACTTTGGCTTATAATATACTTCACATTTTCATCTCTGCAAATAAGGCTTAATAAAGAAGTAAGACAATGTTCTTCATTCCCCCGTCCTTATAAACTCTCTCGCTCGCACAATGTCTCTATCAAAAGAATGAATGCTTATTCCTCATCAGATTGGAATTGAAATTTCAATTTTTTGAGGACTTGAATGAGAGAGAAATTCAAGAAGCTTTTGCTCTTTTGGCTTTATTGGAGAATGCTTCGGTTAAGTTATGGCAGAGGATAAAAGAATTTCGAAGTTAAGTCCTTCAAGCATCTTTTCTTGCAAGTCCTTTTTTGATAAGTTGGTTGATGATCAAGTTCTTTTGAACTTTCAGCTTGCCCATATGATTTGGAAAACTCTCTCGCTCGCACAATGTCTCTATCAAAAGAATGAATGCTTATTCCTCATCAGATTGGAATTGAAATTTCAATTTTTTGAGGACTTGAATGAGAGAGAAATTCAAGAAGCTTTTGCTCTTTTGGCTTTATTGGAGAATGCTTCGGTTAAGTTATGGCAGAGGATAAAAGAATTTCGAAGTTAAGTCCTTCAAGCATCTTTTCTTGCAAGTCCTTTTTTGATAAGTTGGTTGATGATCAAGTTCTTTTGAACTTTCAGCTTGCCCATATGATTTGGAAAACTAAAGTACCAATATAAGTTAAAATTCTTGCTTGGTCATTGGCTCTTGGTAAATTTAATACTGGTGATTTTATTCAAAGGCGGAATCCTAGCGTGTGTTTGTCTCCCTCTTGGTGTGTCATGTGCAAAAGAAATGACGAAAGTGCAGATCATTTGTCTTTGCATTGCCACAGTGCTGTCCAGCTATGACAGAGACTGTTTCAGGCAGCTAAAATCACTAGGATGATGCCAGCTTCTAGTATGTCAATGCTTTCTGAGCTTATCCGTGCTTTTGGGAAAGGTCAAAAAGCTAAAGAGCTGTGGAAATGTTCAGTTATGGCCACTTTTTGGGTAATTTGGCTTCAAAGAAAAGAAGGATTTTTGAAGATTCAGAGGAATATATCTTTTTGTGGGAAAGAGTGCGATTATTAGCTTCTCTTTGGGCCTCATTTACTAAGGAATTTCAAGATTCTTCTATCATCATTCATCTAAACTGGGAAGGGGTGTTGGCTTAATTCTATGTTTTTTGTTATGCTTTGTTGTAAAGCTTTCATAGTCTTTTAGATTCTTCCTTTTGTTATTTTGGAAGTGGGGGTTCTTTCTTTGTGAACTCCTTGTTCACATTTTGTAATTATTGTTCTTATACTACTAGTTTCTTTGTCTCCTTATCCACCAGTAAAAAAAAAAAAAAAAAGCGTAGCAAGACAATGTGTCTTGGCAGTCAGGTCAAAGACTAAATTCTTAGTATATCCTGAATAAAGGCTAAAATTTCACCAGGGCTCCAAATTTGAACATGTTAAAGAAGAATTCGGGATGAGCTAAATCCTGTTATCTGTGAGGTTCAATTCAAAATGATTAGGTTTTATTAACAACTGGTATCCATTATACTGTCATTCATTGATATAGAATTATATCATCATAGAGATTTACAACAAACTAATCACATTAATGTCAAACTCACCTCTCCTAGTGTTTTCAAAGTATATGACAAGGTGCGTAGAGCAGCAATCTTCATAAATGGACTAGCATCAACCGCCTGAAGCTACAGAATCCAAAAACATGCTTCATTATGTATTCAAAAAAAAAAAAAAATCAACAGCCAGCAAAAGTCACAAAATAACAATATGATTTAACTATAGACATCTATTTTGAAACCATTTAGCAAACCTGCTTTCCCAGAAAAACCAAAAAACTCCTTTGAGTGGGTTCTGTCATTTGATCCGTCACACCAATCCGCAGGATATACAGAACACAAGCCTTCAACAATCAGAGATATAATTGCCATCAACATAACAGATAGAAGCACCATTGACATAAGCAACAAATTTGCTGAGTATTTACCAGTGCATGGGCGTCAACAAAAATATCTGCACGAAGCATGTCCATAACTTGCAAAGCATAGTCCTGAAGCTCGCTATCTGGATGAAAATACTTCAGACGAATAGCCTGCAAAGAATAACCCAATTGACTAGGAATATCCAGTACAGTCCAAATGACAACTTAATGACAATTAGCAACAAAAGAAATTCCAAACCTCGGTCAGTCACAAACAAATGGACAACAACGATATAGTTTTTGAATTAATGAAATTAAAGTGCAAAGGATAAGATATAATGAATTTTCCAGGAACATAAATCTCAAACCAAATTATTAGTGAGAAACCTTAAGAAATGGAGCGAATGCTGCTAGCTAACAAGTAGCATGCAACAACACAAAGTTAGCAATTGCCCATTTATTGTCTCAAGCAACTCAATAAGAATAAAACAATCTATTTTTATCCCAATATACTGCAACAATGGCCAAAAGTTTTCAGATACATGTCGGTGCTTGCTGAGACATTAATTTATTATCTGGTAGAAACTATTTTTCTAACTTATAACACAAAAAAGAAGAAGGGTAGAACAGAAGGAGGAAAGGAGGATCAGGATAAGAGAGAGTCCAATTTTCAACATCTACCTGTAAAAAATACACCCAAGATAAGGTCAGACTGACTCGCATGTTCTTTGATTTAGCACCATTTGCTGCAGTGTAAACAATTTGTGAGAAACAACAGGTGGCCAAAAAGCATGCACAGCATTTTCCAGATAAACAAACCAAGAGAATAGCATATATATTCTATTCAAAGGTAATGCATGCAATCGTATGGAAAGATACCAGTCAGAATATACTAATGGACAACACAAATATTGCACAGCATTGCTGCCATTATCCATTAACAGATCATGGAGGAACAAAACCAAAAACTCAAAAGGCCATTTTGATATTGTTCTGCTCTCAATATTTGGACTATATTCTCCACGTAAAGTGCAAAGAATATATGCAAGCATGCTACTGAAATGTATATATCACTCACACATGCACATAACAGGAGCCGTACACTCACACATGCACATAGATCCTTCACATTCTCTAAAATAAGCGATCTATCACTCACATACCTACCTAACAGCACATAATGAACCACTCTAACAAAAACACCTGGCACTCAAAATGTGCTGTGTATATACGTCAATCAATTGAAATTGAAATATAAAGGATGAATTCAAATTTGAATAATCCATTGAGGGAAAAAAAAAAGTGAACCCAATGTTTAATGAACAAAATCTGAGAAAGACCGTACCTCTAGTGAACGGCAAAGCTAAATGTCTTTGCAAACCACCTTCTAATTTCTTTGCTGGAGGAAAAGGTCCTTTTCCCTTTGGTTGAACCTAGAAAGAGTAATAAAACCAAAACCATGATATAGCAAGAAAGATCAAATAGAAAGCCACAGGCAACAGACAAATATTTACCTGTGCCTGAGGATTCATTCCAAGAGCAAGCAATGATCCCAAAGCTTCTGCAAATGCATCCCTAACAGATGCTATAGGATCTTCAATGGCCTAAGAGAAGCACTATTATCAGCTTCTAAGAAATTAAAAAGAAAAATCTGAAAAAGTTGAAGAACAATTACCTTGACGCAATGAGTGGCGGAATTATCAAGTTCTCCAACTCCTAGACATGGTCCTCCAATATGGGCAAAAGCCTTTAAACAACGTGCACCAGCTATTCTGACAACAAATGATTTGTCTACAATTGCAAATCGCATGATGAGACGGAATGCCTCAGAATATGCTGAAGCAGCAGCACTGCCACCAGAGCCTTCCAAAGCATTTTGAAGCAGAAGTAGAGCCTCTTGTCTCACAAACTCCTGCAGTTTGAGTTACGCAAAACTGAAGCTGAACAACGGTAATAATTCCTGAAAAAACTAATCCCATACAAATAGTGACGCCTTTTTGCCTTTAGCTTAAAAATCCCAAAATATCTCTTATGCTAATCTCCCAAAGTACCGCCCTACATCAAACTTCCATAAAATTTGTGCATCTATACTACCAAAAGCACGCTTAAATTCCATAGAAAAAGGAGATACAGGAGACTGCAGTAATGCCCTAAAGTAGAAGTCTCAAATTGTACTTCATCAAAGACTTAAAGTAGAAAGATTCCTCTATCAATCCTCACTCCAATGGCTTCATTCAATTATTTATGCAAGCGTGAATAAAATTGAGAAAGTTGTTTCTCAGATGAAACTACCTCATTAAACTTCATAAGTTTGGTTGCAATAATAGTTGTTTCAAGCAAACCCGAAGTAATTCTTCTCCCAAATTGCCGATATAGCTCTCCAAGACATTGTGCAGCACCTACGGAAAAAGAAATCAAATTCTAAGTTTAACACCAATTGCCAGAAGGCTTTACAAATAAAAAGCAAGAACATGACAAACATGCCTCGTATAACAAAATCACTTACCATGTTTCTACCAAAGAAGTGCATGCAACATGAATACATAGATTGGCGCACCATGTAGGCAATATTTAATTTTTTTTCCCCCTTCCTTTGCTACAAGTAAGAAATGGGTTGCCAATTCTTAAAAAAGGGGGTGCAAAAGAATGAAGGCAAAAGAATAAAAATGAAAAGGTAATAATCTAAAGTAAACCTAATAAGCAACCCAAAGAACCAAAAAAAAAAAAGGGGGAGAGAGAGAAAGAAAGAGAAAGAGAAACTGAAAGAAACAAACAGATAAACAAGTATTTGTCTCAAAATCTTAATTTTAACCCAATAATAAAATGCTTCACCCATTGAAAATTGCAATCATCTACCACATACAAGACATAGAAGAACCATTTCTTTGTGCTCAGCAAACCAGGCTAGGAAAACCTCTATTTCAGAAGCAGAAAGGAGCCTCACTTACTCTAAGATAAGTAGCCCGAGGAAAAATTAAAATAATAATAATCATCATCATCTCAACAAAATGCCTTTACCCTACCATGCAACAAGCATGCAATTACCCTCAAGCATTAAGAATCACACTCCAGAAAGAGGAAAATAACTAATTGATCAAGTCTGCCTCAAAACTAAACAATTACAGAGAAAAATGATCTACCACTTCCCCTTATCATTGTATAGATTTTACACCAACAAATCCCAAGCTTCTTCCTCGTCAACAAATTGTCACTACTCAATATAAAATATGATATAGTAAATTCTAATAATTTGATATAGCATACACCATAGCTTCATGTAAATAACAATAAAATAAATTTTTGTACTACATAAAACACTATTTAGATTTATGTCCATCCTAAAAATACAACCTATGTATCAGGAAAGGAATTTCATTTATCCAAAGGTACAAGAAATGTGATCCTCAATTGATATTTGTTGTACTAGCCTTTTCAAACTTGGAGCATGCCACGTGATTTCTTTTACTCCAATAACAATGAGACAATTCATTGGTGAAACACCTATGTTTATTAGGTACCATTTAGCTTCATGGATCTCAAAATAAGCATGGCGATTTTCCTTCTTTTAAAGGTAATTCAGTTTAAAGTTTCTCTTGATCCTTACTGACTTTTAAATTCAAAGCTTTTTTCATTTTTCTATTAACTATGGTAAACTCTTTCCAATCTTTCAACTCCTCCATGGAAAACCACTGTATTTCACTGCTCTTGATTTCACCTTATAGGGAGCCAATAATCTCATTCTTAACAGCTCCTCACAAGCACTCCCAAAACCAATTCTTCATACAGTATCATCAAGAGCTCCCAAATTAACTCCACCCATGATTAATAGACTAAAAGGGGGGAAAAATATAGTACCAAATAATCAGATACTAATTTGTGTCATAGGGTGGCCAAGAAAATATTGCAGAAAATATTGCAAATTTGAATGCAACATTCATTTCTAGCAAACTATCCATCAATGGAGAAAATAGCTTTTTGTTCAAGTTCCCGTATATGATTTATAAGGAAGTATCAAGCTACAAGATGTGATGTTTTTTCACCAACCAGCAACTTTCTGAGGCTCACTCTTCTTCCCATCAGATAAAAATCCTTGAAGACTGCTTACTCTTGAATAAACAGAAATGTTGTCTCCTTTCGATATTATTCTTCCCATTGCTACTGAAGCCAAATGACGCACAGGTCGCCGAGCACCAAGAATAAGAAGAGAGTACAATGCATCCTCACATTTTCTTTGCCACAACAAAATTGATTCCTGAAATCAATAATTGCTGCGTCAGATGTCAAAATCTTGCCTCGACAAAGGAGCATAAATTCCATGACAAATGTTTACACACACCCTATGGAAAGAGCATGAAAACCTTTAAAACAAACAAATTCAGCCAGAAAACATATAAAAACTGTCATTTCCAAGAAATGTTTGCATTTTATAACTCACGAAACTACAATTTTGTTACTCTATCAGCATTTCAAGATATAGTTTAGGGGGCAAATAACCAACACCTACCCTGAGGTTTGGCCTAATAATAAGAAAGAACAAATTTTCCGCTATTGGCACTAGCATCCAATCGAATTAACATCTGTTTGCCTGTTATTAGGCCCAAACTCAGGATTACAGAAAATTTGTCTCATTTAATTTATTACACTATCAGGGATTCTAGATGAAGCTTTGGCAGTAAAATTAAATTCTTCATCAACTATTACAAAATATAAATACATTTCAAACTGAACTGTATTTGCTGCAAATTCACACTAAAAACCAGATAATTTACCTGCATAACCAATTTTCAATTCAAAATTTAAGGACCAGAATTAACACAAAAAACTAAATTAAAATTCATATAATAACCAAGCATATCAGCAACCGGATAAACTCAGGCAACAGAACATATCTTCTGCAAAAGTAAGCACAAACGCTGGCTACACAAATGAATGCAGCTAAGAAAAAGGACAACTAAGCAACGTTCAACTCCTAGAGTTCGGACACAAAACGCAGCGTTCAACAGAAACGCAGAATAAAATATAACGTGAAAGAAATAAGAAACTAACTAGTTGCTAAACTAATGAACTAAATCAAACACGTGCAATTCAAGTTTACAGTAGAATTTGAAAACAAAGAGTATGGATAGATCCGGTGACCTTCGGCTCTTCGTCGATGGCGGAGATTAGATCAGAGAGAAGATCGAAGCAGAGGAGAGGATCAGGGGATTGCTGCGATGCGGAGGCGACTATGGACTCAAGCTGCGCCACTAAAACCCCAAATCGTGAGAGAGGAACGTCCTCTCTCACGTAGCTCCTCGGCATTTGCGAAAGAACTTCTTATTCCGTTTACCCGGATTAAGCAGAAAAATAACAATACTATTACTGAAGTGAAAATAAACGAGAAGGAAATAAAATGTGTCAAGAGAAACTGAATTAAACGGAGGAGTGCAGGAGAACTTGTCTGAAAAAGGAAGAGAATAATCGGTCCGTTGGACTCGGTTAATATTGGGCCGGGTCATGGGTTGCGGTAATCCTTTTGCCTTATACCAAATATATCCCCCATGATTTTTTAAAATACCAAGATCTACAAAAGTAGGACATTTTTAACTTTTTACTAAAATAAATCATTACTCCTCTTTCCCTTTAACAAATGGACTAAACATTTCAAATTTTCAGTCGGATACTGTCCCGAGTGGTTTTTGCTTCATAAAAGCACATTCCCTTTGAAGAAACCTCAGAGGATAACAACAATTAACAACAATGTTTAATTTTTATTGTTTTGGACCAAAAATTGGTTAAAGATCCCTTGATAGAAGTGGTCCATCCCTTTGTGAATCATGTGCATGAAAAGTTATGTTTCTTGGTCAAAAAGCGAAGCAACTGTTATGAATTTGACATTGAATTCATCATCTGGCAACTTGTAGAACTTCCCTAGAGAAGATTAGAATCTATCTCAGTAGTCATGACCTTTGTAACTCTTACAACACTGTTGCCAGCTTAACATATTTTCTGGTTGGTTCATGAGAAAATGAAGCATTTTTCTAGCATTGACTCTTCTGTTACTTGACACGAAAATGCAATGAGAATTTTACATGAGACACGTAATATGACAGACATAAAGCAATCCAAATAACAACCAGAGTGTCCAATTTTTCAATTAACACTATAACACACTCTACATTAGCTACATTAATGAACATCCGGGTGATTATCGGTTCATGAAAGCCTTGAGATGAGACATCATTTCTTGTATCCGAATCTGAGAATACTGAGAATTGTGCAGAATTTGAAATGCATGCCCAACTCCTTTGTACACAACTGTTTCAACTTTTTTACCGGCACCAGCCAAGGTCTTGCTGAACTCCAAGTTCCGGTCTTTAAGAATATCAAGTTCTGATACACAAACCATCACTGATGGAAGTCTCAGTTCCTGCAACCCGGCGGTGGCATTGGCCAGAGGATTGCACCATGGATGGTCTCTGTTGGTCCCTACAGGCAGTGACAGCCGCCAATATGCATCAGAAGCAGAGACAGTCAACGCCGAATTGGCTGGTTGAGTGCTGTGCTTCTCAGACACAGTTCTTGATTCTCCTCCGAAGAAAGGCTGTATCAATATGATACCCTTGACACATAATGGCTTGATAACAGCGTTGTCAATTGCAACCCTGGTGGCAACATAGTAAGCTATGTTGGCGCCAGCACTGTCACCAGCCAGGGACAAGCTTGAGAAATTGCACTGGTTCATCCACCACTTGTGTTCACTAGACCCACTCAAAACTTGTTGTTTAAGCCACATAAGCGAGTTAAGGCCATCTTCGTAAGCAGCAGGCAGGCGATTTTCGGGGGCTAAGCGATAGTTTATGGACATAATCACACAGCCTGCTTTATAAGCAAGACTGGCAAGGAACTCGTGGTAACAACTCCAGGCAGCTGAGCCTACGCAAAATCCGCCACCATGGAAGTAAACAAGCACCGGCAGATTGCCTGCAGGGCAGCTTGGAACATACAACCGCGCCCATAGGTTAATATATTTATCGATAAATACATCTCTCGCTGTGACTTGACCATTTAATCTAACGTTGCAGGAGACAATAGGAATGGCTGGTGGCCTTTCCACATGTCCGTTTTTGTAAACTCTAATTAGTCCTTCAATTTCTTCAATGCAAGCTCCCTGACCGTTATTGCTTGTTGGTTTGAGCCTTGGATCCGTGAAAATTGCAGCCATTCTTTTGCTTCTTATTCAACGATGGAAAGGTATGGTTAATTTTTAAAGTATGCTTGTGATGATCACATCGGGAATTAAGGTGCTTATATAGAGAGCGACGAGAAGGTTAAACAATAGAGAGAAAAGCTTCAATTAAAAGTTGAAGGACGCTTCTCCTCTCCTTTTCGTTTGACAAGTGGGCAACTAAACTCACCCCATGGCGTGAAGTGGATTCGCATCATAAGGTTCAAAGTCCCATTTCTCATCTCGTTCATCAATTTTATTATTACTTTTCTTTTTTATTGGGTGTGTTTAAGAGAGTTTCTGTCAAATAATACTTCTCAATAAAAACGCTTTATATAAGAAACTTGGACATACTTTCACAAGAAGCATTTTTATATATTGGGTGCCGGCATCTTCAAATTCCCATTTCTATATACTTTTCCACCCTGCACAAGTACTTTCATTTACTTAGGTCCAAATTAAATTTCCTGTTAGTACTAAAAAACCCTCTCTCAAAATAGAAATCTGTTGGAATCTTCAAGACTAGCCCCTCTAGTTTAAAACGAATCAAATTTATTTCCAAATATACATAAGGATAGAAAAAGATATATTATCATCCAATTAGTAAGCAACATGTAGTGGCAATATAAAGTTAAAACAAGAAAAATGAATTTCATTAGTATTTGAAAATGATGTTTAATTTTGAAATAAAGTGAGTCAGAACTGATCAGCACATTGCATTTGCAGGGTTATTTCAATTTCAAGAGCATATTAGTCGTATACTACTTATCCGTGCAAAATGAAGGACAGAAATTTTTGTAAGTCAAAATGTCACTTCCCAGATGCACTGTCACATATCTTTGAGAGAATATTGCTCTTATCCTGATATCTAATACCGTCGTATTTTCGGCTGACTTGAGATTGATGTTAATTTTTCAACAACCAAGATCCAAGGCCATTTGCAAATGGATTTATGGTCAACTTTATTCCTCCGATATTTTCATCCTCATCTTTCTTCGCTTCTCGATTCCCTCGTTCAATCTTCTCCTTTATCCACTTGGGTAAATTATTTTGTGATTGCCGCTATCGGCAAAGCATATGATCGATAGATCATTTCCTGATTTGGCCTTGTTTAGGACTGATGCGCTGCGATAGCCAAGCAGCTGTGCTAAACGTGTTCTTATATGGAATGTAGACATTTTGATGCTTCCATAAACATGCAGTTCAAAATGGTAGGCAAAAAGCAAGATAGCAGCGAGATACGTATAGGTTTAATAATTAGCATCTCACTAGATGCATGAAATTTGTTTAGAGTGATGTCAATCAGAGATAATAACTTAATGTTTAAAAAGAAAATAAAAATATATCATGGGCTTAAACAAGAAGATTTGTATTAGAAGATACTCTCTTAGAAATAAGATAAACATGAGAAACCTTGAAATAGGCGATCATCACATATTGGGCTGTGTAGATATATATATATATATATATATAAGCACGTGGTATAATGCAAGTTTGAAATCTTAAGATTTTGTTCTTTGTACTTGCCTTAGAATCTTTTTACCTTCCGTCCATCTTTTGGCCCAGTGTAAGAATCTTTTACCTTCCGCCGTCCATCTTTTGCAACACTGTGTTCTATATTCTTCAAAAGCATGCATTTTCTCGTGATAAAGTTGTTGTTCTACAACTACTTGGGCTTAGCCCAAGTGGCCAGAACCTCTCCCTCACAAATGTGAGGGAAGGGGTTCGAGCCCCCGCAGATGCATTGTAGGGGTTTAATTTAAAATTCCTTTCTGTTCTCGCCGGGCGGAGAGCAGTGAAGCGATCTTTTCTCCCGTGAAGGGGAGTTGGCGTCCTCGAATAAAAAATCGGCGGTCTTGTGCCATCGGAATTGATGTAAGCGAAAACGGCGATATATGTATGATTGTAAATATCATGAGCAATAGTCTCTTCAAAAAAAAAAAAAAAAGTTGTTGTTCTACATATCTATTAATTTCAACCGATCAGGAAATGAGAAAAAAGAACTCATCAATCTTGGCAAAGAATTGGTGTTAACTGTTACGGATCTTGTGTTGATGCACGTTATTTAATATCAATCAACAAAACTTAAGCTGATAATTGATCATCATGGTAACATGCATAATCATTATTTTTGTGACTCGGTTTAAGCGTGTGGTAAACTATAATATAACTTGTCCATAGCAACATTTATAATTACTTCAACTCCAAAATTATAACAAATTCTATAACCTTTACCTAACGATTAATAATTTTTTTTATCAAATTAATTTTTTTTCTTGAGAAATTTTCATTTCATGCAATAGTTTTAGCTTAAAAGTTGTGTCAAGTACCACAATACCCAACAAAGTCTATATATATTTCATGTATAATGCAATACTATCGTTGAATGTGCTACCAATAAATTAGACATAAAAATGGAGAGAACATTCAACTGAAGTTAATATATTTCCATTTCAAGTGAACAACTTTTTTTTTTCTTGGCCCAATGGTGTCCGTGGGGCAGCAATAAAATTAGATTCCATAAGTATTTTTAATTGGAGTTTCGGATACATTTATAATTTATTTGGTATATGTGTGTGCGCGCCCGCTGAGGAAAAAATTCTATATGAAAGTTGATGCATTTAGGGGAAAAGAAAATTATATCCTTAAAAATGAATCTTTTACCACAATTTCCACAGACACATTGTAAAAGTTTTTTGGATTCTATTTTTACATTTCTGGCCATCGTTATGAGTTGAACCCAATATAGCTTGTATCATCAACAATTGTTGTCCCAACACTTCAATTATCGATAATTTATAGGAATTATTCACGACTAGAATTTGTATATATATTATATATATTGTCAGAAATATTTTAGGATGCATTATTTAAGAATAGGGATGGTAATTTTTTCCGCATGATCCCATCCTATTTAGGATGGGATTGAGACATATTTTTGTCCCATAAAAAAATTTAGGGACAAAAATATGACATTTTTTATCCCACTTGCATAGACGGGACGGGAGTGGAATTGGCAAATTTCGTCCCGTCCCGTCTCATTGCCTACTAAAAATAAGAATTTTTTCAATTGGAATGGATCCCGCAGGATCCCATCTCTTTTGGGACGGGATCAGGACATATTTTTGTCCCCCAAAAAAATATAAGGATGGAAGTGAGACGTTTTTTATCCCACTTGCATATACAGGACGAGACTAAAATTAGTAAATCTCATCTCATCTTGTCTCATTGCTAACATTATATTAAGAATGTCATTGCAAAAGCATATCATTGAAGAAAAATTTATATTATTCAGTCAAAAACAATAAATTTATTAATTTGAAAGTGCTTTCAATAGTGCCAATCACCACACTGACCCTTAAAAATATATAAGATTCTGCCTTTAGAGCTAATAAAGACATGGTGAAGTACTTTCCAAAATGTCCGTTTTACTTATTTTTTTTTTTTTTCTAGGGCACTGCCAGCCTTGTAAAAAGGAGATTCACTTTGAAACATGCCGTAGAGGGAAAGATATTCATTCAGCATAATTTCCGTATATGTGATGATAGAAGTGGTCCGTTTGGATTTCGGCCTACTTGTTTTACCCAAATCACAGCTTTGCTGGGGTTGCTATTAAAATTTTTCTCTTTCCCTTTCCTGAATTACTAAAGTTCAGTAATTAATCTCCTAAAGGTAAAACATAAATGAGAAAAGAATAATACAGTGCTTGTTTACGTTCATGCAATAATATTTTATTCTTTTGATGTACACAAAAATTATCTATATGATCTTCAAAATTAATTGAGTTGTTAATTTGCACATTGTATGTACTGAGCTTGCCTGCTTCTAAAGTCAGCGGAATATTCAGCATTAGATCGCATGCATGTATAAGATAAATATAAGATCTTATAAGATTGCATAGATACATACGAAATCTAAAATAATATATAGAGAGTTACTTAACCACAAAGCCTCCATTGAATTTCATCCGTCAACAAATTAAAACATCTCAACGCAATCTGATATATCTTAATATGTACATATAAGACTTTCTGTGGGAGCTAGCAGCAGCAGAATAAAGGTCATATTCAATAGTTACGGTAAAATACATTTTATAATTCCAGCGTAAATATATAAGTGATCTCCTCAAAGCCAAAGGAGGTGATCGTATATTGTCACCCAATAAATGGGTTTGCCTTTAATATGTGTCTTATTCGTTTTTACAAAATATTCTCTACTTTTCTTTCTTCTAAATGCCTTTTTGACCAACACCATTGATAATGAAAATTTCAAGCTAGCAACTAGTATGGGTGTTCAAGAATCGAATTTTGTAGATTGGTCACCAACGCATATCCAATTCATGATTTTGTGGAGTATAAATTTTCAATTAAATTCAATTAATCTATTAGTGAAATTCAATTCAAATCTAATATATATGTCTATGAGTCGGATATAAATTTGACCTAATTCATATTCAATCCACCATTATACAGATTGATTTGCGGATTAAAATTTTTTAATTATATCCAATCCAAGAACTAATTAAATAAAAAATCTAATATAAAAATAATTTTACTACCGATTAAATTTAAAATTAAATAAAATTTAAATAAATAAATTATTTAAATAAAGCTCGATAATACATTAAAAGTTTCTAGGCATCAATAGTTCACTTAATGATCACCAAGGGATGCTAAGTTCATGGAGTTTCACAAGCCCTTTAATTGGGTTAGAGTAGCTCATTACTCAAGAGTTTACAGAGGTGAAGAAAAGTAGGGGTGTCAAAAAAATCCACCCGCCCTAGACCCGGGTTTTTTAATAAATTTAAAAAAATATAAATATATAATTATGAATTTATGATATGTTGGATGTTATTTAAATTTATTGTGTGATTATTATGTTTTTGAATTTAATTTAATTTAATTTTTTTATATAGATTGAATGAGTTTAGGTTAGAAATTAGATGAATTTAAGTATTAGAAAATAGATTGAAACAATTTTTATTTATTATTTATGTAAAATTTACATTGTTAGTATGTTATATATTTATATTTGACTATTTTCTTTTTTTAAAGCTTGAAATTGAATGAGTTTATTTGATTATTTTTTAAAAAAATTGCATTGTTAGAGAAACGGAAGAAAAAATTTTTAAAAATAGAAAAAAAATTGAATTTATCACATGCGGGCTTAGAAGCTGGATCAAAAACCCGGGTTTTAACCCGGATCCGGTCTTATGTTTCATGGGTCCGGTCCGGTCCCGGGCAATACCAAAACCCGGACCGGACCCGGATTTTGCCAAGCCTAAAGAAAAGCAAGCACGAGCTTACACAGAGCAACAATGACATGTCGTCAAACGTTGTTAAGCAGGATGCCAACTCAGCTTACAGCTCAGCACAAGTTTGTTATTATTGCTAATACACAATGTGTATGTGACGGATCTGTAGTTAGCTAAGTAGTTAACAAATATAGTTACTTACAAGTGGTTATTAAGTACGTTTGAATATGCAGCTGTAATGATCGATTAGTAAATGAAAGTTCTGGAATTGATCAGAAACATTTTCTCTGAGATTTTCTCTTAATCCAAACGAATTTTCTTCTTTTCTTTCAATTTGCAAATTTTCTGGTACTAGTTGTTGGAATGAGAAAGAAAATCGAATAATCCTCGTGGAACATGTGGAAATGAATCTCTTAGGACAAGTTCCAGAGGCTTTGCAATTCTGTCAAAGCCTGCAGGCTCTAATTTCTCAGGTAACAATCTTTTCGGAACTATTCTAGCACACATACGCACATGGTTGTCATATTTCGTATCACTTGATTTTTCAAATAAGAAAAATTATTATTGCACCACTTTTATTTTATTTTATATTTATTTAATTATTATAAAATTTTAACATATATTTTGTACCACATTTCTTTTCATATTTGTATCAGTTAATCACTTTTGTATTAACACTATTAAATAATTTTAATAAAATAACAATTTTACTCCCAAATAAATTAAAAAACTATTTTATCTTATAAAAACTTTTAAAATTAAAAATTATAATCATAAAAATATCCCTAAATTTAATAAAAAAATAAATCCCAAATAGAGGTGTTCAACTGATTTTTACTAAATTTAGATTTTACAAATTTTTAATAATTATTTTTATTAACAATTATAATTTTTCAAAATTTTAATAAAAATAAATGAATTTGTTTATTAAAAAATTAAAATTTTTTACATTTTATTAAAATTACTGAATTTATTTCTTAAAAGAATAAATCCTAAAATTTTAATAATTTAGGGGATTTTTATTAAATCCAAAAATTTTGCAATTATTTTTATAATTATAATTTTGTATTAAAATAATTTTATTAAAAATAAAAATTCTAATTTTGGGATTTATTTTTATTAAATTTAGGGATATTTTTATCATTATTTTTTTATTTTTTAAAGTTTTTATAAAATAAAATGGTCTTTTAATTTATTTAGGGGTAAAATTATCATTTTATTAAAATTATTTAATAGTGTTAATGCAAAAGTGGTTAGTTGGTACAAATGTGAAAAGAAAGGTGATACAAAATACATGTTAGAATTTTGTAATAATTAGATGAACATAAGAAAAAATAAAAGTGGTGCAATGATAATTTCTCTTCCAATAATAATCTTTCAGGTCGTAGTCCACTTAAATTGGGTAATTGCATTTTTTTTAATACTTTAAATCTTTTAAAAAATCGTCTATCAGGATCTTTACCATCCCAGTTGTCCAATTTACATAGGCTTAAGAAATTTTCTGTTGCATACAACAATGTTTCGGGTGAAATTCTTTCTTCAGTCGAGTTACGAAGGCAAATTTAAGATATTGTTATAGGTTGAGCAATAAGAACCTTGCAGTTATAGTTGCTCCATGAAATTTTAGTGCCGCGGCACGATTGAAGTTAGTCTTTGGGCTATGGTGGCGGTACGGGTATGAGAATGATGGTTTCTGGGTTGAGACATATGCTGCTATGTGTAGGCTTAATGAAAGGCCGATGGTCCATGGGCCAAGTTTACAAATCACTGTACAGCATTGCGGGGCAAAATGGTTTCCTATAAATATTGTATGATGAAAATTCCTCATTTCTAATATGAAGCTGTAACCTGAATGATTCTATACATTTATCAAATAGTGGATTCTAAAGGAAATTCGAGCAAAGATTACACCACCGACGAGTACCTCCATCATTGTCATTGAAGCCTCTGAAGACAAAGGAGTTCAAGCTTAACGAAATGAGGACAAACAGTTATAACGACTTAAAATATAATAAATCCCTCCTTATCTCTGTTGGCCCACTGGGCTGTTGCCACGTATTGTTAACTCAATCACCCACTGTGTTAGCTGTAACCAAGAATTGCACGGACCGCTGTCTTCTAATAAATTACGATTTCCTAATACACCCAGTCAAGTATAAAGATGCCTTATTATGGTTTTGGACAGCTTGAAATATCCAATAAATTCTTCTATAGTTCTATAAATAATTTTTATTATTGATTTTAATATTCCCTCTCTATGTATATACACACACACATAAATACATGTGTATGCATATATACACACATACACGCATTGCCCTTAAGCCATCTATTTTATGAAGTAATAAATATTTTATCACTATGTTTATTACTGCAAAAATTTTACATGTCATTTATTTCGTGAAAATATAAAGAGCATATCATAAAAATTCTATAAACTATACGGATTCATTTATATGTTCAAGTTATAAATGATAGTCCTACATGTTTCACTGCAGAGTATAGATCTTATGACATTTTGAAAATATAAACGACAAGTGGCAAATGTTATATAAGGTCATCTATGCAATGTAGTTATAAACAACATGTTACATAAATTAAAATTTAAATGAAATTTTTTATATATGAATTTACTATTATAAATTAAATAATGTTGAATATCTGATAAAATAAACTAATATTAATATATTTACTTATTTATTTTAATTAAGTTAATCTGCTAAGTTGAATTTTAATACAATACGTACTATTTAACAAAATTTGTTTTCAAATTCTAGTTGATACCTAACAAGTTCACATTAAACCGCTTGTTAGTTTGCCGTTAGCCTCACCATACTTATTTTTGAAAAACTTATTTAATCATTAATACTTTTAATAATACTTTCAAATGAGAAATAATAAATCTATTTATATAAATTAATGCGGTATAATTAAATTAATTAAATTAAATATCTATTAACCTACATTATTTATTTTATTATTTTATACATCATCTAACAAATAAATTTATTATTAATTTATACAAAATAAAGTTTGTACCTCTATTTGCAAATGAATTAATTAACTAATGAATTAGCTCGGTCCTAGATTTTGCCGATGTAGCCATTCATTTGTTTTTCTCCTAAGCGCATTGTTGGACCTTCACAATTATTTGCAACCTCAAGTTTTGTTGACTTTCAAAATACATTGCCAAACTTCATTTAGCTACTTAAACTCTTCTTATTTACAATTTGCTAAAACTCTTTAATATGTAAAATGACCATATTTTAATGAGAAAAATAAATTTTGTTACTAAAAATAGTTTTAACGGCAAGAAAATTTAAAAAATTTTGGCCGGATGATTTTCCACTAAAATTTAAAACCTTTAGCGATGAAATTAAATTTCGTGTACTTTTAGCGACAAAATATTTTGCTGCTAAGAAAGGTCAAAATTTAAAAAATCTTACCAGGTTATTTTTTGCCAAAATTAAGTTTCAGCGACGAATTTTAAATTTTGCCATTAAAAGCTTATTTATATATTATTGACTTCATTTCTTTCTTTCTCTCATTCTCTAATTCCCTTACTTTTATTCTTTAATTCTCTCATCTTTAAATATATAATTCTCATTTTCTAATTTAATCTCTACTTCTTTTCTCTTTTATTTTTAACATGGTGTAATTTTCTTTTAGACTTATCTTATTTATTCTAACTCATATTATTATTATATTTGAGTTTATTATGTTAACTAATCATTATGTGTTTATTTATAGGGAATGTTTAAGATCAATTACATCAAAATAAAGAAAATCAAGAAATTTATATTCGTTTGTAATAAATTTCTTTCAAAAAAGGATATTGAATTGTGTAATATTTTTGTATTGTTTATCAATAAAAATAATTCTTTTTAAATTAATTAACAATTTTTTTATCATAATGGCGTTAATTGTCATTGTAATTTAGTATTAAAAATGGTAATATTTTAACAATAGTAATAATATAGAAATAAAATAAAAATGATAACTTTTAGCGACGAAATAGCTTTTAGCAACGACAATTATTATTCGTATAATCATAGTTCTTTATTTTCAAATATGCCTAGATTGAGCGAAATATTTTTCAAAATTTTCCTTAATATACATCTGTAACAAATTGTTTCTTTCAAAAAAAATTAATCATTCATATAATCATAGTTCTTTTGGTTGTGAGCTGAGATTAGGCCCCTAAGATATTTCTAAAATATAGAGAACTTAGAATATGCATAAACATTAACGGTTGATAACAATTACTAATTCTAAAAAATACTAAATTTAATCTAGCATAAGTTGCGACTTTTTCTACTTCTATTTTTTTAACATAATGTGTCCTGCTACTTGCCGCAAAATGAATAGATATTGAAAAACCCCAAAAAATAATGATGATTGATGATCTGAATACTTAAGACGAGGTCAAGGAAATTACAAAAATTATAAGAAACTATGGTGGGATTGCTGCGAATGGGGAACGGGACCAGCACAATTGCCGATTTTACCAGACAAAAGGAATAAAACGTAAATTTAAGTTAGGGTTTCAATGTCAGAATGATCTAAGAACTCTTGATTTTAAGTATCTTAGGCAAATATTTACAACCATGTGGGAAGGCATTAATATTTCAAGTATACTTTAACTTTTTTTTTGAGTTATCAGTATCTTGATATATCAAGTCTATGTAAGAAGCAGATTGAAATCCATAATATTAATACTTCTACTTTGGCAACCATCTACTTGGTCTTAACTTATTACAAGCTGTTAAAAGTATGTTAACTTACTAGTATACAAAAAACATTGAAATGTTTAATTTTTTTTTTTAAAGAACAAAGGGGAAGCTAGAGCATGCAACCCCTTTGTGAGAATTAAAAGACCAATCCTCTGCATTATGTTCATTATTTACTGCGAATATACTTTAACTTCATCAGTAAGTATCTATGCTATTATTCATGTGCTTGGTCTTAACTGATTACAAGCTATCAAAAGTATGTTAACTTACTAGGATACAAAAAATATTAAAATGTTTAATTTTTTTTTTAAAAGAACATAAGGGAAGCTAGAGCTTAAAATTTATACAAGTAAAACAACTTAAATATAAGAGATTTTCTGAAGGTGTTGAAATTCTCACCTTTTGAGAAAAAGAAGGGAAAATAATAAAAAGAAAAAGTGCAATTGTTTTTTTTACCAGACAAAAGGAATAAAATGTAAATTTAATCCCATAGCGTTGCTCCAGTTATGCGTACTTTGACGAGTCGAGATAGAGAAATCCATTATTTACCTCCTTAACATGCAGAAAATTTTGGAAAACAGTGCTTTATCTAAAAAAAATTCTAAAATCCTAATAAATATTCTCTACTCTGATAGGATATTAAGTTAGGGTTTCAGTGTCAGAATGATCTAAGACCTCTTGATTTAAGTATTTTAGACAAACATTTACAAACATGTGGGAAGTTATTAATATTTCAAGTATAGTTTAATTTTTTTTTTTTGGAGTTATCAGTATCTTGATATATCAGGTCTATGTAAGAAGCAGCCTGGAATCCATAATATGCCCTAGAAAAATTAGCCAAGTTATATAAGATATTAGAATCAGTAAAGGAATACTTATTCTGACCGATTATAATGGATTACTTTTGTGTAATCATTATCTTGACGGAAAATTCATTATAGCAGAGAAAGGGATGGAAAAAAAAATCAAATCAGTCGTGGGACATGTTTTTCAACTTTATAGAGAATTGTTAAATTCTTAATTCAACAATTTGGATCTATTAATGTAAATATCATTTTTCAGATAATTAAGAAAGTTCTTTACTAATGCATATTAAGTGGAACACATACTTTGTTTCAATAATGTAAGGGAAGGAGATGAGCACTTTGAAGTTTAAAAGTGCTTTGAAGCTTATGAACATAGTATACATAGTGAAGGTTCACTTATGAGTAGGCAAATACAATATGCCTGGATTGAATGAAACATTTTTCAAGATTTTCCTTAACATACATTTGTAATTAACTGTTTCTTTCAGGAAAAAAAATCAATCATATAATCATAGTTCTTGTGGTTGAGAGTTTGTTGATCTCTTTAGTTTTTATGACATTTACTTTGTAATTGAGACTGAGCCCCTTTTGTGCTGAAGGATAACTTAGGTCATATATGAACGTAAGTAAAACTTCTTTTAAGAATTTTTATTCTAAATCAGTAGGGAGTCCACACATAAATTAATGGCAGCAATGATATTAGATATGACAAAATATGGGCTTAGGCCCAACTTTTCCAAATTTAAGCCCAATCCCATAAACTCATATTATTAATAACAAGTCCAAGCACTTCAAAAGCCTGTCCAGACCTTGGCCGAGCTTGGATAGGCCTTGGGTTTTCCATTAAATATGAAAAAATATTTAAATTAAAGATAATTATCCAATACATAATAAAATAATAGTCTAATACACTAAATATCAGTAACACAACATAATAAATTGCAAATACTAATATAAGAAAAGCATATTAATTTTGTACTTTGAGTTTTTTTTAATTTAAATTTAATTTATTTTTTATTTATAAATTAAAAAGCTCGAGCTTCATAGGCCCTTATCTAGGCCCAATTTGTGCTAGCTTTGAATTTTTCAGCCCATATCCAGACCCCACCCATGCGGGTCGGGCTTTAGGCCTGTGCTGACTTGGGTTTTTTTACCAACCCTATATGATATATGAATTGCTACGTCTTGGAGCCAGTATAAGTCGTACAATTGTAGCGTGTATATTCTCTGTCAAGATTACATATACTTAACAAGTTAACATATTTAAAAGTAAGTATAAAATTATAAACTTTATCGCCATGCTAAGAGGAGGTAAATTTTCACAAATTTTAAAGACATGCAAATGAATGATCTTTGAGGATGACTATTGAGTGCAGAATAGTGTATATTTATAAATGGTAAAATTGTTATTTTACACTCTAAATCTCACAAATATCTGTACTTTTAAGTATCTAAGTCCCTTGAACTTTGATTGTGCGTATTTTGTTATAATTTGAGTATTTTATGTATTTTAAAGATATTTTAATTATTTCAAAATTAACAAGAAGTCAGATAGTAGAACATACAACATTTTTTAGTTCAGAATAATTAAAATTTTAGGAAAGGTATAAAAGGTAAAATCATTATTTTACTTATGTTCAAGGCCCCTTATTACGGCACCAACATTATAAATAGATTCAGAAGCCTTGAAAACCTAGGGAACGACAAAAACCAGGGTTAAAGCATACTTCGATTGCATAAAATAAGATTTACAAAGGTCTAAATCCCATAGGGTAGAATGTGTGCTAATTTAGTAGCGCTCAGTTGACTTTACATTAACTGATAATATGGCAACTTCCAATTCGATTGTTATATGCGCTTATTGTAGACTTATACATACTAAAACAATGTCTCCTGACTTTGTGTTGACTGATGACGCAACATATTATTGGATTAAAAAACACATATACGATATATACGTATACACGAAATGACAACCCGTAACATGTTTCATCCAATCAGAGCGCGCCACATGGCATAATGCTATGCATCCAAATTATTTTCATCCGATGACCATGATTTACCCATTGTATCTATAAATAAAAGGCTCCCATAACTTGACAACTCTAAATTTAAATTTGAGCTCTATTTTGTCTACTTATCACTTTATCTTGTATTTCTACATATTTTAGTATAAAATTATCATTTTCCCTCAACTGCAATATGAGTAGCTAATTTAATTTGAAGTTTAGGTTGAAAGTAAAGCATTGATATCAACCATGGGTTTAATTTGATAAGTTTATTTTCTTTTCATCTCTGATTTATATGATTATTTTGATTCATTGTTGACAAAAAATATATATTGTCTAAATTTTACATGATATACCCACTCCCTAGTGAAGATCATTACTGTCTAATATGATGAACACTTTATACCATATTTATTAGAAAGAAACTCCCCTTTATTATTTATGGATCGTCTTAACTCAGTATTGACAGAGAGTGCATCTAAATTGTTTAATTGATTGTCTTGCCACGTTATCGACAGAAACATTGTTATCAGCTGGCACAACATGCACTTGAAATCACACTTAGTGAAAGATAATTACCCTTTGGCACATCGAGTGCTTAATACCATATTTATTTGATTGAGCCTTATGAGGACTGCAAATTCCCTCATTCATAAATTAATTGGCACTGAAAGGGAACATGAACCCTATGGTGTAATGTTGAGTGTGAATTTAGAAACTGGAGTGTTCCATTTGTAGTATTTCATCATCAATTTATTCCTGACATTTTTTATTTTAAATCTTAGTAATGCTCAGAAATTACCTCTAATCACTTCACATACTAAATTAGAAAACTAACATTACATATAATTAAATCTACCTTCTTATGCAATTTACACTCGTCGCCATTAATTTATATTACAATAGATTCGTGCGCTTGCGAGTTTGATAAAAATTTACACAACAACGTCATTAATGGAACTTTGCCAAGTTCCTTATTGACAGAAAAAAAATTGTTTCTAATAGCCATGACCTCATAACTTTTCCTTTTAAAACCTTGTGCAGTCGGACAAGCATTTTCAATTTACATCATTAAAAAGGTATATTTAATGATGATTATTAATTAATAGTTATCTATTGCACTTTTCCATTAATTTCTTATGATCGTTTTTATTCATAACCGTTATCAAATGTATATTTTTAATGACAATATTTATTAATAGTCATCATTAAACAAACATTTTTAATGATTTTTTTGACTAAACAGTCATCTTATATCGTATTTTTATTACTTTTTTTTATTAATTATTGAAAATTACAAATTTCTATGATTTTATTTGCTGGTTTTAAAATTTAAATTCTAATATTAATATAAATAAATAAAAATAAAATGCAGTCAAATCTAAAAAAATTATAATATTAACAAAATGTTAATTCATATACAAAATCTCAAATACATTAATCCAAAAGAAAAAAGTATTGAAATTATATCAACAAAATGACAATTGGTAATCACTATTCAGATCCGATTTGAAATTCAGTTTTCCCATTAACCTTAAGAATAATAGTGGCTTGGCTATGCCACAAGTCTCATAGCACCAAACGTTATTCCTATTCAAATAAAAAAAGAATAAAATAATTGTCCATTATAATATTTCAAGTGTCATGTATGCATTTTGATCTCTTAAGCAGTTGATAATTAAGAGATGAAACAAGCTGAACAAAATAAAGATACAATACAATTTAACAATGGGCAAACAAAGTTGATTTTCATATAAATAGATCTAGGATGCAACTAAAAGTACGTAATAGAAGTGCCTAGGCAAACCTATGTATTTAATCATCACTTGAAAGCTTAGTTGAACTTAGTTAAGAATAATTATAGAAGTTAAAAATCTCACCTTTTAGTTTTGACATATATTTAATCATCTTGGTAGATAATCTTTGCTTTGTTGGCCTAAACCTAACAATCAATATTATTGAATTCATTTATGTGAGCATAAAATAAACCAACAAAATTCATAGAATATATGGTCAGTTTCCCAATATAGATTAAATCTTAATAAATCGTTTATTGCTTGGTTGTTTTGAAAGGTAAAATAATTAGATATTATATTCAACAAAATAAGCTGCAAGATAATAATAATAATAATAATAATAATAATAATAATAATAATAATAATAATAATAATAATAATAATAATAATAATAATAATAATAATAATAATAATAATAATAATAATAATGATGATGATGATATTATTAGGGAAAAAATAGCATGTGAAGGATGGTATACTCCACAACCCAAAAACATAATGACAACAATAATAGGGAAAAAAAAAGAAATATAAATAAAGCATTTGAATATTTCGGTCCCTTAGATCCTACTGGAAAAGATAAGAGATTTTAAACTAAAAAAGGCAACCAAGGTAATGGTTTCAAGCTAAAGCCAATGTTTCTTTTCTTTAGGATTGTGATGAGGTCGTTATTCCACCCATATATAGGTTATTTAAATTTCAAGAAAATTTTCACCTCTAAAATTATTTTCAACTAATTGCTTGAAACTCCTGCATACATATGCACTAGAAAATATATATAATATATATGTGGATGGTGTTGACCTAACAAAGGAAATGCGAGAAAGTCATTTGCTAATGCTTATTAATGTGAATGCTCATACAACTCTGAACCTATAGGTAGCATACCATTTTGTCCATGAGTGGATAACATTTACACTAAAAAAGTATAATCATAACACCATGATCATATTTAGACTCCTACAACTGATGGACATAATATTTAAAAGTGCAAATGAATGTGGACAAGCTTCATAGAAATAGAGTACATATTAAGAAATGATCTTTACTTTTTAAGTAGACATAGCAAACCACATAACTAAAGGTGTAAAAGTTGAACAATATAATCGAAAATTATGAAAAATTCACATAATGCTATAAGATTCTCCAAAATTGAGTGCACTATTGATTCAAGATCGTAGCTTATTGCAATTGGAGTAATATCTTTTTCACAAAACACATGAAACAAATCTGCACCTAGCAAATAATGCAGAATAATTGCACTCACTCAAAATTAAGTGGCTCTAAATGATATAAACAACCAAGTAACTATGAGCAGAGCATTAACAATTTTCAAAGGCTTAAATAGCAAACATTAATTTAATAGTGTTAAAAAGGTTAAGTCATTAACAACAATTCATTACTTCAAATATTAAATCACCAATTCGCATAAAACCAACAGTTTAAAAAAAAATCAAATTTAAGAAATGATACAAATTGAAACTGTAAAGAGTCAAGCTACCACTTACCATCAAATGTAAGAACTGCAAAGCAATGAATAAGTTAGACGGGACGAAGCTGACGAGATGGAAGCGGCGATGCTAATGAGCTAGGAGGTGCAAGTCTATGACTCTAATTGTCGCCACTGAAATGGCGGCAGGTTGGTGGCCGATTGGTAGAGACACCAACGAGAAATAGAGAGTGTTAATGAAACAACAAAAATGAAAAAGGTTGGGCAGCTTAGGATCTTCTATTTCTTGAATCCAAACTACATATAACTTCAAACAATAATAATTAGTTAAGCTTTAACTTTAAGCATATTCAAATTGCTAACTATTTAAAAGTTTGCAGAAACCACATATGCATGCTTTCATGTGTTTAATTAGTTGCTTTTGGTTATAGTTTACATATCAGAATCTCACATGCATAGCGTGACCCTAGCTTTAATTATCTTCTTGGACTGGTTGCATACAGCAATTGATTTTATTTTATTTCATTTTTTGATTTTTTGGTAGCTAATTATCTTTTAACATACATAAAAAAAATAAAAAAAAATGCTAATATCCACACCTGATAATTTCGTTATTGCGATGCTTGTAAGACTGTAACTATTAATTATATGGAACACAGATTTATGGTGCGTTTGGGATTGAAGTGTTATAACTTTTAAGCTACAGCTGCTGTGGAAAAAAAATTGTAATTATGAAACAAAAATTAGTAATATATAGTAAATATAAATTTTAAATAATAATTTTGACAAAATTATTAAAGATATAATAAATTTTCTATGATACAAGTGAAAAATTATATCAATATAATTTCAAAATTACAGTAGCTAGTGTTTACCAAATACTTTAGTACTGTAGCTTTTAAATTACAACTGTCCAACCTCAATCCCAAACCCACCCTTACTATAAGTAGCTAGCAGATTCTCAGCTTTTTTCTTTCTGCATTCTCAAATGTAATTAATGGGTCTTGTGTGGATGTAAGGTGCATCTACATATGACCGTCATAAGTAATATGGCAGCTAAAATTCTTTTATTGCTAACTAGGGAGGGTAGCGGGCTTCAACTTTTGCTAGTTCGACCTGTTGTTATCATTTGCCATTTTGAGGGCCAGAATTGTGTTGATTCTGGGACCAACCTAAATGTGTCATTTTCTCATTGTGTCGAGCTTTTAGCACCCTTTTAAATTCTTCATAACATCCCCTTGAAATATTATTTTTTAAAATACCCTCATTTTAATCGATTAACTATAAAATGAGGTGCGTAAAAAATTTGTTAAAAGAATAATTTATTTAAGTGTGTAAATGAATTTTAATTTACAACAGGAAATCAATTAATTTGTGTTAAGTTACTTAAGGAATTTTAACTAAAAAAATGATTTTATGTGGAATTTTGAAGGATGTTAAAAGGTATGCTCTTTCTCATTATAACACCTACACTTTTCTTTCCAAGTAATAGTAATAATAACAGCACTACACTTTTTTACTTAAATAGAAAATAATAATAATAACACTACACTTTTTATTTAGTGTCTACAGCTATTCAAAAGAGGAAAAAAGAAAAAAAAGTAGCATAGTTGACATTTAAAATATTATGTATGAGTGCGATGTAACTTATTTTCATCGTATAAAGGTGCAAAACATCTAAATTTTGCTAGTTGAACTTGAATTATTGACCTCTTGTTTTCACTATAAAAGACCAACTAATTAAGTGACTCATTTAAAATAGGATAAAATTTGTATTCTCTAACTAGTAAATTAAATTTATAACCACTAAGGCTTGGCCCAGTGGCTAAAGCCACTCCCTCACAAGTGTGAGAGGAGTGGTTCAAGCCCCTATAGATGCATTGTATGAGTTTAATTTAAATTTCCTTCCTCAAAATTTAAATAAATATAGTGTTTCTTCTAGGAGTGAAGTTGACGTCTCTCGAATATTTAAGAGGGTTAACATCTGGGCAGTGTCATATAAGATTTGATGTAAATTGGTCTTAATAATTGTATGATTGTAAATATCATGAGCAATAGTCTCCTAAAAAAATAATAAATTTATCTTTATTTGCATGAGATTTTAACTTGATATAGTAAAATCGCTATAAATTAATATTTTGAGATTGATTAAAATTTTTATAAAGTGGATACTATTAATTGAATCATAGTTTAACACCCAACTCTTTAAAAGTGGACCGGCCAAAAAAGAATTATTTAATTAAGATTTTAGAGTTTGTGTAAAAGAATTATGTTCAAATATTATCACTTGCTTGCTTGTAGGTCATCATCGAACAATGAAACTTATTTGATGATATTAATATTTAACAAATAATGTCTTTTTGTAAAACTTTAGGGATTTATATGATAAAAACCCTTTGGAAACCTAAACGGAGCGTTTCATTCATTTGAAGTGGGAAATAATCAAATGGACTAATGGAGTTCCAGAAAGCCCTAAAACCCCCTATAGGCTATACCCTCTCTCTGTTGCTGCAGTGCTGCTTGTCTTGGTTCCGTTTGAGTACAAAACACTCTCTAACCAAGCAGCGATATAGCAGTAAACTTCCGTCCATTCAACGAACAGGGACATAGAAGAGGAGAAACAGAACGATGTCGTTGCGAGTCTTGAATCCGAACGCGGAAGTGCTGAACAAATCAGCAGCACTTCACATGAATATTAACGCCGCTAAGGGCCTTCAAGATGTTCTGAAAACAAATCTCGGCCCCAAAGGCACCATCAAAATGTATATTATTGTTGTGGTTAATCGCGTTTTTAATTTTAGCTTTCACTTTATGTTTACCATTATTATTTTCGTATTCTGATTTTATTAATTTTGCTGAGATTTGCTGGCGTTTTATTAGGCTTGTTGGTGGAGCCGGAGACATTAAGCTAACTAAGGATGGTAATACGCTCTTGAAAGAAATGGTTAGTTTCTTTTTATTGAAAAACCCTAGATCTTTCCATTTAGTTGAGATCTAGAAGTTAAATCATCAATAGATGCATTGATATAGCAGGCTTTGTAGGTGAATTTAAAATGGGGTCTTAATTAGAATTAAGAGGGGTTTCGAGTGTATGAGCTTGAAGTAACTGTTAAGTTATAGTGTCAGTTTGGTTAATGTTCTGGCAATGCTTGCAGCAAATTCAAAATCCAACAGCTATTATGATTGCGAGGACAGCTGTTGCTCAAGATGATATTAGTGGAGATGGCACTACTTCTACTGTGATTTTTATTGGCGAGCTCATGAAACAATCAGAACGCTGCATTGATGAAGGTCAGTAGTTCTAGATATGTTACTTCCACACTGGGGGAGTCGAGTCTCTTGAAACCTTTTCAAAATATGTTTGTCCTTGCTTTAATAAATTTATTTGAAGTTTGTTTTGTCCATTATGTTAATGAATGTTGTTTGAAAGGGTTCTTAGAAGCAAGTGGCAGGGCTCCCCTTTTGGTTTTGCTTGTTGTTTTCTGCCAGGAGGAAACATTCTAGCTGTCATTAATTATAATTTTTTGTTATGAAACAGGCTAGCATCATATTTTTAATGCACGGTCTTGTTGTTTTTTAGGTATGCATCCACGTGTTTTGGTTGATGGTTTCGAGATTGCCAAAAGAGCAACTCTCCAATTTCTTGAAAAGTTTAAGACTTCTGTTGTGATGGGTGATGAGCCTGATAAAGAGATACTCAAAATGGTAGCAAGAACAACTCTAAGAACAAAGGTATATGGTGGTTTCTGCTTCATTTTCTTTCAGTGTTAGGAAGGTTTGTTCTATTTATTGTTTGATGCTGTGTTGTGTTTACTTTTGCAGCTATACGAATCATTGGCAGATCAGTTGACTGACATAGTTGTTAATGCGGTGGGTGCACTTTTCGGTTTTAACATGTACTTAATACCACTTAAACAGCTACCGTCATCTAGCCATTTGTTACAGAGTAGTAAACCTTTTGCATCCTTCATCATAATAAACTATGATTGAATATGACAGGTGCTCTGCATTAGGAAACCTGAGGAAGCTATTGATCTTTTTATGGTGGAATTGATGCACATGCGCCATAAGTTTGATGTGGACACACGCCTGGTATGTTGAAGTTCTTTTTTATTGATTTGCATAATTTGTTTTCCTGCGACTATGCCCTCGCTTTCAAACTCTTTTTGAAGAATTGTTTTTAGGACAGTTATGGAAATATTTTCCTTATCCCCAAATCTTATTGCTTCATTTTTAAAATACCCTTCTATTTGTGTATATTTTATGTTATTCTATTGTAATGAATTTTGATTGCCTTAAAGGCTCACATCAAAGAATTATTTAATCAAATTTTCTGACATCCTTTAGTTTTCATAGTTTTGAGCACTCTCCTAATAGGGTCATCTCAATTTGAACCTGGATGTTCTGTTCAGATTCATTTTTCCTTTTCTTTCATTCTTTTAGTTGTCCTGCAGTTGCTAATCTACCTTCATTGTTTATAGGTTGAGGGTCTTGTCCTTGATCATGGTTCTAGGCATCCTGATATGAAGCGAAGAGCAGAGAATTGTTACATCTTGACATGCAATGTGTCCTTGGAGTATGAGAAAAGGTACATTACTAGAAAGTGCATTTTCCTTTTCTTTTGTTATGATCAGTTTACTCCTTAACTCCTATCCATTTGTGTGGTTTATATACATGATTCTCTTTTATTTATGCTGAGGGTTGAAGGGGCTTGTGTGAACTGTCATCACCTTTGACCTTTATTCCTTGCTGATTCAAACATTATTCTCTCACCTATTCTTGCATATGCCATTTCACAATGTTTTAATATTAGATAAATTCATGACTGTTCCATGGTATTCCCTAATTACCCTTTTTTTTTTAATTGAGTTTAAAAAATGATTTCTGAGCAGTTGCAATATGCTTGTTAAAATCTCAATCCTGCCACATCTTGCTGTTTGTATGTTTCAATGTTGATTACCAGCATACTGAAACTAATGACTCTTTTACCTGCCAGTGAAGTAAATGCAGGCTTTTTCTACTCAAATGCAGAGCAAAGAGAGGCAATGGTTGCAGCTGAAAGGCGCCAGGTTGATGAGAAAGTCAGAAGGATTATTGAACTCAAAAATAAGGTAGATGATGTGAATGCATGTTGTGAGTGTACCACTCTTATAAATTGTATATACAGCATGCGGTTCTACATTCTGTTTTTGGAAATATTAAATATGCTTCTGGTCGTGTGCAGGTTTGTTCGGGTAATGACAACAACTTTGTTGTTATAAATCAGAAGGGTATTGATCCCCCATCGCTAGACCTTCTTGCCAGGGCAGGGGTAAGTTATTCATTGTTCATAACAGTGTGTCCTCAAGTTTTTGAGAAATTATGACTTGGCAACACATAAAATTCCTTCTGGTGATTAAACTGATGCCATCATTTGTGTCAAACTAACCGTAATTCGTAATGACTAAAAGTCTGTAATTTGACCCATAAAATCAAATTTGCTGCAGAATATATCCATAGGAAATGATTAGGTAGGTACTCTTTTATCACCAGAAGAAAATGACATTCAAGGAGCTTTCTTTGAATCAAATGAAAGAAATACCTATGGAATTAAACATAGAATTTTCTTGATCTTTTTGGAGCACTCTCAATTCTAATGATTTCAATCTCTTCTTATTCCACCAATTATTTATCTACTAATTTGCTGAGTCAGTAGCTTTAGTTGTGAAATACGACAGATAATTTTAGTTATTCTGTTACCTGTTTCTTAATGATTTTTTAGATAATTGCTCTTAGAAGAGCGAAAAGAAGAAATATGGAGCGATTGGTTTTGGCTTGTGGAGGAGAAGCTGTTAACTCTGTTGATGATTTGACTCCTGGGTGCCTTGGTTGGGCTGGACTCGTTTATGAGCATGTCCTTGGAGAAGAGAAGTATACTTTTGTGGAAAATGTGAAGAATCCTCACTCTTGTACCATTCTGATTAAAGGTACATGTTTGTGGATTTACATACTATTATTATTCTAATTGAACCACTCAACTAAGTAATATAGAAATAATAATTGCTTGTATGATGTGGCCCATCCTATTGCATTATGTGGCTTATCTTATCTTCGTTGCTCACTCTAAATGATTTAGGACCTAACGACCATACAATTGCCCAAATTAAGGATGCTGTGCGTGATGGGTTGAGAGCAGTTAAAAATACCATTGAAGATGAAGCAGTTGTACTGGTAAGTTTTGCAATTTTTATATTTTCTCTGAAATCTGGTTCAACAGTCTTCTTGGCTGGAGATGAACTATGATTCTTTTTTTTTTTCCTTGCTTTAGTTCAAATGGTGAAAAAATGGGTGGCATTGGGGTGTGTTGTGGGTTTTAATTTTTCCAATCTCTTAGGAAATTATCAGGATTTTTGTTTTGTATATTTTCTCAATAGAAGTTCCTAATTGTTTTTCAGGGAGCAGGAGCTTTTGAAGTTGCTGCCAGGCAATACCTAGTCAATGAAGTGAAAAAAACTGTCAAAGGGGTATGCAGTTCCTATTTTATCATGCCTGGAGTATTAAATAAAGCATTTTTTTTTCTTTTGAAATTTCTGACATTTACAAACATGGAGCAGCGTGCTCAATTGGGAGTTGAAGCTTTTGCCGATGCCCTTCTTGTAGTGCCTAAGACACTTGCTGAGAATGCTGGGCTTGACACTCAAGACGTGATCATTGCCTTGAAGGTTTATATCTTCCGCCGTAGTTTTTATATCTTCTGCAGTAGTTATTCAATCTTTTTACGTTTATAAAATTAGGAGAAGAAGATAAAACTAATGTGAACATATTTTGCCCTCTGGATAATCAGGGTGAGCATGATAGGGGAAATATTGTGGGATTAAACCAGCACTCAGGAGATCCCATTGACCCTCAAATGGAGGGAATCTTTGACAACTACTCTGTGAAGCGCCAAATTATTAACTCAGGGTATGTGAACTTGTTACCAATGTCAAAATTAAAGTAGGTTTTTGTTGTCCGAGGTTTCATATTGACAACCTTTAAAAGGTTTTAAGTCATTCAAAATTTTTATTTAATGAGGAGGCTTCTACCCACAGTGTTGTATCCCCTGGAATTGTGTAATTTAGCAACAAAATGCTACTTTATTTTGCAGGCCTGTAATTGCATCCCAGTTGCTCTTGGTAGATGAAGTAATCCGTGCTGGTCGAAATATGCGGAAGCCAACATAGTTCATTGATAAGCTACAACAAATATAATTTTGTCATGTGGGGGTTCTTTTACTGCTCGATTGTGTTCATGGATGGCCTTGAACTTATGGAATGTGTAAGGGGGAGGTTGTGTTTTGATGGTTGTGAACTCTCAGGCCGCAAGCCCATGGAAAACTTGAAAAGGATGGAATGACCCCTATATGTTGTGTTCAATTTCATTATCTGTGGACTGATTTTGTTTTTGTAGTGACAGTAGCCAAGTTTTCTATTCATATAATTTTCGTTTTGGGTGTTTGGTGTTCAATTGTGGCATCAATATCTAGTGATCTGATATATTCTCTAATATTGGAAGAATGTTTAGGACTACTTGTTCTTCAGGCAGATGTTTTTATACCATTGGGCATTGGCAATCTTGCTAAAGAGACATCCGTTCCCGTGTTATGAACAGGAACGCATTTCTCCGACATTTTTCCAAGTGTTTCAAGTGATTAACATAAATTCTTTTGACGAAATGTATATGCTCTTATGAGGTATTGTTTAATAAAAGCAATCCATGCTAATAATACACAAGGAGCAAGGTATAGATGTGAGTCGTCAGTTAATCGCGGTGTAAAAAACTTGGGGAAATTGTAAAAAGATGATTTGTAAATTGCGTCTTGGTCGAAGTTTTAAGTTTGAAAGTATGATTTTGCAGCTTTCTATTAAGGAAAGCGAAAAGATAATAGCATGTTTTTCGTTGCTAGCATTGACTCTTCTAATACAATAATCCTTGTTTTCAACAGGTCGATGTTGACATTCTGAATAGACAGGCTGAAGTTCTAAAAACGGGGGGAAAAAACAAAATTAAGATCAAGAATAGTTCAACAAATTTCACAAAGTAGATAATCTTCATCCCCAATAACTGTTGAAAATGCTTCATTAAGCAGAAATAGGAACATGTAGCCCATAAAATGTGTGAAGACAGCATGGCAAAGTACACGAAACCAGAAATAACATCTGCTGGCCCACTGGTCGAGTGCAGACACTCGATGCATAAAAATAAGATACATAGATGCTCCGTTGTGGACCGACTGAAAGGTAGTGGTTAGACTCTTGCAGCCTCTTTTCCATCCTGCTGAAGCATGTATTCTTTCTTCATTTCTTCCAGGACAGCATCATTTGTGCTTCAGAAAACAAAATTGAAACATTATTAATATTTCCACATCACGTAGGTAAACTAGTGTATTTCTCTCACAATATTCAACCTTAGCCCAGGTGATGATCTTTAACATAAATGTGAACTAGCAGTGAGAATTGCAAATACTCCATAAAATAATATGCGGCTCTTCTAAATTCCAATTTCCTCAAAAAAGGTTGCTAAGTGATAAAAAGATGCAGCATTACGAACCAGCATAACCACTCTGGAAACCATGCTACACTTGTTTTTCCTAGCACTAACCTCACAAAGTATCAATGTTTATGATGAAACACATGAAGATCCAACTATAAAACCTACAATAATTTATCATTAAATTAAACATCTCTAGCAGATTTGAGTTATTAGGATACAATGCTGTTATAAGTGAGCTAAAGAGACGGAGATTGTGGAGATTACCCTAATGGATCAATAAAATAATATCCCAAATCAGTTTCCCAACCAACAGCATAACCTGGAATAGAGAAATTCTTTGTTGCGTATCAATTTATATCAATAGGGCAGGACAACCACATCACCAGATCTTCATATAAACACTTCCTTAACCTAATGACAATGGGCCATTGCCCCACTGGCCTATTTAACATTACGAGTCATCATCTGATACAGAAAAGAGTTGAACTTCTAGTCCACAGCAATCACTTTTATGGAAAGATTTTAAACTAAGTTTTGGGAATGATTCAAAGCAGCACTTAGGCGCGAAACCTTTGTCTTCAAAAACACCTGAAACCGATCAAATACTTTTCCAGAAAGCACTGCAAGTGAATTTTTGGTCCAAGCAGCAAGTTTCGAAAAAAGTTACCCATCTGATAATATATAATTCTGAAAAATTACTTTTGTTTATTACAGGTAAATACTAAAACCACAAAAAAACAAAAAATTTTAACAATGTGGTGAGCAATACTAAACATGCCCTAAAGCAGCTACTGATCATTCAAATATTCCTTTTAATTTGAAATTACACATATTGCTGGGACGCAATGCAACTTACTATTGGTGAAGGCAATTGTTTAGTTCTTTAGCTTGTTCGCGACACTTCCACACAACTGAAAACGTTCTTCCGGAAGCACATTGAGCATACTTGGAAGTGTACTGATCGCACTCTTTTAACGCCTTTTGCTTCATTTTACTCCGTAAAGCTAACATATAAATAAAATAAACGCAACCCGTTATTATTTTTTAAGCATCAAACTGGAAAAAAATAAGGAAAAAAATATTCACATTAAACTTATCACCAAAAATGGGATTTATTAGGGTTTTAGTAATGGTAATATAGTTCATTAGGGTTTCAGTAATGGTAATATAAACAACATTAGTAATACCTTCTTCGACTTTCTTCTTCACGTGATTCTCACGTGCCTCCTGAACGTATCCCATTAGTAATTTTGTTTGTTGTTAGTTTGCGGAGACGAAAAAGCCGTTGTGAACAGGGAAGAGAGGCGTCAGGCGGGTGCCTGGCTTTGAGGAGGAAGATGATGTGTGAAGGTCCCATTTGCGACTTCGGTCACCCGCGGCAAGAGTCTACCCTTTGTGTGCTTGGGCTTTTCATGGGCCTCACTCAGGAACACAGCTTGGGTCCAAGATCAATATGAAAGGAATCATGCTAAATAGCCCCTCCAAATTACTTGAGAACCCTCGCTCCTCAGCAACAAGACCATTTACTTTCCGCGGCTTTTTCACAAATAAAATTAAAATTTGAAATAAGAGAATCTTAAATTTGACTCCAATGGTAAATTTAGCCCGAGTTGCCAATGTAGGAAAACACATACTTTTATGCCCAGTCTATTCAACGCAACTTTTTTCAAAGTGTTCAAAAGTCATCACCACAAGTATTAATATTCTTTCTATAGGAAGAAGACTTTTTCTTTTGTTCATTTTATGTATTTTTTTTTTTTTGGAAATGCTTTTTATGAGAATTAAGAAGACTTTGTTCAAAAGCTGATTGTGATGAGTGATCATTTCAAACTTGTTATAATGGCTAACTTTAATAGTTTAACTATTCATTGTGATGGGCCCACAGTGACAAATTTTCCTTTGGTTTTTGCAGTGTTTTTTTTTTCCTCCTTTTTTGGTATCAAGATTTTCAAGTAATTAGTTTATCAAATAAAATAAACTAGAATTATAAATTATTTAGTTTATATTTTTTATTGATCAAATTATCACTTAGAAATAATAATCACGAGATACATTTGCAATGAATATATAATAGCAAGAATTAACATTTTTTAAATACAGATGTAACAACGACAATCTTTGGTTTAAAATAGTCAATAAATATATGTTTAATTTTTTATTGCATATTAGTAACTTGTTGTCGAAGCAAAATAAAATTAAAAATTAAAAGAAAAGACTGTAGATCTTGTGAGGCTCGTTGGTAACTGTAGAGAACAAAAACACAAAAGTAGGCCTCCAAAGTAGAAGCAACAACTACGGTTTCAATGTTATATTGTGTGTGGAGTTGACGGTCAACGCCAGCGTGGCACGTCCAAGGCATCAAACTTTCGCGGAATCCCAACAGCTGTCGCCTTCTCATTGGACCTCTTCTTCTCTTCGCACTCCCAAGTCCCCATCCCCACCATTTATTTTGTTTATTTATTTAACTCGCCCCCATCTTCGATGCGCTCTCACTTTCGATTTCTCTCTTCTCCAAAAATCAGATCGAATCTGTATTCCCAAACCTTGAAACGGTGCGTTTTGTTTCTTCTCTAATTCGACTGCGTTTAACGGATTCTAGAATTTAGAACTTTTGTTTATTTGTTAATTTTTTTATTTTTGGGATTTTTTTGTGAGATCTGGAGATATTGTTCTGTTGATCTGCCGTTTAATTTTTGTTTGACTTGATTTTAATTTTTTTATGATTCGATCTATTGAGATTTGATAGATTTATTGTCGCTTTTTTGTTTGTGAAACATGATTGGTAGCATAGAAAATGTTAGAAACCGAGAGAAATTCATTATTTGGCTTTTTTTTTTTTAGAAAAAATTAGACTAGTGGTAGATATTTGGAAGTAGTTTGAAATCTCTATTTGAGCCGTATGATGCTTGATTTGACCGAACGCTTTGTAGCTATCTTTTCCCTGATCTGTTTGTTTAGCAAGAAAATGTTAGAAATGAAGAGAAAACAGATCGTTTTGACTAATCAAGCTCTTTGAGACCGAGGGATGGAGATTTGTTTTTAAATTAGTTGGAACTGTTGTTTGAGCTATCTGATGATTGATTTGGCCGATTGGTTTGCCCAATTTATATGAGTATTTTAATTTAGATCTCTTTTGGTTACTGAGAAGTGAGAACGGTTTGGAAGAAAAAGTTGTATGCGTGTTAAGATCTAAGTTAAATGAATTAGAATAAGTGAACACTCAGAATGATGTGCTTTTTGATGATTTAATTAGTTTACTATATTAGAGAAGCAATGATACTGACTTTTTGATTAGCGAGGAAATTGTGGAAAACAGAAGGATCTCATGTTTTTACTTACGTTTAATAATTTAAGTTAAGAATGTTTCTTTTAGAAGTTTAGAAGTGTCATTTAATGGGCATTTTCTGAAATCCTTACCTAAGAGAAGTTTGATTTATGATCTGGTTGGTTCTTGTTGAGAAAGCGGCATTGAATTGTGTGGGATAATTCTCGTGACATGAATCTTATATAAAACTAAACTACCTTAAGTGACAAGTTTACCGTTCTTAGCTAAGGTCTCAAAAATTTCTTTTGAAGTCTTTTTGAAACTGCTGTCTTGATGTATGTGAGATAAGTTGCATGTGCTTTTTAAGTAAAATTTCATTGTAAGATGTGACTACAGAATGGGATCAATGATTTAGTGGGATTTTTTTTTTTCAGTGGAACTAATTTGAATCACCTTACTGAATTACATATCATTTTAATACAGCAAAGATGTCGCCTACTGATTCTTCTCGCGAGGAAAATGTCTACATGGCCAAGCTGGCCGAGCAGGCTGAACGTTATGAGGAAATGGTTGAGTTCATGGAAAAAGTTGCAAAAACAGTTGATGTTGAGGAGCTAACCGTGGAGGAAAGGAACCTTCTCTCAGTTGCTTACAAGAATGTGATTGGGGCCAGGAGGGCTTCATGGAGGATCATCTCTTCGATTGAGCAGAAGGAGGAGAGCAGGGGAAACGAAGACCATGTCTCAGTAATTAAGGAGTACAGGGGCAAGATTGAGAATGAGCTCAGCAAGATATGTGATGGGATTCTTAGCCTCCTTGAGTCTCATCTCATTCCCTCTGCCTCATCGGCTGAGTCTAAGGTGTTCTACCTGAAGATGAAGGGTGATTACCACAGGTATCTGGCTGAGTTCAAGACTGGAGCTGAGAGGAAGGAAGCTGCGGAGAGCACTTTGTTGGCCTACAAGTCAGCTCAGGTGGTTTTAATGTGCCTTGGTCTTACATATGCACTCTCTCGTTTGCTTTGCTGCATTGATAGCTTATTTAGTTTATCTATCATTGATGTTCATGCAGGATATCGCTTTAGCTGAATTGGCCCCTACTCACCCAATAAGGCTGGGACTTGCACTCAACTTCTCTGTGTTCTACTATGAAATCCTTAACTCACCAGATCGTGCATGCAACCTTGCAAAGCAGGTAAGGGTTGCTGCTGCACTTTTCTTTGTTTCTTTCTTCTTTTGGATAATCCAAGAATAAAACGTTGAAAGGTATCTGATGGAAGGAATTTGTGACCCAAATTGAAAAGTTGAGATTGTCGTCTTTTTTTTTTTTGGTGTTGGGGGGGGGGGGGGTGCTCTTTTACTAAATTTGTTCTATGTTTAATTTGCAGGCTTTTGATGAGGCCATTTCTGAGCTCGATACCTTGGGTGAAGAATCATACAAGGACAGTACATTGATTATGCAGCTTCTCCGAGACAATCTGACACTTTGGACTTCTGATATCACTGTATGTTCTGTTACTCCTACTAGTTAGTTGGTCCAAATGCCCAAAACTTCCACACTTGAAATTTATCTTGAAACCTTGTTGCACTTGGCTTGTTCGTTGTCAGAAAATGCTATGTGCACTTTCTTTGTGCATCGTCAGGACTTGTTAAGTAACATTATTAACAGTAGACCTAAATTGATCACTGTTCTCATTGATCATTTTTTGTTTTTGTTTTTTTGAGAAGCTCGTTGATCAAAGTTGTACTTGCACATATGAGCTCTTGTTAGCTCATCTATTTTGTTAAGGTCTGTTTCTTGTTTCTGATTCTTGGATGTTATTGATTTTAGGATGATGCTGGAGATGAGATTAAGGAAGCAGCATCAAAACGTGAATCAGGCGAGACCCAGCAGTGATGAATAATGAGTTCAGTTCATAGGATATGTATCTGTATTTTTATCTTGTGGCTTTTATTTTTACATGGATGCCATGTGGGTTGTTTTAGCAGGATATTCTCATGAACTGATAATCCTGAGTGTTGGCTGCACTTAGGGTCTATGTGTTCCAACAGATTGTAAACTAGATTTAATTATTGATGAGAAGTATTTGGTTTGGGTTTCATATGTAGTGTTTTCGGTGCTATGCTAAACTTTAGAATTGAAATTACCCATTTTTGTTATATTTAATTTTAAGATTTCACATGTTTGGATGAGTCCAATGCTGTAACCGATGGATGGATAAATTTTTTTTTTTTTCCCTCGCCTGCACATGGGCGGCTGTTTATTTAATAATTTATTCATTATGGAGTGTAGGGCTAGCCCACAATAAAATAATTGGTCCTAGGCAGACAGCCGAGGCAACATTGTGCTTCTTCTTGTGTAAGGATTTGCCCCGTTGATGTTATATTAGTCTTTGGAATCATCTGAAGCTATTTTGTTCGATAGCATGAAGAATGAAATATATTATGGTTGACGTTATTTAATGGTGCCAGTTCCCTGGGTGCAGAGTAGGGGTTCCGGCTATCATTCACTGCGTGGACACATTTTGGGAGTTTCGGGATAATTTAAATCCACGCATCTTTTTGTCAACTCTATAATTGAATGAACGGTGCTTTTTGTTGACTCTGGCCATAGGTGCTCTTGGATCTAGCCTGCTATTAACACGAACTGATTCAACCTGTAGCCCTAAAGTCCAATGCTATTGGGATGCAAATGTGCGCGTATAACGTACTCAAAATATACAATTTTTAAATACCAAAATAATTTGTTGCCGCACATTCCTCCGCTCCCAGTCGTAATTGGCGTTTGTCATTTCATTTATTCGTGCGAATTGCAACTGGCCCTGTGAATGCCCTTACCACAAGTGCTATATACTAGTTAGTGCAAAATGTAAGAAGTGCATTGGTGACAAATATGTTCTGAAAATAATTAAAAATTTGATGCAAATGGGAAATGTGCTTTCCGCAAACACAAAAATGAAGGTTGATTTTCAAATAAGCACCGCCTTCGTTTGTAATCGGCCACTCCGGGTTAAAAAGTTACAACGCACAATGAATCAGCCAAATGGCGGCATCCAACTGCCCTCTTTCTGCCACCTTGCCTACCTCCACCCACGAATGATAAAAATAAGTAACACAATATTAGAAAGAAGTTATCGGGCGGTGATCTGTCGAATCTAATTCGACAACTTTTTGCACGGAATACGCACTAAACCCTCTCTTTTACATATACATACATACGTACGTACGTAATATATATTCGTTATATAGTAATAAAACCCCCAACCTCCATTTTACACTACTAATTCTGCTTGAGAGCTTTGACTGTCAAAAGTCATGGCTTCTACTACGTCCATTATTGCTTGGTCTGTCTCTCTCTTGCTCTTTAGCTTCTGTTTCTCTGTTTGCTGCCACGATAACTTTTATTTAACACATGATGCTTGTGTTTGTGTTTGTACTTGTACTTCAGGGGCTCGGGAGAAGATGGGCAATTGGGAATCGGAAACAACGAAGAGAGAGAATGGGTTTGCGTCGTCAAAGCTCTCGAGCCTTACAAAGTCCGCTCAGTTGTTGCTGGTAGCCGTAACTCCCTCGCCATTTGCGACGATGGCAAGGTCCCATTTCACCACTTCAACACCGTTACCATTACTACCGCATACCCTTTGTCTTTTTTTGGTCTTAATTTTTAGGTTTAATTATTTGATCAGTTGTTTACTTGGGGGTGGAATCAGAGAGGGACATTAGGTCACCCACCAGAGACCAAAACTGAAAGCATTCCTAGTCAGGTTAACGCTTTATCTAATACCAAAATTGTTCAGGTAATATATTCTTTGTTATTTACTTACTTCAAATATTTGTTGTTGGTATTCTTTATGCAGCTTCAAAATTGAATATGCAAGTTTTGGGTTCTTTGAATTTTAGGCTGCTATTGGTGGATGGCATTGTTTGGCTGTTGATGATCAAGGCCGTGCCTACGCCTGGGGTGCGTATTTTGTTATCCAATCTTTATTTTCCTTTTGGTTGTTTATTGACAAATTATAAGAATATGAAGACTTTGAATAAATTTGGTGGCACTTGGTTTATTGTTTTAATCTGAAAACAGGTTCTTAGAATCAATATACAACTTGAAACTTTTTCGATATAGATTAGTTTCTAATACTATCTCACCAAATAATAGTGAAAACAAATTGTTATTGTTTTAGTATTTGAGAGAATTCTCCAAAAAAATATATCATTTTTTTTTTTAAGAAAAGAGATGTGTATATTCCTTGCTTTCATGACAAAGAATTTTATTTGGATTCTCTATCAAACAGGCAGTCAGATCTTCAACTGCACATTAAAGTAATGCAGTAACGCATAGAATCAGAGCAGATTACTTGAATTGTTCAGCTATTGAAAAGAGAGTTAGATACTTTATTTTTATTTGAGGGGAACTAGTGCAGGATGAGTGTAAGGTTGTGATTTATGTTGATGCAGGTGGTAATGAGTATGGACAGTGTGGGGAAGAACCCGAGCGGAAAGACGATACTGGTAGGATTTTGAGGAGGGATATTGTAATTCCTCAGCGCTGTGCTCCAAAACTTGTAGTTCGCCAGGTGATAGTCTCATATTAATTAATTTGTCTATGTTGTTGAATGATTTCAGTCACTTGGTAGGATCCCTCTGCTTCTTGTTTCTCCACTACTTCTATGTATATGTTTCAAGGTATGAATTTTTTTATTATTGTTAATATGAGGTTTTCTAGCATATACTTGCTCTTTTTGCAAGATTCTTCTGCCAATTCTTGTTTCAGATCTGATAATATATTTACTGAGATATTGAACATATTTTTTATTAGATCCAATCGTTCTGTTGCTTCTATTTCCTGTAACATGTCCTCTTGCCTGGTGGAAAAATCATCTACTCATTTATCTTGAAATTGAAGAAGATATGTTGGTGGCACCCATCTTTATTTACCTCATGTTATTGGTGGGAGCCTTTTTCTCTCTATGTTGATATTCATCTCTTCATTTCCACTTATTTATTAGCTTAAATTTACCACGCTCTCCAGACCCGTCCTCAGAGCATTTTATTCTTACACTGACTAGTTTTTTGCTTACAAAGCTTAAAAACCTATATCTTTAACTCTGTGATCACATGATAGAAAACTCGTATTTCTTGCTAGTGGTGTTTATATAGGCTTTTAAGATGTCAATGCATAACCCATATGATAGGTGGCAGCAGGGGGCACTCATTCTGTGGTTCTAACACGCGAAGGACATGTATGGACCTGGGGTCAACCATGGCCTCCTGGTGACATGTATGCTTTTGTTGTATTTAATTCCAACCTTATTGTTCTGCTGCCTTTTCACCATTCCATCTAATCGTTTTTATAGATTGTACACTGATTACTCGCTATGTGCTTGTAACTAAATCTTTGTTTGCATATTTCAGAAAGCAAATATCAGTTCCTGTACGAGTACAAGGTCTTGAACAGGTGAAGCTTATTGCAGTTGGGGCATTTCACAATTTGGCTCTCCAAGAGGATGGAGCATTGTGGGCATGGGGTAATAATGAATACGGACAACTTGGAACAGGGGATACCCAACCAAGATCACAACCTATTCCTGTCCAAGGGCTCTCGGGTCTTACTTTGGTGTGTTTTTCAGTGTCAAATTCCTGGTTTTGTATCTGCATGTGGCTTTCTATAACAGTACCGGAAGTTAGCCTGATATATAGACTTTCTCCACCAGTAGTTCCAACATACTCATCATCATTTTTTATTATTAAAGTGTGATCAAGATGAGGATCATGTGGTGAATCTTTTCTGTATGATGACAATTAAATGACCGAGCATGTATGCTTGCAGTTACTTCTCTTTTTTAATATAGTCTGATTGGCTATCTATATGCATGTGCTTCTAGGTTGATATTGCTGCTGGAGGTTGGCATTCTACTGCATTAACTGATGATGGAGAGGTATTTGTATTTTGTTGTGCCTTTTTTGATTTGTTGTTGATTGTGATCTAATTATGTGTTCTTTTAAGGTTTATTCATGGAGAGCTTCATTCTAAGTGATAAATTGACATATTGATAACCCATCCATGTGTAGCTATGAAAATATGTGGTTTTCAGATGGTGACATATATTTCTTTGGGACCTCAAATTTTCAAATGAGAATAACATTCTATGTCATGATTCCTTTTCAGGTTTTTGGTTGGGGAAGAGGGGAGCACGGGAGGCTTGGATTTGGGGATAATGACAAGAGTAGTAAAATGGTGCCCCAAAAGGTTAATCTTTTAGCTGGCGAGGACATTGTTCAGGTACCATCTATGTTTAATTCTGATTAGGCTGGTTAGATTGAGGAGGTGTTTAAAATACAGTGTTAGTTCACTAATTCAGTTTGGAATGATGGGATAATGGGGGATCATCATTTTTATGAAATTTCTCATAGGTTGATCGTTCCTTCAATTGCTACAAGAAATAGATACCATAGCATTCTAGAACATGTACCCATTTCTTGCTTTTTGAAAGAATTTTTGAGGTTGTTAACTTATTTATCATCCAGGTGTCTTGTGGTGGGACCCACTCGGTTGCTTTGACACGTGATGGGCACATATTTTCAGTGAGTTTTTTCAACCTTTATTTTCCATTTTACGTTCTTGGTTTTAGGAGGAACTGTGTAAAAATGGTGAAATGGTGCTGACACGTCAATATAAATAAAGGAAGTGCAGGAGTTTGCGTGAGGTGAATTATGATACTGAGTTTTGTTAAATAAAGGTGTATACATAATAACTGTCATCATCTTGTTGATAGAGGGATTGCAGATTTTTTTGGCTTATCTTGAGGAAGGTTTGATGTGAAGAATCTGTTCCCCTTTTAGGTTAACCTTTAAATTTGAATTCTCATTATCTAGACTTTCTAGTGCAGTGATTACATGGGGACATGTCCACTAGTATTATTTGATCACAATTTGTTTAATTTTCTTTTTCCTATTAATTGTCCACCAGAAACTTGGTTTACACTCTGTTCAAAGTTCACATCAAAAGAAAATCTAAGTCCTGGCCTTCAATCAATGATTTGATTATTGTTTAACAATGATAATCTATCATTCTTGATGACTGGTTTTGGTATTGGCAGTTTGGACGAGGTGACCATGGACGTCTTGGATATGGAAGGAAAGTGACAACTGGTCAGCCAATGGAAGTGCCAATAAATATTCCAGCACCAAGGAATGCTGGCGATGGAGTCGACGGACGCTGGATAGCTAAACTTGTTGCTTGCGGGGGACGCCATACTCTGGCAATAGTAGAATGGCAAACTGAGGAATCCAAGTAGTTACTGTATGAAAATCTCAATAACAAGAAGAGAGCTCTTTGAAACTAAATAAATCCATTTATACTCTTGATATTCATTTAGCGAGGACAATTTTGATTCACTTGTGGGGGAATACCTGAGTCACCGACTTTGTTTCCCATGTTATTCATGTCACAATTTCTATGAGGAGTTGCATTTGGTATTTATGGTATCATGTTGGGGTTTTCCGAAGATGATACATTTTAAGCATGGAGATTGTAATTATTGTGGTTTAGGGAACAAATATCTATAAACACATAGAAACTTGTAATTGGGTTCGTAGCACTATCTAATAGTGGATTGGTGCTTTCAAAATGAGATTATGAGAGCCACTTCAGCTCTCATCGAGTCTTTTCCTTTTTCTCAAAATAAATAATAGAGGGATTTCTTTTTCCCGATTTCCAGATGTTTTTAGCAAAGTAGATTTCCGTGTTAGACTTGTTAGAATTTTGGGTTGTATTGGGATCTAGGTTCTCCATAGACCTCATATTATTATATTGAAAAAATTACAAATTTCCCTTTCAATTTGACTAAGAATTACTTACACCTAAACTTAATAGAAAAATGTTTTTAAGTGTCATGAACGCTGAGAGAATGTTGAGAGAAACGTCAGCACAAGTTGTCACGTCAGCACAAGTTGTCACGTCAGCACAAGTTGTCACGTCAGCACAAGTTGTCGTTTCGCTCTCTCCTGCTCGTGACACTTATTTAATGTTAAAATAATTATAAAAAAAAAGTGAAAATGTCAAGATCATACATTACTTTTTTTTTTTTTCTCTCTCTCTTAGCAACATTCTTCATTAGGCATAAAGCTAACTTCACACACAAGAATCACGTGCATCACTTTTTCTCTCTCGCTCAACTCAGTAGCCATTCACTTCTTTGCTTCAGTCAACGATAAGAGAAGAGAAGCTCGAGAGGAAGAGAGTGCTGCAGCAGCAGTGCTAAGAGAGGGCTGGCTTTTTTTAATTTTTTTTATTACTTATAACGCTGAGAGAGGGAGGCTTTTTTTAATTCTCTACGTTTAACACTGCTGAAGCACTCTCCCATGGCTTGGCTAAAAAAAAAAAAGCATGACACTTTCCCCCTATGGCTTAGCTAAAAACCACTTACACCCAAACTTTATTAGTTGTTACACTTTCCCCATTCTACTTACAAACATGACACTTTCCCCGTCATTTTAACTTAAGCTTCTGTTACTATAATCGATTCAGTTTTATAAATAAGTTCGTGGGAGGGTCAAACTTCTTGAAATAGAATGAAAAATAAACAATAAAAATTATACTAGTGCCCTTGATCAAATTTCAGTAATTTTCTTGACTTAAACAATTTAGCTATTTTAGATATAACGTACTCCTTTAAGTTGATTTTGATAAAAGAAAAAAAATGTAACTTTGGACAGTCTGTTCTATATTTAATTCAAAATTTATGAAAATAAATAAATAAATTTATTAAAATAGTATTAAGTTTGGGCGAATTAAAAAATGAATTTTTTTTTTTTTTGAAAAAATTACACTCAAAAGGGGCTTGATTTATGCCTTTGTGGCCATTTTGCTTTTATAATTTTACTATATTGTCCTTTTAACAGAATTGTAAAAAAAACGTTATGTATGGGGAGAAAGTGAAGCAGTCATATTGAGTTTGGATGCAACTATGCAAGTGATTTCTGGTTAAACCAGAAGAGGAAAAGTGCAGCGGCCTTACTAAGTTTGGGTGGAAGTGTTTTTTACCCGAACTAGCCGAACTACAGGAGGGAACCTGAAATTTTTTCATTGTTCTATGCCAGTAAATTGCCGCAAAAAAGAAAAAAAAAAAAGAAAAACCTTGGTTGCTGTAGAATAAATGGATATGGCCATATGGGAAGAGATCAAGCTTGTGTAGCACATGAAATGAGTCATGAGTGAAACTTTGCCTCTATTTCATCAAAACAGAGGCATTTTTACCAGAAACTTGCGTTCAAATAGCAGATGGAGTCGCACTGCTGAAAGGCTCATAAGCCAGAGTCAGGGCGGTGTCATGATTAGTTAATAGAAGAACCAAGCATGGACCAGTCCAAGATACAGCAACTGACTTAGCAGTGAGATCACAGCAAATGATTCCAGTGTTTGCTGAAAAGTCATCATCAGTTATTGAGACAATCAATCCTTAATTAGTTTCCGCAGGATAGTACTTTTCATGATTTCTGGAAACAACAAAAGACCTTCAAACATATCACTCACTCAATTTTAGAAATATCGTCTTACCAAGCGTTTTCCTCTGTGCCCACAAAGCTGTAGGAGAAGAAAAATCAAAAACCAATTTAAAATATATAATACTTCAGGCTTCAGCTGTGTGTGTGTGTGTGAAAATGTTAATTTAGGCCGCCGGAGATATGGATGGCATGGCCAGATAAATACCCAACAGCAATAGCTGTGACGGACCAGGAGAGGATTGCGAGAGAACTTGCAGCAGCTAGGCTCTCACTTCGCCATGCACGAAGATGCACAAGCCCTGCTGTCACCGAGCAAACCCCAATGGCTCCAGTGGTCAAAGCAAACGTTAATAAGAACCATGTTGACGTATTGCCACCCAAATCTTAAAAAAAAACGAGAGCCAAAAAAAGAAAAAAAAAACTTAGCATAATTGTTTGATAAACGGCGGAGTGAATTTTTTATTTAAAAAAAAAATGAAAGAAGAAGAAGAAGAAGAAGGAGAGGAAGAAGAAGGGAAGTCGAGGAGCCTACGGGGGTGATTTTTTTCGCCGTTGATGTATTTGTTAAGAGACCAGGCAGCTAAGCCAAGAATGAAAAAATACACTACAAAGTTGACAGCCAAAAGTGGGCTGACAAGGCCTCTACCAACTCTTCCGATCGCCATTAATTGTTTGTTAAAGGCTCAAAGCTCAAGCTAGAAACTAATGAAGACAAAAGCGGTTCAATCAAATTATCTGAACAAAGAGAGTCGAGTTGAGATAGTTTCTTGTTAAAGGGTTTAACGCCTGCCTGTTGAACGGTGCATTTTCCTGAAAGTGGAGGTATTCATGTGCGGACAAATTAGGAGTTTTTGATGACTCTGATTTATTTGTCTTCACCGTTTGATGCTGCTGATGAGATTAATAATATTTTGATACGTGGAAGGTAAATATAAGATACAGTTACCCCCATAATAAAACTATATTAATCTCACTATGAAAGTTTGACATGATCTAGCAACGGTCATTAATCTTTGGTCATTTGAGTTGGGGGGTTGTTGGTTTAAATTAATTTTTAATTTTGTGCGCCAGCTCTTCACTCTACGAAACTTTTATGCCTGAACAAAATAAAATCTGATAGTGTTGTCAGAAATGAACGCAAAAATTTAGTATGTACAAACTAATTTTTTTGCTCAAACATATATATTTGTCTAGCTGCCATTCTACATTCTACATAAAGATGTATAAAGCAAGACTTTCATTTTGTTACATCCTGGTATTTATCTAATATCTAATGTTTCTGATTTCATCTTAATGCTAGTGTGTCGAGAGGAGGTTCAAAAACGAAAATAAAAGAAGCTAAAATGATAACAAAGACGGCGAACACAACAAGCGATTTGCAAGGATTGGCATATTGTCTAATCAGTGTTATTCCTTCTTCTTGACTATTTCTTGAAGAAGCATCACCGAGTTGTACTATAGGACATGTCAAAAAGCCGTATATTATACCAGTAAAAGCTGCTCCGAGGTGTGCCCTGCGGTAATTAACAACGAGGAGGAGTTATTCATTAATGGGAAAAAAAAAAGAAGAAAAACAGTAGTCAATAGCCAATTTTTTTTTTTTTTTGGGTTAAGTATGACTACTAGCTAGAAAAAGATCAATTTGATTTTTCAGAACTTTCTTTAGAATGTTATTTTACTGATATGACAATTTTTAGTTTACAGGTCATCCTATTAAAATGCAGTCATTCACTCTCTTGGCATGTGAAATGGAATAAAGTCATTTCAAGTGTTTTCAAATAACTGAATCCATCAGAGGTCTTACCACGAATCAACTGGCCCGAAATTGCTTATTATGAAGCTCAGAGCCGTAGAAAGTATCGCCTTCTGGAACATTCTCTCTGATACATCCTTGGCAATCACATCTTTGTTCTGGAACTGATAAATAAGCCAAGCTCCAATTATGGCAAAAACAGGTCCCTGCAAACATGAAAGGTGCATCTGATTGACAGCTGTAGCATACACTAGTATATGGTTCTAAGTGACCTCGGTAAAAGATCAAAAGATACCATAGTGAGTACATAAGTAGCTATGTGTACTCAGAAATATAAGCTTGATGTTTTAAATGGAGCTTAGCCTTTGTCACAAATTCACAATATGTATGCAATGTTTAAGATACCTATCTTTAGCCTGTTGGAGTGTTTCCATATGCAATAACACCTTCAGAAGAGGTGTTAAGGAACCAATGTATATGATCCATGTTTATGAGCAAATTGATGAAGCATAAAAGGTGTTATAGAGCAAAGAAGGAAAAGAATAATTGAATGATGCCTACCGTCCCACCAACAGTTGGCTCTGGTGTATGAAGGAAGCTTGTCAAGTTGCCAGAAATTCCTCCAAGTGTGTATATCAAGAAGAATGTAAATGGTCCATAGCTCTTACATACTTGAGGCCCAAAAGTAAGAAGTGCCCAGCAACTAAGAGCTACGTGAAAAAGCCCCGAGTGCTGCATTTACCATGTGTTCATGAGGCAGAATAATCGATATCTCAAAGCCAAATAACGAGGTAATAGACTGTGCATAACATAAAATCAAGCTAACACTTCTCGTAAGAAACATGAAATGAGTTCAATACTCGTGCTTACAAGAGTAGAAAAAAGTTCATTATACATGATGCTTTGCGGACATGATATATGATCCCAATTTTCGTAATTATTGGCTATAATGTTCAGCAACAAACAGAGCACAGGGGTTGTAAACAATCCTAGTTCCTATGGAAACTATAAATTTCCAGCGTTGATGGAGAGAATTATTCTGTTCAGACAGATGAAACAAATGAAAGTAGCATGAATTTCAAAGAGTGATGCCTCTAGTCCAACAACAACCAAAATATCAATCCTTAATGAGTTATATCGAACTGATTTCACGCTGTTAGCTAAATGCAAGCAGAAATGGTAACAGAATGGGAACACGAACCCCATTGTCAATCTTGTACCAGAAACATTGGTGTCACTAGCCTCCACCACTCGCCAACGAGGATCAACTCATTTATCTTTGCACCGTACAACAATGGGAGTGAAAAAATCTCAAATTCAGAGTTCCTTATTGGGCTGGCAATCTCAAACAAAAAAACTGCAATATCTATAGAAACCAATATACTTCTGCATGCAAAATAAAGAATCAAGAAGCATCAGAAATGGATTAGCTTTACCATGTACATGGTATCCAACATGAAAAAAACAGAAGATAAAGCTATGTCAAATGTAAAAAATGACTAACACTTGCAGTGTCTTACATTAAGTAGAGATTGGAGGTTTCCTCAGTCTGCTGTAAAGCCAGATCCCTCTCTAAACTCCTCACATCATCCTTATTTCTCAACTCCCTATAACCTTTCAGTTTTCCCATGTAACCCCTTTTAGAACTTTTGCTGACAGATAATTGTGCCGCCACCAGATCACTTTCTGTGGTTTGGTCATCAAAAGTAGAGAATTTTGCATCTGAAACCAATAAATTAGAGCACATAGAAAACAATTTTAATTCAGTATTTCCTATGAGTAAAGTAATAAAAATATATCAGATAATAACCGATAGAAAACATAAAAAATAATATCTTCTGGAGCTAAAAGAATAATATCATGGACTCAAAACTTTTGTAAATAGGTTCATGACATGAGAAGAAAATTGAAAAATTCAGTGAGCGGAGAAATTTTTGTAAGGATGCTACTATTGATTATATACTTGGAAAGAGCTAGTCCAATAATTAAGATGGCAATTGTATAAAAAGGTGGCAACCTACATTTACCTGTATTAAGTTTTCCCAGATAAGCATCCAGAGAATCCAGTTCTGTCTTTGCATTTATTTCCTCACTTCTACTATGTAACTCTTCTATCTCGCCAGAAGACTCTGAAGAATTCTGAATGGAATCGTCCTTGAGTTTCGCTAAATATGACTCTAAAATTCTGATTTGGCACTCACTATCGCTAGATTCAGCTGCACAGCGCACCATCCTCAAATTTTCTTTTGTTGAAGCTTTCATAGAAAAGGATCCTACATGACTTGTAATGTTACTCATCTTCCATTGGACAGGCAATTCAGCAATGTTCTGCTTAGGATATATTGAACGCCATCTCTTGCACATGTTATCACAAGTTGAAGAGAATCTAGAGTTCTCTGTGAGGGAAATGCAGCGATACTTGAAGCCTCTCTCATTTTGTCTTACTATCTTTCGAATAGGAAGAAGTTGTTCTTTGGATGGAATTTTGCAGCATAACTGAACCATAGCCATGCAAAGCTGGACGAAGAATCAAGCAGTACTGTATGAATAATTATCGATTTAAAGAAAGATGTAAACAAACTGCTCTACAATGTTAAAGAATTAAACAGACTTCAAAATTGATCAGGTTATAGAAGAAAAGGAAAAGGCAGAAAGGCAAGCTATATCCCTTCAACATAATTGAAACTGCTGCAATCAATATTTTACTGTCCTCACACATGTAAAAACCAGAGTTTAGAGCAGTGCAATCGCATTGTATGTTTGAGGTTTAAACAAATACTTCAGATCAACTAAAATAAGTGTAATTAAGCTAGACAGTAACTTTTATCTATGGGTAAAACAATTAGCTCAAATATATACATAAAGTAGTGAATCAGAGTGAAAAAATTTTGCATGACGGTGCTCCACAAACAACATTTCGACTAAATGATCAACTTCAGAAATCCAGGAAGCTATACAGCAACCAATGGATGATTATCTGCTTACGTAATCGTATTTATGCAAAAATATTTGTGTTGTTAAGGTTACTGTCGTCAGTTTTCTTAAGCAAACAAACTTCACAAACACAGAAGTGCTTAGAATTGCAGACCCAAAATAGAGTTAAAAGAATCTACAGCTGTGAAAAAGTGGGACGGCTGCATACGTACCTTTATACAAACCGAATCCTAAGGTGAGATTTGAGCAAAGATTACAGGCAAAGACGGGCTGTACTTGAGAGTACTGCCATTAATGAAGCCTCTGAAAACAACGGTGTTCAAAGAATAGTGAATTGAGAACAGTAATAACGACTTGAAATCTAATAAATCCCGCCTTATCTATGTTGGCCCTCTGGGCTGTTGCCACGTGTTGCTACCTCAATCCCGCACCTTGTATTTTGGGTTGTGAGAGGCTACAACTAAGATTCGCGTGGACCGCACTTCTATAGCCTACCCGGTTCAATCGCGAAAATTTCTCAATACGTTCCGGCAAATACGAATATGCCGGTATTGTCAAACTTTTTCTGATTGAAAACCGTCTCAGTCACTCACAATCTTTTCCCAGACAACTTGAAGTATCTTACAAATGTTTCTATAAATAATTTAAATTATTAAATATTATTTATGTGACATAATTGTATACAGAATTTTTAAATCTTACTTCTATAAAATCATTAAGCATAAATTGATTTTATATAAATAATTTAATAAATTATATAATATCACATGTCGTTTATATTTTCATACTACAAATCATTTATGTCCTAAAAGTGTAAATGATATATCATACGTATATCATTAAAATTTCTGACAATTCATCTATTTCTTTAAGTTATGAAAGGTTAGAATAAAAATTCTACAACATGTCATCTATTTTCTGAAACAATAAATGGCATGTCATACAGTTTCTGTAAAATTGTACGAGATGCCATTTATATGTTGAAATTATAAATGATAAGTCATATACTTTTTACACCAGAGTAAAAGTCTTACAACATGTTTTCATCTATGTCATGAATATATAAATGACAAGTTGCAACGTTACATAACGTTATCTATGTGAATGGATTAATTATGAATTACCCTTTCTGTAAATCACAATCTTTAAATTAGTTTCTTAATTTAGAAGGCTTCAATTTATTTCTATTTTTGTTAGGAAGATAAAAAAAAAATTTCATCAACTCAACTTTATGTTTTCCTTATCTTTGAAACAAAAATGAGATAATTTGACATTACTAATTTAATATAGTCAATTCATAGTAGGGTAATTTTAAATTTTTGTTTTCTGAAGTTGTAAACGACATTTTATACATAAATTTCAAATAAAAAAATTTTATTTGTGACGACTATTATAAATTAAATAATTTTAAATAAATGATAATTAATAAATTAATGTTAATACATGTATTTATTTTTAGTAAATTTAATTAAATAAGTTGAATTCTGTAGTGGCGTACCAGACATGCACGCCCTAATTGTAAATATCAATACTTAAAAAGAAAAAAAATGTAATTGGCCATTTTAAGTTTTATAGTTCTACTTTTCTCTTTGATCCAAATACGGTCAAATACAAGGGTTTTTAAGAAAATTTTTTTAAAAAAAAAATCGACCTATCTGGATTCTGGATGTGAGTGGGAGATCCGTGATAAATTTAGAAAAATAAAAAAAATTCGTTTGGCGGTCCATAATCCCTCCCATTCGCACATTAGATTTTCTCCAAATTTCTCCCGCCATTTCAACTCAAAGAAGAGGGAAACTTTGGAAATGATTCAAAATAAGGTCCAAGTGAAAATTTAGGCAAATACGTTCGTCGTCTGAAGAAAGCGAAGCAGAGCAGTGTTGCCAAAAAGTGAAAAACACCTTCAGAAAACAGTTTTGAGAAAATGGCTGTAGCTTCAAGTTCTGTTTCCAAAGACAAAGCCGCTGCTGCTAAGAAGGAGAAACAGAAAGAATCTAAGAGAACTAATTGCCCAGGAGTTCGTCTTCACCATGGCAGAATCTACGATTCTGAGAATGGAAAAACCTGTCACCAGGTTTGTTTGTTTCTTCTTCATAATTGAGAATGAGTTAGTTTGTTTTAACTACTGTTCTTTGGTGGGGAAATGTGGGAAAATGAAATTGTAGCATTTCTGAGCTCTGTTTCGTGTTCCGTTTGATTGATGAGAAAGCATGGCTCTAACAAAGTGGATATTTTAGTGGTAGTCCTCTTTTTTTTTTTCTTTTTCCAATGCTTCAAGTAATTACCCACTTTTTCTTTCAATCTCTTTTTCCGTTTGGTTAGTGAGAAAGCGTGGGAAAATGAAAGAAAGTGATAGATAAAACTCCATTAATAAATGGGCTCATTAATAAAGTTAGTTTGTTATGTTTGGAGAGTAATTGTGATGCGCTCATGCAATTTTTGGCTTTTTGCCATATGGCTATGGTTTTACTTAATTGCTTTTCTTTTTTTTCTTGTGAATTATTATTATTATTTTTTTCTATATATGTTGGTTGTTATGGATCTTTGGATTAAATATTCAAGGAAGATCCATGGTAATTGTTTAGGAAAGAATTGAGGTGGAATGCTGAATGTTGTTTTACCAGTATTTTCTTTTGATTGATTTTTGGTGGTTTTCATTGTGTCTAATTTAATGTTGAAGTGCCGGCAAAAAACAATGGACTTTGTGGCAGCTTGCAAGATTATGAAAAAGGATAAATATTGCCCAATCAAGTTCTGTCACAAGTGCCTATTAAACAGGTTAGATTTGGTGCTGTGATCTTTGTACACTTTCTTTTGAATTGAATACAATTAAGTTAATTAGTATGCATTTTTATGAAAATGCTTCGTTGGCTAATACAAAATTTCGTTTGATGCTGGATTAGATACGGAGAGAAAGCAGAGGATGTGGCTCTGTTGGATGATTGGAATTGCCCCAAGTGTAGAGGCATCTGCAATTGTAGCTTATGCATGTAAGTGTGCAATAGCATAGTTGTTCTGGTTAGGGTTGATGTTGATTGGCATTGCTAGTGATTGAGCAGGTCTAACAGAATAACATGGTTTTAGGAAGAAAAGAGGTCACCAACCCACCGGTCAACTAGTGCAAGCAGCCAAAGCAACTGGGTTTTCATCAGTTTCTGAAATGCTTCAAATTAAAGGATACGACAATTTGAACCAAGAGAAGAAGATTGCTAAACATGTGGCAGCTTTACCGAAAAAGTCGCTTACTTTGAAAAAGGCAATTAAATGCGCTTGTTATTTTGGTAGCTTTATTAATTGCAGCAAATCTCAGTTTTTAGGGTTTCTGGTACATGCTCAAATATAAGTTCATGCTTTTGACAGGAGTCTGAAGCTGCTTTGTCGGGGAAACCAGGAAAGGAAAATTCTTTTATCAGAGACTGTGATTCAAACTTGAATTCTCGGAATTTATCACGAACCTTGAATAAAGAGAAATCAAAGAAGATGAAACGGGAAGGATTAAAGGAAATCCCCAATATCAATGGGGACGATGGTGTCTCTTTGAGGATGAAGAGCCCTAAAAAGCCTAAGGTTTCTGAAGAAATTTCTGAGAAAGAGAAATTTAAAATTTCAGAGGAGGTTTCTAGGATTGACAAGCCAAAGGAAAAAGGGGAGAAAAATGAAGATGGTCTTTGGAATCTTGGGGGTGTAAAAGCTCTAAATTGCGTTAAAAATGCTAGTGTTGGATCCAATTTAGAGGCAGTTTCTGAATCTTGCGGTGTTAACAAGTGTATCACAGAAGTTCCATTGCCTCAGAGTGCCACTTTAACAACTGTAGCTGGAGCTGAGATACCTCCCGAAGATGTTGGACATGCATTGCAGTTCTTAGAATTTTGTGCAGCTTTTGGAAAGGTATGTTTAAACAGGGATTTTTAAGGGAGAAAAAGTGGTGTAATACTTGTTTGTTCTTATGATAATAATGTTTGTCAAGGATAATTCAACTTTAGCTTAAGTTTGATGTTTGGTAGTTATAAGAATAATAACCTCTTAATACATGATAACCAACATCAGGTATTTGTTGATATAATGCTTCTACAATCATTTCAATTAATGGTGTATTCCTTCAAAATGCCAGAAAATAAACTTTCGGTATCCTTCAATTTACTGTTGATTTAACGGAGCTATTGATGTTTGTAAATGTTTCTGAGACCAAATTGTTCGCTAATAATTTTCATTTTAAACCAAGCCAAGCATTCTCTAATTTGGCATTTTTTCCTTCTCATGCTTGCAATGCATTAGGTTCTGGATTTGAAGAAAGGACAAGCTGAATGTATTATTAGAGAATTGCTGGGTGGGCGGAGTAGGCGCCGAGGGCTAGGCTTTCCGATTGTCCAAATTCATATCCAATTGCTGTCTTTGATCCAAAAGGATATGGGTGAAGAGTACTAATCAATTCCCTAGTAAATTTAGTGTGCTCTTGATTGCTTTTCCTTGAATAGGATTGTTATTGAATTGTACAGTAACTATCTGCGTTTTTACTGTTTAGGTCTCCATTGAGTTCAACAAGTGGAAAAAATTCATGGTTGCAGGCTCTTAGCAAATGTGTCTCTAATTCCAAATGTCCATTGAATGATATTCCTTCTAACTGTTTTGATTGTGGAGGTGATGGATATCATCAGTTAGATGGATCAAAAAAGCTTATGCTGTTGAATTTTTTATGTGATGAAGCTCTAGGCACCACGTAAGTAAGCAAACGCATAATGACAACATCTTGATTTCATCTCCAGAATTTTTCTTTCTTCAGTGTATGATACATCACTTTGAATTCTTTTAAATTAAATTCATTTCAGAGTGCTGAGGAATTGGATTGATGATCAAAATTCAGAATTTGTTGAAAAAGTGAAGGAATCAAGAGAAAAATTTGTTGCAGCAAAAGAAAAGGTAACATGAGGAAATGAATATTTTGGTAAAGAAGTAATGCCTGTTATTGCAGTGATTTGGGTGTAAAAAAGATTTGTTAGTGCAGGAAAAAAAATTGAAGCAGAAATTGCAAGATGAGGTGGCCAAAGCAATTATCACTAATGGTGCTCCCTTGTCAATTTCTGAGCATGAAGCTATTGTTTCAGAGATAAAAAGGAAAGCAGCTGAAGCACATTCTGAGATGAAAGAGGCAAAAGGCATGGCATTCAAGAGTAAGTTCAGGATTTCTGGTTTTAGTTCTTTTAAAATCTCATATATTGTATCTGGATACTTGTTCTATTTACTTTTATTATTATAAAGACTGCACGTGGTGAAGTGGTTTCATTTACGTTTTCTTGAATTGAATCATGGTTTATTTCTCCTAGAAGCTGTTATTTCCAATTACCAGTTAGTGGTGTCAAAGATAGTAATTCCAATGTAGAGAAAGATTCATGTCTGTATTTATATTGTAGAGAAACAAAGATCTGATGCTGTTAGAACGGAGCCTATTATAAAGGAAGACAATGGCCGTGCCTTTTGGAGATTGAAGGGCTATAATGGTGGACGGGCTATTTTGCTTCAAGGTCAGTTTAGATTAATATTGGTCTTGTATGGATGATTGAGTATATGAATAGGTTATACATATATATTTAAAATCCTTCAATGACCAGAGGTGAATGGAACCCCAGATGCAGTTTCACCCAGCGAAAAATGGCTTGCCTATGATGCTGATCAAGTACCAGCAGTTGAGAAATATCTCTCTTCAAAAAGGTTAGTACATTGTTAGTTATATGCTAAATGGAAAACTGATTTGTTGTTTTTTTAAGAAAAAAGAATTATCAGTCCAATTCATCGGGAAGTATTCAATGCAGCTACTTAGTTGGCTTTAGTTTATTCAGTGATCTACTTACATTATGCAAGAATGAAGGATTATAACTTGTGCTGTTCTTGTTTAGTTAATATGTTTTATCACTCTGATCTTCTTTTCCTTTGCAGGGCAAAAATGCTATGAGTGATAGGAAAAAAAAAAAAAACATACATGCAATTGCTAGTTTGAGCCAGACTTATAGATGCTTCTAATATTGATTTGTCAGATCCGGTGTCCGGAGCAATTGTGATCTTGCATTTTGGTTTTGATTAAACAGCTCAGGAAGGAAATCTTGTATCCTCGCAGGTGCAGAGAACTGGCTAGGAATGAGTAAAAGTTTGTACAGGAACAGAATTGGTATTAAAATTTTGTATTTTGGATCCGAATTTTATGTGTTTGGGTTCATTCTAAAGATTAATATCGTTTACATGTGCTGATTTGTATGATTCAGCTAATATGGGTTAGCGGATTTTCGATCTAGCTGCTGAGATTGTTGTATGTACTGAGATTCTTGATGAACAATTCAATAGGCATTGTGATATACAGTTTTTGCTTGGTAATGACATTAGGGACATGTTTAATGCGAATTGACTGATTATATTCTTATTTAACGAAACTTAAAACTATAAGGTTATGTTTGGGAGTTAAGATTAAGTGTAGAATTGGATTAATTATTGGGAAAAAGATATTAATATTATGTTTGGCATGCTCATTTAGATTGGATTAATGGTAATTGACTAAATTCAAATTTTAATACTAAATTAATGAAATAGCTAATCTTAATTTTCATGTAAGTTTAGTTAGGACTAAAATCACTAGATAATGACAAGAAAATTTTTTATTCATTTATAATATCTTTCATAATTTATTACACCATTTTATTTATAACTTAAAATTTATTTAATATTTATTTATTGTTTTTAATTATGTAATTTTTTATTTATGATTTACTTAAAAGTTATTAATTAATTTATTATTTGAATAATTTGACTAATGTTTAACAAAAAAAATTATTATAACAAAAAAGATTAAATAAAGTAATTAATTTTACATAAGTTTGTATGAATTAATTTGCATAAGAGATTGTTTGTGAGTTTTATTTAAAAATATCAAATATTAGATGCTTTATATTTGTGGTATATATAAAATATATTAATGTTAGCCTCTAATAATAACAAGAACATTTGAGGGGTAATTATAATATTTGGAATGTAATAATTCGATAGTTGGATAAACATTACCCTCATTTTAGTATGTAGAGATTTAAATCCCTTTATGTGTATCATGAGATACTAAGATTGATTTCTTACAAATATTTAGAAATAAATCGGTTTCATTATATGTTTAGATATTTAGATTGTAATGCAATTAAAGACGATAAAATTCTTTTTATAGTTTCTTAAGCAAAATATCATTACATTTATAACATTATAATAGAAATAACTTAATTAATATATAATTTATTTTATTTTATTATATTTAAATATTATTCTCACTAGTACATAAGTTATGTTCTTTTAAAGCCAAATATCATTTAATTTATAACATAATATTAATAAAATAATATTATTATATTTTTAGATATAGTAGTCTGATTAATTTTATTTAATTTTATTTTTTCATTCGTACATAAGTTAAATATATTAACTATATTTTCCATGAATTAAAAAAATAAGAAGTATTTTCTTTTTTTAAAAGTTGAGGGGGTCTTTGATAGTTTAATAATTTTGAATTGATTTTCTTGATATTTACCTAAAATGAGGGATCTGTATGATAGTTACCTTTTAATTTTGGCCTCTTTAACCAATTAAAACGATAGTACCGGTGGCCGATTATGTGCTGAATTAAAAAATAAGAAAAAGCGGTTGTATATGTATTACAAGCGGACCCAGTCAATTTTGACAGCTGACGGGCAAAATTGGTAATTTGGAGTCGGAAACACGGAATCCAAATCCAACTCGAAATCCGTATGCAAGCGGTACACTCCAAATCCACATAATCTAAAAGGCCTGGAAACCCTAGCTGGGTAGACGCATGCTATAAATTATATATAACACAGAGAATTTTAAAGTTAATAGCAACAACCATGGCCGAAACCGAAAGTCGCGATTGGTCCGGGCTTGATTGCAATCTGCTGGCTGAGATTGTAAGTAGGATACAGCTTTGGGAGGATTTTGTATCTTTTGCTGGTATCTGCACATCGTGGAGATCGGAGGCAGCAGATCTTCAAAACAATTTCAGGTACAAATATAGTCAGATTCCTTGGCTTATGTTTCCTCAAAAAGTATCATTAGCAGAAGAATATCATGATGATAATCTAGTAATTAAATTCTTCAGTCTTTCAAGGGGCATGAGTCGCCTCGTTAATTTGCCAGAATCGGCCAACCATACACGGTATTTGTCTTCACGGGGTTGGCTTATTAAAATTTCCCCCGATCTCAGCGTCTGTATTTTGCACCCTTTTTCCCGTCCTCTTCAACTTCAACAACTTTGGTTCCCAAACTTAAACAATCTTGTTTTGGAGAACAGAATCAAATCCTTCCCAGACATGAATAGAGACCTTGGAATTTGGGATAGAAATATTGCTATATACTATTATCGATGCATACGCAAGTGCGCTTTATCATCATCGCCACCGTCCAATCCACCGGATTCTGGTTCGGCACCAGCAGTGATGATGATTATTTATGGAATCCGTCAGAGATTGGCCTGGGCCAGGCCTGGTGACCTGGTTTGGAGAGGAGTGAAAAAATGTTCAGGCCCAATTGAGGATGTAATTTATTGCAAAGATCAATTTTATGCTATTAGTCATGTAGGTCGAATTTATGCTATAAAAGGCAAGGTTGGACGGGAGGTAGGTCAGTATCCTTTTCAGTTTAGTCGTCTTGAGGACTATTTTTATTTGGTAGAGTCAGATGGAGCGCTGTTGGTGGTTTCTCGAAGGGGATCGAAATTGCGACCAGCTACTGAAGAACCTGGGGCTCTGATTAAAAAGGATTACTGTTATGGAACTTATGAATTTGTTGTTTTGGAGCTTGATTTAAGCACTAGTAATTTGACCCCTATCAAGAGTTTGGGTACTAGATCGCTCTTTTTGGGTCATAATTCTTCCATGTCTATCGACGCATCGACTAATTCTCACTGTAAATCCAATTGCATATATTTTACTGATGATTTTCCTGAGAGTTATTCGAACATTTATTTCAAGAAACAGACACGAGGTGAAGGTGGAGGTGCAGATATGGGAATCTATAACATGGAAGATGGAAATATTGAGCGATTCTTTGAAACAAATCCTTGTCATATTCTTAATCCACCTATGTGGGTTGAACATAGTTTTTATTTATAAGGTGAGAGATTTTCTCTGTGTGTCTGTATTCTTAATCCACCTATCTGTGAAAATTAAATTTTATATTAAAATTAAAAAATTTGTACATTAGTATTACTTTGATCCAATTCTACTAAGCCACAATTTATTTATTTTTAATGAATGCTTTAAACACAGTAAACGCAATTCAAATTCAACAATATTTTGTAAAAAAAAAAATCAATGCAATCAAGAAAAAAGAAAATATATTAAACATTAATTTTTCTTCCTAAATTAAATATTGAAAGGATATTTTTCTCTAATAGGTAAATTCAACACCATAATTTAACAATAATGTCGGCTTTTATTTTTAAACTATTTTTTATTACTCCGAATTGTAATACATTTTTATAGGTCATAAAAATTAATAACCAATAATGAAAGTATCTTTATTTATTCAATATCAATATTTATTTCATTACTTCAGGAGATATAATCATGAATTTGATTATCTCTTGTATAAACAAAATAGGGTTATTTTCATTTTTAACGACTTAAAAAAAAATTATCTTAGTAGCTAAAATTACTTTCAAAAGCTTAATATATTTGGATGGATATTCCAACTAATATGGTGTTACAACATAACACTATGGTATAACAAACAACATTCACCGATTCGATTTTGGTCTGTACTTAATAATGGGGTTTCACATTAATAATTTCACTCGAATTCCAAGAGTAAATTGAACTTAAAAACTAAAAAAATAATACCAGAAAAATCTCTCGTTTCAACTTTTCAATGCTTGCTTGCTTTTTGAAGATGTAGAAATCATAAAGTACCAGTGGAATAAGAACTTAATTTATAGATTACAAGAAGTTAAAAAGAATTGCTCAATTGGAGGATGAATTAAACAAAAATTAAGTTCATTTACAACCGAATTAGATGGTAGCCAATTTTTGTTCATTACTCAACTCTGTACCATTAGTTAATTCAAAAACTTATAATTATTTGTTAACATTATTTTTTTTAATTGAGTATCATTCTCGTTTAAATATCCCTATAATTTTCCATTTACCAAAATAAGTTCTTCAATTTTTAGGACTTAACTAAAATACAATTATTTAGGACTCAACTAAAATAGTTTTTCAATTTTTATCATGACTAATATGGCATTAAAAAATTATAACACTGCAGTTATAACATAAGATTATAATTTTGGCGTATTTTTATCATTTATAAATGGTTTGTTGGCATCTGTTTGTAAATGAAATTACAATGCCCTATTAATTTATCCAGTGCATAAAAATATTAATCAAATAAAAAATTCCATTCATCCAAATAGGTATATGAGAATTTTTTACAAGCTTGAGGGAAAATAATTTAAAAAACTTTTAGCATCAAATAAAACCAATACAAAACTAAATTAATTTACAATTTTCAAAAGATTGATTTTAGATGTTGTTAGATCATAAGGGTCTCTGCATGTAAAAAAGAACACCAAATGACATTAAAAAATAATTCTGCGAAACAATAAACAATATTCAAAATTTCAAATGCATGTCCTAAATTTCTTGACTAGGATCAAATAAACTTTGTTTTCAGTAGAAAAAAAACTTTAATACAAAATAAACACAAACACATATACACTAATTTTAACCACAATTTTTTAAAGAGATATTTTTAACAGCAGTATTCAGAATATAAAAATTAATCTCCACCACCATGCTTGTTCTATTTTTTAGCAGCAATATTCAGATTATAAAAATTAATCTCGATCACACTTATGTCAATTTTCATTTAACAGAAAAGTGATCTTTGAAAGATAAATACATCCACAATAAACAAGAATAAATGGAGAAATAAAATATTCCAATATCTCGATGATAAGAAATGAGATCTATAAGTGCTTCTTTATTTTAAACCTCAAGCTTTAACAATAGTTCTTCAAACCATAATATGACTTCCTGGCAACTCAATAATATTACATATTAAAACTATAACCTATATTATGGATTCAAAACATCATATAACTCAAAAAAGAATTAGATAGAAAGAAGAAACTTGCTATCGTCATCTCATTATAACACTCAAATAATCACTTTTGGAAGAGCTTGCTCTATTAAGAACACATGCATACAATCACAATTTGATTCACCTCCAAAAGCCAATCAATAAAAAATGGATGCTGCAATTGGAAAGAAAGACAGAATGCAAATAACTAATTTTTTTTAAAATGGAAACTTTGAAGAGAAAAACTATAGAATGCTACCTTAGCGATTCAGGAGACCAGTCTAAGCACAAGACGAGACAAACAAAACAATAAAGGATATCAGTTTTAATGATTAATAGAATTGCAAGACTAAAATATTAGAAACAAAGACCATAAGTAGTTCAATTCAAATAAATCAATGGAATCAAGGTAATATGGGAAATTAAAAGACATAAGTCGGATATCAATTACAATTTCATGTAATATAAATCGTAGTATTAAACGATAGACTCATGTAATAATAATTAAAAAAAAAAAAAGATAAGTCGGACCCTCATTAGTACATAAGCGGACTTAGTACATAAGTCGGAAACACGGAATCCAAATCCAACTCGAAATCCGTACGCAAGCGGTAGACTCCGAATCCACATAATATAAAAACCCTAGCTGATAGACGCATGATATAAATTATATATACATCACAGAGAATTTTAAAGTTAATAGCAACAACCATGGCCGAAACCGAAAGTCGCGATTGGTCCGGGCTTGATTGCAATCTGCTGGCTGAAATTGTAAGTAGGATACAGCTTTGGGAGGATTTTGTATCTTTTACTGCTGTCTGCACATCGTGGAGATCGGAGGCAGCAGATCTTCAAAACAATTTCAGGTACAAATCTAGTCAGATTCCTTGGCTTATGTTTCCTCAAAAAGTATCATTAGCAGAAGAATATCATGATGATAATCTAGTAATTAAATTCTTCAGTCTTTCAAGGGGCATGAGTCGCCTCGTTAATTTGCCAGAATCGGCCAACCATGCACGGTATTTGTCTTCACGGGGTTGGCTTATTAAAATTTCCCCTGATCTCAGCGTCTGTATTTTGCACCCTTTTTCCCGTCCTCTTCAACTTCAACAACTTTGGTTCCCAAACTTAAACAATCTTGTTTTGGAGAAAAAAATCAAATCCTGCCCAGACATGAATAGAGACCTTGGAATTTGGAATAGAGATATTACTAAATACTATTACGGATGCATACGCAAGTGCGCTTTATCATCATCGCCACCGTCCAATCCACCGGATTCTGGTTCGGCACCAGCACTGATGATGATTATTTATGGAATCCGTCAGAGATTGGCCTGGGCCAGGCCTGGTGACCTGGTTTGGAGAGGAGTGAAAAAATGCCCAGGCCCAATTGAGGATGTAATTTATTACAAAGATCAATTTTATGCTATTAATCATGTCGGTCGAATTTATGTTGTAAGAGGCAAGGTTGGACGGGAGGTAGGTCAGTATCCTCTTCAGTTTAGTTATTTTGTGGAGTGTTTTTATTTGGTAGAGTCAGATGGAAAGTTATTGGTGGTTTCACGAAGTGGATCGAAAATGCGACTAACTACTGAACCTGAGGTTCTGATTAAAGATGATTACTGTTATGGAACTTATGAATTTGTTGTTTTGGAGCTTGATTTAAGCACTAGTAATTTGACCCCTATCAAGCGTTTGGGTACTAGATCGCTCTTTTTGGGTCATAATTCTTCCATGTCTATCGACGCATCGACTAATTCTCATTGTAAATCCAATTGCATATATTTTACTGATGATTTTCCTGAGAGTTATTCGAACAAGTATGTCGAGAAGCAGACACGAGGTGAAGGTGGAGGTGCAGATATGGGAATCTATCACATGGAAGATGGAAATATTGAGCGGTTCTTTGAACCAAATCCTTGTCATATTCTTAATCCACCTATGTGGGTTGAACATAGTTTTTATTTATAAGGTGAGAGATTTTCTGTGTGTGTCCAGTATTTATGTATTTGGAGTCCACCATAATCATAAATCTATAATGTCTGGTTAATCCGATTGTATGCCATGTAGATTATATAATGTGGAAATGGTACCATTATTCAATTGTGCTAGAATTTGAATTCCATGTCCCCTTACCTATCTAAGTTTGCACATGGAGGGTATTATGAGTGAACTTCCAACTGGTGAATTTCATTTCTTCTGTGTGAAAATACATTGGTTCAACCAATTGTGTTTTTGTAATAGATATTTTGTTAAGATCGTTTGTGTAATTCTATGTTTGTACATATTGATTGATTTTTACTTATGGATGAATGAAATGATAGGGCCTTTTCGGTATCATTTTCAGGGCCCTATTTTCATTTTCATTTTGAGGGTACATATGTAATTCTTGTTCGGTGGGCTGGATCCAAAAGTGAATTATAAAACAAATAATTCATATTCCTTTTTATTGTTATAAAACTTAACACTTTCTCAGATGAATCACAAATTATATCACAAAAGAAATTGCAAAACAAAACCCAAGCCTAATCTCCTTATCCCGATCGAAATTCACATCTCTCTCTCTCTCTGTCAGAGTTCTTCAACCACGATTCGTCACAGCTGTCTCCCTCTCCATCACGGTTCTTCAACCAGAATCGACTGCTGCCGTGTCCCAGCTTCTCTCGATTGGTGGTGCTGCTGCTGCTACGACTTCTCTTTTAAGGATCGACTGGTGCTGCTGCTGCTGTTGCGTCTCTCTTGAGGAATAACTGGTGATGCTGCTACTGATGCGTCTATGCTCCGTCTCGGCTGGTGGTGGTGGTGGTGCTGCGTCTCTGCTCTGTCTCGACTGGTGCTGCTGCTGGTCTTTCTCTCAAGTTGCTCCTATAAAGAGATCGGAGCATATATGTTGAGAATCGACATTGGCTCACTGGTATTATTCTTCTATTTAGGTAAATTTTGAGTAATTATTATTTATTTTGTGCATGTGATTTCATTATTCTTATATTTCCAAGCTTTACTTGTCTCTGCATTTTAAGGAACAAGAAAAGAAAAGTAGTTTAAGAGAAATAATGAGAGTAGAAATGGCAATGTCGTCCATGAAGAAGAAATGTTTCATTTTTGCTTTGGTTCTGTATCTTATTATGGATGTGGGATTTGGTGGTGGTGTCTTTGTTGCTGAGTTATGAGAAAGCAAGTTACAGTCGTGGGTTCAGTAAATATTTTGGCAAGATTTTTTATACTTCTAGTTATGGGATTTGGTTTTTGCTTTCTTGTTTGTGTCTTACAGTTGGAATAGCTGGAAATGTTTTGCCTGCAATATTAGTGAAGCCATTATCAAATAAACTGGTATTTGTTTGCTAGCTCATATGATTCGTTTGTTTTATTATACGATACTAAGAAGCAATTACAAGGCAAGGTTGGACGACGGGTAGGTCAGTATCCTTTTCAGTTTAGCCATCTTCAGGAGAATTTTTATTTGGTAGAGTCAGATGGAGCGTTATTGGTGGTTTCACTAAGGGGATCGAAATTGCGAGCAACTACTGAGCCTGGGGCTCTGATTAAAAAAGATTACTGTTATGGAACTTATGAATTTGTTGTTTTGGAGCTTGATTTAAGCACTAGTAATTGGACCCCTATCAAGAGTTTGGGTACTAGATCGCTCTTTCTGGGTCATAATTCTTCCATGTCTATCGACGCATCGGCTAATTCTCATTGTAAATCCAATTGCATATATTTTACTGATGATTTTCCTGAGACTTATTCGAACATGTATGTCAAGAAACAGACACGAGGTGAAGGTGAAGGTGAAGGTGGAGGTGCAGATATGGGAATCTATAACATGAAAGATGGAAATATAGAGCAATTCTTTGAAACAAATCCTTGTCATATTCTTAATCCACCTACGTGGGTCGAACATAATTTTTATTACATAATTTTTATTTATAAGACCAGAGATTTTCTGTGTGTGTCTAGTATTTATGTATTTGGAGTCCACCATAATCATAAATCTATAATGTCTGGTTAATCCGATTGTATGCCATGTAGATTATATAATGTGGACATGGTACCATTATTCGATTGTGCTAGAATTTGAATTCCATGTCCCCTTACCTATCTAAGTTTGCATATGGAGGGTATTATGAAAGAACTTGAACTGGTGAATTTCATTTCTTCTGTGTGAAAACACATTGGTTCAACCAATTGTGTATTTGTAATACATATTTTGTTAAGATCGTTTGTGTAATTCTATGTTTGTACATATTGATTTTTACTTATGGATGAATGAAATGTTAGTTATTTCCTAAAAAATAATCAAAATTGCATAGCGTTCTCACTCTATTATAATTGCTAAGTCTGGTGAAACTGGCGTATTAAAACAACCCAATTTCCTCCAGAAAAATTATATTTTTCTACATTGAGAGTTGAAGAAAATATTTGCAAAAGTCTAATTTAGCTTTGACCACCTCTCTACATTTTCTTCAATTAAAAAAAAATCACAAATTAATATTTTTAAGCCAAGCGAGATCTTTCTTGGTAATTCCCACCAATCTAAAGGTGTCTAAAGTCTGGTTCATTTAGGTAAGAAAAAACCAGCTCTCCACTAATCATATTAACACTTGAAAATTATTTCAAAAAAAAAAAAAAAATTTCCAACACTTGAAAATGTTGAGAATTCCTAGTGGCCTTAAAATTCTTTGAACAATTCAATATTTGATTATTGGTCCAAGAGTCGGCATTGGGATACTCTCTCACGACAAAACCCTTGATTAGTCTAACATCGTTGATGTTGCAAACAATCATGTGTTTCTCTCAAAACTGCCAGTCAGCCACAGTAATAAACTAATTCGGGAGCTGTCTCCAGCTCCATCTGTATGATACTTTAAAAGCATTGTTCCAGTCTTCGAATACAATGGTGCTGAAATAATTTATGCTTAAAACCCCATTATTTTAACTTTCCGTTCAAATAAAAAGCCTGAGAGAAGTAAGATTTCTCACCTTAATTAGCCATGACCGAGCTGTTGCTCAACTCATGTTATAGCTTCTGGTTTCTTCTAATCTGCTGCAGCTTCAAGCCTTCAGCACCTGCAGACCCACAAGCCAGCAAGATCGAGAAATTTGAGGATGGTGCGCTGTGCAGCTGAATCTAGCGGCGGTGAGGGCCAATTTAGAATGTTACGGTCGTATTTAGTTAAAGTTGATATTAGCGCATATTCAACATACAATTAATAGGTGATCCAAAATCGTACCTTTTAATCCTAAAAGCAGAAGCGAATCATATTCAACTAGTAATTTATTTTATAGATTTTTACTCATACTTTGGCTTGCTTATTTATTTATTTTGAAGAGTTCTATAGTTTGGTTTTGAAACATCTGCTTGTTATAATCCAGCTTTACTAGACTGTCTCGGTTAGGAATTTATTTTTCCTAGCGAAATAGGTAAAATTACCCTTCAAAAAAAGTCTAGAAAGGGGACAAATGCCTTCTGCAAGCAATTAGGTAAGAGTGGAGTTTTTAACACTCCTCTAAAATCTCTGTAACACCTTTTCTAAGTTTTTTTTTTTAAATATTCTTAGTTAAATTGATAAATTATAAATTGATGTATTAAAACTAACTGTTTTCTCATAAAATATATTTACAAAAGTATTTTTATATTTCATACAAATCCTAAAATATTAAATTTATGAAAATACTTTCATAAATTTAAACTCTTATAATTTTCTCTAAAAAATATATTTTTAATTATAAAACATAAATATAAATTATGAAATTAAATGGTGAAAATTATTTGTCAATAGAATAATTTACGTTGAATGTTTAATTGAATTTTCTTTCAAAATAAAAAATGGATTAATTTGTGTTAGATTATTTATGTAATTTCAATTAAAAGGGGCTTTAGTAAGGAACTTTGAGAGGATGTCGAAAAGTCTACTAATTAGGAAATGAAGTCTGACGGGACCCGCGTTGATAAGGATAATGGAGTTCTTAAAAAGAGCTCTTTTAAAATTTATTATGGGCAAGTACAACAAGAGGTCCACACAGTTTATAAAGTGGAGCTTTTAATATCCCTCTAAATCATTATAACACCCCCTGTTGAATATTATTTTTTAAAATATCTTTGTTTAATTCATAAAATATAAATCTATATATTAAAATTAAGCATTTTCTTATAAATTTTACCCAAAAAATTATTTTTTTAAAATTGCACAAAAATCCTAAAATATTAAATTATCTTAGATTTTTTCCTTTTTATTATATAATTTCCATCTTCATAACCCTAATTTTTATAATTATCTAAAAAAATGATGTTTTCAAATAAAAATTAAAATATAAATATAAATTAATTTGAAATGAGGTGGATGTAAAAAATTTGTTAAGAAAATAATATACGCAGATGTTTAATTAAATTTTCGTATAAAATAAGAAATGAATTAATTTATGTGGGGTTATTTAAGTAATTTCAATTAAAATGGGTTTTATGAGGAATTTTGAGAGATGTGGAAAGGCATGCTCCTTTTAGAAACTATTATGGCATGGACAAGTTCAGCAAGAGCTAGACTTGGATTGAAAATTCCACCTCCAAGACAGAGGGCAAATATTTTGTTGGTTATCAACACAAAGTTAACCGTGTATTAATTAAGTCCACATTCATGATGCTAGTTGATAACTTTATAAAATGAGTAAATAACATGTTTTTATTGCATTTTAGTTATATTTTGCATGGATACCCATTTTAGTTTACTTTTAATAAATTTTGTTTGATTTAGAATAATTTGCGTGTTTAGATCATATGCATAATTGTAGGTAACCAAAAGCTCAATTTTCAAGGAATGAATGTTGTTGTAATAGGCTTGCAAAAATAAGGAAAGAACTTTGCTATAAAATAATTGAAACAAGTTTAGAATAGTGCAGATATTACAGCCGATGCTGTAGCAACCATTGTTATAACACTTCTGCAGTACTGACAGAAAAGATTTCGTGCGAGATACTTAGAAGATTGAGATATGGAGTTTCTAAATCTAGAAGATACACACCCTAAACTTCCGATTGCCCTCATTTTCAACTATAACAGGAGCACGCACACAAAGAAAAAGAATGAGCCATCAACCAATAAGAAAAACCAAAAAGAAATAATAGAAAAACATAATTCAATAGCAAGATTTAGGACTGCATCAGAGGAGAAATTGCATAGATCAATCCGAAAATCAGTCATTCTTATTCTTTTCTTGTTTTCGTGTTTACTATTATGTACTTGATGGCTAAAACTCTCTTATTTAATCTTCTTTCGCAAACTATGAACTAAATTTATTTGTGGTTGAGTGATAAATAATCTTGATGGTTAATTGACTGATTATATGTGTTGTTGTATGTTTGTTATAGCACTTTATTTTGATAATATTTATTTCAATTCACTATTTCAGTTGACCACTCATTTAGTGATAATACCCATTTGAAATGGGGTGAATGTAAAAAGTTTGTTAAGAAAATAATTTATGAAGATTTTTATTAAATTTTTGTATAAAATAAGAAATGAATTAATTTATGTGGGGGTTATTTAGGTAATTTCAATTAAAATGGGTTTTAGGAGGAATTTTAAGAGATACAGAAGGACATGCTCCTTTTAGAAACTATTGAAAATTCCACCTCCAAGATGGAGGGCAAATATTCTCTTGGCTATCAACAGAAAGTTAACCGTGTATTAATTAAGCCTGCATCCATGATGGTAGCACCTTCATTACCAACTCAAGGGTTACAACTTACAAGCTCAATCTACATGTTACAAGATTCACATCAGAATCAAGAATCTCCTGATATGATTCACTTTTTAAAAAGATGTATGGAGCCATAAACTACAATATTTAAGTAGCACAAAGACAACTCATCGTTCCTACTGAAATGGCAGTCGCATCATCAAGCTCAATAACAGAATTTTAGCCACGCTTATTACTTCAAATGGTACAAATACAATGACTAGAAATCCTATATTTAGTCTAAGATCTTGAATTTAAACACCCTAGAATTCCAATAAACAAAAAATTAGTTAAATAATTGCGGTAGCTCAAACACACCAATAAGCCATTCAGTTATAGATGGCTATAAAATGAATTTTGTTTTGCATGAAATTTCAAACGTTAAGCTTGTTCTTGAGCAGAGAATGCATCAAACATATCCAAATAGCGCTGCAAGTCTGTGTCATAACCATAATTGACACTAGAAAGCGTTTGATCAGAGGATGCTCTACAGTCACTGGAAAGTGTTTGATCAGATAACAACAAGAGCAAAGGCCTTGCTTTTCCAATTGGAGGAAAATCTACCGCACTGAATCAAATACTACTCATATATGAATGATGACCTCAATCTTCGTTTTTAGAAGTCTGCATATTCTGTGATTGTATATCTATAAGCATGCATACATAGCAAAACAAACTTGCGAGATAATATAAAAGAAAATAAATTAAAGAAAGAAACTGCACAGACGCAATACAGTTTGCTTGAATAATTGTTGAATCAATTGATTCATATCGTTTTCTTGATCAATTGTTCTATGGTGTCGTTGAGTTTTCCTTACCAGCATCCTTCGTCATCTTCTTTTGTCGGTTGTGCCTTGCTCAACTTCATTGTATCTCAAGACTCCTATTCGTCATTGGGCACTCCCTCACAATGACTTATTCCAAAACTGGGGATTCAATTTTGTAGTTCCACCATAAAGGGCTTGAAAGGCTTGGCAAGCTTCAGCTGGCTAGCAATAACACAATCCTTCACTTATTCTCCTTCTGCAGTCGTATGATTTCTTCTATCATTTTGCAACCAATTACTACTGTTTCAAGTTTTACCAGACTTCCAGCTGCTGAGATTGCCACCAAGGTTGTCGACATCTTTGATGCTTGTAGAGTCTTCAGATTTTAGAAAGGCACCCAAGAGAGTACTACTAATTTCTCTAACTTATTGCATTCTACTACTATTTTTAAATTTTCCAGATTTTCAAAAACTTTGATGGGTTGGGAATTTTCCTTCAACAAATGCAACATCTTGGGGCAACGCAGACAGCTTTAAGTCTTTCAGACGGGCAGAAATGCAACCTGAAAAACAACTAAATTGTGTATTAAAATAGCAGCTGGAGCATTCAGTACCTTCTTTTCTAGCTCTCACGTACTTCATATCAACGGCATTCATCAACTATTTAATTTCATGTATATTTAATTTAACATAATCTAATCCAGTGCCATACCAAATATAAGTCAACATTACATATAATCTAGTTAATCTAATTAATTTTAATTTAATCCAATCTTAAAAATTATTCAAATCCAATCTTACGAGCAAAACACAGCTTAAGGAATTAGATGATAAAGTTTTTCTTTTTTTCCTTTTTTAACATTTTTTAAACAATCAAACGACACCGTAGCAGTTATCAGTGCAAAATAGTGACACGTAACCACAGTTTTGGCGGTTCCGACTACAGAGCTCATCTTATGAAACTGCAGCCTCTCGTTCATCCACCTCAAATAGATTTATACAGTGAATATAATTCCAACACTTTTACACGCACACAAATTTAGAGAGAAGAAAAGAGAAATTCGGGAGCCAAATAGCAATGCAAACGTTAACTTTAACGAGAGCAACAAATTTGTTTTCGCAGCATCAAGATGATCGTTACTTAGGCTTATCCAATCACCGCCTTTGCTTTCTCTCCGTTCATCCTCCTTCTCCGCCTCCGCTTCTCGCCTCGAAACGACACCGTTTGAAACTCGCCTTCGTCGCTAAAGCCGCAGATTCGACACAACCTTCCTCGGCTCCTACCTCTGCCGACAAGACGCTTGTTCCCGATGACGAATTCACTCTCGCTAAGGTTCGATTCAAACAACGGCCATTAGAACTGAACTTTTCTGAGAATTTAAAACATGGCGTTCTTAAACGTTGCAGGTTTCATTTGGTGTTATTGGACTAGGTCTTGGAATTTCACTCTTGTCGTAAGTCTGTTATCCTTCGACGACACCGTTTGCTCTGGCGTTTTATTTCGATTATGCACTGATTAGTGTTGAACTTATAGGTACGGTTTTGGGGCTTACTTCAGTATTTTCCCTGGATCTGAATGGTCAGCGTTATTGCTTACATATGGCTTCCCTCTCGCCGTAATTGGAATGGCACTTAAGGTTAAAGTTTGTAGCGTGTAAATTGTCAACATTTTTTTTTCAGATGATTAATCTCTTTTTTTTTTCCGATGCCTGCTTGGTACTGCTGTAACACATTTATAGGTCTTTTTTTTTTCTTTTTTAATACAATTATAGCTTATTTATTGGAGGTTGTAAACTATTACTGTTGTATTTTATTTCCTTTTATCAAATTATAATCCTTTCAAGTGTTTTGCAGTATGCAGAACTGAAACCAGTCCCATGCTTAACTCATTCAGATGCTCAAAGTTTAAGGGAAACATGCGCTACTCCAATCCTTAAACAGGTACGTCTGTTTGATCCTTTCCTCCTTTTAAGTCATTCATGACAGGAAGTCAGGACTATTTAATCACAAAATGGAATTTATTAGTGTTATATAATACAGGCAATCTCTATTGTATGTATCTTCATGCTGACAATGATTTACATTCTATCGCAATTATATGATGGTCTGGTTGTTTTATTTTTTTATAAGAAACTCAAATATGTATTAATGAAGAAGATTTAAAACAGATGGAGTACCAGCTGTCCACTAAGGAAAAACTGGAAGAACTTGAATTATTCTAATGGAATTTCAAGATTTTAATAGAACTAGAAATTGTGAAAAAATTGAAGCATGACCATTTGATTTCTTGCCATGATTTCAACATCACATATATTCACTCAGGATTCATGTTCATTGTGCTAACTGAGGCCCTATTTGGTATTAAGGTTGGACGGCTATAGCTTAAAGTTACAATACTAAAGTATTTGGTAAAGATTAGTTGCCGTGGTTTGGAAGTTAAGTTGACTTAATCCACCACTTGCATAATAAAAAATCTATAATATCTTTATTATTTTTGTCAAAATTATTATTTAAAAGTCATACTTACTACACATAATTAACTTTTATTTCATAGTTATAGTTTTTTTTTCCCACAACAGCTTAAAAGTTACAGCACCTTAATATCAAACATGGCCTGAAGCTTTCAGAGGCTGTATATCTTGACATGTGAGATGCATATTTTCCTCTCATGCATATCAGCGTAATAAATGTAAAGTATGTGTTCACTTTTTCATAGCTTTGATTAGGTCAGGAATGATGTTACAAGATTTCGTTATGGGGATGAGCAGCATCTGGATGAGGCATTGAAAAGGATTTTCCAGTATGGCTTGGTATTATTCTATTTCTTTGATTTCTTATTTCATCAAACAATTTAAGCTATTTGAGAGAATTCTGAAGCAAAAAACCTTTCTGTTTGTCTTTTATGACAAACTGAGAATTTACTGCAATAATCAACTAGTTGACACCACAGATTTGTCATAGTGGCTTAAGTTTCCTCAATGAAACTTTCTCTCTGTCATACCCATTTCTTAAAGAAACCATTTTCATCATCATTAAACGTGGGAATGCCAATCCTGCCAGTATTTGATGAAGCCTTTGATCTGCATTTCAAACAAAAAAAATGAAGAATGAGAAAATATATTTAAAACTATTTTCCACTTTCTCTGTTTCTCACGTGGAAAATTAGTTGATCTAAATTGGATGCTCTGGATGTGAGAGGATCCAGTTTCTTTGAACAAGAATGACAAGTCTTTTGGTGTTTGAAATTGACTGCCATGTATCTACAGAAGTAGTGAGATAGTCAGGATTGTACCTCAGTTCAAGGATTTAACATAAGAAAATGAATGATGATCTAATGCAGACTCTTTTTGAAAATGAATGCTTCATTTAATGAGAATTGCTGTAATTTTGGGTGTCACATCTTATTATGAGGAATAGCTCTATTAATATTAATACTTTCTGCCAATAGCTTGGTCCATGTTGGTTATGGGTACAAAGTAGAAACTTCATGGATTTCATGGTTTGAGAACAGGTGTACAGTGCAAAAGGGGAGACGGGTTTAATTAATGCGTAGAATTGTGTACCAACTGCTACATCTCTTACACATTAACAAAACTCTTTTCATGTCAATTTTCACTGGTTGTCCCCATGCACTGATGATGGTACTCAAGAACCAGCCTCCTTAATACTTGATGAGTATTTCTCTTTATGGTGCATTCAAAATTTAAGTATCATCTTTCTCCCTTTTTTTTCCCCCTTGAAACAACTGCACCAATTCAAAACTCTTTCATCTTTCTGCCTTTGAAATCAAGCTTTTGTGTTCTAATGTCAGTTCTTAATGCTTTGCATTCCAGGGTGGAGGAATTCCACGGAGGAGTGCACCTGTACTACAAATGATTCGTGAAGAAGTATGTTCATCTAACTTTAGATTCAAACATGAACGTTTTGGTTGTCTTAGCTCACCGAAAACTTCCTAAATAACTGAACATTGTAATCATCATTATCTAGATTTCTGTTAGTTCTAGGAATGGATACTCAAGTAAATTTCAATGTCTTTTATTTCTTCATATTGCACAAAAGAGAGGACAAATCTTCCCATATAACTAATGAGCCTTAGATTGCTCGAGGTTCCCAAACTTTGACATTCAACTCCTGCTACTGCTTTTTTCTTCCCCGGGCACTTAGTATCATACAAATGTCTGTATAAGAAATATGCTGAGCTTCACTTGAGGTCATTTGAACAGAGGCCGTAAGTTTCATGATACTGTACCTAAATTACTGCAACCTGATTTCGTTACCATTTGTTAGGTCACCGAAGATGGTAAATACTGTCTGGTCTTGGTATTTGAGGCAAAAGCACTGAAGTTGTCAGATTTTGAGAAAAGACAGGTAAACTGTAGTACAGTTATTTGATTTAAGATTGGATTTCCCTCCCTTTCTTTTTCCCTCTATCAATTCGTGCTATACTTAAGGTTCTGCAGAAATGCTGAGCATTCTTGCACCTTGTTATTTTGTTTCTGTTTTTTCAATTTATGACAATGACAAAAGATGGATGCTAATTTTGATGTCCCAATCTTTATCAGGCAAAATTTACTTCATTCTTTGGGCCAGGGATCACAGCTGAAGTTGGTGAGTTTGACACTTAAATCTCAATGATTTCGTTTAAAACAGATCTTGTAGGCATAAAGCATGAAATCTTTTGTGACTTGCTTGTAAACCAAAAACTTATTGGGATCATGCTGACTAACACTTGGCTACAGGGAAGGGAGAGAGTGAGAATCTATACGAAGTTCGACTTATATCCAACACCAGCCCCAATGTATCATCTTCATGAAAAGTGTGTGATTTCATCTAATTCTGCCGGTGTATTGGCTTTCCTTCATTACTTACATTTGATCCCCTTGTGAAATTTTGTACATGGCTAGATTCAGTGTATAAAATGTTTTCATGTTTAATGTAAAAATTTTGAAATGATCGTAGAAAGAATGATAGAAAAATATAAATGAGACGAAGAGGCTGATGTGAAAATTAGAGCAAGTGAATTGGTGAACTCCATAAACACAGAAATTTTTTGTCAGGACCATGTGAAATGTTAACAATTTAGCCTGAAATTGTTGGTCCAAAATGGTGAGACAATCAAATTCTTGGATTGTATCTGAATTTGCGATTCATGATGAGGAGGCTAAGTCGAAAAACTTGCGTTTATCCGAACCTCGTCAAAAGATTTGAAGCTTTTTGGGTTCATGCTTCAGCTTCACTATCAGATATCAGAATAATGTGTCTGAATATCACGTGGGCTTGAAGAATTTGAGAACAAGAGTCGCCAAATCTTTAAAAAAAAAAATAATAAGATACAGAGCCAGCAGTAAATACAAAAAGTTTCATTATAGGGTAGTTTTTAATGTGGATTTTAGTAACTATTATATCAGGAAACCATTGCCGTGGAATAAAGACTCTCACAACTACGAACTAAAAAAATTAAGAGTAAAAAGTATCTTTTACAGCTTATTTCTTGGTGAACAGTTATGAGAAATAATTAGTTGTATACCCAACAATACATAGGAAGTGGTTACAAAAACACTCCTGACAATTTAGCTGCCGAATTACTAAAACAAAACGAAGATGATAAATTTGGCAGGGCTAAGCATTACAATGTCGAGATTGAAATTCAATGCGAAGCAGCTCAAAGTATCGAATGAAATAATTTATGGATCTGACAATATTAAAATTGCACTAAGGTAAAGTATTTTTGTATAACTACACAATAAAAATTATAATAAATTTTTTATATTTTATTATTTGACGTGTGTGGTTGTGTTTGTATTTTACCTTAAAATAATTTTAAGGTAACTATAGTGATAATCTATTTGTAAAATAACTTTATTAGCAGATAACATTTATAATTTGTGCACATATGACAGGTACGAGATAAAAAGATCAGTCGCTTAAAAGAAATAATCTATTCTCATAAAACTTTAGAGATTAAATGAAGCCACGTATTTCTGGCACTCAGAAGGAATCCTCTCGTTGTCAGTTGACACCTACATTGCATTCACATCAGACAAAACTGACGGCCACGATGAGCCCCAAGCTTGGGACCCATCTAGCTGCTTCCATTGTGAGCGAAGAGTGAGGGGGCCCCTCATTGTCACTCATTTTCCTGGTGGATGATGACAATCACATGACGCAGCACATGCACATTCACACAGCATAATAAGTCACAGCCACACATACTTAACCCACAAAATTTCCCACTATTTCCTGCTACGCTATCCACCAAACACACCCAGCTTGAAAACAACCGTACAGTGTTATCTATCTAACAGAAGCAGTGCTACGGTCAGTCGCCGGTTTGGGCGACTGACTCACTCGCTCTTTGTGAGTTGGACATGTGTCCATTAGTCTTTCTCTCTTTAATCACATTAAATCTCGTTGTTAATAAAATATTTAGTTATACTGTTTACCCACCATTTTCAGTGAAATTACATCCAAAATACCACCTTCTTCATTTTTTTTCTCACTTAATTGCCGTTAGTTTCTCCGTACAGACCATATACTAGATTCCACCTACTTCCACTTTCAAAAGCACAAAAGTTCAGGGGCATTTTTAGATGAAAATTTTATTTTGAAATTATCATCTCAACAGCCGCCAATAAGAAATTGTCTGGAGAAGCCACAAGCCTTTATAGGTAATACATTTTATCTTTCCTTTATAAAATGTACTTTTATAACGTAATTTAAATTACATTAGGTTTTTTTTTATTATTAGAAAAATTATTGGTCATTCACTTTAAATTCATCCTATTATAAAAAAAATACCATAAAATTTAAATTTATTTAATTTTTTATCCTAAATTTATAATTCATGTCAACCATTCACCAAAATGACATAATTGCCTTTATTGAAATGACAAAATAAAATTAATTACATAATTATTTTATGAGAGTAATTATATCTTTTTGTGGATGATTGATATAAATTGTAAATTTATTGTGAAAAATAAAATATATTGAAAATTCTATATATTTTTTTAATAACAAGATAACTTTAAGGTAAATAATTATACTTTCCTATTATTATTTAAAATTGAAAATGCTTCTGTTAATTTTTTCTATGCAAATTTGGTGTCTTTTGTTTTTGTTACTATATATATGTCATTTTATGTAGCAAAAATTTGTATATTTATTTCTCTATTTACATTGTAAAAGTTGAGTTTTTTTTTTATATACAATGAAGTTAGTAAATTGAAATCGTTGCTTTGTACTGTTGAAGTGTAGGTGTACATTTGATATATGGGAAATTATCATGCACCACCTCTGTTTTGTCTTATGTTCATCTAACCATCACAAAATTTTAACATGTTTTTTGCACCACATTTTTTTTAATTTGTATCAACTAGCCACTTTTGCACTAACACTGTTAAATAATTTAAATAAAATAAAAATTTTACCCTACATAAATTAAAAGATCATTTTATCTTATAAAAGCTTTGAAAAGTAAAAAATTATAATTATAAAAATACCATTAATTTTAATAAAAAAATAAATCCCAAAATTATAATTTTTATTTTTAATAAAAATCTTAATAAAAATTATAATTATAAAAATAATGTTGAGATTTAATAAAAATCTCCTAAATTATTAAAATTTTGGGATTTATTTTTTAATAAATAAATTCAGTTATTTTAATAAAATTTTACAAAATTATAATTTTTAATAAAAATAAGGTAATTATTAAACTTTTATAAAATCTAAATTTAATAAAAATCAGCTGAGCACCTCTATTTGAGATTTATTTTTTTATATCAAATTTAGGGGTATTTTTATAATTATAATTTTCTTATTTTTTAAAATTTTTATAAAATAAAATAGTCTTTTAATTTATTTAAGAGTAAAATTTTTATTTTATTTAAATTATTTAACAGTGTTAGTTTAAAAATAACTAATTGATGAACATAAGACAAAACAAAGGTGGTGTAATAATAATCTCCCTTGCTATATATATATATATATATATATATGATTATTCAAAATCATTTATTTGGAAAAGAGAGAGAGAGAGAGAGAGAGAGAGAAGCTTCTCATATTTAATGGGCAATTAAGTAAAAAGAAAAAAAATGAAGAAGCAAAGCGGCATTTTGAATGTAATTTCACTGGAAGTGGTGGGTAAACAATATAATTAAATATTTTACTGATAACGAGACAAAAGTTTTTTAATATGATTTAAAGAAAGAAAGATAATGGACACTTGTCCAACTCACAAAGAGCGAGTGAGTCAGTCGCCCAGCACTGCTCATCTAACAGATCAACTTGAAAGCCCCAAGACCCAAGAAAGGTAATGATCATATGGGGCTTGTCCGTATCGAGACCACCACGTGTCAAGATCATGGCGGCGTCAGGGGAGGGAATTGGTTTTGATATGAATGCAGTGCAATTTCTGTGATGTGCTGAAGGTAACATTCGTTCAATCAGTGCCATTGCCAAAGCTGTTTTCACTTGTAGGGGACCACTATTCCTCTCCCCTCTGTCATCATTTGACTTAAGAGTTCTTTTATGGAGCTAAAAAGGTCTAAATTTGACCTTGATCACAATTATTTGAAAGGATTGGCCCCTCTTAAATAGTGTTTTTACACATTTTCAACAAAACAACCTAATTATCTTTAATTTGTCGAGTTCTTAAATATTCAATTTTTAATCTAAAAATGTCACGTTTATCGTTGGTAGATTTACTATTACTGTTTTAATACTTACGGCCTAGACAATGATATCCTAGAAGATTAGCATGCTTGTTAAAAAGAGTCTTTAATAATGAAAAAACAATAATCAACCACTAGGAGAAGTGCTTTTGGTGTAGCTGTAAGTAATTAAATAATTAATTAATTATAGAAATAATTAATATTGTTTACTCAAAACGCTTATCAACCTACCAACAAAGTGTTAGTTCTACTGGTAATGAAGTTTCTTAGTGTGGGCAGTGAGTCTGGTTCGGTTAGTCGCAGAGAGAAGTCGCTTTCTTTGGGAGGCTAACCACGCCTCTGTTCGAGTAGGAATTCTAGTGGCCAGGTTGTGGACGGGGCTAGGTCTCCCCACAGTTGGAACCCTACCCAAAACACCTCGTGGTTAAAACCAAAAAAAAAAACGCTTATCAACCTCAATCTCTTGCCCTTGATGGGATCTAATTTAGTATTGGGTCGATATAAATATTCCAAAGCCTTGGTACACAAATTAATCCTAATAGTTGTTCTGGCAAAAATATGAGCAAATGGTGGGCACCGGCCCAATCGTTGGCAATTGAAGACAAAAGAGCACTCGTAAATATATCTTATCATGATGTAAATAGTCATCTCTACGGGTCTAGTTATGGTACTACATTTGTATGGTATCACAGTTGAATCCAACCATTGGATCTAATTTTAATGACAATTGTGGATTAGATTCAATGGCTGGATCTAGTTGTGGTACTATAGTTTTGTCCCATCTCTACACAACAGTTTTTTTTTTTTTTTGATGATGTCTATGAATTTAGGGTATATTTAGAATTGAGATACTGCAACTTTTAAGTTACAGCTGCTGTAGAAAAAAAAACTATGATTATGAAATAAAAATTAATAATATGTAGTAAATATAAATTTTAAATAATAATTTTGATAAAATTATTAAAAATATAATAAATTTTTTATTATACAAGTAAAAAATTATATTAACATAACTTTTAAGTTATAGTTTACCAAACACTTTAATGCTGTAATTTAAAAATTATAATTATCCAACTTCAATCTCAAATGCACCCTTAATGCACCTAAACTTGAACTTTGGTTATTCAAAAGCATACCTGAAAAATGTGGAACGGACCCTGAAACTTGCATCAACAATATGAAGTGTGATTGTATCCGCAGTTGGAGAGTTTTTAGTTATTTAGTTATTTATTTATTTATTTTTGTCTTTTTTGTCTACGCATAGAGAATGGTATTCTCTTTTACGACAAATTATATTTGTCTAACTTTTGTGATGGAATAGGTAACATTTTGTTTTCTTCACAAAGAGATTATTCGTGTTTTAACGCTCATATGTTATTTAATTTTAATTTTTTTTTTAATCAATTACTGCATTGTATTACAGTTAGCTTTATGCCAGAGATGATCCAACCTAGCTGGACCCATTTCCCGGAACAAATAGAACCGAAAAAACTTTAGTCTAACTTTTTCATGCATGCATGATTTTCTGACATGGCAATAATTGATTTTAAGTCGCATCAACTCCTAAAGAAAAAGAAGCCCAAACTTAAAACCCTTCATATATTGTGAAATTCAGTTTCATTTCATTATTATTCAAAAGGCCATGGCCTCTGTCATGGAACAAACACCCTATAATTCAAGAAGACACGATCTTCGTCATGACGCTGCAGCTTCTGATAGCAGCAGCTTCAATTTGAGAGAATGGGCTCTTAAAGCTCGAATGATCAGTCGTGAAAACACCAACTCCAGGAGATTTTCTGCTTCAAATATCAGAAGCTTTAGAGAAGACACAAGGTCTTTTAGATCAAACATCACCATTTCTAGCACTGCCTCTTCTCCTGGCTACCCTTTGTTGCGAGGTAACCAAGAGCCAAACCTTTTTCTTTCATGCAACACTTCTCTTTTACTTTTTCTTTTTCACTATTTCTTTTAATTAGCTGTCATACATTTCATTTGCAGAAGAAATTGACCCATCAACTTACTCATTCACCACTGCTCTCAAAGGTAATTTATTATTATTATTGTTTTGACACCGAGTATTACACTTTTTATCCATTTTTTTTTTTGAGATGTATAATTTGATAAGTGAGTGCAAGATTACGTGACCATGATGATGTTAATTAGTCACTGAAAGGGTCTGTAACTTATTTTTTTCATTTTTATTTGGTGGGTGCAGCATTGCAAGCAAGGAGTGTGTATAATAGCTGGGAGTGCTTATCACCAGATGGGTTTGCTTTGAACTCAAAGTGGAATGAAGCTGAGAAGTACATATGCAATCCTCTTTCAGGAGAGTTTCCAATGGAGTGTTTGTCCGCTAAAACACTTAGCGCAAGATCCTTTCGGAATTTAACAAACACTCTCACTATGTCTGCCCCTCTTGTTTATAACTCTGCCAATTATTCGCGAAATATGATCCAAACCAAGCCTTCACAAAATCATTGTGATGCAACTCATTTTCCACTTTCAGGTACTAAAGTTCATTTTCGTATTTTGCTTAATTAATTATTCTTCAGGTATTAGTATTAGGATCTTCTCTTGATTTGACCTCTCTGAACTTTAGAATTATCACGTATCATTATCTTATAACTACCAATTACCATCTTGTATTTTGCTCGGCAGAGGATCCTGTTCCAATTTTTAATGCATTTAAAGAGCTAGGTGGTTTGAGTCGGTATATTTAATTTAGATGCACAAATTTCATGTGCTACAGAGAAGAAAATGGAGGGCATGAGTGGTACTAGAGATGTGGGGACCCAAAGCACACCATATAATCTTAGTTCTGCTAGCAGTCCCAGCCCTGCATCAACTCCTTCGATCGCCGAGGGATCACTGAAGCGATGTGAAGCAGCAGAAGGAGAAGACTCACCAAATTCTAATGCAAAGCTAAAACCTGAGCAAGAGGTATGTATTATATATTCTTGAGAACTTATTACTTACGGAAATTTTATTCTTTTTTTTTTCTTAGGGCAATGACACATCAATACTCTATTGCTTTCTTTTTGCACCAAGCATAACCACCATTGTGCTTGTGTTCATGAATCTTTCTACTTCCAGCATGTGTATAGATGTACTGCATAGGCACAACTGTGTTGATTTTTTAATTAATAATTCTGCTTCTAAAGACAGTGACTATCAAGGAAATCCTGATATATTGTATTGATTTTAGAGACAGTACATGTTGAGTCCTTCCAAAGTGGGGGACTGAGAATAGATGGCTCTGAAATCTGGTCCCTAGATCTACAGTGCCCACAACTTATCTACGAGTATCATGCTATTTTAAAATCTTCAAAAAAGAAAAGAATTTTTTTGTTTTACAAACACAAATAATTGAAATGTTGCCCTAAGTTTGATGGGTACATACATGTGTCCCAATTGTACAAGTAATCCAAAAACTAGCCTAACTTGTTCTTCTCCAAGTGGCCAGCTTTCCAGCAAATCTAGTTACATTTGTCCGCGCTTTTGCAAAGCAATTTTTTTCTGTTTTTTTCGAAGGCGACTTACCAAAGAATTTTTTCAGAGTCCAAAGAGAACAGCTAGAAACTACAAAATCCATATGCTTAATATTTCTTGCGGTTATTTCTCTTCTCTTTGTTTTATATGAGCCACTAAAGATGCTTAACTGCAAAAATGTTAAAAAAGGAACCTTTGCTTTTGCTTTTAACCCTACTTTATTACTCCATGGTTCTTTGGTTAACTCAATGAAAATGCCCAATCACTGCGGTATTCCAACGCCTTCCCAAAAATAGCAACTATTTCAGGGCTCTTCTGTTCACAACATAATGTTACCATGCAATATGATTTTGCTGGATCATTTGGACTTGCCATTCACATCACTGCCGCCCCATTGGCTACTGAAACTTAATTATTGTTGTTGTTTTTGTGCCCGCTGTTGACTGTTGAGACTTGAGAGGGAGAATATAATGTAACCCATAGTACACAATTGTTTTAGAGAAAAAGAGGTTGCTGGTGGGATCGTCAGGTACTTACAGGATGTACACTACTTTGGTGAAATTATTGTAGTATTGTAATTTGAAACGTCACACTTGTAACTTCTGTGATATGACCGTCAATATTACCATGAAGTAGTCATTTTTTACGACGGTAAGTAGTAGATAATCTAGTCCGGCCCCTCTTTTAGAGATTAAAGTTGTGTAGGGAGCCTACTGATCTTTCCCTAGGATGGGTGTAATCTATGTTGTGTTATTAATTATTTTAGAGAAAAAAAAAAAGCTTTCTTAATAGAGTCTAGTATTTGTTTACTCGTACTAAAATATAAAGAAGGGAACTATCGAATAGTTAGTTAGTAAATCACTTACTTCAAGTGACCTAGTCTGCATTACCTGAGTGGCTGAGTTTGATTATTCTTCAAATATTTAAAGGTGGTTCTTATTCAATGGAGTCTAGATATCTAGACTGCCTCACGACAATATTAATCTAGGAAGTTTTGGACATTTTGACAGATTTTTGATCATAAATGTCCGTAAACTTAAAATGTAGTATTAAAAGAATGGTGATGTTATATTTGTTTAGCTAAATACTTAGTAACTGATGTGTTACTAATGGAAATTTATCACTTGAATTAAAAATAACAGGAATTAGTAATTATTTATCACTTGGACCAATCATATAGTAACACATCATTTACCATATTAATTGAAATATTAATTAAGTATCATTTACTACATTTATCGAAATATAAATCAAATATCTCAACTAACTAAGTATAACATTATTGTTAAAAAAATTGGTAGAAGCTATGCACAAGAAACATATGAAACTTGTACTGAAAATGACTTTCCCTGTCACCCATTTTTGCTCACCTTTCATTAAAGTTGAGGTTTGTGGCGTTCTTGAAAATGACCCTTCATTCAAGATGACTTAAAATGAGTGCTGATAAAGTTCAAAAAAATAATAATAAATTTACTTCTTCTTCTTCTTCTTTTTTTGAATGGTTACACTCTAAGATACATTAGAATTTGGGACACAATCTAAAAATTTATTAAAACATCCAAATTGATGTCCTAAATATTATTGAGAGCACCAGGTCACCATTCGGCAACAATCTACAAATATATATATATATATATATATTTGAACAAGGACACAGAAAATAGCGACAACAAAAATTTTATTGTCTTATGAATTATGGGATTTTATTTTAATGATTTATGCAGTTTCCTTATTACAGCATTATCAGTAAAATGTAGATATCTTGCTCTTCTATATCTCTCGGAATAAAATATGTATCAGTTTTAATTTTGTTGCGTTAACATTAACCCCCTTAATAACAATGGGTGAAAAAAGTGCCCCACTAAGCATGCTTGAATATCAAAATTTCGGGCATAATGGCAGCAACGAAATTCTATTTAGGCAAATTTTCAATATCGCCCTAATGTAGGTCATAAGATCAACGAGCAAAGACATGATTGATGATATTAGTGTCATTGTTGGTTATTGAGTTGCAGGTTGAAATGAAAGAAACAAGAGAGAAAGAAGAAACAAAAAAGGATGATAACAAAGAAGATGATCAGAAAAAGAAAGGCTGCATGTACAACAGTAGTAGCAGCAGCAGCAGCAGGAGCAGGCAAGCTGGGTGCTTGTCATGGATGAGAAAAAGGCAGAGAGACAAACACAGGCCAAGAAAGAAGCATAATTTTTTCCCTCGTCTTAAAGGGTGCTAATTGGTAGAAACCAAAATTAAGTTGAAAATGGTGAAGAAGATTGGAAGCCAATATCATGATTTTTCTTCCCATATTTAGCTTATCTGTACGTGTGAGGGAAATTGAGAGCAATCATGATTCATGATGTCGCAGAGATTAAAGATTATATCAAATCTATGGTAGTTGTTTTTTCTGGTTTCTTCCTCTTTAGTTAATTTTTGGGCTCGAGAATAGGAATGATTCTCTGGGGCCACTCTCTCTTTTTTCTCCCTATTTCTTGCGCACAAATATTTCCGGGGAAAATCAATATCTTAACAGATGGTTGGTGGTAGGTTGGCAAAATTTCCCGAATTCTGTTCGGCATTTGTGTTTTGGCTCATTCAGGAAGGGATTTGAAATAAAATTTTATTCCGATTTATTATTCAGATCGGTATTTGGGACATTTGAGAATTCTGAATGAGATTTTGAATGTCTCAAGATCTAAATTTCAATAAATGTTTAATAAGTCTATTTAATAAATTATATAAATATGACATGCGGATCCACATGTATAACAAGTTGTTTTAGTTAATATTTAACATGCTGATCATAAGTATATGACATATTAATCTTATGCATATGATATATCGTTTGTGACAAAATCTCTTGTATATGATAAAAAAAACTCATGTTGGTCGAGACAATTTAAAATTCCGATTAAAATTTAAGATCTTGATCGAGACAGGATTGAAACATTTTTTTTGTCCTAATTTATTGTTCAGGACAGGAAAACAATCAACAAATCCAGACCCGATTGTCCCATGTCCCTTTGCCAACCCTAGGCGGTAGTGATGTTGAAGAAAGAGAAAATGAAAGATTCTCATGGAACTGTCTAGAATTCACTCCCACATATGTCAAATGCACTTCGTAAAGATGTTTGCAAATTTTTCTTGTCGTAACTTTTATTAGGAAATTTGTTGCTTCGGTAAAGATGATGCTTTTGAGAGTTGATTTGAGTTCTGAAAAGGAAACCACATTTCTGAGAACCTGATATCCATCAAGCATCATCCCCGTTTGGGGATGAAAAGATAGATATCCCTTAGCAATCCGTATTCCCTTTCAATCTCATTTCAAACAGACATGCAAACACAGTACATTCACAATTTTCCGCAACAGGAACCTGTGGAAAAACAAGGACATGACTTCAAGAGTTAGAGCTTGACCTGAAAAGTTTGTGTGTTTACTTGGCTTTTGCTGGGAACAAATGAACCGAGGAAAGGGAATAGGGTGGGTTCCAGCCGCCACTGTTTGAATATTCCGGATTTCCAAATCCTATATATATCAGATAAATAGTTTCCATTTTTTTCTCCTAAACATTAAAGACAATTATAGCATCATCTCAAAGTGTTATCTGTAAGGAAATGGCAGTTTGATCAGATTAATTATGTTTTATTTATACGGACGTTGCAGGAGTAAGGTGAGCCACAAGTAACCCCATTTAAAAGGATAAACAGAAGTTTAAAAAGTACAACAAATCTCAACAGCTCTATAGAAACTGCCAACAGAACAGCAATTCAAACTTGAATCATTGGTATGGTTCACTGATTGATGGCCTTCAAATTATAATGCATGCTCTCAGAAGCCAAAGAAACTGATGAACCAACAGCCAACAAGTTTGTGCATCTTTGTTGAATTTGTATTGCAGCTCATGATAACAAGCCTTGCAGCAGCAGTGGCTGAGTTGTTTCAAAACTCAGTTCTCAGGAATCCCAACTCCATCTTCATGTCTCAGTCAACTGGTCCCACGAGTCTGTCTAAAATATGAAATTAGAATTTCCGTTTCCATTAACTTGACATGAGTCAAATGAAACTGTAAAACAAGTGAATTGGAAGTCAAAACTAAAAAATTCCCCCCTCAAAAATATGCTCAAAAATTACGCATCCCCTAGTATTTCATCATTATGCTAGATGGAATTTGCCAGATATATGCCGCATGGTCAACTACACAAGCAACAAATCATGTTCTCTTTAGCCTTGGCAAACAGAGCAGGAATGTCTCATGGGTAAAATGGCGATGCAGGGGCAGCTAAAAAGTTTATTCCAACTAAGGAATTTAATAAATGAACATACCTCCAAAAGCTCATTATTCTCTCAAAGCCTTGTGCACTATTAAATGGATGAGAAACTGCTGCTCACAACTTCAGAAACTTAATGACAAATGAGACCATGGTAGTCAGAGAGAACACATGACACAGCCAACTGAAAATCAGGCTGTAATGAGTAATATACTGTACACTATTAAATTACGAAAAATAATCAAAATGTAACCAAAAATGAAGTTCATAAATACTCACCACCCAAAAAGGAACTTTTATCCAGGATCCTCCCAAACAGCGTACAAACATCTGTTATAGTATCAACAAATTATTGTATCAACAAATTGATATATCTGTTACAGCATACAAATACGAAATAAAAAGCTCACCATTAAGCAAAAGATAAATCAAGCAACTTCAGGAATTTGCATATGCATACAGATTTCCTGCTTAACAAAGACAAACATTATCAAGAGTATTCTGCTGGGACAAAGCAGCTTCTAGGAGACAGATAAAAGCTACCCTTCAAAGTCTAAAGTAGATATAATAATAATAATAATCATAAGCAATAAATTTAATTGAAGTTTGAAAAATATTGCATCAATAACAAATTATACATTTTAACTCCAGTTTCCTTACTCCGATTTGTTTAGTAGAGTGATGAGGGCAAACAGAAGGATTTTGAAAGAAATAGCCAAATATTACCTTGTCCAAGAATCAGAAGTCCATTAGCGGCCAGAGGTACAAGATCTTGAATCTTTTCACCAACAAAAATAGCTTCAATAACTAGCACGCGTACAAAAATAATTCAGACCATTGAAAAAAAATAAAAAGAAAAGGAATAAGAAAATAACAATGACTAGAATGCAAATTAGAAGCTAAAGGTTTTTCCTCCTTGAAAAGAAAAAGTTATTTAGAAAATATCTTCCAAAGAGGAAACAATAGTAGCTAAGGGATTCTCTCAAAATCCACTTCCCAAATTACAGAACTTTGTAGGTGTAAAATAACAAATATGCCCCACAACAAAGGAACCTCATAAAGTAACCAAGAGAATTGACAGGTTCATGTCTATAATTCAAAAAGTTTTAACCAGCAAGGCATGGAAATATAGAAACCTGAGCATTGCGTTAGGTTTTCCTCACTTTCATTTCTACCATTTTCATTATCAGCAGCATCCATGTCAGATGCAACCATCACGTTCACAGAATGGTATCCATCAGTAATCCATATGGTTTGTGTACCTGAAAGAAATTCCAACCGTTCTTTAGTTGCTAAATATAGTTAAATGAAGAGAATAAACTTCCATCTTTCCAACTTAAGCGAACACTTTAAAACATAGAAATCAAATAATACAACAAGATCACTATCAACTCTCATGATTCTCGCATAAATAATGATATTGTTCATTTTGGGCCCAGCTCGCACGATTTTACTTCAAGAGCATATATATAGCACATGAAGTCTCTCTAATAGGACATGTGGTACTAACACATTCCATCATAGAGTCCTTCCAACAATGTCTCAAGGGTTACAATCTACTCTCTCACGAGCCACATCCACTTTTAAGGATCTTTCTAGACTATGAACTTTGAAATGAGTCCGCCCTTGTTGCCTTTTTCTGTGACACTCCCCCAAAAAGAAAAATATTGTCAAATTTATACTAGCCCCTACAAGTTTTTGAATCACCCAAAATCCCTTGTGACCATTTGAAAGGGACTCCTTTATGTGGGAGTCATTTGACCCCTCTATGCCTCGAGAATCATAAATCTTGAACATTGCAACAATGACTCTGACGCAACAATGACTATGTAAATTTCAATCCAATATATAATTTCATTACTCTCTACTCTTTTTTCTCCTTCAAAGACATTAATGAACCTAGCGCATAAGCAAGGCTCCCTGCACCTCACTCAACATACAAATAGTAATGTTGCAGTTCTCTCTCTGATGAACCATTCAATGCAATCAGAAAGCCAATAATAGAACAACCATAAAACTTAAAAGATGAAAGAATTTACGGCAGCATACGTAGAGAAATATCTGGATGAACAGCCAACTTTTGGACATTCATAACATGAGGCAACTGCCTTATGTGACCGATTATATTGGATCCGGTAACTGGACTAGAAAGGTGCAACATATGTAAATCTCCAGAAGAATCCAAGATCAGAAATTTCTTCAGGGAGACTGCCTGGATGGAAATTGCCTTCAAAGACATCAATGGCATTTTTGTAGACTTTAAGCCTTCAACCTCCTTCATCCTAAATGCCAAAAAACATGCACCCCCTTCATCAGAGTCTTGCTTGTATTTAACAGACCTCTGCTTTACTGCAGAAAAAAGAAAAAATGGCAGAATCAGCTTTACAAGACATTGGTAATCAAGATGTCTTCAAGTCTCAGATTGCAAACACACACTATGGAAGCAACAACTGTAAAGTTATACAGATATGGGTAAATCAGATTGTGCACAATTTCGCTGAATTATTTTCCTAGAAATAACAAGGACATTGTAAATCAGTCAGCGACCCAGCAACCGGATAAGAAAAAACAACTCAACAGACAGCTCCCTATCAAAGATATGCTTCTTATAATTAGTAATTTACCATCAAGAGGTATCCTTATGATTTAAACCAAAGGACAGCACCTCGCTTAATATGAGTAGCACCCATTTCCTGGTACAACAAGAAATACCTAGAAACAAATTGTCAGAACGAATTACAAATAAGATACAAAATCTTGCAGAGAATCCATGGATATTGAAGTTAGTTAATGAAGTTGCAATAAACCACATATTAAGACAATTTTACCACAAGATACAGAGATATTGAAGCATAGATAAATACACGGGCTACGATCAGTGACCAAGGTTCTTATTAGTTCAAAAAGACATTACCAGGGCTAAGTTGGATACAAAATGGGCCAAGCACACAAATCCATTGACATATTTACATAACCAAAAAAAGAGGTATGAAAATGGCGTCAAATTCATACAAGACCACATCATTAATTAAAGTACATTAGCATATTTCTTCCTGACATGGCTAGTCAACCTGATGAACCTATGAAATAGTATGTGGGGATATAGAAACTAATCCAAAGAAGTTCACCGATACTAACTTAGAACAAAAATGGCTGTCCAGTTCACAAAAAATCTCAAAGCACAGTATAGGAAGGACTTTTTTGTTTAGCACTCCATCCAGTTACACTGGATACACCCAATACTTCTGCAAAGCAGAGGTGTATAGTCAACACCAAGTATTCTGATGTGCAGGATGCATTTATTATTGGACTTAAGCAGACCCTCCACATCCCTAGAATTGTTCATTATTTGACTTCCATAGGTTATTTCATCCCCATTCTCAAACGTTCACAGCAATAGGATCAGAATTCAATACTGGGATCATCACTCACATAGGTAAAGAAAATTCCTAACCAAATGATTGAATTTGGATTGCAGAAACCCTAAATTGAACTATTAGCCATCTCACCATCTAATGAAGCTGTTGAAACTTACGCCACACTGCACATGAACCTCGTTATCAGCTCTCCCTTGCTCCTAATCCTTGCCAAGGATTTTGAATCCTTTTAACTTCCCTTCTACCTCACTAATAATGCTACATATTTCCTAGCATGCAGAATTGGAATTGTGCAATGTGCACTTTACAATACCATGTAGAATTGTGTCTAAATCAAAACTAAAAAGGAATGCAATTTGTTATCCCACTCTTTCCAATGGGAACCTTCATAAACAAAATTAAACTAAACATAGATGACTAAACTGAACAAACATTCGAATTCCTGGGAAGTAAAGTCACAATATTAAGGTTTTAGGCTACAAATGGAATTTGCCCAACACAAACTAAATAGGTTTCATTCATCTATATTCGGATATGTATGTAAAGAAAAGAAAACCACACTAAAGATAACATATAAAAATAAAACTCAGAAACTTGCCAGAAACACGGTGCTTATCAATCTTCTCATCCAAATAACCATTGCAAGCAATCCTTTCCGTTGGCCCATCAAAACCATAATCCCCAATAATTCCATTCGGCAAACTCGAATTCTTAATTTTCTTTACCTTTCCTTTAACCAAACTTCTCAAATTCAAAACTCTAACCCCATTGTCCTCTCCCAAAATCATGAATCCAAAAGACAAACTCAATGACCAAACCGGTTTACAACACTCAATCACAGCACATCTCATCAACTTAACTCTCACCCCATCATCACCATCACCATCCATCAACTTCACACCAAAAACCCAAATTTTAGAGCTTGAAAACGAGTGCATTGCAAAGAAATTAACCGACCCAACAAGCTTCAATCCAACCCCATGATTAATATCCAACAAAACCCCAACCTTCTCGTCAAAAGAAACACCCTTTTGCTTACAAAAAACCTGAGCTTTCCCATAAAAAATGTTTCTTTTCAAAACATACAATCTTAAAACAAGCTTAGGCTCGCTTCTATGAGGACCCACGGCAATAAAAGCCACCCTAGGGCTAGGGCTAGGGTTAGGGGTATGATTTAAGAGCAAAAAGGTGTATGAATACGAAGGAGAAGGGATTAAAACTTGAGGGGTTGAAGGGAGAGATGAAAGGGTAAAAAGGGAAATTGAGGAATAAAGAGAGATAGAAGAATCAGAACGCATAAGGGCTAAAGAAAGAGAATTTGGTTCGTATAAGGCCGAGGTTATTTGGGGTGGTGATGAAGGAAGAGAAGGATTTGGGAGACTGAGTTTTGAGGCTAGTGAAATAACAACCATTAGAAACAGAAAGTCAGAAACAGAACCAGCAGTTAAATTTTGTTTTTGTTTTTGCTGTTGTAAGAATTTGAACAATCATTCAGTTAGGATTTTGAGAGAAGAATGGAGAAAGATTTTGAGCTTTGATGTGTTTGGTCTTTTCGTTTTCGTTTTTGTTTTTTTATTTTTATTTTTATTTTTGGGGTTAGCAGCGGTTGGATTAGATTAAATTTAATGATGTGATCCAAGATTTAATATTTATTATTGCGAAGTTGTTTTCCAGTCTAATCTTGAAAAGTCAATAATCATCATTTCAGGATTTTGGCAATATTTCGGTTTTGTTTTACTTTTTGAAGAAAAGAGTTCTATTACAAGTTGCATAAAAACACTCCTTGAAAAAAAAAAAAAATTAAAAAAAATTAAGGGTTGGAGTTGGATCACGGTATCTTATTCGAATTATAGAAGAAAAATATTATCTATCTTTTCTTTTGTAATAATTTTAGACATCAACTTCTAGTTTCTAGGATTATACATTTTAAAATTGTTTTTGAAGATTTATGTTTATCTAAAACAAAATTCATGATTAAAATGCGCAGCAAAAAATAATTCAAAGCACTTATAATGCGTTCGTGTTTTAAAACATCTATTACAAATAAATTTGACGACTCGGAAATAACTGAAGACTTAAAATAAATGGAAAAGCACTTGTCAAAACAAAAAACAAAGTGACCATTTTAGAATTAAAAAAGCTCGTCGTAAACGAGGCTGGTCTGTGTTGCCACTGTGGTGTCACACACAAATCATGCCCTTATGCGGGGCAATACTTCAGCTTTCCTAAAATTTCAAACACAATGGGTGTTAAATGCCAAACAATATTTCAACAATTTTATCTATGAAATAAGTCATTCTCAATTCAAGTCGAAAAGGATTTGTCAAATCTTAATGCTGTATTTATTAGTGGGGTTGGGCAATTAGAATTCGAAATGGAATTGATTGATAATATTTATTCGTTAGAATATAAATGAGAATGAAAAAATATATAAGTCGAAAATAAAATTTATTCCTTAAACTTCCTATTTTATCATATTCAAATTTCATAATTTTACTTTTGCCTTCGATAAGAATATTATTATATTATTGTTATTGTTATTATTCTTATTTTTGTAAGGAAAAATATCTACCGTCCACCCATTTTTTTTAATTTTTTTAAAAAATACACAATTCTTTTTTTTTACTATAATCCACCTAAAGTTACGTTTTGTTTCACTTTTCCACTTCCATTTGGAATTCGCTATAGCATCACTGATGTCGTGGGGGCAAGTCGGTCATTTCAGCAGAGCAGCCCCAAACGACATCCTTTACAACACATTGATCTTCGAACAATTCAATCCAGGCTTGACAGAGGGCTTTACTCCAATTGTTTCCAAAACTTCTTTAGAGATCTCCTTTTGTTATTCAACAACTTCGTAATTTTCTTCAGAAAAAGCTCTTAAGAGTTTGCCGTAGCACAAGACCTCCAATATGCTTCGTAAGCAACAACCCATTACTGTTACTAAACCTAAACATTAACCTAAACCTGAACACCATCGACAACAACTACAACCACTGCCCGCTTCCCTTTCAAAGCCTAACAGAGGTCCAACAATGGTGGTGTGTGGGAGACGCAGCTCTATCAAAGCAATATCCAAGAATGCTTGTGGTAAAAAAAGGAGATATAAAGGATAGAGAAGTTGAAGAGAAACCGAAGGTGAACGAGAAGAAGGTTGATAGTTCGTTTGTGGGTATTGAGGATAAGGGTATTAAGAAGAAGAGGAGCCAAGAGAGGTCTGTTTCGTTGCGGAGAAATTCAAGAAGTAGCAGTAGGAGTGGTGACGTGAAGCATCAGTTTGGTGGTAATGAGCTTAGTTCTCATGATACTTTGGAGGCTAAGACAAAGAATAAGAAAGAAAACGCTGTAAAGAAGAAGTAAGGGGCGACTAGTTTCTTGAAAAGAAGAGTTTTTTGCCTTTTTTTTTTTTGGGTTATGATTTCTTTTGATCAGTTTAGTGTTTTACTAAATTTGGGGGCAAAATAGTCATTTGACTAAGTTTCTGTTAGTTTTCTTAACGAATTCTAAACGGAAGTAGAAAAGTGAAACAAAACGTAACTTCAGGTGGATTCCAGCAAAAAAAAAAATTGTGTATTTTTAAAAAAATAAAAAAAAAACAGGTGGGCGGTGGATATTTTTTTCTTTTTATAATTATTGTTGTTGTTAATAATAGCAGTATTAGTAGTAGTAGTAGTAATTTTAAGAATTTTAAGAATAATCATTATTAATATTATTATGCACTCGCGAATACTATATATGCATGTTGGTTGTATGAATGTTACGGATGATATGTCATCTTTTCTCTAATCCCATGAATGACATGTTTTAATTAAATGGTAGATGACAGAACATCCAAAACCTATGTACCGATTAAAATATTTTTAATATTTATTATTATTATTATTATTATTATTATTACCACCACTACTACTGTTGTAATAGATGATGATGATGATAATAATAATAATAATAATGTTAAGGATAGTAATTAACTAAAGAACTTTTGGCAACTTGTAATAGTTTATACTTTAATAATACTTATTGATAAACGTATTATTAAAGTATTGGAATAATGTCTTTGAAAAATAAACCTAAAATTTTACAATGGTAATTTTTCAAAATAACGTTCATCGCCAGATGCTAATTAGCATTTAGCAGTGGCCAACTGGTCAGTTTGGCTGAGTGCTAAATTTGAAAAACCCGATAAAAATATAACCCAAAAAAAAATCAAACTGGAACCAAAATTTTTGATCATATCCTTCAAATATTTATACTTTTTTTAATTTTCTTACAAAATTTGACTTTTTTTAATTTTCTTATGTCCCCTTAAACCATGCCGCTTGGCATTATTTTAACATAAAAAATGTTATTTTTTTTTTGTTCAATGTCGGTTTTAAGGAAAAATTATTCAACCTGAACCTAAAAAAAGAAATCAAACCGGACTGATTTTTTTCAAAAATAGTTCGATTCCACTTTGCACAAATGCCAAGTGTATCAATGATAATATCTCTCATTTTGATTTCGACTTCTACAGTTAAAGTAAAAAATTTATTCTGATTCCTATTCTCATTTCGATTCTACTCCACTCTGATTCTAGCCAATCGGTACATATGTCTGATATGGTGCAAACAAAGTTTAGTCGTCAACCGATAACAAAAAAATTCACTTCTATGAGCAAACTAAGACGGATGAGAACCAACGACTACAAAATAATGAAAAAATAAACACTGTTTATGGTGTTGGTAGGATAAACAAGACACTGAAAACATGGGCTCTAAGTGGGTTACACCCTTTGATACGCATCGCATAAACCAACAAAATGATTACTCCATGAGAATTTTGATTGGGAAAAACGTTTTTTTCTTTAGAGAAAAAAAGTTTTTTTTTTTCTAGAGAGAGAAGAATAATATTTCTGACTATAAAAACGAAATTAGCTTTTCATTTTTACTCTTATCATCAACCGACTGAATATTCAGTCACTTAATTACGTAAATTGCAATCTAACGTCAAATTTATAAAATGACAAAAGAGAATGGTACCATACCATCATGACAATATAGCAGGACCTCATAATCAAAGTCATGTGTATTATTAGCATGCAAAGAAGAATCAAAATTTATAATTCAAAACTTGAGATCAAATGGCAAAAGCACTCAAAATACAGCTATGCATATCACTATTGCGAGTTTGAGACCACAATTAAACAAAAGTTGCCCTCAAAAGCTACCCCAAGAAAGCAAAACATTGGTAACAAAACCCAAAAAAAAAAACAACCTCCCACCTTGTTATTTGGCCATCACCATCTTCATCATCATATCACTAGATCCAATATGCTTGCACACATTATTCACTTAACTAAAAAACAACCCAATTAAAGATGTCCTCGTATCCCTAACTAATTAGTGAAATTGTCAATGGCTGCACCAGGCTCACAAGCCTTAGCAGCAGGGGAGGGCTCAACACCAGGGTGCGGATCCACCGGCTTCCCCAGAAGCACTTCTGGCAAGTCCTTAATGCCCTTCAAATAAAATGTGTAAAACAGCTTAAATGGAAACACAAGTTGCTGCAGCTTAACCTGCCCATACACTCCCTCAAAGATGCCAGATCCACCAGTCACAGTCAGATAAGTGTCCTCATAGGTCAAATACGGTCCTTGCACAGCTATGTGACCATAGTCTCCAAAGTAGAAGCTGTAAATTGCTTCATATCGGTCACCTTTCTTTTCTGGTTTGTTTTCGATCAAAATGCATATACCCGCTGTTATTCCCACCCTCTTTTGCAGGTCTCCAGTATATAACTGCAATTGAAATTAAAAATACATAATGCAGGCCGTGACAATTTCAAATTATGAATAAATAATACATGTACTTGTCATGATTATAAATGATCAAAGTTCTCAAGTACAGCCGTCTGCATTTTGAAGTAAAGAGTTAAGCTAGATCGTGCAATCTAGTTAAATCCACATTTTAGCATGTTACCGCAATTGAAAAACAAAAATCTTACTTCCCAAGTAAAACTATTTCAAAAGGAGAAACATTTTCCCTGAAAAAGGGTTATTGATGGTAATATTTTCCGGGAAAAAAATAAAATTTCTTACAAATGCAACATAGAGAAATTTACCCAATAAGCATAAAGGGTTTAGGATCATGATTAGATCAAGAAGTATTGGCATATATGATATATTTAAATAATTGTGGTATGATGCGAAAAAACAGAGGATAAATATGAACTTGAAAATAAATTTAAGTAAATCCGGGGGTAAAAAGGCTCACTTTGTTGCTAAAAGGGACAAGATCACCAAGTGAATTCACAGGTTTCTGGCTCAAGCGAAGATAAGCTGGACTGCCACGATCTCGCTCGTTGATCTCATACACATGAAGTTCTTGAACTTTGGCTACACAAGCAACAAGAAGCGGTAAATAAATAATCAAAAGTAAAAGTGATTCTGGGAAGTAAAAGAAAAGTGAAAATACTAACTGGGTCTGGGATCATCTGATGAGTTAGCTTGGCTTCTGCAAGTGAAAGATCTTTTGGGTACTGTGAAGTTGCAGCTTGTGGCGGCTTGAAGGTGGGGGCATTGAGTGATTCGAAACGGATTATTCAGCTTAAATGGTACTAAGATTGATGATGATTTGGCTAGTGATGTTGAGTTGGCTAGTTTGACAGAAGCAGAAGAGATGGTTCTTAAAGCAGCGCTTGAACAAGCCATTGGAGATAATCTTTTGTTGATAATTTCTGTTGTTGAATGAGTGTTTCGACTGTTTGGGAGGGGAGAAAGTGAGGGAATTTTCTGATGGGAAAATGTAGGTCAGTGCTTTGTGGATGTTTTTATTTTTTTCTCCTTTTTATGGTGGAAAAAAAAAGCTTTCTTTGGTGAGTTTAGGTGTACGGAGAGACGGTGCAACCGGTGGTCTGCGTTGATTAATTTGAATGACACGTCTCACGAGGTATTAGGTATTAGTCAATGAATCTTGATAATCCCATGTGGGAAAAGTAAGATTGCGTGAGATTGCATTTCCTCTTCTTTATTTCAACGCCTGATTTTCATTGGACGGTAGTAACTTTTATTTATTTTTAGGAATCTTTTTTCAATGAATTTCCTATATATCTTATATTTGTCAATGGTCGGTTGATGTTAATTTTATACGCCTAGACTTATCAAATCCGATTCAAATTTTTGGATCGTATTTGTTGTTCTTAGCTCAATTTTTTGATTATTTTATTTTCTATTAGTTATGATGTGGTGTTTATTCATTGTTTTATGTGATCATTTTAATTAATTCACTTAAAATTTAATAAAAATTATTAACTACCTAATAAAAAACATGTCACATATCAAATTATTTAGTTAAAAATTTAAGAATTTATTCATTGGTTAAGCCTCAAGTTTGAGCCACATGAATGCACAACTATGATTGTTTTAAACACATCTTATTTTTATTTACTCAGGTTCAATTTGGTGGCGGTTATAATCATGCAATAGCTTATTATATTGTTTTAGGTCATTTTTTTTTCAATTATTTTCTTGTTAATAAAATATCTTGAAAAGCTACAAGATAATATTTCTCTTTCTCTTGCTTGTTGTGTCAATATGGAAGAGATGGCCGAGAGCTAGGCAGCTAGCAAATAGAAATTTTGATGCCTAATACAAACTAAATATAAGTCCAAAAGCACTACCCATCTACTCAAAATAGATAAAAATTAAAGGCATACCTATGCTTTCTTAATCATCACATGCACGAATTAAAGATTAATTGAAAATCCTAGTTAATCAGTAAAATTAGCAACGGTGGCACCAGGCTTACAAGCCTTGGCCATAGGGCTTGGGTGAACAAAAGGGCTGGGCCTCACTGGCTCCCCCATAAGCTCTTCCGGCAGATCCTTAATGCCCTTCAAATAAAAAGTATAGAACAGCTTAAATGGAAACACAAGTTGCCGCAGCTTAACCTGCCCACTCACTCCATCAAAGATCCCCGACCCTCCAGTCACAGCAAGACACGTGTCCTTGTATGTAAAATAAGACCCCTGCACCGATATGTGACCGTAGTCGCCGAAGTAGAAGCTGTATATGGCTTCGTATCTGTCACCTTTCATTGGCTTGTGCTGGATCAAAATGCAAATTCCTGCTGTAATTCCCACCCGCTTTTGCAAGTCTCCGCTATATAACTGCAATACATTGAAAAACTTACATATATATATGTATACTAGTAACAATAGAATAAGCGATATTGGTGATCATGTTGCTGTATACCATATTGTCACCCAATTTATTTTTAATAATTGACGACTTCACCAAGATTCGCATACGATGAATTACTAATTTTATATCACATCAGGTTATAATTTGTATGAAGTAATCTGAACATAGAACTTTTGTGCGTTTTAATATTAATAATTCAAACACGAAGGATGATTAACTTGCAAAACAAATGTGTACTATGAAAAATTAATTTACTTTGTTGCTAAAAGGGACAAGATCACCGAGTGAATTGATGAAAAATTTCTTGCTCAACCGGAGATAGGCTGGGCTGCCGCGATCTAGCTCGTTGATCTCATACACATACAATTCTTGAACTTTGGCTACAATTAATCAAAGATAAAACGGTAAAGAGAATGATTAACAAGATATATCAAATTAAAAACAGAGGAATGTTAAAAAAAGAAAAGAAAAGAAAAGAAAAAAAGATACTAACTAGGTTCGTTTGTAGATGGGATCGGGCTATTAGATTGGCTCGTGCATGTGAAAGATCTTTTGGGCACTGAGGAGATGCAGTGTGTGGTGGCGGCGGGGAGATTGAAACTTTGATGAGTCAGAGATTTTGGGTATGTGAGCTTGAGTTGCATAAATGATGACTGGGCCGGACAAGAATTATGGACTTGTTTGACAGAAGCAGAAGAAGAGATAATGATTCTTGAAGCAGAGCTTGAACAAGCCATCCTCGAGATTTTTCCTTCTTCTAATTCAGTTTTAGTGGGCGCCCGGGAAGGTAGAAAGTGATGCAAACGCAACTACGTACTGATGAGAAATACATGTATAGAAAAATAGAAATTTTCTTCCTTTGGTTGCACAGAAGGACGGTGCTACTGCGGTCACCGTGGACGCAGATTAGTAGTCAACGAGTCTTCATGTCGTAGGAACTCTCTTCTCGTAATACACGTGTAGTGCGTTGTTTGTTTGGACTCTACACACGCTGGCGTTCCTCTATTTTTTTTTTTTAATAATAAATTACCAACTTTTGCCTCCTCTTCTTTTAAGCAAAGGGACTTGAAGTTACTTGTCACGGGACGAGTTTATTATTAGTGGGATTTATTTATGTAAAATCCTATCTTTGTACACGGTCAATATGCAATTTGCGGTCACTATTTTTGTGGAAATAATTTAGATTTTTTTTTAAAATCCATCCCATTTGGTTTTAAAAGCCATAGTCAACTACCGAGACGTTTTAGTAATTATCACAGTTTAACAATTACAACATCTCACCACTAAATATACTCTAAACCCTATCCACCTCTATCTCTTCTTCTTTTTTCTTTTTTTCTTTGGGGGCACAGACAAATTAATTTGCTTATTTAAAATGTAATATACTGATTGAAATTGTTGTAGCTTGAAGAAGGGTGCACTAAAAATCTTTTCTGCTGTGCCCTGCATTCGTATACTATAGCTAGAACAATTTAGCCGGTCCTACATTATTTGTTTCTTAGTTTTTGAACTACAAGGTTGGGTTCTCCATTAGCAATTGGAATAACTATCTCTCTCATCGAGTACATTTTTTGATGTAATGTAAATTACAAATTGTAATTTAAAATTTCCAGAAAAAAGAAATAGAAAAAGAAAAGAGTGTCAATAATGGAGCTCTAGGAATATCGAGAGTGGGGGCCTTCTGCTCTATCAGCAAATTAATGTGAAAAACATTTGCTTGCACAGAAGTAGATGGGGGACCATGCAATTTGCTAAAAGATTGTTCACGTTCAATGGTGAAAACAATATCAATAAATTGCATTTGCTTCATCATCTTCTCTCCGCAGTACACCATATTTCTCGATAATAAAGGGTCTATAATTCGTAAAACTGATGCGAGGTAGAGACTTTGAGACCATAGACTCTCTCTTCTGTGTTTTCAGTTTCGGGGTCCCATCCCCTTCAATAATTTGAACCTCATGCATGCATGCAGTCAAAAAAATAAAATAATAATAACAATAATCAATCAATCAAAGCAATGTATAGTATAATATTATGAGTCCCTCTATCTTATATGTACGACTAAGATACATCCCCCTCACATAAACAGTGTACGGATTGTTTATGTGAGGGGATATATCTTAAATGCATAAGATATGTATTGCCTAATATTATTGGCAAAATCTGTTGAATGACTTGTTTTTGGGACACGTAAGGCTCAAATTAAAATGGAGAGGATCTTTTGTTTTTATGCCTGCCTTAATACCAGCTGTGATGTACTTACTATATATCTCTAGCTAATTCTAGGTGGGGGGCGTCTCTATTCTGGTTTGATGGATTCATATTGAGAAATCATTTGCAGAAACTCACTATAACTTGGGTGATGCTATAATGACAAAATTATTGGTGTAAAACAGCCCCCACCAAGAGAGGAATGTTAAACTTTGAAGTCAAGGAATAGTCGATGCAGTAAATTTTAGTTATATGCCAAGACATGATTGGATTGCGTCATTTATGAGCCATGAAGAGAATGAGGAAATCAAATCAAATATTCAAATTAATTTTCTAATTTACATGTGATCTTGTCTTTATTTATATTAAAATTCAATATCATGAAAAATACCTCAAGGGATGTAGGGATCAAGAGTCCAAATTAAAACTAAAAAAAAAAAAAAAACCTTATAAGTGTATGCTTGAAGTCATATAGAAGAAGAAGACAATCCGTTTACACGACAAATATACTGATGTTTACAGTAAGAATAACCTTATCATCACTTTAATTCAAAAGAGTTAAAAAAAAAATAAAAAAAAATTGAAAAATACCTCAAGGGGATGTACTATGTTGAGAGAAGAACAATATAATGTTTTGCTGTTGTTGGTAACTTGATAGAGTGGGCTTCACTGCCCGCCACGCATCACACGGAGCGACGCACACTCTAACCAAACACGAACAAAGCTCCCCCTACTTTCCTACAGATCCGAGAAACGCGTTGATCAGTCGTGTGTGTTGTGTCCCCTAAACATCATCTCTCCACCCTCACACGCCCACTTGAGCGCGTGCATGCACTCTCTGAGAGCTGCTAAAAATGGGAAATAAATTTTTTTTGGAATGACGCTGCCTAGTTTTAATAGCACTTGTCAGATCTCTCTCTCTCTCTCTCCTTCTTTTTAACCATGGCCGCTCTGCCGCTGCCGCTCTAAAGCGAAAAAAAGGCCTAGGATCCTAGGGCAACCACAGTTTTGCCTAATCATTGTAGGGTTGCTATTGAGAAACTTACCGTTAGTAGCAAATCAAATTACTTGATTTGGGAGATTGGCATCTTTCTTTTTTAAAAAATTAGCCCACATGGCAACAACACGTACGCGCATTGCTAGCTAGCCATTCTGCTTCCCGCTTCTGTTGATGGGGAAATTAAATAGTGTCAAGTCATTTCCACCCCCACAATTTTCTGACTCACTCGGCCCCCACAGTCGCAGACACAAACGAACACGGGCAATCACTCGTCCTCCATTTCCCTCTCCTCTTTCCTCTTCTTCTCCTCTTTCTTTATCCACTCTCTCTGCTGGTTCTGCTTTCTCTGCCAAAATTCTGTGGCTGTGGCTCTTCTCTTCTCCTCTCTATCAACAACAAAAGTTTTCTCTCTCTCTTTTTTTTTTCAATTGTAATGGAAAGACAAAAATAATTAAAAGTAAGGAAACCCCATATACAGATATACTCCACTCTCATTCAATGCCAGCCAATAGTGCCAAAATCTGTTTTAGTCCAATGTCATATTTCTTCACCATGGCAAAATGGCAATGCCCCACCACCCAACCGTCCACAGTACACCATGCAACACCATTAATGCTGACCATGTAAAGGAGCACTTGCTTGCTCCAACCTAAACTAGCAAGGTTATCAAAAATTAGGATTCTTTTAACTTACATTTCACATATTTTATATTTACTCACATAAATAATGAGTGAAGTGGGGTCTATTCACTATTTATGTGAATGAGTATAACATATATGAAATATAATTTAGAGTTTGCCCACAAAATTATAAATAGTATCTTTTATCACACTCATCAAAAAATCTCAATTTTTATTCTTAAGTCTTCCAATGTTAAATTTCACTCAATTGTCGCTTAATCTTTAGCTCAGTGGTAGGCAGCAACTCTCATATGTGCAAGAGTTGCAGTTTGACTCGTGTCCTTAAAATAAAATTTGTGTGGAAATAAATATCTCTTATATTGATTCATGAGTGCATAAAAAATCTTTCTAACATTTGTGAAAGTAGATGTATGAGTTATGCTGTCAGAAAATAATTATAATTAGATATCTCTCCACTATTTATGAGTGTAAACGTATGAGTCATGATATCATAAAATAACTGTAGTTGATCCCAATAAATATCTGATCTTAAATATTAATAGAACTATAATTATACAATAAATATTCAGTAATAGTAATAATAACAATAATTAAAAAAAAATTCTCACTCAACCTACGATAAACCTTAAGATTTGTGCCACCACAAACAGTATACTGTATTGAAAAATGAGAGATTGTTAACATTGTATAAAAATGATCATAATAACACCTTGTCAAACGCGTGCATCTCACGCATCACATCTTGCGTTGACTACCCACAACCCTAATCCCATCTAAATGACATCCATGGGATCTCCCTTTCTCCCCCCTCTCGTAAAACTCTTCCATTCATAATTTCCCTTCATATATAGAAAGCTCACTCTTCTCTTTTGTTACCTTCTCTTATTCATGCATCACACAAAAGAAACTTTGAGCAAAATCTTCATCAATCAGCAAATGGATGATCATTAGAGAGATATACCCTCATGAGCAAATCATAATGATGATCAAATGAAGGAGAGGCAACGTTGGCAACCAGAAGAAGACGCAATCTTGAAAGCATACGTGAAGCAATATGGCCCCAAAGAATGGAACCTCATCTCACAACGCATGGGCAAAACCCTCAACCGTGACCCCAAATCTTGCCTCGAGCGCTGGAAAAACTACCTCAAACCAGGCATCAAAAAGGGTTCTTTAACCCCAGAGGAGCAATCTCTAGTCATTTCGTTGCAGGCCAAATACGGCAACAAGTGGAAGAAGATCGCGAGTGAGGTCCCCGGGAGAACGGCCAAGAGATTGGGAAAGTGGTGGGAGGTTTTTAAGGAGAAGCAGTTGAAGCAGCTGCACAAGGAGAAGCAGAGAAGGGAATATTCCGATCAGCAGCAGGAGGGGAATGTTCCGGTTGTGGGTTTGGGCTCTGGTTCTTGTTCTTCGCCTGAGAAAGTCGCTCAGGGGAGATATGATCATATCTTAGAGACTTTTGCTGAGAAGTACGTGCAGCCTAAGCTTTTCGCATTGCAAGCTTTGAACTTGAATTTGAACCCGGTCCCTGCCAATGCTATTATGCCTAATCTACCACTTGGTGGTGCTGATCCTGAACCGGTTCTTTCACTTGGGTCCGGTCCTACGTGGATGAATAATCATAATCATAATCATCATACCAGTGGTTCATCTTTGACCTCTTCAACTTCATCTACTACTACAGCTTCTCCTAGTGTGAGTCTGTCGCTTTCTCCATCTGAACCGGGGATTGAACTGGGGGATATGAACCCTATGGCCCGGTTCATGCCGGGTCCGCAGGTGGGTACTTTGGTACAGTACTGTAAGGAGCTTGAAGAGGGGAGGCAAAGCTGGATGCAGCATAAAAAGGAGGCAACTTGGAGGCTGAGCAGGCTGGAGCAGCAGTTGGAGTCCGAGAAAGCAAGAAAGAGAAGGGAAAAGATGGATGAAATTGAAACAAAGATAAGGGCTTTGAGAGAAGAGGAATTGTCTTATCTTGGGAGAATTGAGAGTGAGTCTAAAGAGCAGTTGAGTGCTTTGCAGAGAGATGCTGAGAGTAAAGAAGCTAAGTTAATGGAAGCATGGTGTAGCAAGCATGTTAAACTGCTTAAGCTTGTTCAGCAAATTGGAGTTCATCAAAGCAGCACTTCTCATGGATTCCGTGTCGTCCCAAAGGATATGCACTAACCGGCCATAGCTAATTAAGGCTTGCATTTGGATTTTGCGACCGTTTTTGATAAGGCATAATGTGGTAGATAAGACTTTGATTCCTTGAACCCATGTAGCTATTGTTGTTTTTTCTCTTATATATCCTTAAGAACTTCGATCAATATCGTTGGTAAATTAAACTGTTCGATATTTTCTGGTTCAGTAATTAATCATATAATTTTTTTAAATCATAAAATACATCAAACCATTTGATTTAGGCATTTGCCAACCGGCTAATTGTAATATGAATACTTTGCAACATTATTCTGATATCATTGGTGTCACTAAATTAATGAGCGGCCTTTTTGTCCCTGTCAAAAACCAAAGAAACGAAGCAAAGTGAGGAAGATGAGGGGGAAACGCGTACGCGCGCATAATGAATGAAACCGAAAAGAGGAGGGGAGCTGGCGCTGGTGGGTTCTGTCGTGTAATGTCAAATCGTTTTTACATTTTTGTTAGCGGAATAAAAGGAGTTCACTTTTTCTTTTTGGAGCGGTAACAATACCAGTACAACACACATTCATATGTACATTAATTGTGTCTCTGTGTGGCAGTGGGTATGGGGCGCCCTGATTTCTTTGAATCATCAACAATGGTCACGCAGTAACAATCAAATAAATAGAGAGAATGGGAGCGCCCATATCAGATTTTAGCAGGCACTGGTGATGGCTGATGCTGTGCTGCATGTAAAATTGTAAATGCCACATCATTTTGAAAACGACTTATCAAAGAGAAGACTTTGGGATTGGCTTTAGTGCTACTACTGTTGAGAGGATGGACTGGCCTCACTGCTCAGCTGCTCAGACAGCCTCAGCACTCAGCTCAGCAGCTCGCCAGTTACCCGCTGCTTTAACACACGTTAATTGCCCTGGCAACTCACAAACTCTTCTTTCTTTCTTTACCCCAATACGTTTTGTCGTTTCCGAATATCGCAGCAGCCGGCCTCTATAATTGGGGTAATAACACTAACAGTCCTTAAGTTTTTGTATTTCCTCTACAGAGAATTTGATTTATTCTTTTATGTCAAAATAGATCCCTCATTTTGTAAATAGTCTTCATCCAGAAAATAAAAGTAAATTGCAGACCTACATAATAAATATAAAACAAATAGTAGGGACCTTAAGTGCCATTCTTCTCTTTTTAGGGTGTTGCCCGTTGCAATTGAACCAAGATCTTAATTACTAATAATTTGGATCTACATAAATAGTTTTGGTCCCTGAGAGTGCAGATTCGAAAAAGTAAGTGATAGTTTTAGTTCCTCTATTTTTAAAGGGCTGCCTCTGCAAAATTTGGTCACTTGCGTTGGCATGCAGCTTCGTACAAGGGTGGCTCGAAATTTAATGCCTTGGCTTAGTCGCCTTACCCTGTCTGCTCGTAGTGACAAAGATGCTTGCGGGTCACAACAACAACTCATCAGATTTGGTATCATAAAACTGTGCATGTTTCGCCTGAGATCTTCTCTTGGATCGGCAAATAACTTTTAATTTGTCCTCTGTGTTCAAATAGGAGGTAATGAATTAGGCAGGTAAGGGGGTGTTTGGCATTGATTGGTTCCCAAGCACCCTCATCCAAAATAATAACAATAATAATTCCAGGCGCACCATTTTATTATTTTCTAAAAAGAAGAATGACAACAAGTAGAAGGAGAATTTTTGATAATGTATGTTTTTGAGTTTTGTTTTCGAAAAGAGGAAGAAAATATTTCTAAATCTTGTTTTCTTGGTATGGTATACATACAAATGTTCACTCTTAGATTTGTATTAAAAAGAACAATAACGTGGCTGGTCTGATCCACTCCAGGAGAAGGAATTGATGATTAAGGAATTGATTTTCTGCGTAACTACTTTGGGAGAGATATTTTCTTCTTTCTTACTTCAAATTCTGGGCACGAGATAGTTTTTACTTTTATTATCGTTTTATAGGAGCGTGGTCAAAAGTGAAATTAGTTTTTTTGCCTTTTATTTTTTTAGATTTAAAGACAGATAGTCAATTAAATAAAATTATTTAATTAAGTTTTTTGGAGGCAAGCATGAAAAAAAATTGCTTTTAAATACCCTAAACATAGGCAATCTATTTTCCAAAAAGAAAAAAGAAAAAATCTATAAAAATAGTATCCAATGAAAATTGGCTCCTAAACTCATTTTTTATTTCAACTTAGCTGAAGACTTTTCTTTTCTACTAAGAGTCCCCTAAGTTACATTCAACTATAACTTATGCCACATACAACATCAGGAACACATGGATGGAACTCGTGTAATTTGTGCGTGTGACGTAAGTTACAGCTGAAAGTAACTTAGCATTTGTCCTCTAATTATCGTGGAACTAGTTTGTAACTTTAACATGGCCCATAAACGAACAAAAAAAAAAAAAAAATTGCAAAAGCAAATTATATAAAAGCACTTCATGATCGTCATTCAATTGACCTCAGAAACCTCATATTATCTACAACACAAATTGTTTGGATCCTCCAAAATATTGACACCAAACAATCTGACTACACCGATATTTGGAACTTGACTCTGCATCTCTTCAAAGCCTGACCCATCTCCATTTTGTTGCAGTTTGCAATCAATGAACAACTTTGAATTAGACCCAACATTAGATCTCCAAAAGCTCACCGTATCTCCAGCTTTCACACCTTTCTCCTTCACAAATCTGCTCCACCCCTTTGTCAACACATAACTCTGGCTGCTACTCCAATAACAGTACCTCAACCTCCAAACTTTCTGAGTCCTATCCTCAAAATTCAGCAACACCCCCTTGGAAGCAATTTCTGAGCTTAATGCAAAGTGCTTCTCAGCTTGTTGCTTTGGTATCACCATTCTGTTTAACTTCCCCACATCACTTGGAGTAAGCACTTTCTCAAAAAGGAATTCAACTAGGGTTTCCTGAAAACAGTTTGATCCAAACAGATCACTAAAACCTGAGCTATTATTATAACAACTAATGCCGACACATGCATAATTTTGTTTGCTTTGCTCAAGCTCATGCTTATAGGTATGCTTCCTTAGCATATCAACAATCTCAGCCTTAGAATGTGAGCTCAAGAAAATCTTCTCCATGTAATCGTCTTCATCATCCGTTTCCAATGAAGTTCTGAAATTTGTGATTGCATTTTGGCCCCGGAACCTTATTGCTGCAATGTCATAGACCCTAGCAGCTTCCTCTTCTTCAGTGAATGTACCAAGCCACACACGTTGATGCTTCTCATATATTTGTGCACCCCATCTGCCGTTAGGCTGTGGAACCACCCCCTTATACTTTGAAGAAGGTAGCTTTTTTGACTCCGCATCGATGCCATTTTCACTGAGATTATGATCATGATCAAGATCAACCGAACTTGAATTGCTTGCCATTCAAAGAGATAGATATAGCTAGCTTACGAGTTCATGTTACGATGAAGTGAATTTATGATTCATCATATATAGAGTGAAACTATAATTTGAGGGGACCCAATTGAGCCAATTGATGGGAAGTCACATGAGTGCAAACAGCGATTGTTCTGAATGTTCATCCCCCCATGAAAGTTAAGCTAGCTGCTGGACATATATGATTTTGATCCTCTGCCCATAGGCCCTATTAATTTCTTTTCCATGCTGGTGTCATCTCTAACTTTATTCAATCTTATCATCTACTACATTTAAATTATTTTTAATGCATTAAAGTATCTGTTTCATCACTATGATATACATATTTTCCTGTTATAAAATGATGAGTGGGTAAGAATGGGGAGGCGTGATTGGTTGAATTTTCCAAGAAAATATAATCGTGATATGCACATATATTTATTTTTCTGTGCGCTGACAAAAGGGTGATTGAGTTGTCTTATTATCTAGGTTCAGTTTGTTATGTTTGTTCATGCGCTTGGGAAGTAAATAAAACATAATAAAGGCTGTGATTCCGCTTCTCTAGGCAGTAACATATGCTTATCCGATCAAATATTTCATTTGGTTAGTAGCCAAAACAATAATTATAGCAAAAGGCTTGTCGCGGTGGTCTTCATTTTTATGCCCGCTTGGTGTTTGCTATGCTCCCGAATTTTTTTGGTTTAGTTTACTTTTCGTGTGTGCCCCATCGAATCTAATGGTTGTTAGCCAGCAATTATTGGATATGATATGATCCCTTTCGGGCCAACCTTGAAGATCGCACAACCTGAAGATGAAGAGGGGTGAGAATAACTTTGGAGAAAAATTTAAAACACACGTACAATCTAAAGAATATCAGCTGATAATATTAATGGCTAGTGGGTAGGTTGGCGCTGGATGATTGCAGAAATGATTGCTTTCTCACAGACACCTGGCTTGGCATATAATGGCGGCCAAAGCATATGCCTATCAAACAAGCCCAATGGAACCACCTGGCAAGGCCATTATACATGGTCCTGCCATCATCATCAACGCTTGGACCAGGCCTCGAAAGGCTAACCATTTTTTGCATTCGGCAGGGTCATTTCGTGATGGGCTGAAAATCCCAAAATCATCGTTGGGGCTCTGTCGAGTTTCATGGGCAAGGGCTCGTGATATACAGATTTTGATGCTTTTTTTTTTTTAAGACACGTGTGTGATGTGTGTGATTGTGTTTCTTCCATAAGAAAATGAAACCTTAGTCAAAGCATGGAAACATCTCATGGTATAATTGTCATTTATCTATTAGACGATAGATGTTATAATTTTAAAAATTATTTAACTAATATTCAGTGAATGAATGTTACATTAATTGAAATTCAAATTAAGACTTAAATGTTGAAATACCTAATATTACTCAGAACATTAATATATAAACATACATATTAAAACAAACACCATGCTTCCCTTCCGGTGAATTTATATATGAAAAATGACTAACATAACATCTTGGTGGTTACATTTTAGGTGTTTTCTCATGGAGGACATTGTAATTAACAATGATGTAAGAATGAATATAACACAACGAAACAAAAACAGCTAAGACTTGCTAGTAAAGCTTCGTGCGCTTGGCTTTTCTATCTGACCTTGTTATTATTTGTCTTCTTTTTCCTTCCCAAGATTAATTTCAAAATCTGATAACTTTGTTGACAAAATCTTTAACAGTTGTCATCCACAATTCATAAAACAATTTAATTACGTGATTTGCAGTTGATTCCACTTAATTAAGCTACCGAGTTTAATAGTTCATCCAGATGCTCGGTATGTTACTAATTGAGAATTTTTATAACGTGATTAAATAAAAACAAACCCTTATCTTAATTTAATTTAATTAGTTGAGATTTGTAGAATCCAAAATGAAACCAATTACGCAACATTATTCGTTGAACCGTACAATTTAGGAACTTCCGGACAATTAACACATACATAATCTTTGAATAAACCAAGACAAAGATACGATTATTGATTTTAAATTCTTGAAAATTGAACAAAATTTTTATTAATTTATTGTATAAAAAAATGAAATAATGAAGCATGGAATCGACAAAAGAAAGAGGCTAATGTAAAAAAGTAACAAAAATCAAAGTTGTCTTCAATGTAAACGGCAGAGGCCATGTCTCTCACGAGATCATCACGTGCCGACCAGTCTGCTTTGTACCTTGCAGCTTTATAATTTTATAATACATGCAAAGTATGTAATATATGAGACAGCAGAGCAATTAGACTAAGAGACAGGGGCATGCACGGCCCATTGTGTTTGGCAATGGACTCATTTTTGTTTTAATTTTAAGTCTCATTGTCTCCTAATTTAAATAATTCTTTTTCCTATCTCAAATTTTTCGATAAATTGTTGTCACTTATATTTTCAATTTGATAAATGGTTCATGGAGCAGTGACTCTACATAAAACGTCCAAAATCTTTTTTTTTAATCCAATTTTTTTTGTTAAGAAAGTCATAATAATAAGACAAGTCTAGATGGGTCCAGCAAATGTTCCACTTAACTAAAAAGCGCATATAAGAAATCAGAAGAGCATTTATATGATTAGATAAAATTAATTTTGCTCAATTGATTGTCAACTGCTTTAATTTAAACTCAAGAGTTGACTCAATATATATTGCTGTCGCGGAAGTGAATTAAGATTCCTAATTAATTGAAGAATGGACAAGACCAGGTGCAAGCCCTAGAGAGGTTTACGACGGGATTAGTGGGGTGCGGGTGAAGCACAAGACAAAACATGTGGGATTATGTTGTGTTTTAACCCTAGTTAGCTCATTAATCAACTCTTATTTTGTTGGGCTTATAGGTGCCACTCAGATTCTATGCCAATTTCTTTGAGCTTTCATTTTCATGCGTACAAAATTGATGTATTAAAATAAAAAATTGTCCCCCTTTTGTGTTTCCGAGGATATATCTACCCCTTAATATTTAATTAATTAATTTATCATTGAAAGTCCTTCATCAGCTATAATTATTTAATTAGCTAAAAAAATTATTTAATTAAGCTAAGAAGAAAAAGAGAAAAACAAAATTCTTGGACGGCCCTGGAGCTGACTAGGAAATTAAAAATGAGCACAAGCAAATTCCAGGAACCAGGTTACTCAAGAAGCTTGCACATACACGTTTTCTTTTAATCATTATGTGTCAAACAATTTATTCGAATTCTCTTTTACCATAGAATACAATTTTACTGGACCACCAAGCAAAAGAGCGTTGGATTATTATTATTATAATGTTAAAATTCCCACAAACTTACACAGTAGTTGAGAAGAAAGATGGATGGTTGGTAAATAATAAATTGGCATCATGCATTATGCAATATGCAGTCAAACAAGACATGACAAGGAGACATCATATTAAAGCTTAATTTTTCAAGAAAATGATAGCATAAATAGTCTTATGAAAAGATGGCAACAAAAAAGTCTATGCGTGCCCAAGCAAATATCCAAGAAATTAATTTTAATTTTTTCGTCATTTGATGATCAATGGCCGACCAAGTATCTTGGCGGGTGAAGCCCACATTAATTTTTAGAAGATGATGAGGTCGCACAGTTCCTAAGGTGACAAATTAATTAAATTTTTCTGTATGTGAACTTTGGACCACACTCTCTCATTATATAAGAAGCTAAAGCTAGGTCTTTTCCTTTGCCTTTGCCTCATATCAAAACATTACTACTACACTACGATACAAGCTTATTGTCTCTTGCTCTCTCGAGTCTCTCCCCTCTACCCCCTCTCTCTCACATTTAGAAAGTTACAATGGAGATTGGAAATGCTGCTGCTGCCATGAAAAGCTCAAAGAAGAAGATTTCATGCACAAAGCTTGGAGGGTATTTGAAGGAACAAAAAGGAAGGCTATACATTATCAGAAGATGTGTGGTCATGCTCCTTTGCTGGCATGACTGAATGCAAAAATGAAAATGGAGTTGCTGGCTAGCACTTGATGCATTCGTCCACCAACGATCCTGTGCAATTTGCAGCAAATTGAAGTTTGATCTCTTTATTTTCTTCTCTAACTGTACATAGCACGATGATTGTTAGGGATTAATTATTATTAATTTGGATGTAATAAATTATTTTCTTTGGTGCAAGGGTACTTTGCCACCTTGGGCCTGTTATGTACATGTAAATTATTAGTTTCAATTCCTAGATTTCACTCTTTTAACATTTTCTTTTTTCTCCAATTCAAGTTAATTATATTCTCGCCATACTTGCACGTTTAGCTTTTAGTTGATGTCTTTGCAACCATGATATCATTCAAAAGGAAAAAAAAAATGCAAGAAAAAAAAATCTAATATATCTTTAAAGAGAGTTAAAAAAAATATGCAAGGAAGGCTAGGGTTAAGTGATGAGTCCTTAGGCCTTAGCTAGATTGCAAGAGAACAGAGAAAAATGCACTGGGGCTGAGTGCGAAAGAAAAAGAAGGCTGAGCCTACCTATATATATATATATACATTATTAATTTTGAGGAAGAAAGCAAGATGTAATATAAATTGCTGATGATTTGTTCGCTGTGTCTTTTATGTATGATCCATTATTTTGCTTTGTCTTGTCAACTCATAGCTATTAAAAGGAACGTTGAAAAGTATCGAGCTTCACATGCGTGCTGTACACAATGATAAGACACTTTTGAACTTATTCGAATGATTTTTTTTTTAAAAAATATATTATTAAATTATATTATAATGTAATTTATATTAATTTAAAAAATATAATTAGTGACTTAAAATATAATTAGTGATTGAAAAGTAATTTGGTTGATTTTATTTTTAAATTATTAATTATAATTTATTAATTGACGTAAGTTACATTATAACATAATTTAACAACTTACTTGCAAAGATAACTTTAACCTCATTGAGACGAGGGAAGGGCTAACTTCATTCTCGGTAAAAGTTTTCGGCTGTACATTCGCACTGTATAAAATGGATGGAAAAATTACAGTACGTCTCCCTCTAATTTGGGTAATAAATACTTGCATCTGAACTCAATAAAGTTGTTTAATAAAATTGTCATACTTTCTTCCTCGTGGCATACTTCTATTAATATAATCCCTTGAATTTTAGAAACAAGTTCATAATGTTCTTGATCAATTTAAGTAACTTTCTTAATCTTAAAACAATTTAAGTTTTTTAGATGTAATATACTCATTTAAGTTGATTTCTGTTAAAAAAAAAAGATAATTTTAAATATTCAGTTCTATATTTTATTCAAAGTTTATGGGCATAAATAAAAAAAATTATCATAAGAAAATATTAAATTTGGGTGAATTAAAAATGATATTTCTTTTTTTGGGGGGGGGGGGCTCTTTTATGTTTACCATATTGCCCTTTTGACTAATACAGAATTGTAACAAAAGTTTGTATGTGGGGGGTAAAAGTGTCATGTTCTGAAACTAGGGAGGGTAAAATGTAGCAGCTTTATTGAGTTTTGGTGCAAGTGTTTCTTGGCCATAAGGTAGGGGTGAAGTGTAGCAGTTTTGATTGAGTTTGGGTGAAGTGTTTCTCGGCCAAATTAGAGGAGGAATTTGAAATTTTTCCTATGTTAAAAGATTCTGGTATCTGGATCTTAATTTATGCATTAAATACATCATTATGTAATATTAAGGATTCTAATATTTGATTTGTCAACTCAATATATCATTCAACTATTGAACAATAAATCTCATATTTTAAAAAATTATTATTCTATTATTCAATGAATGAATGTCAAACTAATTAAGATTAAAAAATTAAGAACTCTCTTATTACTCCTTTCTTTGGTTTAGAAGATGATTACTTAAGATTTGCATTTAAAAAAAGTTTAGATGTGTGGTGCATTTTTAGAATGTCAATAAAACTAACTCTTTCGTTTATCCTTATGGACACTGTAAACCTTTCAAATTTCACATTTTTTGACAACCCATTTCTTGCATCAAAGGAAATAAGTATGTAACGAGAAAATGGTTGCTTGTAACTTGTGGTTCATAATTTGCCTAGTGTTGAGGACTTTTTCAAACTTACTATTGTCGGATTCATACATTGTCATATCAATTGGCATAGATTTGGGAGCTCAAATGGATACAGGTGTCTATTGATAGCGGCTGTAAATGTGATAACTTGATAAATGTTCCGACTATGGTAAGGCAATGTCACATGATCTAATTATTTTGTATTCAATTCGTTTAGCCATACTGCATGTGCAAAACAACCTAGTGCTCTACCTTTTCAATGCCTTTTTTTTTCCCACCCTTTTGGGGCTAAAGTATACTAAGAAGAAAGCAAAATTAGTAAAATTTATGAAAATATCATGCAATAATTGTAATGGCCAGGTATAAAGTAATACATGCTCCTGGCTGAAACAAATTCAAATTTGTTCGTAATCAATTTAGGCGTCATATAGTTCTCTTCTTCATTTATTATTATGGCCTGACTTTTTTTTTTTTTGGGGTTCAAAATAAATTTGATGTCCTTGATTACACGAGGCAGAATAGAATCTATTGGTACACTTGCACTTGCACTTGCACGTGCACGTGCATACTTATAAGTTTGTTTAATTAATCAAACTTAGAGGTTGTTTGTTAAATGTCTGAAGTCTGAAATTTTGTTAATTTCAGCCATTTTTTAAAATTTGTTTGTTTGTTTTTTGGAATTTATGTCTGATTTTCAGATATTTACGTCTGAATAGAACAAGTAAACTTTTGTAACTTTTATCTGAATGAAAAAAGGTCTGAATGACAACTAAATATTATATTCCAAAAATATCTCTATAAAATAATTTATTTCCTAAACTATAAAATCTAATCCTCCTTTTTTGTTTTAATTTATAAGGACATAAATGTCAAATAACCAAATTTAAGATGTTTTTTATTGTAAAAACAAACAAGATGCCACTTAAATTCAGATATTTAAAAAAGAAAAACAAACATGTCATTCAGATTTTCGTATTCAGACCCATTCAGACTTTAGAAAAATTCAGACCCATTTAGATTTCAGACAAAAAAACAAACGCTACCTTAGTCTTCTTGTTAATTATATTTGATATTAGTGCATCTCAATTTAAAACTAAAATGTCTCTCATCTTCATCCTTACTCATTTAATTATGTATGTATGTATGCAAATTGTGATTTTATATGGCAGTTTTTTTTTTAATAATAAAATTGATACAAAATTTTAAAAATAATTATCCGCTCCTTAATTGAGCTCTTTTAATCATCTTGCACCCTGCAGTGTGCAATGCTGTTCGTGTGTATATTTGATCAAGGTTTATTCCCTTCCTATTTTATTTTTTGAATAACATTCATTAAAGTTGAAAAGTTGCGTCTTGGCGGGAATCTGATCTTAAATTTGAAAGAATTGTTTACATTATTACAGGCGAACGAGTAAAAAATGTTTTTTTTTTTTCCCCTTCTATTTTACGGGGGGTAACATGGGATAAATCATGATTTTCGGAAAAATATAAGCATACCTAGGATAAATCATTAGATTCATTACGGTGAGTAAAATCCAAAAGCCCGAACGTGACAGGGAACCCCTGCATGTGGGTCCCAGAGAATTTATGACCAGCCCTTGTGCACGTGCAAAGCGTGTGACCCGGACACAAGATAAGTCAGAATTCCCACTTCCCAGCAGTGCTCTCCATTCCTTACTGTTTGCTTCTGGGCCCCGACAGATAAAAGTTGGCCGAGAAAGAGATTATTTAAATCAAGGGTCTGTCTACTATGCATCTTGTGCGTGTATGTATGTATGTATGTATGATGGTTCATTTTGACATGACATGTAACCAGCTCAATTGTTACACATATGCGATAATGATTGTAAAGTAACCGGTTATTCCGGTTGAATTCACAGTAGTCCTTGTTTGTGTCCGTGTTCAAAGTTCTTTACGCTCTGTCACAACTCATGTGGCAGGTCTCTTACTATCACAACTGTTGCTTATTAATGTCCCAAAGTGTTATTTTCCATGTCACAGGTACTATAGTTGGTCTCTTCTTGTCTCAAATACTAAACATTACGTCACAAATTTATTAAGAAATGTTCCTCACATTTGTACTCGAAATATATATATATATATATATCTAACTGAAAATGAATATAGCGTATTAACATGATTTTCTTAAATATATTGTTATTCACAAATGAGTATAATAACATTGCAAAGGCAAATAGAATCAAATTTAGTTCTGTGGTTACTAAATTATTTAATGATAAAATCCAACAAATTTGTTTTTCTATTTTTGAAGTAACATATTTCAAGTCACAATCTATGCTGATCATATAACTTTTTTTAGTGGATAGTAGCTGAATTGAATAAATAGAGAGAAACAAATTCGACCGGGTGGAGCATGAGACTGTAGAGTGGGATTTGGATGCAAGAGGCTTGGAGCTGGTATTATGAAACTTGATGAAGAAAATCAAAGTGATGTTAACGAAAATGTTCTAAAGGTAACATAAAAATGTTAATCTCTTGGTTAGTGTTAGGCATGAATATTAAATGGCCATTGAATAGTTGAATCTTAATACGATTAAATTTATATTTTTTTATTTTTTTTTCACGAAATGGGTTAAAAAAAATTCTTTTGATAATTTCACTGCTAGAACGTTGACTTTAGATTAGGTGCGGCTTGATTCAATGTAATATATACGGTGATATTGTATAAACAATATAATATATTTGAAAAAATACACGCGGATATTGGGATTCAAAAAAAAAATTTCAATTAATTAGCTTGCTCAAAATTAGATGAGACCCTTGAGTGGAGAAGAAACCCATGATAAGAAACTGCTTTGCTATTATAATTTATACGGAAAAACAACTATCGCCAAAGTAATTGCATTTCCAACTAGTTCTATTTCTTTGATCAATTCAGTATTGAATAAATTGCTAATTTCAGAGTGTAATTAAAGTAACCATACCGCTTTACAAACTATTGTAACCATTCCTTTGGTCATAATAATTTGCTAATTTGGTGTTTGAGACTGGTCATATACGGATCCCGAATAGGCGTTGGGTGACCCTCTAGAGCCTATCAAAGTTAAATTATATTACAATGATATCCTAATTTGATATAGTAATAATGAAATTGAAGTCATGCAAAGACGAATTAAATGAGTAAAATAAAAGATAAAAAGTTAATGAAAAAATTTTATGACTGTAAGGAGGAAATAAAGTATTTAGTTTAATGGGAACAGTTTTATTATTTAGAAGAGTGTTCAAAGTAAAAATTCATTTTTTAAAATTTATTAAATAAATGTGTAAAGTATAAGCGTGTTCAACCCAATCTTCTATAATAATAGGATGGGGATATTTTCACCCATTATTTGTGTGAACCTACCCCACTTGTAAAAAATATTTACAATAAATTTACTTTATTTCTAATAAATACAAATCAACAAAAATATTTGTATAATTTATCTATTAAATCATTCTTATATTTTTTTTCTTACTTAAGTTTATTTTTATTGTTAAAGTTGCTTTAATATAAGTTGTATTTAATTATTTTATTCTATGACATAAAACGACCTAATGTTCCAAAGAAATATGTGCTATTGCATATAATGCTGTAGGTATTTAATTTTGTGACATATAATCTAACTTTTCAATTGAAGTCTAATGATTGCCAATATTTTACATGTATATAATATAAATTTGATAGTCTAATAATTCACATGAGTATTGCTCATAAAAACATTATGCTCGTTTAATTAAAAATTAATAATCATACTAGTAAAGCGGAATTGACCATTTGGAAATAATGAATTTTGTATAAAACAAAAAGAATGCTAAAGTAAATTTTTGGTATGTTTGCCCTTTAAAGGTAAAATAACCAATTTAAATTTAGAATAAAGCAATTTTAATAACCAAATGTAATAAAAAATATAAATCACAAAAAAATAATTAAAAATATTTAAAAAATATAAAAATAGATTTAATTAATTAAATAATTTTTAAAAATTTTTAAAAATAATATAAATTTTATACTTATTTTTGAAATTTTAAAAAATGTGCGAGGTGAAAATATCACCGTCCTATAAAATATTATACACAAAAGTTCAGTGTCAATGAATGGCATGCATTTTCTTGTTAAGATTTTTGTTTCTTAATTTTTGCCGGGGCCATCACGAGAGCTGGGGTTGCCTCTTTTTTTTTTTTTTTTTTTTTTCACACAAACATCACAGGCGCATTTACTGGGCCGCCACGTCCTTAGTTCTCCCATTCTCACAACAGCATCAACTCGGCCACCACGTCCTTGTTGTTCCCTCAAACAACATCAACCGTTGATTGTATAATACTTTTAAATCCTGCGGTTATTATTTTTTTGTTTCATGTATTTAATTCCACGCGGTCTATCAATGAAAGTATGAAACTGGTGCGCGGCAGTCGTAGCCTTTAAAAATCTATAGCAAAAGCAAAAAGGCCAAAAAGAAAAAAGCTTTGATATCTGGTAGGCTCTAGCGTTAGGGTCACACGCGGGTAGTTTTGCAAGCGAAAGTACCGGCCAAGAACAAGAAAGGCCTAATCTTTTATGTGATGTAACCAATCGGATGGTGAAAAGTCGTGGCGAGTAAAAGACTCAGCCCTGCTGTATTGGTCAAACTGCAGCTTCATCATTTCGTACCCACGTGCGTAAGTGGGACCCACTCTGGGGCGGTTTTTGGCCCCTACCCGATTTTTTTCCTCGCGTTCATACGTAGCTCCAAACCCAGGGGGCTCTCGGGTTTCACATGTTAAAATTTTATACAAATCACGATCCGTATTATTAACACATTCAAATCAAATTTTAATTTATGGTTGTCTTGGTCATCAGCAAGCTTATGTTGGAGGCTGGGTGATCAACAATTCAACATTGTGGCTGGCTAGAGAAGTGACTAAGATGGTAGTCGTCTGTCGTTTGTCTCACTCGTTAATTAGCCGGACCACTTTTGATTCTTCTTAATAAATCTTAATTTGGATCAACCTGTCATCAGCTGTTGGCTTCCCAAAAAAATTTTGATAAGTTGACACAATTTTATTTTATTTAATAGGTTTCCCAATTAATTGCCCGTAACACTCTCCCTTATGATAACGTACATGCTGATGCATGTTCTTGGCTTGTGTTGAGTGAGGAGCATTGGGCCGAGTAGTGTGCGATTTTACTGTAGGTTCACCAGCCCATTCAGAAATGATATGACCATTACATATGTTAAGATTATCGGATCTATTTTGATAGATTTTATTGCATTATTGGGCAAGGGCCGATAAACAAACAAACGTTACGGGTTAGAAATGGGCCACCAATCTTTTATTTTTCTTATCTTAATATAATTTCTATCAGTCATTTCACGAAAACCCATTCAAAGAACGCATTCTCATTTTCGGTGTCTGTTGCCCTTTTTAACCTAGCCGATAGTTATTATTGCGACCTAACTCATATACCAGTTGACAGTTTTTGTGACAATAATTGATGACCTCTCACATACATGATTAAAAACTCACCTAGTTCTTATATTTTAAGGTTAGTACTCGTTTAATTCTGTACTTTCAAAATATCTCAAAACATTTCTCCCATTAAGTTATTGATACTCATGTCGTTACTTTCGTTCCTTTTTATTTGTTTTTACAATAATAATTTTTTTTGGATAATAATAAAAAGAAAAAATAAATTATCAATTTAATTCCAAAAAATAAAATAGAAACAAAAAGATTGTATTTTTTTCTTGAAAACTCTGCTGAGGAATTAATATATTAATTTTTTTATTAATGTCCAAAAAGAGTTGGTAATACAATTTTATTTTTTTGGACATATGTGAGCTTCCACAAAAATTAATATATACTCATTTTTAATTTTATTTTTGGGATTAAATTGATAGTTTATTTTTTTTATTAATGTCCAAAAAAAGAAATATTGTAAAAGCAAGCAAAAAAAAATAAAAATAAACGACATGAGTCTCAATAATTTAACGGCATGAATGTTTTGAGATATTTTTAAAAATAAAGGAACTAAAATAGACATTAACCTCAAAATATAGGAATTAAACTTTTGGTTAAGATCCTATTGGTCATAAGCTAAGATACAACACTATGTTGGACACAAGCAAGATCCAAGAAGCTGAAACATTTTGTGGTTGGAAGCACTTGGTGGTTTTCAATTTAACTTCAAATTAAATTAATCTAATATTTGCATACATCAATGATTAGTCCGGTTCGAATTTACAATGATCTAGGGTATTTGATTTGGTTGATCAGAAAAGTCATACAGGCACAAATTAATAAACATTCAAAAGGTTAATAATACATGATCATTAGAGTCCAAGAATTTGTTCTAGATCTCTAACACTTGTGATTGACACCAATGCATATTTGCACTATAAAAATAAGAAAAAAAGGATTAAAATCCTCTCTTGATTTGAACTTGTCTCAAGTAAAAATTTATGTGCTGATTGACGATTAATAAATTTAAAATACAAAGAAATTGACTCATATTCGTACACTATTATTACATTACACATCGCATAAAATCATTGAAAGTTTAATAGTCCTCAAATTAGGGGAGGCTCTTAATCCAAAAAAGATATAGTAGCGATATTATCATATGACAATTTATAGTTGATAGTTCACTATGCCAAAAACAAAAGTTACAACTTACAATGTCATAATAAGTGTGCATTTGCTCATAATAAAATAATAAGCAAGACTCAGTAATTACAATATGGCTGTCTATCTTCAAGGGTAGGCCTGAAACTGAATATTTTAAAAAGATATTTTTTTTTAGTATTTTCTCAATAATTTTCTAACTAATAGAGATATTTTTTAAACTATTTATTGTAGGAAAGCTTATTAGACATCTTTCTAATTAATAATTATTCTATAATTAAGATTCTTTTTTGGGTAAAAATTTTGTATTTGGTAACCTTAGTGTTAAAAGGATATGATTAATGATATTATCTTCTTTCAACAACAAAATGATATTGTCTAACCATTAATTAATTCATTATTATTCCTTTCAAGAAAAAAAATTAAATTTTTTTACCTTTTTAATTTCCCAAAAAAAGTAATTATGTAACATTAGAATCTTCGACTTTTAATATTCTTTTTTATTTCTATTAAAAATCTTTTAATTTCAAAAATTAGTAGATGAAAAAAAAATCCTTACTCCCTTCTTGACAAAGAAAATTATTACATTCCTTGATTCATTTAAAAAAACAAAATACTAGTTTTTTGAAATACAAATAACATACAAATTATTTGATTATTAATTCATCATCTCAACTTTCTATGTCCTACCATTCTAAATATTCTATTTAAAAATAGTATGTTTGTATTTATTTGTTTGTATGTTTTTATAATAATTCTAATGGAAGTAAAAAGAAAGAAAAATGTTATTGACTAATTTTTTGGGTTTTATTTTAAAAAATTTTTATGATCCTTTTTTATTGTTGTCAAAATTCAAGAATTAAAGATAAAATAAAATTTGAATTCTTTTACGTTTCTTTAAATATTGAAATTACAGAATAAAAAGGGGGCCAAAAAAAAAATCTCCTAACGCCCCAAATTCTCTAAAACTAACCGTTCTATCTTTGCCACCAAATTCTAGAACAAGTAATTGTTTCTGCTTTGGCTTCTAAAGAGAATTAAGCACCTAAATGAGAATGAGCTTTGCAATCACCTCAATTTGAAAGATTCAACTTACTGTTTGCATTTAGCATAAGCATACGAAAGGCGTTTATTTATGGGGTGACGTGCTCACCTATCGCCCACTCTTATTGCGTACCCTGTTTATGAAGTGTGGCACGTACAAACACATCTTGTCATTTGAAAACAACACGAGAGCTACCACACCCCCGAATTATTCTCATGTCCTTTGCTCATCGTTTTCGTTTGAGAGAAAGAGAAAGGAGAGTCACATGAGATATGATTATGAATATGATGTGATCTATGGTGAGTACATAAGCGGAAGACGTGGCCATGTTTACATGTAAAAGAACTAAAATCTAGTGTTAAATATGGAATATTTCACTAAAATCTAGCGTTAACATGGGATGTTCCGAGATTGAGTGAAAGAATGTTATGTACAGAGTTTATATTTTGCCGAGCAGAGGCAGTGCAAATACAAGCAATGTATGCATATACATGCACCCTAACGTTTAAAGGGACGAATCTTTCAAATGCTTCTACAATGCATCTTCGGTTTTCATTTGTGTGTATGTATGCACAGATAGAGATTAGGTCTCACATTCCTTTTCTCTTAAGTGTATGTAACTGTCGTTTGTGTGTATGTAAAAGTACATGTACTGGTTAGTTTAACTAGTAAAAATCTTGTGGTAGATACAAGAGGTCTTGGCAAGATTATTTTATTAACATGAATGAAGAGGGGTTAGGGGTGAATTCCTATTACACATAAAACTAATATGAAGAATAACTCAAAAGAGAAACTAATATAAAGAACAATCCAAAAGACAAATTGACCCAAAGTCACTCTTTAATTAGGGCTTATGGAATTAAACAGATAGGGCAATGCATCTAAAACCTAAAGCTCAAACCCAAAAGAGAAATTTTCCTAAAAATATTTAACTGTAACCTCTGCTAGAGATCAGTACGATCAGTGAAATATAAATCGATTATCTTCTTTAAGATTGAGGAAGCAATTACATTAATTGAACCGATTTAAATTACAGCACTAATTGAGAGCTAAATGTCGTAAGAATTCCCGGGATTATACAACTTACAAGAGGCAAATACTGCTAGTCCCCGGAGCAAAAAGAGTTGCGTTCTTGACTTCGAAGTTGATGGAATGCCTTTGCCTGTTTTCATCATGCCATGCAACCATGGCATAGCCATGGTAACAGTCATCACTAATCACAATTCCTTTGTCCTTTTAAGCAGAGTTTTTGTAATGGAAAACGGGATAAATGATGCTATGTACGTCAATATTTCAATGCAAAAAGCTCACGGCCTTCGGCGAAACCTGAAGGTTATTTACTGGTGATAGTTATATTAGCAGACAGGTCACAGCACAGGTACTCATTTATGAGCACTGAAAACTCTATTAATTTATAAACACAGTTATAAAATTACCGGAGAGTGGAGAGGTAGCTAGCTACAGCTAAGCCATAGCTAAAGCACTAGTCACTTCATCTCTCTATCTCTGTCTCTCACTGATCATCAGTTTCTCAATTTATGGGGTTCAAAAGTTTGAAAAGATTGCTCAAGAGTCCCTACCTTTGCTTTTGCAGCTCGCACATTTACTGGAACAAAACAATTTTAACATCATTGTTCTTTTTAATAAATATATATATTAAATATACGCATCACCCACTTTCTTTCTTTTGGCAGCCCTGCACCTCAATTTTGCTCTAAATGTCAATGAATGTATAATTAAAGAAATACGCAGCTTTCTATCTCCAGTTTGCACAGACCATTTTAGGGCTAGCTTTCATAATCAATCACAATTCTTTCTCGTCTCCAATTCTTTCTTTGGCCACACAAGATGCAGCCCTAAATCTTTACTTCAATCATGGAATAGCTAGCTGTGGATCCAATGGGTAAAAGCACTTTCATTGGTCCAATAGTTTTTCTTGCCTAAAATTTTCATTACTGAGAGGCTATAGCAGGATAGCTAGGGTTTGTTTGTGTATTCACTCAAATTGCAAAGCATAAATGTTTTCTTCAAACCCTAGCACACGCTTCAACCCTAATGCAAACGTCTTCTCTTCTAATAATTACCTTCATTGTCCTCCTCTATTCGCTGGCTATGAAAACAACAACGTTTTGCTTGATCCACTCACAGGTTGGATCTTACCGGCAGCCAATCATCAGACTTTGACAAACATGGCTTTTACTGGCAATGCCAGTGCAGTGCTGAATACAGAACATTATGATCATCCTTCAAGTTTTATACGAAACGAGAAGCCGGTGCCAGTGAAGAGAGATCGGCACAGCAAAATTTGTACAGCTCAGGGTTTTAGAGATCGGAGAGTGAGACTGTCTATTGAAATCGCCCGCGAGTTCTTTGATCTACAGGACATGCTAGGGTTTGATAAAGCAAGCCAAACCCTTGAATGGCTGTTGAACAAGTCAAGAAAGGCTATTAAGGAACTGATAGAGCTGAAGAAGCCCTGCAATGGTACTAGTAAGCAATTAATGGAGAAGCTTGCAAAAAGGTCAAGAGATCAGGCAAGAGCAAGAGCAAGGCAAAGGACTCGAGAAAAAATGTTTAAAAAATTTGCTGATACAACCCCTCAAATCTCGACCCAAATCAAAGCTTGCCAAGAATCAAGTTCTTATGTTGTTTCTCATGATCAAGTCCAAGAACCTTGCTCTTCCACACTAGCCTGTCAAACGCAAGACAATCAAGCTCCGACAGATAGAAATCAGAACCCATCTTCAGATTTTGCTGATTCAAATTTTGCTCATGATCAGCAAAATCTTGAAATTTCAAAGGATACAATTAGTTGCAATACAAGCAACTATAACTTCAATTTACCTCAAAACTGGGACATCGTTAGTGCAACGCCTCATCAGTACACAGTCTTTCGAGCAATTACCAAACATGAATCTCTCAACTGGTAATTAAAGAGCTACATTAGTCAGTATATTATATTCCATATAATCTCAAATGTCTTGATCATCAATATTCGCACTTCAGATGTTAACTTGTGTTGTGTCAATTTGCAGAAGTTCAAATGATTAATGGCAAAATTTACCAGCGGAAAGGCATGCAACAGTTTGTGTCAACACTAACAGATGCATGAGCATTGAAAAAACGTAAGCTGCAGTTATATATCTTGTTATTTCTGTAGGAAATCAGAGCATATTTTTGAACGGTTTTATTTCAATTTTCGTGTCACTGAACTTCAGATGTGGAAATATAATGGACAAGTTTCTCTGTTATGACCTTATGCGTGTTTGTTCTAATGTAAGTAACCATATGATGATCTTATAGACATCTTATATGACAAGCATATTAAGCGAGTCACAGTTAGCACTAATTGAGTTAGGTACACTTGAAGATCATATATTATTAGGAATTTAATTTTTGCTGAAAATTTTGATATGATTCTCACAAAAAGATATTTTACTAATAGTATAAAGCCTATGGTTGTGAAATAATGTGTAATTACTAAAACAATACAGTAGAGGTAATACAACTAACTAATGCATTTCTCCTCAATATGAACTGAATTCATATGTTTTTGTCGTTTACATATGCATGCATACTGATTCAACAGTATAGGAAAATTCAGTAGCAAAATCAAGAATTTTCCTTAAGCCTAATGGGCTGCATGTATATCACCTCCAAACAAGATATAAAGTCTTGTGGTACATAATTGACCATTCAATTTTGTGAGAACACATAGATTCTAATCTCATATGGTTGTGAAATAATGTGTAATTACTTCTATAATACATTAGAGGTAATACAACTAAGTAATGCATTTCTCCTCAATATGAATTGAATTCATATGTTTTTGTCGTTTACATATATGCATGCATACTGATTCAGCAGTATAGGAAAATTCAGTAGCAAAATCAAGAATTTTCCTAAAGCCTAATGGGCTGCATGTTTATCACCTCCAAACAATATTAAAAATAAAGTTTTGTGGTACATAATTGACCATTCAATTTTGTGAGAACACATAGATTCTAATCTCAGAAGTACGAACTGTCTAAAAATTGATGAAGAAAGGATTCAAGCATGAAACACATGATTGTTCATGCATGCAGTGTGTTTTAACACATAACAACTCAACTTCAGATAATGTTAGGATAGTCTTCACAATGAATTAAACTCATTTCAGATCTAATCATATATGTGTATAAATGTTTATGAACATATGTTTATATATTATCCATGCTATTCTTGCACACTATGTTTCCAAGAACCAGAGTACTCAGATTCATTCAATACTTTATGAACTAAAGAAGTATAACTGTTTATTTACCTTAAAGCTTCCATCTGCCTGGAATTGGTGTATGTTTAATGGATGAGTTATAGCTTGAACTTTGCAACTTGGCTTGCCCATTATCAATAATTTGTGTTTCCTGTAACAATACAATTTGTTTTAAGCAATAATTTGAATTACTCTATGAGCATTAGATAGATCAACTGAAAGCGTTTTCAAGGAGCTTGACAATACATTAGTATCTCTAAACCAGAGAGCTCTTGAAGAAAACCGTGAGAATTGTCATAAGTTCAATTTATAGTGATACAAAAGATACAATTTTGCATAATTTTGCGAATGCTCCTTCCAAAGATAGGATATTTAGTTGTAGGTGAGTTGTCGATTGATTGGGAAATATTAAGACAGTTAATTTTACCGTATTTGTTGCTATCTTTGCCGTTATAGATTGTAAAATTAACTTTTTTCAATTCGAGTTTAGAATAATATCTTGCTGAAAAAAGTTAACAAATCAGTTTCGGTTAACAGTATAGTAACACTGAATCCGTGAGATATAGCTTATGCATTTTCATATTATTAGAATCCAATAATTACTAAAATAATGCAGGCTTGTATGTGCATAGACAAGCATGTATGCCTTCACCCACCCACCCATCCACCCCGCGTGCACGCGAGCACACACACACGAAAAAGGCAGGCGCTAAGTTACGGTTAACGTAACTTGCGCCTCTCACAGCTACAGTGCCACTGATGGGACCTGATACTATAGCTGTGAGAGGGCGTAAATTACGTTAAACCTAACTTAAGCTCTCCCCACGAAAAATGCCCATAATTGACAACATTGTGAATAGACTTGTGAAACAATAAAAATTACAATTTATAACGTTGTAAATCTGTCAAACCTAAGAGCAATTATATATGCATTTTTGTGTATATGTATATATTTATATATGGAGTAGTTTTCACCGTTGTGATCTTAGATTTTATTAAAATATGAGATGAGTTGACAATCATACAAATAGATTTTCACAATATTGTTAAATAATATACACTATTGTAAAAGGTTGTTCGCACTGTTTTTAACCCATCCTAGGTTAAAAGATTTTTCTATATCTATGAACTATAAATATTGGTATGCATGTATATACATTTGTGTGTATGTAGGTGTAACGAAGGAGCAAGTTGAGGACTATTTTATGGCATAGGTCCTATTGGGATTGGGGTTTCAAACACTCTAAACAATTTATTTTATAAGTTTTGACAAAAATTGTGTTTGATAAATTTTTTAAAAGTCATTTATTTCATAATTTTCTCTATTTTGACATCAGCTTATAAAAGACGGGAAGATGTTACTTTTTATAAGCATCTTATTAAATAAGGCACCACGCCTATTTAAAGTTCCTAATATAATCTTTATATTTTAACAAAACGATAATTATTTCTCGCTTTTTTATAACCCTAATATATAAATAAAACACAATTTAAACTTATGACTATTTTGGTCATTATATAATAAATAACATTTTCATAATAAAATCTAACAAACATATATACTCTACATTTTAGAATCAAAGCAACTGCATCAATATAATTTACTAAACATCAAGCTACTTTTTTAGTCAACAGCTTATTTGATCCACATGGTAAAAGCTGCTTGTTTCATTAGCCATGGCAATCCCAAATTGGCCCTTAATTAGTTTAATGTTATGAGTGTTTATCTTCTTCTAAATATTTGAAGATAGGATTGGATCATTATTTAGTTGATCTGCCTAGTAAATATTTAATTGTAAACTTTGGTAAATCATATTATAATGTAATCAAATGAAATGGAAAAAGTAATAAAAAGGGATGGCGAAAACTTGACTTGGCTCGAGCCTGAGTGTTTCGAGCTGGACTTAGTAGGCTTTGTACATGTACTCTAAACACTTGAGTTGGTTTAGAATTCACCTAAAAAGCCTCATGAGCTTGGCTCGAATCTCAAAAAAATGCTTAAAATTTTAAAAATATGTATTATTTTAATTAAAATACAACTTTTAACGTATGTTTAAATTTTTAAATAATTTAAACCCAACTTTTAAAGCCTAAATCTAACAAAAAATTAAATTTTCTATAATTTTAGAGAACATAATGAGAAATTTAGAAAAATATAGGATATAAAATATAAAATGCTTGGACCGGCCTGAAAAAAAAAAACCGACAAGACAGATGAAATGTGAAGGTCAGGCTCGCCGTTGCCAAAGCACGCATTTTGCATCGTAAAGGTGGGGAGTCATGCCTCCTTCCATCACGGGGAAAGAGCAATTCCTTTAATCAAAAGGACGATATGAAAAAATTAAAAAAAGAAAAAGAAAAAGAAAAAGAGACTAGTTGTAAATTGTAATTATGGAAAGACTAGGTGGAGTCCCTTGGCTGGAAAAATCGAAATGCATAGCTTGTGATGAGTGTCGTTTTCCATTCTTAATTTAGCAATGATGATGTGAAACTTGACTGATGCCCTGCCCATAGACACCGTTCTCCTTAGCTACTACTGGGGTACGAGGCTGGTGAGGTTTATAAAACTTCTTTCAACTGCAATAGTTAGGATCAATTAGATACATTGTATAATTAGTAGTTTTTGAATAAAAATAATTAATTAATTAAATTTAAACTATACACAAATCTTATTAGCATTCAAGAAGAATGCATAAGTATTATTATTATTATTATTTGTCCACCTGGCCTTGGTCGGGAAGATTTGGCTCGGCACTCGTATTTGAATTGTGGAAGAGATATGAGACAAAGAGTCTATTTAAACTTTTGCAAACTCTTACATTTTGTTTAAAAAAAGGAAGAATATGTAAATTATTATTAATATTATTTGGGTGGGCTTTTCACACCCTACCATACCCATGCTTAAATAATTTTCCCTTAAAGGTTAATGTGACGGGAATGGATTGTTTGTCCTATTGTTTCCACTGCAAAAGTCCAAATCATTTAGATTATTCTCAAATATCTAAGGGTAGGTTAAGCCCAAATCACTATCTTTAATATGTACCATTCACTTCTTCTAAGATTTGAACTTAGGAGCTCAAATAAATAAAATTACTTGAAAACCACTTAATCAATCCATTGAAAACAAAATTAGTTATTAATTCAATAATAAATAATATAAATACGTTTTGATTAATATACACAAAATTTTTAAAACCCATAATAACCCAAACCAAAAGATATATACATAACAAATATATTATTACCACATGAAATTTATATTTATAGCCTATAGAAAGCTTGCATGAGCATCATGGAAGACATAGGTGGATAGTGTGATACATGTTGCTAAAGCTCAAATTACTATATGGTATTTCATTGTGAAAGCTTTAACTATCAAGGAAAGTTGATGAGTGTTTAACAAGAATAATGCTAGATATTCTAGCATTAAAACTCTTATTTGAGTCCCAACTCACGGGACAATATTAATCGATGGGATGATAAAATGATAGTTCTATGTTTATTATCCAATTAATAAGCCATACATAGCATTATGACTTAAGTTGAGATTCATATATTGGAATCTCTAATATTATTGGCTCAATAAACACCAATAGTTGTCAAGTAAACATTACCATTTTATTATTTTAGAACTTATTTTTCAATAAATAGCTATGAAAAATAACCAATAATGCTATCAGGTGTTTACTAAGCATTTGACAATTTTGATATGATTGTAACCAAGTCTGGTCACTCAAGTTCAAATCGTCGAGAGGAGAAAGTTTAGAATACATCAGAGATACCATATTTTAATAGTACAACAAGCAAATTATGCTATGATATATGTACATTTATTAAGTTCCAAAAATAACAAAAAGGTAAAGTTTACTTGACAACTATTAGTGTCTATTAAGCTAATAATATTAGGGATTTGTGCATTTATTTAAAAAAAACCATAAAAATTGATTGTATAATACATGTAAGTTATATTAAATTTAATTATACGTATAATACATGTATTATTTGATTATATTATCTCGGATGTATTCTAAAATTCCTCCCTATAATTAATAGTATTACCTCTTATGTGTTCTAGAATTCCTCCCTAAAAAGATAATGGACTAAAAAATCAATTTTTATTTTTTTTTCCAAAGACTTGATCGAGTAGTTATTAAGTAGTTTTCTTTAACTAGGCAACAGTATTCAAATTTTGGGAATACAGAGGGTAAAAATTGATTTTTTTAAATAAATAAATAAATTAGCAGGTAAGCCACCAAAAGAGGCACACTGATGGAAACCAAGGCCCCAGAGTGGCCAGTGGCTACATATTTGGAGAGCCCCTAGGATTTCAGCACAGTGGGCAGGAGCAGGACCGCTGATTGCTATTTAGCTTTTGAAAAAATTATGAAGTAACAGAAACATTGCAATCTAAGCGAAAGAGGAAGAAAATCATCAGAAACTCAACAACCTTTTTTTTCCCCTCTTTTTTCAAATTTACGGCCTCATGTTATACACGGCAGTTTTAAACAGACTCCACTGAACAAATTGATTGAATTTAAGTACTTATTACTGCTCATCAGAAAACAAACAACATAGGGCACTAACCTACAAAAACATCCAAAATGAAATGAACCCATCAGATGTAAGGCTGTTAAAAGCTATATAGCTCTCTTGCGTAACGTGGGTAATGCTTACCTGCTGAGATTTGAAGTAACCCCTTTGTGAACCTCAATCTCATATCCTTGCACTTCACAGCTACCATATGCCACCATTAAAATGCAGTGGCCTCACCAAACACTGCAACTGAACAAGAAAGAAAAAACACCCAGTAAGCCAGAACTACTCTAAATTGCTTCTATATTCTACAAAGAAATTAATGACAATATATACCAGTAGCTATTAGAGCTTTCATATGGAGACTAGACTAAACACAAAAAGCAAACAATAAAAAATAAAAAAAATAAAAAATAAAAAATAAAAAACCATTATGGTGAAGAAGCTGATGACCAAACCAAACATAAAACATTTTTTTCATATAAACAAAACTCTCTGAGAGACAGACAGACAGAGAGAATAATTTGCATTGTACCGATTGTTATCTTGCTGAATGTATGATAGAAGCTCATTTGAAATTCTCTTGTCTGTGGTAGTTACTACTTACTAGGGTTATTTTACACAGCTTTATTGAGAGACTGTCAAGAAGGGAAAGGGTTTTTATTAGAGAGTTGTTTATTTTGTACGGTTTACTGTTACTAAAAGGCTGTCCCGAAAGGCCGAAACTAACAGTAACATGTATTTATCTAATTTAAAATTCCTCAAATCTTAACTGAAAGTCGAGTGTTCTGTTGCAGAAAGATATACGGCAAGGCAAATGTATTATTATATACCACTAAAATCTACTTATGTCTGAAGAGTATTGGTTTTGACCCACGGAGAAAATCTGTCCAACGAGTCAATCTCTTTCTTTTCTTTTCGTAATCCCTCGTCAAAAGAATCTCTTCATTTTTACAAGAACCATTTAGCCAAAAATTTAGTACGGTATACAATGGAATAATGGAACTAATAATTAAAAAACAAGTCTTAATATACTCTTCACATGAAATTTATAGATCGAAAAAATGTTTCTAGATAAATAGGGAGACAAGAGAGCAAAAAAATTGAAGTAGATTTTTTTTTTTATTGAAGAAATTAAATTTAAAAATCTTTGTTGTGATACCATGTTAAATTTTAAAAAATAAATTCTAATATATATTTTTTAATTTCAATTTTTGGATTCTCTTTTATCTCAACTCATTCACAAGGTTGTTTTAGTATATGTTTCCTGATAGAGATGATTAATACAAATCTTATGTGCAATTTAATTTTATTGTGGCCTCATTACAACTTACAAGCAACAATTAACCAACTATATCGAACGATCAAAAGGTTGTGCGTGGAATTAGCTAGCTAGAGTGAAAGAAACTTTGAGCAAAACAATGATAAAATTGAAGGCGTAATTAACAAGACCGATAAATGGTTACTACATCAGACTGGAGTATGCAGCCCTTGCTTTCTATTTGGAATCTGAGAAACAACGGCTGGCTACTGAATTCGGTCAAACTTCTTGACAAATAATAGCAAGGACTCTGTTTCTTTTGTCTTAAAATTAGATTAGCAAGCTAGTTGGCCTCTTGCCTTTTAAGGGTAAAATTTTCTTTAGACAATAACTAAGAAAAGAATGAACAATGATATACGACGAACAGTTTGAAATGATCTAATAGTACTTTAAAGTGCAAAAGCTCATGCAAAATCCCTAGAGAAATAATTAAAGGCTAGCTAATAGGGGAGTAGTCCTCGAAATGACAAAGACAGAAGTGAAAAGGGCATGAAAGCAACAGGCGCCTAAAACTATAAATAATGCCGTACACTTTCAAAAAAATCTCCAGTTCAATTAGTAGCAGAAACAGGCGATAGTTCTGCTGGATTGACTGGAAACAGCAACCAATTTATTGATGGTTCTAGCATAAATATCTTCGCTATCATATATGAAAGATCAGTTGGATCCCATTTTTTATTGCTGTTTATCGGCATCTGTATAACATCTCCAACATTTGGTCGATCAGTAACTTTCAAACTGTATGATCTATAAAAACTTCAGAGCTCAGCTCACAATATTAAGTCAACGATTCAAAGAAAGCATGCAAACTCGCGCAAGTACATCTGGTTGCAAGCAACATGAGCCTAACTCAACTAAAGATTGAAAGAGAAAAGAAAAGAAGGGTTTAAACTAATTATTAGTTCATTGATTTCAAAACATACCCTCTCAAATTTATTAGTACTTTCATACTCAGGCCAGTCTTTTGGGTTAGTCTTTAAAGTGAGTATGAGCCCACTATGTATAAGATTATGGGCCGAAAATTGTAATTAACTCAATAATTATTCTCAGTTGATATGAAATAATATCCTCATTAAATCTTAGTCTAGTATTTACCAAATCTATTATAAACTTAAGCGGCGAACCTTCACCATTTAAAAGAATGAAAGTCCTATATCGGAAACATTACTCCCCCACCCTAGCTTTTGAACCCTTTATATATATATATGATGTATTTCATTATTTTGGTAATAATAAAAATTAGCTTAATATAAACTTGATAATAAGGTAATATTTAGTACCTTGTTCAGTTCAAAAGTTTTCCTATTATATACTTATGTTATAATATGTTATCAGCACAACGACTGATTTGACGTGGGTAGTTTACTTTTTACTACTTCTATTTAATTTTTTTTATGCTTTATATTGATTTTATTTTGCTGTTATTTTTATTTTTTATTGTTTATAATAATTTTGATGGCTGGTTCTATAATACCGCCTATATTGTATTATCTTTATATTAGTATGTTATTATTCTGTTAATATGATTTGTTTAGTTCATTTATGTTATTATTTAATAATATGATTTGTTTAGTTCATTTATATGGCGGGTTCAACCGCTTATCTTGTTTAATTTATTTACTTATATGGCTAGTTCAACCATATATCAAGTTATCTTAATTTAAATAAATTATGATTTGTTCTTCCCTATATTTATCTTTGAATATTACTGTTGTAACCTGAAGTCTACAACACAAATACGATGGTAAGAACCTGAAGTTCTCAATACATGCATGAAGTTTCTATATATTCTATAATTTTTGTTTTTGTTTATATTTAAATATTTATATTGTGATACTTATTTCTATTTTCTTTTGATCTTAATAACAAAGCTTTTTAGAAATGAAAAATCTCACGAATCTACAAATCCATGATCTTGAAGTTTCCAGAAGAAACTAACTTTCTTGGGTATTGGATGCCAAAATGCATATGCAAGCTATGAGCCTAGAAGGCACTATAGTATAAGAAAACAAAGCATCTTTGTAAGAAAAATTGAAGGCTATGATTTTCTTTCACCACCATATACATGAGAGCCTAAAAGCTCAATATCTAACGATGGAGGATTCACTAACTCTGTGGAGCAACCTCAATGAAAGATTTGACTATCAGAGGGATATTTTCCTCCCAAATGCCAAATATGAGTGGTTAAACTTAAGGTTCTCGGATTATACAAGAATCTCTTATTATAACTATGCTTGGTTCCGCATTACCTCGGAATTAAAATTGTGTGGCATGGAAATTGCTGATAGAGATATGCTTGAAAAGACATTCATTGCTTTTCTTGCATCAAATATTGTCTTACAACAATAATATCGAGAGTGTAGATGCAACAAATACTCTAAGTTGGTAACAAACTCTTTTAATTGTTAAGAAAAACAATGAGCTCATAATGAAAAACCATTAATTATGTCCAACTGGTTCTCAACCATTCCCTAAAGCGAATGCGAATACACATACTAATAATGGAAATAATTGAGGTGGTAAGAGAGGCCGTGATTACTATTATCATGGTGGTTACATGGATGAAGGACAACGAAACAACAAAAATGGATGTCACTATAAGTGAAATATTTATAAGAGACCTAATAAATACAATGATGTAGGAAAAAATAATGCCAAAAATGATAATGAAGAAATTTATTGTCAATGTGAAGGAAAAGAGCACTGGTCACACACCTGTTGGACTGACAAACATTTAGTGAACCTTTTTCAGGCATCCAAGAAAGGAAAATGAAAGATTGAGACTAATTTGGTCGATAATTCAGATCTTATTCATCTTACTCATCTTGATACCTTTGATTTCTTTGAAGACATAAATGAGGAAATGATCAATTAATTAGCGATAGAAATATCAATATTAATTAAGCTCTGGTTATTATGCAAGTTATTAATATGTTAACTTTTGTATCTTTTATATTTTCATTAGATGTACTTAATGTTTATATCTAATCTTGCCGTTTAAAGTGAGCTTTTGTTTAATACAAGCTTATGGATTTTAGAAATAAATTATCTATTTTGGAATCAAAAGTTGGAGATGTTTGCATGGCAGACAATGCAACCATACATACTGTTCTTCAAGATAAAAATTATTTCTTAGAGATAAACTTATTTAAAGGAAAAGTAATATTATATAGGGTCCTGCAAACCCGAAAGAAGGCTCCAGAAGAGTTATGCTCTTGTTGGTAAAGTGAAGCAAAACTAATAAAAAAAATTTATTGAGCTTTAAAGATATCTACCGAAATGGATATCATATTGAGATTTTAAATTAAAATAATGCAAAATACCTTAACATTACAAAAAAAATTTCAGGAAAGAAATACATAATGGAAAAATTCAAAGTATTCTCATCAACATTGTACTACATAATCATAATGTAATTGAAAGTTATGCAGTAATGAATTAGAAGTTCACAGATCCAAAAATATTTATTTTTGTGGCATGATCGCTTTGGGCATCCTAGATCTATAATGATGCGTAGAATTATTAAAAATTCTCTTAGACAACTATTAAAGAACTAGAAATTTCTATTGTCCAATGAAATCATTTACACTACTTACTTACAAAGGAAATTTATGGTTAGACCATTCCCTTTTAAGGTTGGTTATGAATCTTCAAGTTTCTGCAAAGAGTTCAATGAGATATATGTAGATCAATCCATCTATCTAGTAGACCATTTCATTACCTTATGGTTTTTATTGATGCATCTACACGGTGGTCACATATTTATTTATTATCCACCCGTAACGTTGCATTTGCATGATTAGTTGCCTAAATTATAAGATTAAAAACACAATTTCTAAATTATCTAATTAAAACCATACGTTTGGATAATGTAGGTGAATTTACATATAAGACATTTGTTGATTACTGTACATTAGCATATATTAATGTTGAGCATCCAGTTCTATATGTACATACACAAAATGAATTGGCAGAATCGTTGATTAAATAGTTACAAATAATTGTAAGAACTTTACTTATGCTTACAAAATTATCAATATCTGCATGGGGTCATGTTATTTTACATTCTGTAGCATTAGTTCATCTTAGACCCGTAGCTTATCATCGATATTCTTTATCATAGCTTGTGCTTGGTCAACAACCTGACATTTCACATCTATGCATTTTTTGTTATACTGTGTATGGTTTTATATCACCTTCTCAGTGTACAAAGGTGAGACGTCAATGTCGTTTGAGGATTTATGTTAGTTTCAACCCACCTTCAATTATCAGATATCTTGAACCTCTAATGAGTGATATTTCACTGCACGCTTTGCAGATTGTTATTTTGATGAGACAATTTTTCCATCATTGGGAAAAAGAAAGCCTCTTGAATTAAGACATGAATTTTCTTAAAAAGTTTCCACTTTATCTCATTTAGATCCTTGTACTAATTAATGTGAAAATGAAGTAGAAGGATAGTACATTTGTAGCAAATTGCAACTCAATCGCCAGATGCATTTACAGATGTGGCAAGGTTATAACTAAGTCACATATTCTAGCTACTAATATACTAGCCCGGATGGTTGTTCATGCTGAACAATTAAGTGTAAAAGCAATTAATGAGTTATATGTTACATGTCAGAAATGTGGTTGACCATTTGGTTCCAATGACAGTGTTACCCACAAGAGGAGAATGACAAAATCAGTATCCTATTGAAAATAATGATCAAGTTATAAATGTACCTACATTATCTAAGTCACCAGAATAACTAAATTGTCTCTGAAAAGATACAAGTCTTTGAAGAGACAGCAGCCTCTAAAGAGGTACAAGTCTTTAAAGAGACAACAGCCTCTGAAGAGGTACGAAAATACAAAAATGAGGAAAAGTCTACAAATTTTACTTATTCACAGGAAATGTGAGATCGTAATGAAATAAACATCGACGATGTATTTTTATTCACATTAGCTACTAAAGTTATAAATGATTTTGAGCCTAAATTGTTGATGAATGTAAGCAAAGGTATGCTTGGCCGCAATCGAACGAAGTAATTCAAGTAGAATTGACTTCTCTAACTAAACGTGAAGTTTTTGGACTTGTAGTTCAGATACATGAAGATGTCAAACCCATTGGACACAAATCGGTATTTGTAAGGAAACGTAATGAGTATAATGAAATCACCAAATATAAAGCACGACCAGTTGCACAAGCGTTTCTCTTAGAGACCAAGTATTGATATATAAGAATACGTATTCTCCAGTAATTGATGCTATTACATTTCGATTTCTAATGAGCTTAGCAATCTAAAAAAAAATTGACATGTATCTCATAGACACGGTGACTATATATTTGTATGGGCCACTTGACGCTAATATTCACATGAAAATCCCTGAAGTATTCAAAATGCCTGAAGCATCAAAGGATTATAATATGTGTTCAATCAGGTTACAATGATCCTTATACGGATTAAAACAATCTGGATGAATGTGGTACAATTGTTTAAGTGAATATTTAATTAAAGAAGGATACAAAAATGGTCTCATTTGCCCATGCGTATTCATTAAAAAAACTGAATTTTGATTTGCAATTATAGCAGTTTATGTTGATGACATAAATTTAATTGAACTCTTAAAGAGCTCCTAAAAACTGCTGAATATTTAAAGGGAGAATTTGAAACGAAAGATATGGGGAAAACAAAATATTGTCTCAGTCTATAGATCGAGCATAAAACAAATGAGTGCTTATTCATCAATAAGCTTATGTTGAAAAACTCTTAAAACGATTCAATATGGATAATGCTCATCCACTAAACACTTTTATGGTTATTCGATCTCTTGATCCTAAAAAATATCTATTTCGCCCCAAAGAGAATGACGAAGAGATACTTGGTCTAAAAGTACTATACTTAAATACAATCGGTGCTTTACCCACGTTGACATTTGAAAAGTTAGTTCATAACATTGGCATGCGTCGACTCAACAAATTATCAAAATAATACATGATATTTGATGAGATATTTCATTAAGAGGTGCATATTTGGAAGATAAGAAATCCAATAGCTATATTAGACAAATGTGGCATTGTACTTTTTCTCCTTCAATCATGTTTTTTTTTTCTTATTAGATTTTTACTAGGCAGTATTAAGCACACCTAGTCAAGTACCTAAATGGTGAAGTTCAAGGGGGAGTACTATAAACTGAAGGAGTGAACCTTCACCATTTAGAAGAATGAAAGTCCCACATTACTCCCCCACCCTGACTCTTGAACGCTATATATATGTGATGTATTTCATTATTTTGGTAATAATAAAAAATAGCTTAATGTAAGTTTGATAACAAGGTACTATTTAGTAGTTTGTTTAGTTCAAAAGTTTTCCTATTATCTATTTATGTTATAACAAAATCGAAATTTTGATTCCACAACTATTTGCCTTGGTTCTATTTTAAATAATTAATTTTGTAATAAGTCACAAAGTAAAGTTGCCTTATATTCAGCGAAATGTTGTTTCAAATAGGGTAAAGGTATATAGTTTTTGAAGTAAAATTTCTGTTTTGGTAAGTTGGACATTGCTTGTCTCTAAACTACATTTTAAAACATGTGCTCTGCCTGTATACGCATGAATATTTGATGTAAACATATATTTGCATAGGAAACTCATTGTGGTTAGCGATGGCTAGACAATTTAAATAAAATTATATATTATTATAAGAATTTTATTGCACTAAGTAATTCAATTAGTATTCCGCATTGCTTCGCCCCTACATTCTGCATTTATGTAACTTTACTTTTCAATTCGCTGACATAAGAAACGGCGTCGTATTGTAGACTCGCGTCGCACGCTCCTTTTATTTATTGATCAAAAGCACACGCAGAAAATTCACGCTCATCTTTCCCGATCTTCATTCATAACTTGTTCAAAAAGTTTCAGCAAGAGCATTCACTCACACGGAAGAATCGAACTGAAAAATATGGCGGCACAGAACAAGATATCACACCAAGTCGGGGAGTTCCAAAACGACGTGTTTCGATTCGATATCCACGGCGTCAAGAGCGACATCGTTGGATCTCACCCTCTAGAAACCCGATGCCAATCTGTAAACTTCTCTTCTTTCTTGCTTTTTCTTTTTTAATTCTCACTATTTTCCGCTAAATTCAATTATATATATATATATATGTGTGTGTGTGTGTGTGTGTGTGTGTGTGTATTCTAATTTTAAAAAATCAATGATAACTTGACTTATGAGCTGAAATTAGGAGGAGAAATTGGGGTTTCTGTGTTATTTATTAAGTTATTAAAGAGATTTCTATTATTTGTTTCGTTTTCTTGGGGTGTTTCAGGCTAAGCAGAGGGAGGAGGAGATGAAGAGAAGAATTCTTGTGAACACTTATGGAACGGCTTTCCCAATGAAGATGGATTTTGATAGGCAAATTCTTTCTCGGTATGATTTTTGAGTGATTTAATTTCCGATGATGCTTAGCCTTTTCGTGGATGTTGAATTTTTTCTACTCCAATTTCTCCAATGAAACGAAGAAACTATTTTTCTAGTTGGGGTTTTATTAACAATTGTGTTACCATGTTGTTGTTGATTAACTCTGCTACTTTCCCTTGAACTTCTGCTGTATTTTGGATTGGGGTTTCAAGTTATAAGCATAGCACATTGGTGAAATTGATAACCAAGAGCTCATAAACTTTCACTGTTGTTTGACGACTCTAGCTATCCCAACCACCCTAGTAACCCTTGTTTCCTACTGTGAACAGCACCTATTCCTGTACTATTCAAATCATTATATGAAGATTGTTTGGATGTGTTTCTGTAGATAAGTGGATTGCAAAGCTTGATTAATAATGGATATAGAAGTTGAAGTTGGGGAGAGAGGCGTCTTTCCTTTTTTTCTGCTGCAGTCTTAGGCTTGGATCTGTTCCATATACTCCTTTTGCCACCTTTTACTGTTTATAGCTCTCTTGTGTATAGACTTTATCTCTTTGTCAATTTCTAGGTCCTCAGAATTATATCTCAGTTTGAAGTTCATATTATTTCTTTAATTATGGCTATCAAAACTTAATTGATTGATTTGGGGAAGAGAAAATAATTTAGATGGGGGAAGCAGCTTTATGAAAGGATCCATGGCCCTTTGGACGTGGAGTTCCAGTCATCTTATTCTTGCTATTCTTTTTGTATGAGAATGATGTGAAATTAGATTTGCAAAAGCCCTTGGTTGCCTTGTTACATAGAACACTCAAACTCCTTGGATCTGTGTAGGTCTTTTCAAGCAATTCATGCCTCTTTTTGCAATTTCAAGTGCAATGGACTGGCTCTTAAACGGGGGCGGTGTTAAGTTTACATAAGAGATAGTGTTTTGCGCTAAAAATAAAAATGCACATGGGTTCCTTTTCCTTTAGAACCTCTCGTTCCTGCAGTGATGATTGTATGAAATTGGCAGAACACAGGCTTTATCTTTGAAAGATGTACAAATTATTTAGAATTAGAAAAGACTGTAATTACAAAAGGAAGTGGAAAGGATTTATATCTGTAGCCTGCTTAGTGGGGATATCCATTTCCCCTTTTGGTTCTTTAATGATTCTGATGGCTGTATCCATTCTGATGGCTGTATCCATAATGGTTTCCATCCAGGTTTTCTTTGGAAAAAGTTTTTGTATTAGTTCTTAGCAAGTTTTTTAACAAAACTGTATAACTTCCAATTTCATACACATGCACAACTTTGGCTATTTTTACTAGGATTTCAGAATATGCTCTACATGCCACATTCATATTTCTTTGTAATTTTTGCAGATTTCAGAGGCCGACAGGTGCAATTCCATCTTCAATGCTAGGTTTGGAGGCTGTGACAGGAAGCTTGGAAGATTTTGGCTTTGAGCACTATCTGAATGGTAACTATGTACTGTTCATGTTTTGATTGTTGGTCACTTTTTCCCTCCTGAACTTTTTTAAGTCACACACACACACTCACGCTTCTTGCTTCCCTCTCTTGGTCTGTTTATGAAAACAATGAGACGACTTATATGAACATAAAGCTACTTTGTTCTTTGAATCAACAATCCTACAAAGAATTTCCTAGTAAGAAACTAAATGGTAAATGCTTTTTTCATACTTTATTGAACTCCTGTCTGGTATGGTGTCCAATGGGATTGGGTAATATGTTTATTTGGAAGTCTATAGATTTTAACACAAAATTTGCAAACTTTCACCCGAAACTTGAAAAGTTGAAATTTTACTTGAGAAGTAGCCCAAGAATTGGAAACCCAAACTTGAAGTATTTACAGCAAAATTTTTCTGTATAGTAGTGAATCCCTCGTGGTGTATAATTTAACTTGAGTAGGGACTTTTAAAGAATTTCCACATGGGCTGGTTATTGGATAGGTGTGTGCCTACGCATATTGTACATCAACATGTTATGGTTCCTTTGGAAGTAAGAGATGACTGATATGGTGTTCACTGTTCTTGGCTTAATGTCTGCATATTGGTTTGTGTTTATTATTCTAAATTTGCTCTGATATCATTGGCAGACCCTCGTGAATCTGAATCTTTCCAACCAGCGGACCTGCATCATGGAATGGAAGTGCGCATTGGCCTCTCCAAAGGTCCGGCTCACCCGAGCTTTATATGATTTACGCAGCTTTATTCAATGATTCAGTGAAGGATCATAAGATTGTACTTGTTTTCAATGAAGACATTTTAATGTGTCATTAGAGACTGAATTTATTTACATCGCCCGAAAATCAAACAGCTAGCTTTTAGTAGATGTGATCCTTTTGTTCTCCCCTGTTATCATATTTGACTATCATGGACGCTTGAAAGTTAAACCAGCTGTTCCTTTTTTGCTTAATCTTTACGATAGTAATTCCATTTCCAGGCGTGTGCTACCTGGTTAAGTTTATCTACCTGTTGCGTTTCAGAAGCCAGCATGACTTTGGAGTTTCACCCTTTTTGAAAGAGAAATGACAATGATTTGAATTATATTTTAACATTATTACACCTGTTTGGAGTATTTCGGCTGATGTCACAAATTGTGTACATATTTTTTTTTTAAGAAATAACAATTAAAAAAATGCATGATTGAAGTCTAACATGAAGAAGCGGTACGAAATCTTTTACTATAAATTAAGGGAAGGGAGGAGGAGAGGGATATGAAACAATTTCTACACATGGTAAAGCTAGAAGGAAATTTTTTTAAAAAAAAAATTCGTATGATAATAAAAGATTGGTTGGAATTTTGTATTTGTTTATTTTGAACCAAAAAGAAAATGGAAAAAGATATTTAAAAAATATTGTATAATAATAATTCGATTTGCGTCTTGGTTCCTTCATCTTCGTCAGTCGTCACTTCATGACCGAATAAAACTCCCTGGCTAACCAAACACCCTCCCCCGTATCCTTAATGGACTCGCGACGCAGCTCACGCGCCGTAATAGATCCAAAGGTCCGTCAAGTCGGCTTCTTCACCAGCGCACCCCTGCCACCCGACCGCACTCAGTCGGACCCACCCGACCCGATCCGCTCACCTCCGTTAGCCGACGCCTCTTCCCCCGGAAACTCCCTGTTTCCTGTCATGATCCCGCCGCCACGTCACCCCTCCGACTCCCTCCTCCCACGTCTCCCTCACTCCCCTTCCGACGCCTTCCCTCCGCCCTCTCCCACCACCACCACCACCACCACGTCTCTCGGTGACTTCTCTGATGACGTTACTGCGACCTCGTCCCCTCCCCCTGCTGCGGCGAGGGGCAGGGGTAGAGGCAGTTCGGTAAAACAGCATGGCGCTGCATCCTCGTTTCCAGGTGGAGGATTTGAGGTTCCGCCATCTGTGAAAGCTCCCAGTAGTGTACCCGCAAGCGGCCTCACTACAGTGTCGGTCGTCAAATTGCCACCTGGAATTTCCGGTAAGTAGTCTATAAACGCCAGCTTTTATTGCAATAACCCCAAAATAACTTACTTGGTAACTATTTTTTTATCAGTTGCAATTACTTGGCTTCAATTTGTTTGATTAAAACCAATTTCAGTTTTAAAAAAAAAGAGAGAATTAAATAAAGGTTATGCTATTGCAGAGAATGCTGGTGGGTCTGTGTCAGTTGAAGTGCAGAGTGATCGACCTTTGAATTCGAAGCCCTTGAAAGAGAAGACCTCCAAAGCTGAAAGACGAGCCATTCAGGAGGCACAACGGGCTGCGAAAGCAGCTGCTAAAGGTGTGCATATTATAGTTTGTTTATGCCATAAATAGAACATGTCTATATTCTGTGACTTCTGATAACTGAATAATTGATCATTTTATCTAGTTGTGAATTTATGGAGTTCGAATGAGTAGAAAAGTTTAATAAGTAATATGATCATATCTTTCACAGCTGTGTTTGTGTAACCATTGGAAACACCTATGTATTTGTTGTTTACGGCTGCCTGTTGAGTAAGATTTGCACTTTAGTGGTATAACTTAATATCTTTTAACCCCTTGTCAATGTCTACTCGTTTGAATTGTCTTTGTCTCACATAGGTTATAGTATCTTCGTATGTTGTATTATATTGTAATAATGATAGTCCTATAATGTTTAGCAGAAGGAATTAAGACATCTGCTGCCACAGCATTGGCAAATGCAAAACCAGCTAAATCCACCAAGCCGTCTCCACAGAGGAATGATAGTGCTGTGGTTGTTGCTGCTTCCGAGAAGAAGGGAGGTGATCGTTTTGTAGAAAAAGATAGAAAGAAAGATGTCCCCCATCCGCGCATGCAGTATGATGATAAGAGTCGTGTGCAAAAGTTGAAAAAACGTTCTGTGGTAAAACCAACTGAAGCTAGGAATAGAGTTGAATTGTTTAGGCATTTGCCCCAATATGAACATGGAACTCAGCTTCCTGTTCTTCAATCCAAGTTTTTCCTACTTGACACATTGCATCCTGCCGTTTACAAGGTATTGATATGAAGAAATGTGTGCTAGGTTGTTACGGATATGTTATCAAGTTCACTTAGACTCTTGGCTAATTATGTCCTTGTTTTGTTTTCAGGTTGGATTACAATATTTATCTGGAGATATATGTGGTGGCAATGCTCGTTGTATTGCAATGCTTCAAGCATTCCAAGAGGCCATCAGAGATTACTCAACTCCACCTGCAAAAACACTTAGTAGAGACTTAACAACAAAAATAAGTAGTTATGTTTCATTTCTCATTGACTGCCGTCCGCTTTCAGTTAGCATGGGAAATGCAATAAGGTTTCTAAAGAATCGAATTGCCAAGATACCTATTTCTCTGTCTGAGTCAGAAGCAAAGGCGACTCTTCATTCAGACATTGAGCGTTTCATAAATGAGAAGATCATACTCGCAGACAGAGTGATAGTAAAGCATGCTGTTACAAAGATCAGAGATGGTGATGTTCTTCTTACATACGGATCATCCAGTGCAGTTGAGATGATACTACAGCATGCCCATGAGCTAGGCAAACAGTTTCGCATTGTGATAGTAGACTCGCGTCCAAAGCATGAAGGGAAACTATTACTCCGAAGGTTGGTGAGGAAGGGTCTCAGCTGTACATACACTCATATAAATGCTATTTCTTATATCATGCATGAAGTTACTCGAGTTTTTCTGGGTGCTTCATCAGTTTTGTCAAATGGCACTGTTTACTCAAGAGTTGGAACCGCATGTGTTGCAATGGTTGCTTATGGATTCCGTATACCAGTGTTAGTATGTTGCGAAGCATATAAGTTTCATGAAAGAGTGCAGCTTGATTCAATTTGCTCTAATGAGCTTGGTATGCATTCCTAAAACTATGGGAACACCTAATACCTCTTTCTGGACACATGCCCTATGGTTGCTTAATGATTCAGGTGTCTTGCTTGCAGGTGATCCTGATTCCATTTCAAAGGTCCCTGGGCGAGAGGACATCAATCAATTGGATGGCTGGGACAAGATTGAAAATCTGCAGCTTCTGAATCTGATGTTAGTTCTTATATATTTTAGTATTTTTCACTCCAGTTGCCACTTCTCCCCTAACTGATCAATAATATTTCTATTTTGGATTGATATTGACAGTTACGATGCTACACCCTCAGATTATGTGTCGTTGATAATCACAGATTATGGCATGGTAAGTCATACTCTGGTTTTTGTGAGAAGTGCATGTTGCTTGTATTTTTCATTATATTATTATAATTGTTATTCCGTAGTCGAGTTTTATACACGTTGAACTTCTTTATCTTGAGATTCATGTGGTTTGTTAATTTCTTCACCTTCTGTTCATGCATATGCTTACAAGGTTTTGCCCAGCCTAGAACCTCACATTTTGCATCTAAGCTTGGTTGTGCAGAGCCCGTGCCCTCTGAGAGTGGAACATTAAATGCCATAAAAAAATTTCCTGGACTTTTCATTTTTGCCACCAACCTTTTTACTCTTTTTTTTTTTGGTTAATTTATGTAATCAAAAAATGTAACTTGATATGCGCGTTTGTGATTGTTTCAGATCCCACCAACAAGTGTGCCTGTGATTGTGCGAGAGTACGGAAGAGGACGGCTGTGGATATAGTATGGCTAAAGTGTTGATAGTGTCCTCCCCAAAATTTTAAGACTGGTCAAGTCATTCTTCCTTGGGCCCGTCCTCTCTTTTAGTCTCTTTAACCCATCTGGAATAATGTTTAGTCTCTCATTTAGTTTTCAACATTTTGTATTTTACTTCTTTACCTGACTCAGTGAAGAGTGCGATCCCCTCGCCTCTCCGGGCAGACGTAGTGATGCAGTCTTCTTTGTTGATGATTTAATTTTTTACCCCTCTCAACATTTAGTTCTTTCTTTTTGGTTTCCCGATCGTCCTCCGTGGGGATTGAACAATGAACTTTTAGAAAGGAGTGACAATTTTGTTATGGTAGCAGAAAATGGGAACTTTACCGACTTTGAACTTTAACGAGTCTCTTGTATATATTGTGTTTGTATGTTTCCATGTGATCTTGAGCCATGGCAAGAATACAGCTGAACGTATGAACAGAGCCCTTCCCAGAAATCTGCTTATTGACCTGAATGTCGAACTTGAGCTTGAACCAGCCGAGTTAAAAGTGATAGGAGAACAAATAGAGGAATCCTTGAGTAAGTTAACAAATAGAACAAATACAGTCAGTTAGTTTTTTCACTGGGATGAAATGGATCGAAGAAAGCATGTTCATTTCTGTTTGTGCATATGGTTGTTTCTCTGGCACGCGTGGTAACAAGTGTTCCATTTCTATCAAAATCAGTGCAACAAGAATTCCTCGTGTTCGTAATACCTACTCAGACCACAAAAGAAAATTTACGCATCCTTAACATTTAGTCTTTTATCATGTAGCTGCATTAAAACACACAAAAATTCAAAAACTTAAGCCATTAATCAGTCTCAATGTACTCACCGTATGAAGCCGGGGCATCCAACATAACTTTTATAGAGTGGTGGCTTGCTCTACTTAGATCCACTCTCGGCTGTAAAACTTGAGACACTCACTCTTAATAATTCTGTCTTTATGTTAATCTTTTCCTTGATTTTTCTCGCTACCCGTGTCTCTGTTGGCCTATATGTTATATGTCATATTCACAACAATAGCAAATTAATACAGAAGGACTTTGTCATTTGTCATTAAACACTACATCAAGCTTTGTTTAATTACACCAAACATACGTAATAATAATGTTCCTCCGAAAACTAAAAAGCCCTATTCAGGAAATTGCTTATGGACTTGCACGTCGAAATTATTCTAACCATCATGCTTTTTGGTTGAAGAAAGCTATATCGGAACGACATCGGATCAGTTACAAAATCATCCAAAACTTAACTTAAGCTTGCAGCAATTGAAATAGAGTGGTGGGAATAGAAACAGATGAATCCCTGAGGGAACGGATTGTAAACAAGAATTGAGTTTTTTCACTAGGGTGAAATGGATCATAGAAAATTTGTTCATTTTTCTATTACTGCATGGCTCTTTGTCCTTTACGAATGGTAACGTTCCATCTCCAGCCAAATCAACGCATCAAGAATTCCTCGTGTCCGTGATACCTGTAGAAACAAATTGCAGGAAGAATAAAGATCTGAAGTGAAATTTTTACCCATGCATGTCTATGAAAGTTAGTCTCACTAAAAAAAACGATACCGAGCTTAGTTGTTGTACTCACCGTATAATTCTGGGCTTACTGCGGCTTCTAACATAACTTCATAAAGATCTGCACGAACGAACTTTGGTCCTGAAGAATCGACTCCAAGTGAGGCAACATTTGGAAAAGGTGATTGTTGAATAGCCTTGGTTCGTTTATTTGTTGCTTCACTACACAATGTCTTAGGCTTTTCTCTGTTCACTACAAACGGAATGCACCCATTTGCAAATTTCAACAAAAATTTACGTGCACCAAGTGCATATAGCCTCTGTTACAAATTAAAAATAATTAATAATGAATTTTGCATTAACACTATATATATAAATATATACGAAAGTTTTATTTATAATTACCATTAATTCTCCTGCAAACTCGACGGTGAGAAATTCAGCAAAGCCTGAGAAAGTGTAGGATATGTTCACTTTAGATTCGAAACCATCGTAGCCATAGCCGGTGTAAGCAGAGCCTGTATTCATTAAACATAGTGATTTTGATAAATATTCAAGTCTACTTGTTTGTAGCGATACTGGCGTTTCAGGTCCTTGACACTTCTTTTGAATAAATCTATTTGATTGTCCACTGTCAAGCCTGTTCCCTAACGATATAATGTAAAATCAAAATTAGAAATTATCGTCTAAAATAATCAATCGAATTGTAGGTGATGTTCTTACAAAATGATGTCCTGTCTTTTAGGAAGAATGCCGCAGGAACTCGATGCACCTCTCACCCCTCTCTGATAAGCTTAAGTATGGAGGAGGAAATGGCAATCCAGGCACTTGGGTTGCATTGATATTGAACATTAATCACATATTAATTAGCTTCTAATCCACTGATAATGCAATACCTTGCGGACTAAGAAACCAAAATGTTAATGTAATGCATGAAACATTCTTGTTAATGTTAATTGAAATGTATGTGAAATAGTTTAAAATAATTTCTCTTACCTATGACATCTGCTTCATTTCGGCTATTGCTGAATCTGCCGGTAGGTTTGCCACCGAAATCAAGTCCGAAAGGAGAGTAATTAGCTTTGGAGTTAGTTCAAAGATTGTTGTTGTTTCCACTGTCAAGTAGTGCATCTCCAAATACAAACAAAGCTGGCACCTAAAATGTTGTGTTATCCCCCAAAATTCATGTGCTCCAACAGAGACTCCTGACTCACATCCAATGGTGGCACCTAAATTCATCTCGACATTTCACCAAAACCAAACCAAACAAAAGATAAAACACAATAATAAAGATACTGCAACTTGTTCTCATCAGTTCCTTCTTCATCTTTCTTTTATTCCTTTAGCTCTAGCTTCAGATTAGATCAAATGGAATCTTTAGACCTAAAGAACTAACTGTGATTTGAGTTGCTTGGTTTTGATGCAAGATTTGTGATTATAGGTGTTTTTTTTTTCCCCTTTATAATTGTGTTTATATATATGTATATGTATATTTTCAGATTTTGATGGGTTTGTTTCAAGTGCATGGAGGAAGTTCCAGTAGAGGGTATGAACATATCCGATCTGTATTCTGTAACTTCAGTAAGTGGTTTTTATTTGCTGCTAAACAACTTTTGCTTAAATCATGTTCTCATTTGATTGATTTTACAACCATCCGTTGCAATTATACACATGTACATATGATCATATCACCCATTAACAAGTTCATCGATGCAAATTAAACTATCCAAACAAAGTCCATATATAGATTATAGATAGGTATATGTGATGTTTGGATTAAAATTCTGTACTGCGCATATGATGTTTGGATTAAGATTGCTAAGAACGGAGCAAAAAGCTCATCACCAAAATAAGCAAATATAACATACCAATTTAGTCACTATTCGATGAAATGCACGCCTTATTAAATAGCAAATTATTGAGAATAAACGACGGTGACCCATTGTCCTCCCAAGTTCTTGCTGCAAGTAAATGTGGGTGAGATTTTATTTTTATATATATTTTTCCGAATTGTCATAATTGATACATCCATTTTCTGAAAAGAACAAGTCCTGTATTTCTCTTGGAGTATAAATACACCTTACTCGCCTGTGAATCATGGATGAATTCATACAATGCCTATTCGGATGCTCTGAGAACTTCCGACTTGCCGTTCTCGGGAGTAATAAGTGCAAGAATAACAAATCCTCCTAGAACGACAATCAAAATTCCTAAAGAGTTCACAAGCACGGCCTCGGTGGAATAACGACTTATCACATGGTTGGTCTGAAGGAAAGTGACTTTCTCTAAGATTCCGGTGGCGGCAGTAGCAACAGCTAGGGCATATATGTAAACCCCAAGGAACACATGCCATGGCAGCAAGGAAGCTCTACCATTTTTCGAGCCCCCTGGATACCAAAAGGTTGTAAATCCAGCAGCCCACTGTCCAGACAAAACAACAGTGAAACAATTGCAAGGATATAAATGTAAATACAAAAGCTAACTTTGCAATGAGAATGGAACAGGAAAATGAAGAAGACCTGGATGCCAAATAGGAAAAGGCAAGCTAGTCCCAACCATGAATGCAGGCTGTAGAAATTATCAATGCCCTTGTCATTGTGGAATTTCAGAGCAGCCCAAACACCAATCAAGCTTAAAAGAAAAGCAATGAATTGCAAGCTTAGGTGAACCAATTTTCTGAGCTTTTTTGTCCCTGAAACTGTCTTGTATGCTAGCATAGCTGCATCAGTCAATGCCAACTCATAAAAATCATGAATTCTTAGCTGCTATCATAACATTTAGCAACGGAGAACAGTGTCTGAGTATTAAAATAATGACAAGTGATCATCTCAATTGATTGCAAAAAGTGAATCAAAATATCACAAACAAGTGTGCATGTTAATCAAAATGCTTGCCATATGACACCCAAAATAAGCTTCAGAATTCAGAGGATAGTAAAGTAGTCACACCAGTACTATTGCAAAATTTGAACATAATACTGTTGTATGGTCAGTCGCAAGACATTAGGAGTTTAACTCCATTTTCTCCATTTGGAGGGGTACAGATAAATCATGAAAGGAACATCTCAGCAAAAGAATCACAATTTTAACAGCCACCTTAAAACACAGAAATCTAGTTTCACATAAAGCATCATTTGCAGTATCACATAGAATTAACCTCCAAGAAGTCATTGAGTTTTCTGGTGCATTTGAAATGTGAAGCAAATCTGAATGCAATAGACCTACGAACATTAGGACAACCAGTGAAATCTACTACCAGCAAAATCAACTACTAGCGTTAACATAATTGACATCAGAGAACCATCACCCAATAATCACCAATAAAAAGTTACGAAATGGCCTATATTTCTCCATTTCATTTCCTAGGTCTACTACTAAATACTAGGGTCTTGAAGTGCTTTCTAAGAAAGTGCTTTGGAATTAAAATTGCTTCCTCCAAAAGCACCTGAAGCAATTCTTCAAAAAACACCTCTCAAGTGGACTTCAGCTTTGCCTTTACAATTCAAAAGGGGATCTTCTCAAAAAGCACCTATAAAGAGCTTCTCTAAAAGCAGTCTAATTGCTTTTTCTTTGTCAAAAATAAATTTCCATCTTCACCAATCACAACAAAACGAACATAAAGGTATTGGCTTTGTATGAGCACATTTTGTGTTGTTAAAATGTAAATGTTTCTTACGAAGTCCAAAACACAGCTATACTTCTATTTTTTTTTTAATTAATCAAAATTAAAGCGTAAATAAAATAATATAATTTTCAATTTATATACTATCAATTTACCTTCGCCATTCAAGAGTACGAGACCGATCACCATAAGAACCGGATGAACCTACAATGCAAGAATCAACAAGACACGCAATCAAAAATAATTTCACAAAAAATAAAAAATAAAAACAGAAAACAGAAAACTTACATTAAATATGAGATCTTTGTTATCGGAGGCAAGAGACAAGCCTCCTCTGTATTGAACAGTCCACGTCAGCACAAGAGTCGAGATTATCACCCCGATTACTCTGATCACTAGAAAGATCGGAAACCGAACCACCGGAACCGCCATTTCGAGAAAAACCGCGGAGACGAGCAAAAAATGAAAATGAAATGAAAAACACTTGATTTGATGCCAAGTTTATCTAATGCGGAGAAATTAGGGTTTACATGAATTGAGTGAATTTGAGTGAGAATCTGAGTTTTGCATTTGCCGTGAGCGCTGATGTGCAGAAAAGAATAGACTGTGTGCCACGTCAGCTTACGTTTCTAGCTGGTGGTTTGCGTTTTTTTTAAATTTTCGTTTTCGTAATTTTCAGTTGGTATCGATTGTAATGTAAATAATAAAAATTTCCACTTGACTTAAATTCACAAAAGAAAAAAATAATCCTTCTCTAAGGCCTTAATCTTCATGTAAATGATACTGGAATCCAGACAGTTTATACCGTTTAAGAGCTCTTCAATTTAATGTTATGTTTACTGAATTTAGTAATTTAATTGAAAATGAAATACTTTATTTGAATTTTTAAATGATCAGATATTCTACTAAACATGTTTTCATCTCTAAAATATCACTCTAAAAATACGTCAAAAAGCACATTTTCAAATCCAAATACACCAATTTAAAATAACACTTTTATTTTCAAAAGTAACAAAAACAATACCAAACACCCTCTTGTAGATCCGGAATTTGTTAAAATCATTCATCAAGCAAAGACAAGGAATATTGGAAGTCTGAAGAAACCTTAAACCAAAACTAAATTTGTGTTAAACAATCAACTAACAAAGCTTATTCAACCATGCAATGGGAAAGCATACATAGCAGTGTTTGTATTGTCTGATGTTTGTTTATTTTCACCTAAATCCCAACAACAAAACCACAACAGGAAGTACAAACACAGCACCTATAAATATAATCTTGGTGGGCTGGGGGCGCATATAAATTAAAACATCTAACAATGAACACCATTATTATTGCGTTGGAGACACGCTGAGGACAGATTAGGAAGCTCGCGACATGCCATATCCATATCCACGACCTCGTGGAGCATAGCCATAGCCCCTTCCGTGATAAGAACCGCGTGACCGGCCACCGCGATAAGGCCCACGGCCACCTCGCCCACCGTGATACCTTGGGAAATCACCGAAGGTCTAGAAAATGATCATTGTTCACATTAATCAGTTTACCAATTCAAAGGCCTGAGACACTTCACAGAACTAATTGTCGTTAGATTATATGCAGGGAAGTACGGTGGGCAAAACAGAAAAAGTACCTCTGTATCTCTTCTCACTTGCTCTGAAAACCTAGGCCTTCCATTATGCGATCCACTATTAAGGGCATCGCATGATAAGGAATCAAAAAAGTCATCCTTAACATAAACAGGCTGTATAACAGGCAATGAGTAAAAGAACATAGTAAGCTTACTTTTCACCTTATAAATCGTGTATTCTGTGCCTGTGTATGAAACAGAGAAAGAGGAGCAAAATTAACCTTGTTTTCATGTTTTGAAGATCCAACATCTTCTTCATCTTCATAATTATCCCCATCTTCCGGAGCTTTGTTACTTTTACCAAGATGGCCCCATACCTCATCTTTGTTAAATTTCTCATTCATAGCTATAAAATCAAAATCCTCTGTGAATCTAGTTGCTGAGCGTGAAAGCTGCAATAACACATGTACAGCGTCATATTCCATGTTTCTGTGATTTATTGGAATGCATAATTTTTTTTTTAATAACACATGTACAGTGTCATATTCCATGTTTCTGTGATTTATTGGAATGAATAATTTTTTTTTTAATAATCAACAAACGATAATGGAGATCCTACACAAGCAAAACAAACAAATTTTGATATTAACCGATACTATTTCATCATCTGATTTTTCAAATGCTACGCAGAGCTAACTTTAAATGTACATAACATCTCAATCTATGTCCACTTTTTTTCAGAAGATCTAAAATTTTGAATTACCAAAAAGGCCGGCATGAAACTTCAAAGATCCAATATTTTGAATTACCACTAAGGCAATAACAAAAACGATAGGAAAAATGTAGAAGGATATACAGCATACATCAGTGGTACTTCAAGAGACTGTTGAAAACTTCCTGTTTTGTTTGTCTTCCATTATGGAAAAAACAGTCAGATTTAATGCATATCTTGGTTGGTGCTACTTCAAGGGACTGTTGAAGTTCTGTTTGTTTTCAATTATGGAAAAAGAAAAAATAAAGGTGAATGTGTGCTGCAATGACATTCAGGCAACAAGAAAGACATACCTCATTTCCTCGTCCTCTACCTCTTCCACGTCCTCCTCTATGACCATATTGAGTAGAAGTAGGAGCTCCATATGGCTAGATTGGAAAATGAAAACAACAAAAACTTCAAATCAGAGTGCATGACATTGATTTCAATCAAATAACAATCTGACCACAAAATGAAGGCATACAATAGAAGTTCAGGAAAGAAAAAACAATAACATTCACTAATAGCAATCCAACGCTAGACTTAATTCCATAACATAGAGTCCAATGTTTCGCATTACGCAATCACAAAACTTTGCTCTATGGAAGTCAGATAATGCACCAATACCTTACGCTCAGTTGTTGAAGGTAGAGGCAATATTGGTTCCTGCACGTCTGAGGCTGGTGGTGCTGCTGCTGCTGATTCGGACGATGATAACTGTACTACCTCAACATCCTTTTGAGCTGTTTGTGAAGACGGGGATGAAGATACTGCAGGCAGTCCAGGCTGCAGTAGTTGGCCAGGGGTTACCAAAGAAGGCATTATTCCATCATTCAGAATCGAACTTGACATCCCAACGGTTGAGGCAGATTCAGACACAGTGCTTTGAAATGGCATTATGGGGCCAGGGACTGATTTAGGCTCGGAAACTGGTGCAACAGCAGTTTTATCTATACCAGAATTCAGAGGAGGCACCAAAGGTAAACTAGTACTTGGAGCTGCAGTCGGAAGAGTTTGGGTGGAAGCCTTGTCAGGAATCAGATTTGCTAATGAGTCTGAAATCATTGCAGAAGATTGTGCAGGAAGCATAGGAGATAGCAAATTCAAGGTTCCTGTACTAATGGGCGGCATCAAGGGAGGGCGGTGTTCTGCCAATTGGGAAGCTGGTAAGTTGGAAACCCCACTAGGTAGAGAAGGATTCATGGCAGGATATTGCATGGATTGCTGCATGGACGGTAGCATTGATAATCCAGGAGGAGGTTGAAGCAAAGGTTGCTGCTGGCCCTGAAGCCCATTTGGTGACCCATAGAATCCTTGCCAGTACATTGGCATGGCAAGCCCAGCACCATTTGTTGTGGGCATGGGTGATGAACCCCATGCACCCAAACTGCCACCTGGCTGATAAAGGGGAGGATTCCCCTGAAATGGAGGTCTGGAAAGTCCTAGCTGTGACGTTTGGGAAGTTGGATCAGGTAATGATCCAGTACCAGAAGGCAAGCTTGTAGGTGCAATTGCTGCCTGAGAATAGTGCGACTGCAAAAGGATTTGAAAATAATGTCTATAAATTTGGATACATCATAAATTATACTCCAGCATGAAAAATGATCAAATCCAGGTTCAGATAATTCACACGCAAGGAAAAAGATTTACAAACATCCTTTACCTGTATAATAGCAGGATCATTGTGTATAGATGCTGTAGTCTGAACCGGGGGGGAAGATTTGACCTGCAAATCCTGTAAAAAGAAACAAAAAAGAATGTACTATTAAGATATGACTCTGATTTACTAAATATTGAACAATTATTTCAGACAATAAGATACATGGCAGATAAATGATTTTCTCATGTAAGTTGAACATTTTAAAACAAAAGGGTCTCTGCACACCATACAGACTTGAATGTCTTTTGTGATCACAGTCCTTAAAGTCCAGTCCCTAGTCTGACTTAAGCATGAACCACTAATAGCATCACCAGTAATGGTAAGGCGACAATGCTAATCAATGAGATTACCCTCATCTAAAGTCAATCCAATGTGTCCTCCAGAGATCAAAAACCCAGACTGAATTTCTATTCACAATTGACAACAATAAGGCTCAGTAGTAAGTAGTAACTTGCAAAAAGGTAGAATTCTCTTATCCATTTGGAAACCATTAACGCTCAAATGGAATTGTCTGGAATACCTTGATATCACTTCCTCGAAAGAGTATGTACTCATAAATTTTATCACTTGGTGGAACCTGGGGACCGTCTTTTCTTCGCCCTTCTGTTCCAAACGATCTTACTGCAAAGTTATGAAACATAATTAGAACCACAATAATGTTTACATCTTTATAGCACCAATAAAAGGAAAGAAGATATACTAAAAGAGAAGAAATTTCCTTATTTTCAAAGCAAAACATTTCACCACAACAACCAACAGGATAATTTATGAGGAAAAAAAAATCTATAGTCCAGCCTTTTTCCCTGAAGATATTAGTTTACTTGCCTGGTAATATGCAATAAGAATATAACAGCAGACAGAAAATATCCCTTTGACCATTAAAGGAAGCAAAACAGCAGTAGCAAGATAGTCTGCTTAGGGTGGCATAAAAGCTAAACGCCACATGATTGGGAGACAGAGAGATGTTAGTGCCATGCTTGGTTGGCAAAAAGGTAACCTCCATGGAGGCACAGAAGGTAAAGTCATGGAACCACAACAGTGAAAGCAGAGTAGAGGATTGATCGTCAAACTGATATTATCATGTGAAGAAGAACATTTGGACATTGCAGATCTCATTCTCCAAGGGTTAGGTGGGATACTTTCATTTCCAATACTATCGACATTCTTGTCACTAATAATTAATATTTTCTAGCTCAATGCAATCGTTATAACATCATAAGATGATGCTACAGCCTACACACATAGTTTATCTTCTACTCAGCACGTACTTAGCTCCAACACTCCTCGTCAAGCTTACATAGTTACATGTTTCCTTTAACCATTTTTTTTAAAAACTCCACAATATAGCATATGCAAATATATCGCATCAATAACGCCCAAAAATAATTCTTTTTTTTTTTTAAAGCTAAAGCATCCCAAAATTTTAAAATTACAGAATCTGCATCATAATAACAAGCAAAACAAAACTCCATCTTAAACTCAACAAAAATCTCATCTTCCATATACACCCAAAAACCAAACCCCTTGGTAAGCCTAAACATAAAACAAAATTTGAAAAAGCAAAACCCCCAGACCCGAAGAAATTTTGGAAACGATAATTTACCATTTCTCAAACCGATGCTAGATTCTTCAGTGTTGATGTTAAAGAGAACACCCTCGTAACGAATCTCAGACTTGGAAGTCAAGCTGATCAAGCTACCGATGTACGAATCAGCAGACCCACTTGAAGAAGATCTGGGCGCCTCTGTTGCCGCCGCTGCCATTTGCCTCTGAGATGAGTGCCTTTTTTTCCCCTTCTTTTCTCAATCTCCTCGAGGCAATTGATTATGATACACCGGGATACTCTCAAAATTATCTTAATACCCTAAAAACAGAATTGCCAGAATTTTCATCAATACCCTCTAAGAAACTCAAGCGAAATTACTAAACTATCCTCGTCTTAAAACGCTTATAAGATGGCTCAACAAACACTCATACATGCTTGCGGGCTCCACTTTGTTGTTCTTTGTGCTTCTTGACAAAACTAAAAGTTCAGCAACAAATGTGCATGCAAGAAAAGTGATTAAAGATTTAGAAAGAGAGGTTAAACTCAACTCAACCGAACCGAACTAAAACTTTGTTTGTTTGTCTTTTTGCAGGTCTAGTCTGGAATTGGGCCTTGGATTTGCGTTGTGTTATGCTCGGAAACAGACCTCAAATGACGAGAAAGACTGTTGAAAACAAACCGTACCTTTGTTTCAAGATTTTTTTTTTTAATTATGTGGTATGTAAAAATTTGTAATGGATTACATTAGTTTGATATCTTCACTAGTAAAAATCAACTTTTTAAGCTTGTTTTATGAAATATTTGGTTAGTTTAACATTTAGTTCATGAATTTGCTTCAGTTCTTAACATTTAATTCATGTAATTGCTTTGGCCAAGTCAATAATTGACTGAATTGATTTTTAAAAAATTTTATTTAATTGATCACCAGAGTTTTATATATTTAAAGAGACGGGAGTAAAAAAAAATTATTAATTTAGTTTTTATTCATCAATTCTGGAAAAAAAAATAATATAGCCTAAAAGCTTATATAATAAATGTGTGGGCTTTAAGATATTAAAAATATGTGACACAAAAATACAAATATAAATGAATGCTTAAGTTCATTGGTATATTTATTTTACAAGTCGACGTTGAGTCATGCTGTGGGTAGCAGATAAGAAGTCGTTGTGAAAAGACAAGTTAATGTTTCATTACTACATACATTTCAATTGAGTTACTTGGCCCAGAAGACAAAACTAATCAAAGAGTTTTTGACATAGCTTAGGTTAGTAATTAATTAAAGTTATTTACACAATTCAATCAACTAATAATATGACATGTAAATAACTTTAATTAATTACTAACCTAAGCTAGTAATTAATTAAAGTTTTAAATGACATCTCATGCACGACCTTAACTATTATACCTTTCATCAGTAATAAGAAATACTAAAAACATGTTACGTTATTTTTACTTCAAAGTAAAAATGTTTATGAGTCCTCTTTGTGCTGAAATTATAATGATATGTCACAAAATTTATGTCATGAGTAACATGACAGATCATGTATTTTTATTTAGGAGTAAAATTTTTACTACATAATATTGATGTTTTGAATACAGAGACGATTTGTCAAATGCATTCCATAAACTTTTATGATAAGTTATCTCCTACGTTGAAGTTACATTAAATGTTAATTTATTAATCTACTATTAGAAAAAAGAGATGGATATAATACTAAATAAAATCCATTTAGTTTTATCACTTCAATCCAATTTAGGACCCATTTGAGATTATTTTTGGGAGATTCAAAATTTATTTTTGAAAAGTTAAAAGGTAATTTTGGTGTTTTGTAAATTTTTTTAGAAATTACTTTTGAAAAAATCATCTCATCCTACATTATATTTTGAAGAAGAGGGAATGATTAGCTTTTTAAAATCTAATTCTGAAAATTAGTTTTATACTTAATACAATTCAATATATATATTCACAAATACTAACAATCTGCCACAAAATGAAGACATACAATAGAAGTTCAGGAAAGAAAAAAACAGTAACATTCACTAATAGCAATCCAACACTAGACTTAATTCCATAACATAGAGTCCAATGTTTTGCATTACGCAATCACAAAACTTTGCTCCATGGAAGTCAGATAATGCACCGATACCTTACGCTCAGTTGTTGAAGGTAGAGGCAATATTGGTTCCTGCACGTCTGAGGCTGGTGGTGCTGCTGCTGCTGATTCGGACGATGATAACTGTACTACCTCAACATCCTTTTGAGCTGTTTGTGAAGACTGGGATGAAGATACTGCGGGCAGTCCAGGCTGCAGCAGTTGGCCAGGGGTTACCAAAGAAGGCATTATTCCACATTCAGAATCGAACTTGACATCCCAACAGTTGAGGCAGATCCAGACCCGGTACTTTGAAATGGCATTATGGGGCCAGGGACTGATTTAGGCTCGGAAACTGGTGCAACAGCAGTTTTATCTATACCAGAATTCAGAGGAGGCACCAAAGGTAAACTAGTACTTGGAGCTGCAGTCGGAAGAGTTTGGGTGGAAGCCTTGTCAGGAATCAGATTTGTTGATGAGTCTGAAATCATTGCAGAAGATTGTGCAGGAAGCATATATAGGAGATAGCAAATTCAAGGTCCCTGTACTAATGGGTGGCATCAAGGGAGGGCGGTGTTCTGCCAATTGGGAAGCTGGTAAGTTGGAAACCCCAGTAGGTAGAGAAGGATTCATGGCAGGATATTGCATGGATTGCTGCATGGACGGTAATTATAGCAGCTAGGCGTGCGTGGACACTATGCCTGACTTTTCGGAAGAAACCCGTCAGTTAAATTATATTGGAGTCTTTGGACTGACCGGGTTGTGGTCTCTTCAAATTCATCTGCTCGAGGTCATTAGATTACCTCTTGGCGGAGAAGGTCTGCTCAAAATCACTAGAATCACTCTTGATTGAGGTAGTATACTCATGGTATAAAAAATTACATTTTTTGGTTTTTTTTATTTATAAATATTCCATATGAAGAATTTAACATCTAACTTCGTGCTTGCCTTAAAGATGGGTGCAGCTATTTTTTTGGCTACTTTTGTAAATTTACCATATATAACTACGTGCTTAGCATAAGATGAGTGAGTATTATCGATTACAAATTGAGAATACGTCATCAAAATTAACACACGATCGAAGTAATTTGCTCAAGATCACCAGAATTTGTTCATAATAACGTATTAACCATATTGTTTATTTTTACTTGGAAGAGATTATAATCACCCTACGTAATTTTTCAGATATTTATTTATTTTTATTTTAAAAAACACAATTTTTATTTTGGAAATTTCTAAAAACACACAATTGTTTTGGTTTTTTTTTTTTATATAAATATTCCATATGAAGAATTTAACATCTAACTTCGTGCTTGCCTTAAGATGGGTGAGCAGCTATTTTTTTTTTGGCTACTTTTGTAAATTTACCATATCCATTAATTACGGAAGAATTTAACACCCAACTACGTGCTTAGCATAAGATGAGTGAGTATTATCGATTACAAATTGAGAATACGAGGGTGGGGAGAGAGACTGAGTGATGTGTATGAAAGAATAATGATGGGTTGAAGGCTTGAAGCCACGTGGGGACAAACGAGATTCCTATCTTGAACCCCCAATCAACTCATTCCCAAGCTAGCATAACAGCTCGTTGACACCGTGGCATTTCCATACCATACGGTTTATTCTCATTCTTTTAATTCCAAACCCCACCTGTAATTCCTATACTATCCCTACTTCACTCCACAATTTGATCCCTCACCCCTCCCCTATCTGCTCTTACCAATCAAGGCCAATTTCGTAATCGCACTTATGACAACGCAAACAACCAGGTTCTCCTCCGCCCCCGAGCCGCCCTCTTTATTCCAAAACTACCCTTATATTTATTTGATAGGATTACGCTTACTTTTGACTCAAAATAGAGACAAATGTAGAAAATTCTAATATTTGTTGAGAACTAAAAATATCTAATCAAGTATTATGTATTTATCTAATTTAATTAAGAATATATTTTAATAAAACTTAAATATAATTGACCTGACTTCTTGATCATCTATTATGAGCAATTTTTTTAATGTATCATTAAAGTTTTCTTTTGTAAATTTATCCTCAAAATTAAATATTTAACATATTTTTTGTAATTAATTACTAATGCAGTTTTTTTTCAAAGTATTTATAAGTCACAAATTAATTGATTAATTAGGTTGCCTGAGCTAACTTAATAACAAGTTTTAGAAGTTGTGTACTTTTTAAAGTTTGATATGAACTTCAAAAAATTATTTAATAAAATTAAAAATTTATAAAAAATAATTAAGATCTATTTAAACCTGATAAAATCAATGCAGTCAGAATCATTTATTATTTGTCATATGGTAAACTTAAATAGACCATGATAATCTACACATTAGATACCCGATTACATCCAATCATTAGATTTCTACCCATTTAAGTAGATTCCATCCATTTAAGTGAATTTAACAGTTGGTACAACTGTAATATACTACCACAATTACACTATAGCCGGATCCTTAAAAACTTTATTAAAATTTTTAATTAGAAAAAATTGGAAAATGTGAATCCATTCATTTATTACATAATTAAAAAATTCAAGGGTAAGAGGGTAATTTAAAAAGGGAAATGATTCGGGGCCCAGAAATAAAAAAGGAAGGAGCGTGAATGATCCGCGCAAAGCACACAAAAGTGTGGGCTGAAAAAGAGAGAGAAAGTTGCTTAGTGAGAGAAAGCTGTTTATAGACGTTATCGGATTTCAAATCCACTTACTCGCCGGAATTTATTAGTTCCGTTGACGTCCGCGAATTAGGGTTTTCAAATTTAGAGAAAGAATTACAGAACAATAGAGTTACAAAGACTCTGTCCCTGTATTGCTCGGACTTTGAAAACTTCACTTCACCCAGCAATTTGAAAATTCTCGTTCAAGTCCGTGACGGCATATGAAAACTTAGGGTTAGGCTTCTTATGAGTTCACGATCTGTAAAATTCGAGTTCGTTGAGTGGCAATTGCGGGAATTCAACTAAATGTTTACACCGCAAAGGAAGGCTTGGTCGGGCTGGTCGTTGACGCCAAGAGGCGAGAAGACTGGAACCGGGTCGGTTTCGAATCCGACTACGGTTGACGGACTTACTGGGAAGGGAAAGAGTATTGTTGCTTTTACTGAACCCAGGACTCCACAAAACGGTGTCGGGCTAGTTGATGATGTGGAATCTTCGGCCGAAAAGGTTTCAAAGCTCGAAAATGAGGTTAGTTTTTAGTATATAAGTGAAAATTTGTCTTTTTTGAGTATGTTGACTGGTTCTCGTTTTGTTCAGTAATTTTATGTGATTGGTTTCTGTAGATTAGATGCTTTAATTAGCTTAGGATAAAGTTTAGTGTCTGATTATTTATTTATTTATTTATTTTTTTTTTTTTGAGGCTTGTCGATGTGGGTTTCTGGTGTAGTGGTTGGATAAGGGATTGGCTTAGAAATTTATTATATGATGGGATTTTGACTTGGACAGTGGAATTCTTTGACTTATTGTTTAAGCGTGCAGTTTTAAAGACATTCTTTCATTGCTGTTGTTGTAAGACAATGTAACAGCAATACATTTAAGCATGGTGGTGTTTTGGGGCTTAAAAAACAGGGACAATGGTTGAAGATGTAAACTTCTCAGAAAGAATGAAGTAGAGTTGTAATGTTACTAAAACTTAGTAGGCTTCTTGTGTTTTTGATTCCCTTCATAAAGCGAATTGATAAGCCATTCATTTTGAATTTTAATAGACTTTAGGTTAGTGATGTATAAGGAATGCTTTGTGAAGTTAGGAGTGTGTTTTGACATTTTAAAAACTTTTGGTTCAGTGATGTCTATAAGTTGCATGAGATCATTTCTGCTGCATTCTTGTGCTTATGCGCAAGTTGCATACTTGCTAAGAGTTTTTAGGTTGTGTATGCATATTTTTCTTTTGTAATTGGGGGGCAGGCATTGCCGTATCTATGTATTGTTGTTGTGCTTAGTATTTTTCTGTTTCAGTTTCAGTTTCTCACTCTTATCTGCTAACCTTTTTCTCAGCTTTTTGAATATCAATACAATATGGGGCTTCTCTTGATTGAGAAAAAGGAGTGGTCTTCTAAGTATGAAGAACTCAAGCAGACAATTGCTGAAGCAAAGGATGCTCTTAAACGAGAACAAGCAGCTCATTTAATTGCAATAACTGATGTTGAGAAACGAGAGGAGAATTTGAGGAAGGCTTTGGGTGTTGAGAAGCAGTGCGTGCTTGATGTAAGATTCCCTTTCCCTGTTTTGGTTGCCATTTTCCATATTTGATTCTTAATTCTTTCTAGTATTTTCATCTGTTGTTGTAATTTTATACTGAAGGGGACAAGTAATTCAAAAAAGAACGTAAGCTCTTTTAAAGTATCTCCATTTTGCCTCCTTTCTTTTTCAAAAGTAAGAAATGAAGTTCTCAAAGATGATGATTATCTTGCTTTTGTTCCAAATAGGAATTCACCTAAGGGATGGCGAATACTATATGTAGTAACTTGTTAGTGTAAAATTGTCTGCCAGTTGGAACCTGTGAACCTTAAGACTTCTGTGTACTTGAACTTCCTGGTATATATTTTTTTCATTTAAAGGTTGGGATTGAGGTCTTGTGTCAATGCTATATAAAGAAAGTATTATAACTTTGTGTGTGTGTGTGTGTGTGTGTGTGTGTTTTAATTTTTGGAGAATGTTGTTGCTACAGTTGGAGAAGGCTTTGCGGGAGATGCGTTCTGAAAATGCAGAGATAAAGTTTACAGCTGATTCGAAGTTGGCTGAAGCAAATGCCTTGGTCGCTAGTGTTGAAGAGAAATCTTTAGAGGTAGAGGCAAAGTTGCGTTCTGTTGATGCCAGAGTAGCTGAGATAAACAGAAAGAGTTCTGAGATTGAGAGGAAGTCACACGAGTTGGAATCACGAGCAAGTGCTCTACGCATGGAGCGTGCATCCTTCATTGCTGAGTATGCTCAAGTCTCCCGACATTTACTGTTTAAATTGAATCCATTTGCACTTTTTATAGTCTGTTTGCATACGTAGTTTAAATGCCATTTTGTGTTTAATTTTTGAAGTTGGTATATTTCTTCAGGCGAGAAGCACATGAGGGCACTTTCTCCCAGCAGAGGGAGGACTTGCAAGAATGGGAAAGGAAATTACAAGATGGAGAAGAGAGGCTAGCCAAAGGTCAAAGAATTGTTAACCAAAGAGAGGAAAAGGCAAATGAAAAAGAGAAGATTTTTAAGCAGAAAGAGAAGGACCTTGAAGAGGCACAAGAGAAAATTGATGCAACCAACTTAAGTTTGATGAGGAAAGAAGATGATATCAACAAAAGACTAGCAAATCTTATTACAAAAGAGAAGGCAAGTGTTTTCATGTTGTTCTATGATGAGCTATTGTAAATCTGGAATGTATTACTATTGTATGTTGATACGGGCTTTTCATAATGGACGCAGGAATATGATGCTGCTAGGAAAAGCGTAGAGATGAAGGAGGAGGAACTACGTCAATTGGAAGAAAAGCTTAATGAAAGAGAAAAGGTATACCTTTGTGATGTTTTTTTTTTGGGGGGGGGGGGGGCTTGGTTTCTAGGCATATTTGCCCAGTTTATTTCCTCTTTTCTTTGCCCTTGGTAGAGTAGCAGCCATGTTAATTGTAACAAATTTATTTGCGTGCAAGAACCAGAATAATGATTTATTGTTTAAATCAGGCTATAGAATAGAATTTAGATTTGAATTATTATTAGTTATAATATTTTGCTTGGTTTCTTTTGATGTTCATTTGAATTCTTTCCATTGAATTTTACAGGTTGAAGTTGAGAAGCTACTTGATGAACATAAAGCAAGTTTAGATGCAAAACAGCGTGAATTTGACTTAGAGATTGAGCAAAAGAGGAAAGCTTTCGATGATGATCTCAAGAGCAAGGTGGTTGAAGTTGAAAAGAAGGAAGCTGAAATCAATCACAAGGAGGAGAAAATTGCGAAAAGAGAGATGGCATTGGAAAAGAGATTGGAGAAATGTAAGGATAAAGAGAAGGATTTGGAATCAAAATTGAAAGATCTGAATGGAAGGGAGAAGACAATGAAATCTGAGGAGAAGAACTTGGAGACTGAGAAGAAACAACTGCTTGCTGATAAAGAAGATATTTTGACCGAGAAGGCTGAACTCGAGAAGATCAGGGCTGCAAATGAACAACAGTTGTTGAAGATTTATGAAGAGAAGAATCAGCTGAAAATAAGTGAAGAAGAAAGGGCTGAATATCTCCGCTTGCAATCAGAATTGAAAGAGGAAATAGGAAAGTGCAGGCTTCAGGAAGAAATGCTTTTGAAGGAAGCTGAGGATTTAAAGCAGCAGAAAGAGAACTTTGAGAAAGAGTGGGAACAATTGGATGAAAAAAGAGCTGAAGTTGAGAAAGAACTGAAGAAAATCAGTGAACAGACAGAAAAACTAGAAAAGGAAAAACTCTCAGAGGAAGAAAGGATAAAAAGAGATAAACAGCTGGCAGAGGATCATGTAAAAAGGGAGTGGGAAGCTCTTGAAGTGGCCAAAGAATCATTTAAGGCCACCATGGACCATGAGCAGTCGATGATAACTGAGAAAGCCGAAAGTGAGAGAAGGCAACTGCTTCACGATTTTGAGCTTCAAAAAAGAAAACTCGAATCTGATATGCAGAATAGACGGGAGGAGTTGGAAAAAGATTTGAAAGAAAAGGAGAGGTTGTTTGAGGAAGAAAAAGAGAGAGAATTAAGCAATATTAATTATCTGAGAGATATAGCAAGAAAAGAGATGGAAGAAATGAAGCTAGAAAGGCTTAAATTAGAGAAAGAAAAGCAAGAAGTTGATTCTCATAGAAAGCATCTGGAAGGAGAACAAGTTGGAATTCGCAAAGATATTGATATGCTTGTTGACCTTACCAAGATGTTGAAGGAGCAGAGGGAGCAAATTGTAAAGGAGAGAGACCGTTTCCTTAACTTTGTTGAGAAGCAGAAGAAGTGTGAGCACTGTGCTGAAATAACTTCAGAGTTTGTGCTTTCCGATTTGGTCCAGGAAATTGTAAAATCAGAGGTTCCTCCTCTTCCAAGGGTGGCTAATGATTATGTCAATGAGAAGAAAAATAGTGAGATATCTCCGGATGTTTTAGCCTCAGGGTCTCCTGCTTCTGCTGGAACTATCTCTTGGCTCCGTAAATGCACTTCAAAGATATTCAAGTTATCTCCTAGTAAGAAGACTGAGAATACTGCTGTTCGTGAATTGACTGAGGAGGCACCTTCATCTGGAGGACAAACTAAGTTACAAGAATCATCTAGAAGGTTAGGTCAGACTAATGAGCCGGACTTATCTTTTGCTATTGTAAATGATTCTTTTGATGCTCAAAGGTTCCTTTCTGAGACCAGCACCAGGGAGGTTGAAGCGGGTCAACATAAGCAGGTTGATGGGCAGAACAACTTAAATGGTAAGGCCCTAGAAGTTCAGGAAAATTCCCAGCCTTCTGATTTGAATCATGGTCGGCAGCCTCGGAAGAGAGGCAGGCCTAGAGTCAGTAGAACACGATCAGTGAAGGCTGTTGTCCAAGATGCGAAGGCCATACTTGGGGAAGGTTTTGAATTAACTGAGAGTGAGAATTTAAATGGGAATGCTGATGATTCTGTCCAAGAGGCTGCTGAAAGTCGGGGTGAATCCAGTCTAGATGATAAAGGAACATCCAGAAATGCACGAAAGCGGAACCGTGCTCAGTCATCTCAAATAACGACAAGTGAGCATGATGTTGATGATAGTGAAGCACAGTCAGGGAGTGTTGTGGTGGGCCAGCCCAGGAAGAGACGGCAAAAAGTTGCTCCAGCAGAGCAAACACCAGTTCCAACCCGATATAATCTCCGGCGACCCAAAACGTAGGTTTTCAAATTTTGTCTCAGTTGCATATGCCCTGGTGTGTCCCACCAAAACCAAAAAAAAATAATAATAATAATAAACTTGTGGGCCTTATTTTACCTTGCACCCCTTATTGTACATAAATTTCAAGCATTGTCATTATTGTTTTCCATTTGGCTTGCTTCCATGAATGACCTTGCTGTGCCTAAATACATCTGCAACAGTTAAGTTGACTGGCTGGTATATGTGTCTGGGCGACTAATATTTATCTGTTAAATGGTTTGCAGAGGAGCCGCTGTGGCAGCTGTGTCTGAACCAAACAAAGAAAAGGAAGAAGTGTCTGAAGGTGTTCGAGGAGCCTTAGAAGATGAAATTGTCAACTCCAAAGCTGTTCCCCCAAATTCAGTGGGTGTCTTCAGTGACAATGGTAGAAGCTCACAATTAGTGAGGGTAAGGCCCCTAACTTCCCATCTCCATGAAACTAAAGAAATGGGATTGTCAGATTGGTTTGTGTGTTCTTTACGGCTTATGGAATGCCTAGTAATTTTTCACTTATGATTGTCAATATTTTGATTTTGGATGCTTTTTTGGTTTTATTGTGATCGTTCATCGGAGTCTTACATGATTGCACAATGCTGAAGGTCTTTGATTTTCTGAACTGACTATGATATAATTTTTCGTACACTTTTATGTGATAGTGTGGGGCAGTCGACAACAATGATGCATCAAAACAATTTGTTGAGAATATGGCAATGACAATGAGCGAAGAAGTGAATGGAACACCGGAAGGAGCAGGAGATTATGGTGATGCAGACTACAGGAGTGGATCCCCTGGAGAAGATGCTTCTGGGTTCGATGGTGGTGATAGTGATGATGAGTGTGAACATCCTGGTGAAGCCTCAATAGGAAAGAAGATCTGGACTTTCTTCACAACATAATGTTGCTGAGTTCTGTTCACCATTTTGATTGCATAAAATTTGTTAGGTTTGCTGTTAGGATTTCTTTGAAAGAAGTGTAGTAATGTGTATTAACAATTTCAATGTAGTAATGACCGCGAGGTCTTTAATCTAGAGAATAAGGGGGTTTGGAATTTGTTTGCCCTCTTACTTGGTTAGAATTGGGATATTGGTGGTGCTGTTTTAATCATTTTAGTACAGTCCTAGATAGATTTTAATGTGGCAATGACCAGAGCCTATTTGTTTATGACGGGGGTGTACCTCCCTCATTACGTCTGAACTTGCTTGTACCTAGAGTTTGTATTTCACGTTCTACGGCAATGATTGTTTGATATTATTCTTAAAATGCCATTTTCTGTATCCTTTGTCCGCTTAACTGCTGTGGCCTATGTCGTTGAAAGCGGTTGTACGGATTTGTCCCGACCTTGGAGCTGCTTCCCCTCCGGACTTGGGCGTGGCCCAAACCGGATCCTGAGGAAAGGCTAAGATTTGAACCGGCCTGGAAAAGACTTTGAACTGGGCCAAGCAGAAATGCCTTCTTGGCAAACTCCTCTCTGGTTCTGAGCCCGAGCAAAAAGGATTGGGGTTTTCCACTGAACTTTATTTGGGCAGGTTGCCCTTTTGAGTTTCAAGTTAATTTAACAAGTTCTCTACGTTTTTCAGATTTTTTTTTTTTAAAAATTTCAAATAATTTTTTTGAGAATTCGAAAAAATTAATTTCGGCTTTCAAATAAACTTTTTTTTTATTGTCTAGTTTTACTAATATCTATGTGTATGTAAAAATCTAGCATGAAATTTAGCACCATTGCAAAATCTCTCTTTAAAAGTCTAAAATCGTGTGCTATAACATTTAGTTTTGTGCCCAAAGTAGCTTAAAAAAAATTCTTTTTAAAAAACTAAGTTCTCTTAATTTGGTGGATTTTTTGGCTTTCAAAAATTCATAAAATTATTTCAGCCTTCTAAATTGACTCTTGTTTATTCTTACGGTTTAACTTCACTAAGATCAATGACCGAGGAAGAAAATTAGCTTGAACTTCAACACCATTGCGAAATCACCATTTAAAGGCCCAAAATTATGTGCTAGCCTTTGGTTTTTGGGTATAAAAAAGTTCGTGTTTTTCTTTTTTTAATCAAAATTCTATTTATGCCAAAAAAAGGCCTCTCAATGAGTTTCATATCATCCAATAAGTTCTCATATTTTTTTGACTTTTTTAAAAATATTTTGAAATTTTTTAAAAAATTCATAAAATTATTTTAGCCCTCCAAATTTACTCCCATCTTCCTAATAATCGAGTTTCACCAATATTTACGTGCGTACAAAAGTTAGCATGACATTCAACACAATTGCATAATCGCCCTTTATAGGTCTAAAGCCGTGTATTATATATACCCTTTAGTTTTGGGCCTAACTAGGTTCGGGGAAAAAAATTAAGTATTTTTTTTTAGTTGGACTATTGGCACACCTCTAACATTTTTTTTAAACTCCTTTTTTCTACATACTCTTCTTAATTCCTAAAATAACCCTCATTTTATTATATTTTCTTAAGAAACCCCTACATTGATACTTTAAAAAAAAAAATTGTTAAGCGCTCTCATTCACCCTTCTCCCATTCCAAATCATTTTCAATCTCTTCTTGATTATAACATTCATGAATTTATACTTTTATCTTTATCTATCTTTATTTTTCCTAGTAGATAATAACTTTGGTATATACATAAAGACATATGTGCGAATCTTAAGAAAAAAAAATTGGAATAAGTAAACAAACTTCACAAAATTATCTTTTCTAAAAAAACTTGATTTATATTTAGATCAAATTCTTATTTTATGACAATTCATTGTTTTTTAAAATTTTATAGATTTAATGTGTTTATAATGAAGAAAAAAAACATAGATGGGTTTAATTAGATAAGTTTTATTTGTAATATAATTTAAATATAAAGAATAAATTTATAAATAAAGAATAAGAGAGATTTTATAAGAAATATAGAGGGTGCCAATAGCGTCACTCTTTTTTTTTTTTTTCACCAAATCCATATTACAGAAATGCCTCCCTAAAGGTTTCACATCAAACCATGTATAACGTTTCTCGGAGATTCAGGCGGGGCAGCTCGACCCCCGGGACGTTGCCCTGTAGCTTCGGGTCGGGTTCAAGAGGGTTTTCCAAGCCCAGCAATTGCATACCCTTTATTTGATTTTCAAAATATATGGTTTACTAGAGAACTTATTTCTCGTTATACTTCCTATGAACCAATTTTTTTTTTGTCATTTCCTTTAGAAACAAATTAAAGAAAAATCATTAGATCAATTATTGAGACGCGATGATTCTCGAACTTAAAAATTCTCAGTAAACAAACATGGATTTATAGAGCGTGCTATCATGATCCACACCACCTTTACATTTTTATTTAATCGTTGATTCCATGTTTCTTCTACCTTCATCATCTCTTAAGATTTGGAATATATTTATACTTATATACAAAATAAATGGGAAAAATTCAAACATGCCTAGCCTAGATTGTTGAATTTCGAAATCTACAACAAAACCACCGGGGAGTCCTTGATAATTACACCAGAGAAGAATAATAACTAAAACTGGGGCGCTTCAGACCGTCTGTTTTGAGTTTTGTTGTTAATGAATTTACCAAGTCCTGCGATGGCTGCTGCTTTGGGCAGTCCTGCTCTATCTTTATTTACAATTGGAACTATCCCCTCGTTCCCAGCATCCCACCACGGCTTCAGCATTCCACTGCTTCAAATCCCTGCAGATTTAACATGAAAATTAACAATCAAGTTAATGTTTTGACGAACTTATTAAACAGACACAAGGTTTGGAAGAGTTTCTTGAAAGAGATGTATAAACGTACTTGCAACGTGGTACGCTGCAATCAAGTTCCTTACAGCGCCTTGAGTGCATAGTCAGCAGCAACCATATCTTTCTACAGTGCTGACAACCCCCAGCGGTTCGAACATTACAGTTGCGTACATGGTAAAACAAAGTTTTCATTTTAAGGCATTTTGGGTAAGAGCAGCCCTTGCTTTTGGTTAATTTACATTGAGAGGCATGTTGTAGGAGATTCATCAGTTGTGTTTTCTGCAGTGTTAAATTAACTTGTGAGTGAATATAAGTGTCCGGGTTTCTTCCTGCCTGCAACGCTTTCTTCTGTGCCTCTCTACTCTCAGTCCCACCATCAGCTGCAGAAGAACGCTGGGTCAACTTATGGATATGCAAAGAATCACCCTTTTCCTGATAGCATGCAGTGCAAACTTCAAACTGCGGACAGGTCTCACACTGCCAGCACTGGTCTATCACAGTGTCCTTACGGCAAAGGCAGCAGATGCTCTCGTCAGCGAGCATGTTTGAATTGTGTAGATGATGCAGGATCATCATCGAAGAATACTTAGCCCGGCGAAGTGTGTCAAACTGATAATAATTTTTCTGACAAAAACTCAAGAAAGCATTCCTATTTTCAAATAAAGTATTATCTATAATAACATCCTTATCCCTGGTATGACATGGCACATCATCCACCATAACCTGAAAAAAAAAAATTATATATATACGCATGCGTGCGCACGCAAACAAAAGATAAGCTAAAAATGCCAGACCATTACAGAGAGAGGGCTGACTGAGATTTGAGACATGAATTCACCTTATTGAGTGCATGCTTTTCTTTGCCATTTAAAGTATGGATGTCCTCGCCGTTGAGGTTTCTTTCAGCATCATGGCATCTGCAACATGAAAGGAAGAATAAGAATTGTGTTCTTCGATCATCCTGTGCACCGTAGATTCATGGAAGAACAGACATTTTGCCAACAACGGGATCAATCTTAAAATAGTTTTTTTCATGTTAAAGCTAATAACATAAGTAATTTTGTAAAACTATGTCCTTGCACACATTTGTGCAACATGGCTCTTTAAGTGACTTTTAATTCTTTGCACAGGGCCTCTGTTATCTACTAGTGAAGACAGAGCCTCCAATTTATATTAATATTGTATCACACATTAGCTTTGCATTCTCAAGAGGGTACAAGAATCTGAAACAGTGATAAGCTGAAGATGATTAGATTTGATAACTTAAACAGAATTGAGAACCTGAAGAAAGGCATGGACATAAGTATAAAAGCAGAAAGAACAGTTCAATTTCAGACGTGGGCATAAATATGAAAACAAAATTTAGAAGAAGAATCATTACCTTTCACATAGCTGGAAATATTTGCACTGACTGCAAAACCATCGGTGCCTATACAATATCACTTCATGACAGTGTGAGCAAACAAATTGCAAGTGGACAACGATGAAGTCCTCCTTAACAGGGAAGATGATTTGTCCCAGCTATAGAAAGCAACCAAAACAAAAAAAGCAAGATTAATTCGGTCAAAACCATGTTGAAATAATTCAATAACTCTTAGCCATTGCACTACTGCTGGCTGAAAATGTCCAGATAATTGGTTTGACCCCATATAGACCTTAATTTGCATGCTCGCTAATTCCTATTGGCTATTTAGTCATCATTCGAGGCAAAGCAGCACATCCAAACGATAAGAATTATGGCATCTAGTGATTATAACGTTCAAAAAGGTGAAGTTGAGAAGAGAAATTACTTTTTGCATAAATAGAATATCTTTAGCAGCATTGCTAGAAGGATCTGCATGTCCCATGGCCTTTAACGTTCTCTTTGTCATTGGTTTCTTTAACTTCTTATAAAAGTCATCTCCTCTTTCTTGTTCAATGCTCTTGATCACACGTTCAGCAGCTCCAGACCAATAGTCACCGTCAAAATACGGCAAACGAGCTGCTGTTACTTTTGAATGTTGTCCAGTTGGAATGAAAAATTGATCATATAAATTAGAGATACCAACAACAATTTTTTCTCCAGCTGCTTTTCTCAGCATTGACCGATACCTGCACATAGAAAAGTTCTTAATCAAGAAATACACAGAGAGAAAATCAATAGTTATAGGAATGCAGGTGCATGATTACAGCAATGGGGTATATATATATATATAGAGAGAGAGAGAGAGAGAGAGACCACTGTCGCAACTTGTCAGACTTGGGAGTTTTCTGCGTCTCCGGATGACAGTATAAGATATAATCTTCTCCCTTTACAGGGGGACAGGCCCATATATAGCAGGTTGCAAAACCCCGTTTTTTACTGTATTCAAGGTATCCTATCTGATGAAAGAAACATAAAAGAAACGTAAGCAATCAATCTTCCAATTTTATGATATAAAATTACGTTGGAAGATGTCCAACAAGTAGAATAATAAGAAATTACTTAATATACCAATATTTCATGGTAAACAAAGGTACGAAGAGCTTTCCCAGCTGCAGTTTCTGTCTCAGGCCTAAAGTACTTCACCGAATCAAGATATGAGATATAAACACAACGTTGATTTGGGTGACTGCATTCTGAACCAAACTCCTGGACATACATGCCAAAAAGGCACACATCCACCCCTTCAATCTTCTGAAACAATAAAATCACCTGAAATGGGAGAAGGGCGGGCAGGTTTTCTCAGAAACAGGATAACAAATATACATGAAAGCACAATAAGAGGCAAATTACGGAAACCACAAAATGTTATCTCATAAAACACTTAACTGAAAATTCATCTAACCTTTAATCTGTACGGGAACTCTGTAGGATAATTAGCTTCATGAAAGATACCTAGAAATTGCTGCTTCACTTTTAACTTCTTGTCAACAGATAATACAACCCTCACAACGAGATCTTCTGCCGTTGGAACCTAGTAATGGCATCATGTATTATCAATTAAGCAGCTATAATGAAATTATAGAGCAAACAGGGAAAATAAAGAATGAGAAAGAAAACAGGGAAAAGAAAAAAAGATAATCATCTTAAAGAAAGCAATTACTGAAAGAACAATAGCATCATCTAAAAATCGAAAATATAGCATTTCCTAACAAAAACCTAGATCTTAGTGGGTGAAAGTTAATTTAGTTCCCTTTTTTTCCCTGATAGAATACAGATTGTGACACAGACATTGACCAGTGGAATTCATCAATGATCTTTTCATTTAGAGTTTTATGCTTTTATTTATTTATCCTGAAATCCATTTTTCAGTAATTTATGATGTATATGCAGAATACAAATTGCTGCTATAGAACACAAACATGTTAAAGATCCTTCGGTGCAATTGGCAACTTACCTCATCAAGGTTCTTTCCGGAAACATTTGCTTTCATTTTTCTCTCCTCCTGGATACGCTTAAAGAGTCTTTGCTCTAAGTGGTCACTAAGCATGGTGCTTGGTAGATCTTTTGCAGCAAAAAATGTGCTCTCTGCTAAGAGCAAATGGTCCCCAGTTTCTATTTCTTTTAAGCGGCATTTGGGACAGATATATTCAGCTTTTCCTTCTGTATCTCTTTTGTTATTATAGAGAGCACATATCTGGTGTTGCCAGCCTTGACATTTATCACACAGAACCCACTGAAAGAACACAACAGGCATAGAAAGTGAATCTTTTCATTATTTCATAGAAATAGCAGGAAAAAATATGAATTAAAACTAAGCTTACCGCTTCTTCAATAGCTTCATTATTCTCTCTCTTATACATCTCTGCCTTGGAAAAGGAAATTCCATATAATGAAATTTTCCCACCTCGAGATTGTTTATAGCATGACTTACAGAAACAATGTCGCATGCCATTTTCTTCAGGTGTGCTGTAGTGTATGACATAGCGCTTAATATGATCACCACAATATGAACAATATATTGGTGTTGGAGCCAATAAGAGCTTCTCTGCTTGACACAGCAGGCAAGAATTGTCACTGAGAGTGTTTGTAGTTTTATTTCCTTTTTCCTCCTCACTCTATTTCAAAGAAGACGCTCAAGCATATAAGTGTTTGTTTATAAACAAAGTATATTTGCAGCAATTAAAGGTTTGAAATAAAAATATCAAAGACAAAAACTTGCCAACAAGTTTGTAAATTGTAACTACAACCTAGTCTGCCAGCTCAGTGCAAAAGTATCTATATTTACAGAGCACAAATCAATGGTTTGGAGGTAACTATGCAAAAATAACAGAATTCAAGCAGAAGCAATGGACTTATTATTTAAAATTTTAAATTTTAAATTCGTAGATATCTAGATGCTTAAGGTTTAGAGCCAGCAGAAATCAGGAATCACATGCAAACAAGTTGCTGGATAGTAAATGGTGATAACATTCCTTTATTTTCCCAAGTAAAGAAGTTTTTCAAAATGGGGATAAAACAAAGAACACGCAAATGACATCATGTACTAACAATGAGATAAAAATGGGAAAAAAAAAAAGAAACAAAAATATTAGCAAGGGAGCATACAATGATGTACGAACCTGGCTAACCCACTGCCTAAGACTTGATATATGCACCCTTAATTGTTCTGCTGTGAAAAAATCAGTTAAGGAAACACCATTTTTCCTGGGATTCCTCAATTTTAACGGTTTCCCATTATCAGCTTCTTGTGCAATAAGTTCATTTTTTGTCCCAGGCTTGGTCAGATCAGACTCAGTCCTGACTGGTACTGCAACACATTCACTTTTAATCTCTGGGTTGGTCTCAGTCAGCTTTGTCCTGACCAGTACCTCATCCTCTTTACAACCAGCACCACATGCTTCATGAACAGACACAACACTGGACCTCAATCTGTTATAATCTAGGAATATATCCGCTATATCACCACCACTACTCAGGTCCTCCTTCTCCATCTTACTACCAAAATTAAACTGCTCTGGAGTAAACACTTTCTGGGAATTCAACGTGCAATAATTATCAACAATGCTATTTCTAGTCCCTTCAAAAATAGCAGAATCTTTTGCAGGATTTCTAAGTAGTTCCATGTCCAGCTCCCTGACCTCAGAATTAATAGATTTAGGAGATTCAGGCAACTGCTGAAAGGGTGGAACTGCTCCAAAATCAAATGACTGAACTTGTAATGGATTCACGAAACTAGAAATTCCAACCCCAGATGAAAAAGAGCAAATAGGATGTTCCATCTTCAAACGTTTCGAAGAAGGGAACAAGCAATTTGAACTGCCAGATTTGGACCAATCACAATCTGTATCATTGAAACTGCTTTTCATGATATCAAATTTCTGGTGATTAGCAGCATCAGATGCATGTCGAACAGGTCCACAGATATGACACTCAGCAGAGTGACAGCCATCAAAGTGGGACAAAAGTATGCAGAAACGTTCGCATCCACACCAGTGAATATTACATATTATTGAATGCAAATAGTTCACAAAAGAGACTATACTACCTCCATTGGCCACCAGTGAACTCTTGGAGTCGATATAAGCATGTAAAATTCTATGTTCAAGATATAAACATGATGGATTACTTGGCTTTGCATATTTAGCAGCTCCCATTTGATTGGAAGTGGGTGCGTTGCTCTCTGAAGCAAGTGGAGACACATATGATGGCTCTGAAGGGTATGGAGTCTGCATACACATATTTTGTTCTGCTATCGGACTGCAAGATACATCCCTTTTATTGATATAAAATTGTGCTTTCCCATCGGATGGCTCATCAAACTGTACATATGGCCACTGATACTCCAAGTCTGTGCTTGGTAGAGTAATGGGGACTTCAGGAATTATCTGTAAAAAATGTGGGATCTGCAAAGTTGAATCAAAGACAGGTCCATTGTTGAAAGTTGCGGCATCAGAAAAGCCATCCCCACTAGAACATGAAGTGATGGTTGAATCCTGTTCAGGAGATAGAATCATATTTCCAACCTGCTTTTTGGCCATAGGTGAGGGGATGTTCTTCTTGTTGACAGCAGTGAGTACACTGGGAGCTCCACATAGATATCCATCAAAAGTTAGTCCTAAAGAAGAAGATTGGACACACAATTATTAGAGATAAATGTAAAACCTTGCAACAAAATGGTACAAATAACCGAATTGCGCAGCCAATCTACAGTTGGAATGCTAACTTGCTCACCTTCAGTGCTTCCATTCAAGAGACTAAAGGGTGGGACTAATCCGTCAGAGTATGAATCATGTCTGAAATCCAAGGTTGACATTGACATATGGCACGGCAGTGATGAAGAAGTAGCATGATAGGCAACCTGTTGGATGGGGCATACATCATCCATTTTATTTTGGATCAAGGTTTGCAAACAACAATTCAGATTCTCCTGGTTAATATATTTCACCTGAAGAACAGTTGAGGAATAAAAATTCAGCAAAATATTTTAAATAATATCCCAAAATCATTCAGATAATAATTCATATCGTAGGATTTTTTCACTTGTATCTTAAAAAAAAAAGATTTTTTTTTTTTTTACAGTGGATTAAAATGAATCATCCCAAGCGAGAGTACCTGAAACTCTTGGATAGATTTCCCAACGAAAGATATCAATCTGTGTGCATTTTTCTGTTCTATGTGGATTACTATATTGATTTATTAACGGAGACCATCACAGGGACTTGTATACCCAGTTAGACACAAGGTGAGACCACTTTATTCTGTTATCTTAATAAAAATTTTGTTGCCAATACATTGTACATTATCTGTTTGATTTAATTAGTTTCCGCCAGGTTTGGTTTGCCTTATTCTACATAATCGTAAAAAGCCGAACTTTATAATCCTTGAAGACATTTTTTTCATAATTAGCACAGCGTTGCTCGATGAGCATACGTTTGTAAGTGCGCACAAGCATACGAACATAAAACCAAGATATCAATGCTTGTGTGACAAATATGAACATAACCATGCTTTAAATATTCTAAAGCTATCATTTGGATGTCATGTTAGAGAACGGAGCATCTACTCTCATGAAATCCTTCTATCAGTCTGAATCAATCACTTGGAGATCGAATAGACCAGGACTGTCCCGATATGAGCTTCTTGGAAGCAAAATGTAAACTTAAGAATCATTTGTGTTTGATGAGTTATGACTTCTTTTTTAAAAGAATTAACCACACAATAATATATTTATGTCGGTTACAGACTCTTTATCGCTTTTGGTACATTGGTTTATATGTAGTCGGGTTGGGCAAATTTAAAATTTCCCAAACAAAAACGCCACCGTTTTTATTTTTTCCCAAACCTTTTTTTTCCAGAACCCTAAATCAATTCTCTAAGCTTTAAAGTATCATTATCGTTTAAAATTTGGGTATGAAGAAACAAGAACAACACCACTACCACGTCGCTTTTGCTTCATAACTTCAAAACCCTAAACTGAGAACGACGCCTTTCATGTCAAGACTCAGAAACCCTAACCCTAAAAGAACCTAAGCAAAGCTTTTAGCTCTTAATTCCGGCGACAACGTCAATTTCCGATGAGAAGATAAGATAATCGCAGTGAATAAATATTTGCTTTCTTCTAGAAAAAAAAAAACAAAATCTTTCCATGATTTTGTTACCGTTAAACAAGAATAAAACTAAACAGTAAAATTAGAAGAATACATTACGAAACCCTAAAAGTAAAGAGGGAGAGAGGGAGAGACCTGTTTAAGCCGTTTCTCTCTCCTTGATTTTCGAGAACCGTGGTGGGCCAGCGATGCTTTCTTTTATCAATTTTGTTTTATTTTACTACCAACCAACCCATGACCACGACTGCGAGATTAAAGGTGATATAAAATAAGTAGAGTAAAATCATAAAAAGAACAGTTTCCGTGTCGTAAACTGATAACTGAAAATACAAAAATACGCTTCAATAATTAATTAATTAATTATACAATCCTTTATTGCGATCGCTTCTGAATTCTGATTCAGTCTCGAGCAGTCCCGCGTGGCGCATGTTAAATCAAAGTGTCAGATTCGATCAACCTTTTCATTAACGAGTTTTTTTAAGTGATTAAGTATCGTATTATCATGATATTTATAATTAAATATATATTTTAAAATTTATATTATTATATTTTTATTTTATAAAGTATATGTCTAGTCAAATATTTCTCATGAGAGATAAATGTCTTCACTCATACTCGAAAAAAAATTTCATTCATATTTCATGAGAGAGAAAAAAATTTTAAGTAATCTCTACACAATTATATTTAATTAAGAAAAATTAAGTTTATGAGAATTCGAACCATTACCCTTATAATTATGTTTGAGGCAATAGTTCACCACTGAGTTACAAACCCAAGTGGCATTTACAAGTTAATCTTTAGACAAAAAATTATTCAGTTTATTATCGTAGGTGACGTTTGTTTTTTTATCTGAAATCTGAATAAACCTGAATTAGTCTGAATTCTGAATAGATTTGAATGTCTGAATCTGAATAATATGTTTTTTTTTTTTGGTCTAAATCTCTAAAAACAAGTATTAAGTTATTATTTTTTTAAACTTAAAAAACTGAAAATATGTACTTTTACATTTGTATTCTTATTAAATTTGAATGTCAAATAAAAAATATATTAAATTTCATAATATTTTAACATCTACAAGTAAAACTACATTCAAGTGAATACATAATGATTTTGGAATTTTAATATATAAAATACCATAAATGTCAAATTTTATCACTAAAAAGATTAGCAAAGCTAGTTGATTAATATATAAGTGAATGCAGGAAAACGTAATTGAAAAGAAGAAAATAAAAAAAAATCCAAGTCAAGTGCTTGCCTAGTGAGAAATTAATGGGAGATTTAAGAACTAGATAAGAGAAGCAAAGTGAGGAGGAATTCCATGACGGCTAAAAAAAAAAAAAAAGATGAGATTATGTAGGATAAACATTTATGGGTGAGTTTTGAGATAAGTATAAAAAATAAATTATAAAATAGGGATATTTTTTATATTAGAAAATAATTGACTTAATTCAGATTTCTCCATTTAGTAAAAAATAAAAAATTGGCTTATTTTATTAAGTCAAAATTATCTAAAAAATTCCATTAAATTATAAAAACAAACACCTAAAATTAACTTAATTAATTTAATTAAGTTACTTTAAATTATTAAATTAAAAAATAAACACTACCTTAGATATTTATATATGTAAAGTGCGTAACTGTCCTGCCGTTTGATCAACAGTTTATTTTTAGTTGATAGACCAGCCAATACCTACAGATTTGATATCAATACTACTACTCAAATTGACAACAAAAAAATTAATATGCGGGCTGATTAACTTTCAAATGAGTGGGTGAGCGATGCAACACGATCCCGTGGCACCTCGTGGTTGGGTCGTACAATGCCACGTCATATCGTCACTCGTTTACCATTACTGAAATGATTAGTCACGCATAACGACCGTATTACTCTCAAAAGGTTTTTACAAATTTCACGGCTTTCAGATATTAACATCAGCCAAAATTTCCATGCAAGTCTTTTTTTTTTTTTTCTGAGGCAGAGCTGCATAGGATTGATATGAGCAAAAGCAATAACAGAATTTGAAAGAACAAGCCGAACGAAATTGCGAATGCATTAGAGAATATTAACAGCTCTTAAATCTGAATGTTATTCAAAATAAATCTTACAAATGGACATCATCCAACTAGTCTACTGCCTTAATACAAGTATCCCCTTGCTAGACAGGGAAACAAAATCTCAGATGAAGATCTGTCAGTAAAACTGAGTAAGATTTTTCTACAAGTTACTGCTATAATGATGTCCAACTCTGTTTACCACCACCTACCACGAGGGCGAAACCTGTCATACTCATCCATACTGCGAGATAAATATTCGCGGCTATAGTCATCTCGGTATCTATCTAGATCATAATCAGGTGGGGACATATGTCTATTGGAGTATGGTGAACTATAAGAACCATGACTCGCATAATCATCAATATCTCTGTCAGAGTATGACCTCCCGCGGGTAGGGCTTCTACTGTGAGAACTGTAATAATCATAACCACCATACCTTGGAGGATAACTAGAAACTGGGTCGACACCAGGAGGACCATCATCTCTGTAATCCCTAGACCGTCTTTGTTCATGGTGACGCCCTCTGCTAATTGATTCTGCATAGTGGTTCAATCTGTGGTGTGAGCGGTCCCTAGATGAATCAGAACTAGAAGGCCTAGCCGCCCAAAGTCTTTCATCCGCATTTTCTGGGATTGGTGCATTTATTCCGGGAAATTCAATGGTCATTTTCCTCTTTGATGCGGGATGGCCTGTTTCAATTATTTCCCCATCTTCTTGACCTTCCTTGATTTCCCCATCAGCGTATATAGTAATCCCTGATGGTTGATCATCATCTTCTGAGTCTACATACATTAATATAAGAATTATGAGTTTAATGAATTTAAATGAAAATAGGGGACTAGCATTTCACAATCTATATGATAACATGTAGAAGCACGCTTTCACTGACCAAGATACCCAGGTGGATACCCAAGTTCTTTCATTCTGTGAAGCCAAGGCGGTGGATCAAGCTCCTGTACGACAACAAATAACACAAATTGTGACCAATTTTATTATGTCATAAAAGAAGTCTTATTTTGTTAAAAAAAAAGTCTCTTACGAATAAAAAAAGTCGATAGTGGTCATCTGCCACTAGTACATTCGAGGAAAAGAAGAGAAATAACTTGAACACACAATCACTTGCATGACAAGTTGCCGTTGGTTGGAGGAAGATCAACAATTTGAAAAGGTTCAAACAATCTCGACTAATAGATGAAATTGTTAGAAGTTGAACCATAGAACTACTTTGAGCAGTGATAACTATGAAGGGAAGTGCAAGCATGTAATATGCAATGCACAATGCACTCATCATCAGACTTGAAGAAGAAAGTGTGGAATGTTAATATATATACGTGCACATAAGGGCATTTATTTGTACTAGCCTAATAATGGTAATAGGCAAAGGCACACTAAAATGTGTTCACAAAGAATTGATAAGAGAGGAAATAAAGAAACCACATACCCCAAGACCTAAAAGTTGCCGTGTTTCAGCATCAAGTGCACCAGGCCTTAAACCATCGTACCTTCCGCCAGCAGAGTTCTGATAATATCGCATTGGATTGCGAGAAGCAGAATTCTGATTACGTTTGGACTTGTGCTGCTTTCGAGCATTATTAACAGCGTCTTTGTCACGAGGCTTCGGGCATTCCTTTAAAGAATGACTATAAGAACCACAATTGAAACAACGACTAGCATCATCTACTATCTCCAAGCCTCTGCAAGTACAGGAAAAATTGCTTAGAAATATCAAATAACAGATGCAGACTATCAAAACCACCAAAAAGAACTATTTGATATTTTTTTTAAGATCCTCAAACTATGTAACAAAGTTGAAGCTATAAATTATGCCTTTAATAAATTTGAAGTTTTCAACTTATGCCATCAAATGTGTGTGTGTGTGTTTATATGTATGTATGTATATGTATATGTATATTTATATGTATATGTATATGTATATGTATATGTGTGTGTGTCTATATATATATAGTTTCAGATAAATGGAAAGCATCATCCCAGGAAATACAAATATAAAGAACACTTACCCCTCCAAATTACTCGAACCATCCCCTGATGTCAAACCCAATGCATATCCACGATCATAAAGAGGTGTGCTGTGGCTATCCGAAGGAATGAAATTCTTATTCTGCTGATTCCTTGTTTGGTTGTCTATCCAAAAAGACTACACATAAAAGAATAGTTCAAAGGAAGATTTCTATGTAAAACAGAAAGCAATGAAGCTCAAGTACAACATTTTATTTGCTTTTGTCCAGAGTATAAGTGTGACAGAAAAGATACAAGTAAAATTGAAAGAAATGTTTCATTAATGTATTAACCACCACAATCCAGTCCCCACAATAAAGCAATAGTAAAGCAGTTGGGGATCTCTTCTCAGGGTGCCATGTATGTGACAGGTGTCAGATTCAAAGCAGTTATTCTGTCACTAGCCTAAAAAAGATATGAAATAAGAGTACCCTTTCTGAATACTTTTTACACAGAGTAGTAGTAATTCTATCAGCTGATTAAACATTTTGTATTCTCTAAGTGAATTTCATACAAGCCCATCTTTTACTCACGCATCCTCACACTTTATCATCTTGTAATTCAATCTTCTATAACAGCCTTCTGAATCTGATTCATGAAAATTAGAATTTTGAAGTATTTAAGTCCAATAAAAAATGGCATTATTTCATGCTTGTACATTTTTTAAAATAAATATTCTGCAATTGGTTCTTTAAAAAGCCATTTAATCATTTGAAGAAAACAAATTAATAAAATATTTTTGAAATCAGGGAAGATCATTTGCAACAACATTACAATCAGCTTATGATCCGTAAATTTGAGGAAAAACTTAACAAAAAAAGTGTTGACCATTAAAGATAATAACTGTTAATATATGTACAAGGTTAATGCTTGGCCTACATATTAAATGTGTCGATGAATGTAAAAACATAAATAAGGCACTTACAACTGCAGGGCCCTTCTCCTTGCCAACACGTATAGCTGGAAAGAAAGTCTGCTCACCAAATTCAATGCCTTCATTTGGATCCTATAAGAATTGGAGCAAGAATGCAAACCAAGCTCAGGTTAAGGCTCAGAAAAGCATAACAGAACAGAATTGCAGAGACAGCAACGTATAAGCCCACTGTTGGTATGAAGAAACAAAGCTAAAGTACAAATGCAAAATATGACTTTGAACATCAGATAAGTTTGAGGAATTGAACCAATAATCAGGAAAGATTCTACTTTGAACATCAGGTAAAGTTGAGCCAACAATTAGGATGTTTTATATAATGAATGGATAATGTGCTGCCTCCCATACTTGAGAGAAGAATAGGTACTCCACATCATCTCAGCACAATTCGTTGTCTCCTCCAACCAGACTTATGTTAGTTCTTTTCTATCTTTAAGGTTCCATGATGTTTTGAATACATCATCAGATCTGCCGTCAGGGCTAATAAATCATTTTCAAACTTAGGAGGTATTGCCATTGACAATTTTCATGGTAATCCTCGTAAAAGCAGAAAAGATTAATACAAGAATATGAGAATGTGTATGTACGGCTTCTATCTACGGGAGAAAGACCAACAGTGAGAAGAACAATTATAAAGGATCAAGCAACGGTTCGTCATTACCCATGCAGCCATTTGATTAACAGATTTTGTTCCCATTTCGAAAGACAAACCAACCAGAAGCACTTCATTCATCTTTCTAAGACTCTCAACTACTTAGATCAAACCTAATCATTACTCATATCTAGCAACAAAAACTCCAAAGCTACTTTCATTTGATTGACAGGTTAAATCTCCAAGAATAATCAAAATTATTGCACTGGGTGAGTAAACCTAGTCCATGCAAGTGTGACTTTATATGCAAACAAGAACTACAGTATGTCCCAACTTATCAACTTCTCTGACATGGGATCCTAGATCAGAGAGGAAGATATTGTCTAGATAATTACATATTCACTATGGTTCACACATAAATTGATAGGGAAAGTGTATATCTATAGCTGATACATAATGCATGCTAACTAACACAAGTCACTACAGTTCATTTTAGGGAAAAAGAAATAAGACATGAAAAGATGTTTATCTGCCTCATTTTAAATAATGCAGCCTTTAAATTGGTAAGAGGAGAGAAATGGGACGGGTTAGAAGTCAAAAATCAAAAACCAACTTCCACCAGCAGTACTTACATTTGATGATGAACCAAATTGAGCTTGCCATTCTGACCACTGCTGTAATAATTCCTCAAGTTTCTGCTTACTAGCTCTAGAAAAGGGCAAAAAATTACCAAATATTTAGTGATTGAATAAATAAAATGATCTAATAGAAGAGCTAGATATCTCTTAGTCACAACTTATAGGAAAGAACACAAATACAATTCTTTTTTCCTTTTTTTATAAACGCTCCCAATCCTAACCTCGTTAAGGAATTATAAATTACATGCACTGAAGGTTGTTCTTCATCCAGTGTCATCCGGGCTCTCTTAACACCGGATATAGCTGCCATTTTGATTATGGAAAACAAAATTAGGAGCATTTATTTAAATGATACACTAAATCAAAGTCCATTTGCATTAGTATCCAGAAAAGATTAGTGCACCCAGAGTTAGAGAAACATACAAGAAACAAGGTTAGGATATCAAATGTTAAAACAGGATACAGCTGACATCCTTCATGCGGTTGTGGTTGGGACTGCGATTTCCAATTTCAAGGCAACCATTTTGAACATATATCCTGGAGTCTGATTCCACAATGGTTGCAGCCAATTCAACATTTGTTGTCACCTCAACATTTACATTCGAATCATCAACAACATCCTTCCCCACTTCTCCTTCCTCTATTAACTGACCATCTTCAATCTCAACATTGTGCTCGTTAAGCTCCATGCTCTCACCATTTGAATCACCTTCTTTCTTCTCAGAATCATTAGGTTGAAAATCAGATTTTCCAGGCTCACCATCACAATCTGGCATTTCATTGTTCTCCTCTTCACAGCCAGAAGGGCTAGAAGCTGGGAGGTCAATAACATCCTCAGCTTCCATATATAAACAGAAAGGCAAATATCCAATGTATGAGGTCCCCTGATCAACCACCCAGATTCCCTGCATAAGATGAACCACTCTCAGTGCAACAGAAAACCACAAAAAATATCACACACCAAAAACACCGTAAGGGAACTACAACAAGTATATCAGAACAAGAAAACAACAAAAACATAATCTTAATTAACAATATACCAACATTTAAGGCAAAATCCAAAAAATGTTTGTTAAAACAGCAGTTAATAAGAACATGAAGTACAAGATGGACGACATAAAATCAAAACCAGAGTACATCAACTACTTCAAGCTTCTATCAAATACAATTTTCTCTCCGAGTAGCACCACAATTCCAATGAATCAGTCCTAAATAAAGCTTCATCTACATACACTAATAAAAATACATTACTGGCAATCAAGATTTTGGCTTGAACCAAAACCGTTAGAAGTTGAAAAATCTTTTCTACTAATTTTACAATAAGCAGAGGAAATTAGGGTTCTGATTAACAAAAATGACGATGTGCGTACAACATATATATATGGAGTTGAATTTTAGCTTGATTGCCGAGAAATGAAACTTTCACTAAATTAAACTTAAATTTGCGATCTTTAACCACCGCAGGGACGAAAATTATAAACAAGAAATTTTCTCAGCAGCCAAACAGAAAACAGAAAACAGAAAACTGAAATTAGGTTTTTGATTAGAGGTTTTTACCTTTGTTATTCGTTGATGATTATTAGATCTCCGCTTTTTAGTTCTCTTCCTCGGGCTTTCAACGTTTTATCTTCTTTTAGAGAGGCGGCGATTGACTGTGTCGCGGAGTAGGGTAGACTCATTGACCAATAACGACTTTTGAGACGACATGTCGTTTTTGGTCATTTTTACTACTGTGTTTTATTTCACCTATAAAATTTAATATACTCTAATCGAGCTGATTTTTTTTTTGTTTTTGGGAAAAAAATCCAAAACGAGAGTGTGTGTGTGTGTGTGTGTGTGTGTGTGTTCTCTCTACTCGCCAGTAATTACGAGCTTCAGTTTTGAAAATTGCAATGAGAAAACTCAATCATAAGGATTAGTGATCTATGAAATTATAAATAAAAAACGTTAATTATAGAATGTGTAACCATGAATCCTCTAGTTAATTGAAGACAATGTCCTCCTCCTCTTCAACACTAGCATGCTTTTTATGCTACTCGACATTGACTCCACCACTTCCCCTTTGTGCTGCAACTTTCCTTGTTTCAGAAGCAATGGATTAATGAACCCCCTTGAGCTTGAAGCTGGCTCTGATGGGCTTCTTCTGTACTCCTTATCCATTATCTCATCACCATCACTTTCTGCTTTAATGGGTGCCTTTGCTTTTGCCTTTGCCTTAGCTTTGGCTGTTGACTGATCTTTATCCTCGGAAACCCAGCTGGTTTCTCTTTCGCTGCTACTTTCTGCAGAAGAAGTTGCACTCAATGTGTGAAAGATGGTAACACTTTCTTTCTTGGCACCTTGAAACGAGTAGCTTCTGTTTTTTGCATCATAAACTGGAGGGAGGGATTTTGACTCTGAGCTTGCTGCAGCTTCATCGCGGCCCAAACTGTATGTTGTTGAGAGCTTCTTCTCAACGCTCCGTCTTTCACGTACCAAACTACCGATTTTTTCGATCACTTCATTGGCTACTGCATCCTCTGCAACCTTTTTCTTCAGTTCTGTGATTGATCTATCAAATGCTTTCTTCTTGAGTTGGAGTGATCTCTGAAAGGGCCAAAAGTTAAAACCATTGCCAAAGATTTTGGGTGTGTGATTTAACTATAATCTTGTTAATGCTGTTACATATTTTTGGCTTTAAAGTACTCAAAATACAACATTTTAGTAAGTTGCTAACTAAATAAACAAAGCAGAGCCTTTTCTAGAATGAAAATGTTAAAGTTCAAGGCTTACTCTCTTTTCAAGGAAATTTCCCAGATGTTGGCCTTGGAGCTTCTTTTTCCTCCAAAATATACAACAGAATCGCACTAGCACTGCTAAAACTAGCAAGACTACAGACTCAAAAAAGAGGAACAGCAGTATTGCCCTTTCGTTGCCTGAAGAAATTGAGAGCCATGTGTTCAAAAGTTTTCTTTCTTTATTTCTTGATTCATTTCTTAGAGTTCTGTCAACTTACCTGTGTAGATACTAGGCGGCTTAGGCCTTGTTTGAGAGCAACTAGCTACAAGTTTCTGATCTGGTAACGGATAAAGAATCAAATGCAACACATTTTTCAGCGTAATAACTTTAAAAGAGTGGTTTCACTGATTCTTACACTTAGTACGGCATGGCAGTGGGTTGCCAGTCTCTGCATCAGCATCGACTCATCAATTTTACTGACATATGATGTTGGTTCTTCAAATGGAATTAAAAACACTTGGTGAATATGCGTATGCTTTGATGAGAAAATCTTACTTGAAGCAGTGAGAAAAGCAAGAACAAGACTCTCATCTAGTACAAAATGCTGCAGATCACTCTTTGACAAGAAGGATGAGAATTGGCCTACAACCATCAAACACTGAAAGCAGTTAGACATGCAGCAATAAGGAAACTGAAATCTAACCAACAAAAATCAAATTTCGAAGAATCAGAAACTGAAGTTACCAGGATAGCTTTCAGACCAATATACGGCCCCAGTAGATGGAACCAATAAGGAGAAGACTGCACTTTTGGGGTTCATTGGGGAAACAAGAGTATACTCACCACTAGTGCGAGTAATCTTTTGATTCATCTCAGTTTGGGATTTATAAACTGCATAGCCAGAGCAATCAAGAAGTGGACTAACTTGGATCACTGAATCTGAAGTATGTGATTTCGAGAATTTATTGAGAACCCCAGATGGGGAAAATGAGTACAGGAAGCCATCTAATGAACCAACAGATATCCAACCTGTTAACAGAAAAGTGAGAAAAATTTGAAGAAAAGCAACTTCATCATCAAGGGCTATGTAGATGATGAAAGTAACTTACCATTAGAGTCAACTACTGGAGCATATTCTGCAGAACCTAATGGTCCAACGCTTTTGTGCCAAAGTATATTTCCTGAGGATGTGTCTAGAGCCAACACTAGAGCCCTAACTGGTATTGTAACATACAAGTAACCATTGTTTCCAGGGGTGAGAGTAAAAGCTTTGTCAAGTGAACTCAAATCCTGGATCCAATTAAAGTAAGGACTACGAGCTGACAATGAGTAAAGTTCGCCTTGAGTATTTGAGATCTGCAAAAGCAAAAATTCTATTCTCGCAATAAGCAAAAGAATTTGTAGACAAAACAGAAAGATTTGGGATGTGAAGTGCTTACATATATACTTCCCTCACATTGATCAATCACGGGGACTGAAGTGAAGTAACAATCAACATCAGTTTTCGTGCAACCTTGACGAAAGCCTAATTGATCTAGCACAGGTCCAGCACTCCACAGAAGTTGTCCGTGTGTCATGAATGCAAAGAGAGCGCGACCTTTAACATTAATGTAAACTGATGAACTCGATGTACTAACTGCAATCCCAGCAATTTCACCTGTTCCCTCTTTACCAGATCCTGTACCGAAGAAAACTTGTGTGGCAGATTCAGAAGTTCCAATCTTCAGAAGATCAACTTTCAGAACTCTATTTTCTGCAACAATATATACCTGCCAATAATAAATCAATAATCATAGGAGATTGCTGGAATACGAATAAAGTAATATGGAGCATTAAGGGATGAACACAGTGCCATTAGTTAAAAGCACTTCAGGAAAGATAATCAGAAAGTTGATTGCTAACCTCTCCTGTGCCACCATGAACTGGAGCCATACCATGGTTGCATGTGAAATCTAAGTCCAAGGACCAAGCAATGGTACCATTACTTTCAAATGCAAAGAAAGTCTTCTCCGAACAAGCATAAATCTTCCCATCTTCTCCAATTAAGGGCTTTGAAAGTCTAAAAGTACTTCTTCTGTAAGGCACTTTAGCAGAAGAGAAAGAGGCAAAAGTCAGAATGGGGAAGCATAAGAGTTATGAATGAAAGGAATCAAAACCAACATCTTGCATTCTTCACGTACTTTAAAAAATAAATAAATAAATAAATAAAACCTGAAAGGGAACTTTCACTAGGGTACTTCCATGATTTTGAGGGCTGAAAAAGCACGAAAAGCAAAGCAAGAATCAGAAGCAAGAAGAGAAAGGATTGAGTCCCTGGCATTGCAGAGATTGCAAGAGAATGCATTTCCAATATCTGTAGAAGAAAAGGTTTTTGGTGGAGTGCTTGGGGTTCCACGATTAGAAGGAATAACCGTTTCCTTAACTGCTCTAGTTTTGGAGGGAACTGGAAGTTTTTGCTATTATCTTCTTTTTTCCCCCCTTCAGTTTTTGAAATAAAGCTTTTGCTAGTTCAAGTTATTATTGGAATTACTCGGGTGACCAAATTATTATTAGTTGAATTAAAATCAATCTATCAGTTGTATTAAACATTCGAGGGCCCTTCTTCATGTTAACAGATTTAACCAAATACCTCACCAGAGAGAAAGAAAAAGTTGGTTTATTTTTACGATTGCTACGATTTGTGACTTAACTTATAAACCTGTAATCAGAAATGGAGTAATCTTTCATCTGAGAAGGGTGAAAGTTTCCCAATTAGGAAACCAACCTTGGCAATTGAACAAATAAATTTGAATAAAATTACAACACTTCTGTCATCATCTTTACCATAATGATTTTACAACACTTCGTAAATCTGTAACCTTTCAGGACATTCAACAAATGGAATCAAAATGAATCAGCCAAGTGTTGCATGTTGTGAGCTTTTCTGGGAAGAAACGGATATCTGATCAATGACTAACAGAGATGATGCATGAAGAGCGTGTGCAACCAGTGCTTGACCGGGCCTGGAAACCACCATACGCTTAAGATAAACCTTACAAACTATGAGCCCTAGAAGGGGCTGATATGTCGAGCCATCCTTAACAAAGGTTCAGGAACAAGCCGTTTTCTTGGAGGTGCCATAGCGTCCTTTGCAAGAGCTTCTTTGTTATCGGCATGTATCACAGCAATAATATGCTCGAATAAATCATCTTTACCGCCTCTAAGAGGATCCTGCATAGCATGGGTAACAAGGTAGGGAAAGGTTGGAAGGCAACTAGGAAAGGGATATAGCAACAGCAGACAACAGCTATTACATTAGGGCATATAGTCATAGAATGCTATTAAGTCTAGCAAATTACACAAATAAATTTTTTTTCTTAACTATCTAGATGGAAAAAAATTTATCCAACCACATGTTCAGAACTATAAAATAACTGAGAGAATTATGTCCATCAGTGGAAATCAATAATCTGAATACTTCCAGCTCCAAACAACTTATTTGCCAGAAAATTTGCATCCAGCCATAGGTGGTTAATGACATTATTTCACGGTTTCATTAACCCATGTCTGAGAACAATTATGGGATATTGGTAATCCAAACAAGACTGATGAAAAGCATGGTAACCCATGTCTGAGAACAATTATGAAAAGCATTGACCTAGAATAATTGATAAAAACTGATGAAAATTACAATAGACATCCAATCATGACTTACTTGCAGAAACAAGTCTGTGTGACTTTTCCCAGGATACAAAACCAGCTTAGGCTTGGCTCCAACCTTTTGAAGAGCATCTGCAAATGCCATACTGCAGACGACAACTTAAATATCAGGAATAACAGAAATACACAGAAATTTTAGGAAATTTGTAATAAAGCTATTTCATATAATCATATTCCAACAGTCTGATAGACTGGATGCATTTCGGTTTCCATTTTGTTTTTCTCATTTTGCAAATACCTCGTGCACCTTTAGCACCAATATCTTCATGACATTATAAACAAATAATTTGAACAAGGTAACACATCTTATACTTGACATGAATAGTATCTGATTTGATACTAACAATACTTCACCGTCATTTAATTTAATGAAAACCATGATATGGCATAAAAGCACTACCAGTATACACCTTTGCTATATTTATTTTTGTAGATCCAGAATATAAACATAGCAATGATATCGAATACAAGGGAATACCATGCCGTATCAATCTAGAGAAGCACATTCTAACCTGGCATCTGATGGTATTGAGTAATCTGAGGTTCCATGAAAAAGTATAATAGGAGGTAGGAGAGAACTAGCATCTCTAATGCTTGGGTCCTTTATTCTGACTTCGGGAGAAAATACTGGAAGGGATTCTTCTCCTTCCATGATGCTGTAGCAGCAAATCACAACAAAACTCATCTATAGCAATGAACATGATAAGGAAAAAATTGACAAGCATGTTTTGATCAGAACCAATAAATTTATCATCTGCAGATTACCTTAAGAAAATGGAACGATAGAGGCCACGGTTGTGGAAATGATCTACTAAATTAAGTAAATTGTACCTGTTAATAGAATATGAAAGGGAATTATAAAAGTATAGAACTATGTGGAAACATCAATGAAGGAATCAATCAACATACTGGAAGAACATTACTGCTATAAGTTTCTATCACCTTCAATACATCAAACCTAGAAGTTCATGATTTTAAACATTTCAGTACAACAATAGACAACCTTCAGTTACTAAATTAAGTAATACCAGTGCTGATAATATATTGACAGAAAAATTTTTAAACTGCTTTGCTAACATTCTTTAAACTCCCACAGGGTTCATAATAAAGGAACGGACAGAAAAGTTACCCTCCAGATAAACCAAAATAATATTTTATATGGGAAGCGCTCCACGAGATGCTCTCTCCTGTAGATTCTTTGACTGCTTGCTCCAGGAGAGCACAAGAAGAAATATGTGCACCAGCTGATTGCCCCATTAGATAAATCCTACTCAAAAACAAATATCAGAAATCAATGGTACCATTTGAAGATCAAACTGTGAATTCAGGAAAACGGGAAACCAGCCTATCACCTGTTAGGATCACCTCCATAATCAGCAATGTTGTTGAAGACAAATGAGATGCCCTGAGAAACGTCTTTCACCATGTCACTGATAGTTCCCTGGGGAAAATTTCTGCGTTGACATAGGCTAAAGTAAATTTTTATGAACAGATAGTACAAGAAGCTCTATTTGCTAAACTTTATACTAATTTTGAGCATGCTCTTGGTGGAGAGAGAGTTATATGGATAAACTGACAAATCAGCATGTCAAATTTGTCAGTTTATCCAGATTCGAAACTTGCTTAACTGTTATGAATAACATAAAATGAAATAACTTTTCGTACTTCCAACACACCCCTTCAGGAATGGATGTGAGAGGCATTATATTCCAAACGTATCAGGCTAAAGGCACCAGCCAATCTGTGGAAACACATTTTCTTTTTCATATTTTCAAAAAGTTGGACATCTAAATGATGTAAAATATGACTCCGACATTGTATTGCTTGAACTGAACAATTACCTATAATCAAGGCATGCAACTATAATGTCTCTTTCCGCCAATTGCCTTCCTAGAAGAGAACCCCACGCTTTGTACCTAAACCAACATGAAACCAAAAATATAAATAAATAAATAAATAATAATTCCAACGTAAAAGTCATATTATGAAAGGAATTATACAGTAATTTAAAACAAAAATACTACAAATCATCAGAGAATGAGGACAGTAGTATGGTTCAAAACAGTTGGCACAACAAAGTACAACAAGTCCGCACCTTCAGTGAGGTAACAAACAAGGTAGACAACGGGTTTTGTGCATATATTAAATGGTCATCATAAATGCAACCGGGAAAGATGATTGTTGATAAGACATGGAATTGCCAAAACTATTGTTGAAAATGAAGGACGTAATGACCACATTACACCTCTTAGCATGTCTTTGATGTCAAGGGTCTGCAAGCAAAAGTGAATCCAACACCAAAGTTTGATGTTAATTCCTCATTCACATGGATTCTCCATATGTCTTCTTAATGTCACAACACAGATAAAAGTACTCTGTGATTCAAAGGGCTTCTCAAGCCAACTATGATTTAGAGAATAAGAAATTGCTTCCAAAATCAGTATCAAAACCATATGGAGCCATCATATTTTTGAACTTTCTTCTCAAGCTCTTCTTCTCAATTAGGTGGTGGTATTCTATAGCAGAGGAGAGGGGTGAGTGTGACTGAATTTTTAGCCTAAAACTGGTACCTATATGGGTTCCTGAAATTTTAGGAGATCTTGAAGGTAATGAGGCAGCTACTCAAAATTACTCACCCAATAATCCAGGCTCCACCAGTTACAAACACCACAACTGGCTTCGGTCCATCATTATTTGTGGGAAAATGTAGGTCCAACCTGTATTGTAATAGTAGAAGTAAATTAAGTCTGCATTCTGTGACCTGAAAAGGTCATAGAACATAGGGAATAATATATTAACTATTAACCGCATCACACATTTGCTAACCTATTTCTGGGTTGATCTCCATAAACAACACTCCGCCTGACTTGGCTCGAGAAAAAATAATAATATGCAACTGCAGAAGATCAAAAGCAGATGTCTCATAAATCTTTTACACTTCAGCAATTATTAATTTCCTCCCTAATCGAAAACAATCCAATCCTTGTTAAAAAAAAAAAATTATTTATGCACGAGAAAAGGAAAACAGGCACCTTGGAGAAAGCCGGGCAAAAGTAACATAGCATAACAACCAAGAGCAAACAATCTTGAGATCCACCGATAGCCTAACCTGAATGAAAATAAATGATTACAAGAACATAAAAATGTTGCGAACAGAACGTAAATAACGGCAACCCGCCACAAACACCAAGGTAATAATTAATAATCCCAAAGTTTCATATCGATGCAAGCACAATAACTTGAACAGAATCAACATTTTTTTTTTTTCCTCTGTTTGTTTCCTAAGACAATTGCGGGACACAAAGGCAAAACTTTCTCAACTCATGCCAACATGTGTCAAAGCATAACTAACAAAAAAAAAAAAAAAAAGAACAAAATCTGAAACAAATTCACATATAAACAAACACCCAGATATATCCATATTCAACCGATCAGATGCCATCATAAAAACAGGTGGAAAAAAAAACACAGTACCCAAGATATCGAAGAAGAGTGAAGGTTAGCCTGGTGATAAGATAAGTCTCAGCGGCAGCGTGCCCAATATCTCGGCTAAACGAATTCTGCCGTCGTGGCTTCTCCGGCTTGATTCCGGCGGGTCTCCGGCGCCTCTGCTGATTATTGCTACCCACATAATTACTAGAGGGACCAAACGACACCATCGGCTCGGTCTCCATATCGTCATTCATAATTTTAGTTGTCTATTTTTCCACTATCACCCTAATGAAACACACCCAAAAACAAAACCCAGAAAGCAAAATAAAAGGTGTTTTGTATTAATAATATGGTTGGAGATTGGATCTTGGATTGTGGGTCGTTAATGATATGCTTTGAAATGAGTGCAATGATAATGGAACAACGTACTTCATGTGCAGGCAAATACAATGTTGTTCTTGTTTGTGTTTGTGCGTTGTGTGTGTGTGTTTCTTATTTTTATAAGAAAAGAAAAGAAACAAAAAAAAGGGCACAAAAACATCCTCAATTTGTTTGCTCTTGCTAGGAATGATTTACTTATTTGTCTCTCCTCAGCTTCTCGTCCATTGGTGGTGGGGCCACTTAACGCGTATCTTATCGATGTAATGTCTAGTCATTGAAGCTTGTAAGAAAGAGATTCTTTGCATAATGTTGATGAGTTCCAGTGAAGTGTTCATCTTCATCTTGATGGAAACGTGTTCGTTTGAAAATTGTGGCGGTTCATGGAGTGCATCATGCGAGTAGGACTCGTGGTACGACATGAGACATCAAAATAGAGTAGGTCGTCAAATTTGATTGGATTAATATTATTTCATCATTATTTTAAAAAAAAAAAAAAGTCTTTTGCTCTGGCTTTGACTATTGCGAGTACTAATAAGTTATGGAGTTAGTAGTACGTAAACATACACTCCCAAGTTTAAGTTGATTTGTTTATTGGTTGTTTTGAGTGTCCGGTGACAATTAGCAAGTAGCCAAGAAAGTTTTTAATAACTTGTGACGTGGTTTAGTAGCGCTGGAGTGGGTTAACTCACAATGAGTAAAATATAGCAGAGTCGGTTTTCTTTGTTATTTGAATGTAGTAAATTTAATTCCATATTCAAGCTTGTATAGGTTTATTCTAGACTACTTTTCATTAATCTACACACTTCGATTCATCTACTTGCCCAAAGTCCATTCATTGCCCTGTACACAAATTATGTGGCTGCTCAAACAAAAAATAGCGGCTGCCCCATTTAACGCCCTTGGAGACGTCCCATTTTCTGGTGGCTTCAAGAAAATGCCACATAGCACGCACTCGCATCTCGATTACCCTTTGGCCCCAAAACAGCCAACAAGCTACTTGTTACATGCTTACATGTCACGAGTGCTTTTTTGGAGTCTAGATTAGTTTATTTTTTGAAAAAGAAAAATGAAATTTTATATGTTTCTTTACAGTTTTGAAAAAAAGCATAAGAATAATCGGATTGGGTTTTGGGATTTGTTATAGAATGTAGTTAGAAATTCTAAATGCACCCATGCATATAACTAAAATTCAACAAAAAGGAGAATAATAATTGTTTGTTGTTTGCGATATATCATCAATGATAAATAAAAACAGAGCAGGGTCAAGTTTTGACCACAAAAATTTGAGGAAGCCGCTTTGCAGGACCAAACACATGACACATCTAGTAAAAATACAGAACAAAAGAAAGGCAGAATGTTGATAATTAATCGAAGAATCCGCCTACAGTCGAGATGGCTACTTCATCATATACCTAAATTCTAAATTCAGCTTTTCTTACAAAAATTGTATTCAAGTAAATCCCATGTAGAGTCTTTCCTTTTGTGACCCTACATGCTCACCTCAATACTTCTATCTGAACCACCAGCGCTGAATAGTGGAAATTGGAGTGTTCAAGAACGGTGCATAACGATAAACAAGTGGATTGACAGTCCTCCCTATCTTTGCCCACACGCTTTGATGGTAACCAGCACTCACAGGCGCCTGATACATGAGTTTCAAGAGCTGCCAGACAGATTTCAAACAGAGAGAACATTTTTAGATTAAGTTATATAGCTGCAGCTCATATGCATTACCGCATATGTTTTCTCTGCATTAACTACAATTTCTCTCTATCGAATGCATCTGATGATAAATCATTCACCTACTATAAAAGTGAAAGTAGATTCAACCATCATGTTAAGAATCCTCATAAATGATGACAGAGAATTTTAAATGGAAACCGCCAAAGGCATAATATGTTAAAGAGTAACAAAGAAACCCTGGAACATCCGGATATAATCCAGTTTGGGGTAACATAGAGGAACATATAGAATGCAACATTGATCACCATATAAAGAAAATACATCATTATCATATCAAAGCAATAATATATTCATTCTACCGACTGTTAGACTGCATGGAAAAAAAAATTGTGGCACAAAATATCCATAGAAAATAAAGCTATGTAGTAATAGTTAAACCAATCTATAGAAGAGAGGTAGAATGTCCAACCTGCCAGTACATGAATGTTTGTATTATGTTACGCTGCCACCTGTATGAGTAATTAAAAGACGAAGCAAATTAAACAAAATCGTATAAAAAGGATCCATTCAAGCAAGTGAACTAGGAAGAAATGATTTGAGAAACTTACGACAACAGAGAGATAATTAGAAGGAAGCCAAGTCCAATCTCAGCATGTGAAGTAAGTATGCTAAGGGTAGTTGAGTTAGACTCCACCCATACGCATGCATCTTCCAAGTATTTCCTGTCACCAAAAGAGAAATGATTGAAAATGTTTTATGAATTCAATTATTTAAAACACATACAATATACAAATTACAAATATAAACATGTACATAAAACCAAAACTACTGACTTTGTAGGCTGCACAGCTACCAAAGAAATCATACCGTCAAGTGAAAGTGTGCCTAAATGCTCTCTGAGAATTTTTATTCTGTCAAAGGCTCTTACTTTGTAATGAAGTGCTTAGTGATTTTCATATTTATTTATTTATTACTAAACACTTGAAAACAAACATAAGTTCATGTCATAGCAAATTATAGTAATTCTTATACCTGTACAAGATGGAACGACTAAAATTACGCCTTAAGAACTTCGCAACATGTTCAACAGAGCGGCATAAAATGGGAATCAAAGCAACTGAAGCAAAGTTCAACATAGTCAGTCCATTATATTAAGTAAGTGACAAGAAAATGTCTGCTATATAGATTGAGGGAAAATCAGGATCAAACTAAGAGAATAACATTTTAGAGACCAAGCAATACTCACATTTTAGGCACAGATGTGAAGTAACAAAGGAAAGGCAGTAGATGAAGTAAATAAAATCTTTGGTTGCTATTATTGACTGAAAGTAGACTTGCAAAGCCTGCATATTCCATGCTCTGGGTTTCTGCATATGGTACATGACTGGTCAATCTAAAAAGAAAAATAGCATAGCATACTAAGTGTAGGATAAAAGGCAATTAGAGGGGTACCCCATAAAGTGAGTACAAAGAATATATAGAAGAACACGCCGTGCCCATAAATGACAGTCTATATGCCCTATTTGAGAGATTCCTTGGTATGAGTGGAAATATTGCAAGCATAGCCACAACAAAAACCTACAAGAATTAAAGCATAGAGGTAAGCTTAAAAAATTTACAAATTAGATGCAAGAACAAGGACAAAGCATAGCCCATTTTGATTGAGATTGCATATATAACTTTTAAGGGATTAACATCTATTGAGGATATTCAATAGTTATAATCAATATTTTTTAATCAAGTCATGTTAAAAATTAACATATATTTAATTTTACAATCAAAGCAACTTTTATGATAGTTGTATAGCCCAAAAGAATTGATTAAAAAAAAAACTTGAAGCATTTATTTCAATTTATTTTATTATTTACTCCTTTCTTTAAATGTAGATTTAAAAAAAAATGCTGAATTTTGAGGAGAACTATGAAGATCTCAGGAAACCATTGATATTGTTAACAACCAAGTAGAACTAGGATTGACAACTTCTTACAATTGCATTAAAAAAAGTACAAACAGAAACACTCAGGCCAGGCCAAAGGCAAAACTCAATCTGATGATTTACTTAATTTGCAAAATTAAATTTAATACACTTGTACAAATGATTGCATGTGCATTTGTAAGTATATACATGTGTGTGCACCCAAGAAACTACATTACCCAGGCATTGACAGAAAATTGTATTGTTTGCCGGTCCCAGCGCACAGAAGTTGTATTTGAACCTCCATTGGTCGATGTCCCAGAGGACCTACTAGTAGTTGACCCTACAACATCAATTTGGATTCAATTCAATGAAAATAGCAGGATTCTTTCCAGAAATAGAAAATTAAAAGAACTTCTGACTTAAAAATGCAACCGCTGCTGTTTTCAATTCTGTTGATTAAATCAGACAAGCAGAGACATTTATTCATCTACCTGGGTTAGCAGAGTTACGCTGTCGAGGTCGGTCATTTGCAGTTGCCGATGAGGTTGAAGATGCTGAGGCTTGTGTCGGTTGAGACATAGACTCTACCACAAGATCAGGATCCTGCTTTTTGAAAAGATACCACTATAAGAACAATTAACAAGTTGGGGAGAAAATTGCCCAAAACAGAGGTAAGCTCCTAAACCAACATAAAGTTTACTAATAATGTGAATAATAAGCAACTTCCAACCCAAGATGTAAATTCTATACCAAAAGAATGAGTTACAGAAAAACCGTCCCAAATATGATTAGCACTTATTTTCTTAAATGACTATGATATACCGAACAAACAATAGAATAATCAAGCATAGATCCCAAAAGAAACTAATCCCAAAGATGACCAGGACCCAAAACTGGGAAAAAAAAAAACGAAACAAAATCAATGCAGCAAATCACGAATGACAAATCTCATTCCCAATTCCAACAAAATTAGAACTTGAAACAATCAAAATCAAATTTTGAAAACGATAGTTTCCAATTACAAAACACTAAAACCCAGATAAAAAATTTCACAACTTGCAATACCAAATCCCAAATAGAACACAAACAATAACGAACAATCCAAAAACATTTTAACGAACCCATATCGCATGTCCAAAATAAAACAAAATACAGTTCGCAGGGACAATAATAACAGCCCTTCAAACAATCAAAAATAGATTAACGGTAAAAGTAACCAAGAACAAAACATTATAACATCAGAAATCCAAAAAGTAAAATCCGAGATAAAAATTCACAACAATCTGAAACAATTTAACAAAACCCAACATGGCAAAAGTTGAAAAAGAAAGAGTGTACGAACGATGTAACGTTGGTAGAACTTGCGCTTGTAGTGATCGACGACTTCGGAGCGGGCGGCCATGTGCGGCGGAATCAAGATGTTTGACCAGTAACCCGCCCATCGCGGGTCGTTGTCGTAATCGTATGCGGCGGCGGCTATACTTTTGATTTTCTGCGAATCTTCTCTCTCTTCACTCATCACTCACTCTCTCACTTCGTTTTTGCTTTTCGTCGTCTCTTCGAAGTTTGTGTCCACAGAATACAACCAAGAACGAGCCTTCTTTCTTTGTTATTAGGTTTTTTTAGGTGAAAAAAACAAAACAATTTTCCTTTTTTTATTTTTTGCGCCTCCTTCGAAACGTCGTCGTATCGCTTGAGATTTACCGTTTTATTTAAGAAGAATAATCTTTGACCCTTTGAGACTATTTTCCTGTTTAGAAATCAAATCTTTTAATTCTGTGTCTTTTCACATTTATTAATAAAACGATAATTTAGATAAAAAAAAATATTAATAAACTTATAAATAAATATTTACAAATTAATATGACATGAGCTCCCAAAAAAAAAAAAAAATTAAACTCGCTTATTAAAGTTGGGTTTGCGATATCTAAAGACGTGTATTGATCATGGCGTATGATTTGACTATCGTAGTCAAATATGTAGCATAGCCAAATATAGACGGGTTTTAATTTGATTAGATAAAAGAAATAAACGTAGTGAAACAGTGAACCACTTTGAGGAGAATGTTGGAATATGCTAAAGACACGGCTTTGAGGCTTTGGGGCAGGTATAATGAATGATGAGTTGCAATTCACGAGTTATCCAAATACTTACATAAAAGCAATATGCATTAAGCTAGCTTTGTTGCTAGTTATTTTGACCCAAGAAGGTTCAAATTATAGAGGTTTTTAACAAGCTGTTCTTCAACAAGAACTGGGATTTTTAATCTGAAGCTGACAATGGATAAGAGAAATGCCGTCACGAGAAACTCCAGTGGGGTTTCACTCTTTGCGGGATAACCGTTGAGATGCATGACATAACAATCTGCCAATTCATCTGTTTGCTAATGTCGCTGCCTACTAATCCACGGCTTCATATACGTTTACATCTGTAGTTGCTAGCGGGCCTTGTTGTAACATCACCTGGTCACCTACTCACACTTTTAATTTCAAGATTATATCCAACTTCATAACTTCAAAAATTATAGTGGCCCCCGTTCATTTTTTCAGATCAGTATTGGCTAGGATTAGGCTCACAACATGATATTGCAAGTCTGCACATTTTAAATATCTCGTCACGCAGCAAGATTTAAGCTGGGTACAGACAGCTGCACTCACTATTATTGATACTGTCATTTCTTTCATTACCATCTTCTCTGTGCTTAGGAGCTAATAATGATGTGATCTTTATCCCCAAAAGTCTGTCCACTGTACAATGGCTAAAATGGAAGAAGTATGGTTTTTTACATTTAACCTTTTAAGTTAGTATTTGTAAAGGACCATTATTGAAAGAAAGAAATTTGGAAGAAAATATATATCTATATTACTTTTAACGGATAGAGATACAAATGGAAGCTGCGTTAATCGATATGTATCAGCATAACAAAGAATAAAAAATCAGCAATTCCTACAGAAATAATCACTTCTTTTTTGGCTGAGTGAACAAAAATTAAGAAGAAATGCACAATCGCGATTGTATTTGTACAAGAATCAGGCAGCAGGACCTGGTTTCTGGATTCAAATGAGAGCCTCGAGCTGTTTCTGGTTTCCAATCATATTTCAGAAATTTGTCTCCATTGCTGCATACCATAGAGACACTCATGGCATATAGGAACTCCGATCCTCATATTCTCGACTTCTCCAACTAGTCTGAGATTGGTTGTAAAAATCTGAACTATAGTCTTGACTACCACCAAATGCCAACCTTTGAAACATTCTGATTTGTGCAGAATGTTGTGCTGAACTGAAAATTCCACTTTGGCCAGGTTTCACGCCATTAGTGAGATCTGATACTCCATCTAATGTGTCTAAAGCTCTCACTACCTGATTAAGTAAAGAAAAGAAACTTCTGTTATTAAACTTCAACTAGAAATGAAAAACAACAGAAATTTCTTTGTCCTTCAAACATGATTTTACCTGACTCATTCTCGGTCTTTTTGTTGCTGAATGGCGCACGCAAGCTGCAGCCGCCTCAATCATCCGAAACATTTCACTGTCCACATAGTTCTTTTCCAGCCTAGAATCAACCAAGGCTTCAAAATCCTCATGTTCAAGTGCTTCAGCAAGCAATGGTCGAGCCTGAACAACACACGAAATAATCATTAGCTATATTACAAGATGGTCATTGGAGCCCTTGGACATGCTGAAGAGAAAATTTTGAATGTATCCATTTGACCATTCACTTTAGTTAATGTCATTATCTAGCAAATATATGGAAGTTCTCTATTTAATTACTTTAATGGAAGACAAAATCTTTGGTATAATATCTGGAAGTATACAGAAGTTTGAGGTCTTTATAACTTACCCACTCAACCAGGCTCTCATCACCCAATGGTTGAGAAGCATCCACAGGCTTGCGACCTGTGATTAGCTCCAAAAGCACAACCCCAAACGAATAAACATCAGACTTTTCAGTCAGCTTACCACTTGTTGCATATTCTGGAGCCATGTATCTGGAAATCACACCCATTGATCAGATACATATAAATAGGATATAAGATAACAGTACACATTAAACAAAAGGTTTTGTCATATTCAACCAAGTGCTTTATAAACACAATGGCTAAAGAACAATCATAAAACAGATTAATGTCTGTCTGTAATTCTAAATTACTTGCAGAAATAGCATTAACATTTGACTATGCTCATACAACATAGTAAAAAATGATCTAATGCATACACAAGAATGAAGGTTCATAAATTACTGTACAAGTTTTGCCACAAACAGTTCACCTACCCAAAGGTTCCCATTACACGTGTAGATACGTGTGTATTTGAATCCAATTCCAACGCTATCTTAGCAAGCCCAAAATCAGCAACCTGGTTAAAAATAAAAATAAATGAATAAAAAAGCATCTTTAAGAGTATGAACTCTGACCTACAAATTTAGATGGAGAAAGTAAATTGTTCGTCGAAAAAATAAGGTGGAAGACTCAGGCATACCCGAGCTTCAAAACTGCTATCAAGAAGAATGTTCGATGACTTGATATCCCTGTGAATAATGCGAGGATGGCCTGGTAAATCAAAAGGTAAAATGTTTCAGTACATGGTACAAACGAAAGCAGTTCAAATTCAGACCAGGAGAACACAAAGAAGACACAATTTTACATTTAACTCATGCACGCATTTAGATAATTTAAGATGGTTATTTAGCTCATATTAATGTTGATCGAGTTGTCTTTGTTTTATACTTAAAGGGCATTGGGAAATTTATAATGTTGGACTAGCACAGCAAAATATGGAAAGCCACAATGAGCAGCTCTATCAAAGATAAAGTACCATAAGAATGTATTGATTGCTTTTTTACAATCAATGACGTGAATGAATCCAGAAACAAACAAAGAAGAAGAAAAATTACAGTCTTCATGGAGGTATGCTATCCCACGAGCTGCGCCAGCAGCAACCTTGACTCTAGTTGCCCAATCCATAACAGGTCTGCCTTCAGCTGCAAAATCGTGTATCAAAACAACAAAGTTAGCATTTTATCATTTTTCAAAAGGGAGATAATTCATGCGGGGATATTCACAAACTGAAGCCTGGGTTCTCAAGCTTATAAGAACCACGAAATGTTTATTTGCATATGAAAAATCCGAAAATTGTCTTAACTATTACACAAGGAACAATTTTTGGTGCAAGATTAGTGAATCAAATAGTTTCAGGCCATTCAAATACCTCATGAGGGACCTTTTTCAATCCTAAAAAATTCTAAATTGAGAATTGAGAATTTAATGCTTATAGAGAAAATGGAATTCAAAAATTCTAAATTGAGAAGTATGCCTTACCATGGAGGTGGTAGTGAAGAGTATCGTTAGGGACATATTCATAGACAAGCAATCTTTCACGCTCAGATATACAGTATCCCACCAGTGAAACCAAATGACGATGATGCACACGGCTAATGATCTCAACTTCTGCTCTGAACTCGCGCTCTCCCTGTGAACCGCCTATCTTTAACTGTTTGACAGCTACTTCTCTTCCATCTGCCAGGATGCCTTTGTATACACAACCAAATCCACCTTCACCTAGAACATTATGAGCTGAAAACCCATTTGTGGCCTGTATCAGTTCGTCATACGTGAACCATGACCTTGAATTGCCTACTACACCTGACTCTGATGGTGAACGTGAAAAACCACTGTTTGACCCATTTCCTACCTGGGGAGCTGGAGAATGTGGCCTTAGAAATACTGAATCTGTAAAGCACATGCAATTAAACTAATTATTATAGTTCAACAGCCTCATTTGCACTGAATATATGTTATAGCTAGCCAAATAGCAAACTCAAAAGAATGGATTCAAATACAATAACAAATTAGAAAACATGAGAATAGATAGCCAAGCAATTTGTTTTCCAGAAAGCAGAGAACATTTGATCCTCTCCCGTAGAGAAAGAATCTAGAACGAACATTGCAGCACATCGCCTCGATAGCCATGACCTAGAATGTCAGAAACAAATGGACAACATGTAGTGAACCACGGTTCATGTTCCAGGCCCAAAAACAATGAGCTAAAAAGTAAAAACTATGGGCCAAAAAAATATAAGAATATATTGAAATTAGTATGACTTGCCAATCAACATGTTGCTTTGCAATAAACTCAATAATTTAGATTGAAGATACATCCAAATAAGCATATAGTTCCCTGAAAAATATCATCTCAAAATGCAATTTCCAGAATGTACAGCAACAGTAATCACATTAGAAGTCAATTTGCCAACGTTTCACAAAAGATGGTGCACATGCACGCACACACTATGCATGCGCTCATATGTTGTTATAGACATATTGTTACCTCTATTTTTCTTCAGAAAAAGAAAAAATAAAAAAAATAAAACGAGTTTGATTCCACAGAAGGAACAATTTACAACTATCCAGTTTAAAGCAAGAGCTTTCCTTTCTTTTGACCAATGATATTACAGTTCAGTACTGTTTATCTAAATTAAGAGCCATTTGATTACAGGTCCTATTTAATCAGGCAACATCTACAAGATCACGGTGATTGTACTTAGAGCTAGTACACATCTAAACAACAATGATTCAAGATTGAAAACCTAAAGAATCAAAAACCATAAGGCCATAACTTAAAAAATGACTGAGCAATGTTCAGTAGATCACCTGACTTCTGTGAGGAGGCATAGGGAGACGGCAAAGTGTAACCAATATGTTCCCCAGCTCTCTTTTTCTTTCGTTTATGCGCAAACCACACAGCCATCACAAGAAGACTTAGCACCAGAAACCCAACTGCAATGCCTATTGCCACTGCACCTCCAGTGCCTAAAACCCCAGCATTCCTTGGTGACGTATTTGCTGATACAGCGGTCCCATTAGTTGATTTTGCTGTTGGTTTCTCAGTTGGAACAGATGGTAGAGGTGGAGTACTAGGACTTCCACGTTTAGATGAATTACTAGGAGGAGCAGGAGGTGAAACTGCTGGTGGTGAAGAGGTTGAGGGGACTGAAGGCGGTGGTGGTGACAATGTAGATGCGGGGGGAGATTTTGTAACTGGTGGAGGAGCAGATTGAGAAGGATGAGGTGGTGGTGTAAGCACAGGAGGCGAAGGAGTACTTGTAGATGGATTTGACGAAGGTGGAGGTGGAGAACTGGAGGAAGGTGGTGTTGGGACATCGGCTGGAGGAGTTGAATTGGAGGAAGGTGTTGTTGGGACATTGACTGGAGGAGGTGGAGGAGGTGCCACAGCTTGAGGTGGGGGTTGGGCTGGAGATGGAGGCGAGGGGTCAACTTCAGGAGGAGGAGGAGCATCCAATGGCGGTGGTGTGGACGAGGGTTGAGGGGGAGGGGAATTGACAGCAGGAGATGATGGCGGGGGTGCTGTTGGTGGTGATGGTGGAGGGGATGTTGGCGGTGAAGGTGGTGGGGATGCTGGTGGTGGGGATGTTGGTGGAGGTGTTGATGAAGGTGGTGGTGCTAATGGTGGTGAAGGGGGAGGGGCAGCTGGGACAGCTGGAGGGGAGGATTGAGGGGGTGGAACTGAAGGAGTAGAAGGAGTTGAAGGTGGCGGGGAATCGGTGGTCTGGTTGGATTGTGATGTTGTAGGAGGTGGTGAAGTAGCAATTGATGAATCCAGTGGTGGTGCTGGTGGTGGAATCAGAGAAGGCAATGAATTTGAAGGTGGCAAAAGTGAAGTCATTATTTTTATCTGAACAAATGAATCAAAGAATATGTAATGTATAGCTAATTGTCCAATGTACCTATCAAAGATCAAATCTTTTCTCAGAATTATACAACTATACAAAAATCTACAACAAAATTCAGTCCATAGAACACACTTCTCACAGCAAAAACTGCCAAAAGCTCAAATCTTTATACTTTTAAGTATTGAGATCCTCTTAACAACCTACAAACACTTAAAAGCTTTAAAGAAAACTCTGTCATTACAAAAAAGTAAATAAATAAATAAACACAACCCAGTTCAGAGAATCCTCCACGGGCCGAAACCCATATAAAAAATTACAAAAATTAGAACAACAAACAGATCAAAAAGAGTTCACTTTTTTTGAGTCCAAATCTAGTCTTTTTTCTTCAAAAAAAAGGAAAAAAAAAAAGTGCAAATGCATCATTACCCAGATCACTGAAAGGGACAAAGAAAAGATCAAGAAACTGAGGACACAAAAAATTGCTCACCAATGTTGATGGAAATTGCTGGCTGGAAAATTATATTTTTCGCTAATTAGGAAGGAAGCAAAGTTGCTTCCGTGGAAAATGGTAAAGACTAAAAGACGGTGCTAAGTGTTGGCCACAAAATGTGCAAAACAAACGTGGGGGCAACTTTGCAGAGCCTTGACATCACATGTTGTGCAAGCAGACGATTTCAGTATTTCATACATTTGCACCATGTTCGGAGAATTACTAAGGCCAGCTTACATATTCGTCTACCAGCCTACTTGGATTCTTTTTTTTTTTTTAATTTTTTTTTGACCTTTTTCTTTTTCTTTTGTTAATAATACTCTTTAAAAGAGATAAATTACAGTGTAGAATTTATGCCCATTCTATCTAAGAATCTTCCATTATGTCTTGCAATAAACAATAAAAATAATAACAATCACACTTTTAACCCAATAGAATGCCCGCGCGATCTTGACCCATTTCTTTCCTTTTGTATAAATATGATTTAGGTTATCCATTTTACGAGTTGAATCAATGACCACACATATGCCACATAAATATTGTATCATAATGCATACAGTGTGTTTGTATTTTTGGTAATTCTTAGCGTTACCCACTATGAGACTATTGTGTAATTTATTTATTACCATGGAGAGTCCAAATAATATAAAACTTGATGGCACCAATATGGGAAATAAATGAATAAATGGAAAGAAATGTGGGAGTAATAATTGAGTATCGTGCGCATGCCCGAGATAACAAGGAGGAAAAGAAAAGAAAAGAAAAGGCAATAACAACAACAACAACACAGTCATGGACTCGTGGTTGCCAGTGAGTATTATGCTATTATATAAAGTTGTACTATTGTAGGAGTCAAATCTTTTTTGCGAAATTAGGGGAAAAATTTTTTAAATTAGACCGCGATAAGATTCTTTTATCCCAACAACTGTCACCGTTGAATGTACAAAAAATAATGTTTAAGTATGAGTAATATATATATATATATATGTATAAATGTGGATCTGGGCGAGGCTTAAGTTCGAATGTCAAGCCGTGTTGAACATCATGCGTGCTGTGTTTTGATTGTGAAATATTTAATTAAACGATTTGTAGCAAATTATTAGGAATCATCAATTCATTATTATGCATGCAAGCCAATCTGTTTTTCATTTGTTAGTTAATTCATTCACTGACAATCTGACATTTTATTTAATAACAAGGATCTTCATTCACTGGAAAGCTTTTTGTTGTGGGTTTGTTGAGCTAATGCTGGAATTTTGATGGGGTTTCTTGTTGTGTCTGGAAAAGTGTCTTTTTTTGTATCTTTAACCAATAATTTCCATCATCATGCTTGTTTTTCGTACTCTGTAATTTATTTTTAAGGGATTATTTTCCTTCATGGCAAAGGAAAAAAAAAAAAAGTAAAATGGGTATGTTTAGGAATTTTTTAAACATCATCAGACAAGGTGAAAAAGAAATGTAGGAGGAAATGGTAATGAACAGAAATCTTGATTCTTGCCATATTGGGTTGGACCAATCACATCACATGCCCATCTTTAGAACTTACAAGCCGAAGCCTAACATTTTTCAAAAACCGTTTTCGTTTTTCGAAAGGTAAAAAACAATGAAAATTTTGTTTTTTTTTTATGTGTTTTACAATTTTTTTTTTAATGAAAAACAATATTTTCGAAATCTATACATGTGCGTGCGTATATACACACACACAAAATATAGAAAGCAATCGCGCACATGTCAAATTGTTATTGGAGGAGTTGTGGGTCTTACAATATAATTCTCCCAATAATATTTTTAATGTGCAATCGCTCGTCATAATGAAAGATAAGATGAAAAGATAAAAATAAAACACTTGAAAAAAATAAATAAATGCATGATACATGATGAGTACAAGCATGGTGCTTCATGAAGATGTACTCAAATTGAAAGACAACCACTATGAAAAAGCAAGCGGGAAGGCCCTGGGGAAAAGCTTCCGTCGGAATCAAGTAAAATATAAATCTAATAAACTAATTTTTCAAGTAGTTCTTCAAATTGTTTCATTTTGTAATCTTGGAATTTTTTTCTGAGGTATGAAGTAATCTTTCAAAAAGGTCTATCTTCTAGTGCAGCTTCAATTAATATATCTTCATTGTTTTTAATCATACGGTTGAAAATAGCTATTTCATATTTCAAACATACAAATATGCATGCAAAAATTTAAAACTATGAGTAAATATATTGGAAGCGAGTGATTGAAATAAAATTGATAGATTGATAGCAACTAAAATATATTATTATCTTTATTTCAATAATTTTGTAGTTAATTTTTTGTTTTCCGAGAAAATGGTTGAAAATGGGAAGAAATGAGTATGCTTTTCTATAATATAGGACTCAAGTAGTGAACTTTACTGAACTATTGAGGATTTTGTTGGAGAGTGTTGGTAAAATACCAATTCCTTTCCCTTCATCTTCCATTCTTCCTGGTAAAAAACAGGGGCTTTTTTGAATATTGACAATGTGTGATAAGGATATGCTATTTGTTAAAATAATTCTATTAGATGAGTTGATTCTTGATGACGTATGTTTCAAAAAAGGTGCTGAATTTACACTTAAATGAGACTTGTGAGTGGGTTTTGCAAGATTTATGAGATTTTTGACGTAAAGGAAATGCCTCTGAGTTGTGTAATTTAATGGGAAATTGCTATTGCATCTGCCGTATTTTCCTCACTCAGTATTTTCTTTCATGAAATTTAGGACACATTGGATGCAAAAAATTCTGGCAAATGCCATAAATGTAGAGCTGTGCGCATACGTCTCTGGCTTCGAGTAAGTTAATACAGAGCTCCTTCTAATTCTGTATAGGAAAAAGAGTCATTTTGGCGAGGTAACAGAAGAAAATAAATTTCGATAGTTAGCAGATACGCATGCATGATCAATAGCTGATGTCAAGGCTATAAAATGTTGAAATAAGTAGTTATCACATTATCAGAATGCTGCTTTAAAGTCCAAGGCTCCAAGCTTTTATTGTTTGGTTTTCAGTATGGATTACTCTACAAACAGGCATGGGTTTAGTTTTTTAATTGCATTACGTCACTTTATAAGGATGGAGTGGATAATTTTGCTGCAGACAATATGATGTAATTCAATGTAGCACCTTATTAACTTAGAAAATAGGACTTCCATCTTCATTAGTGCTTAAAGTTTAATCTGTCCGTTTCTCGATTGCTCTTTATCTGTCCCTCTGATGTGTATATAGAGCGAGAATCACCGATGACAAAATGTGCCGATATGTAGCCTGGGAAGATGACATAGCAGGAAGTTATGTTTATGTGCAAAACCATGAGAAATGAAGCTGCTGATTTTTTATGCCAATTGATGGAGTACATGAATGAGATGAGAAAAATGATAAACACCATTAAAGAAATTACTAAATGGTTAAAAAGGATAAACTATTGCTTATTTGCTTTATTGATTGTCATACGTATTCTAGAAGGTATCAAATACATACGTATTCCATTAACTCAATGAGGTGCTCAAGTAATGTGATTAGAAAGAATCTGTGTGGATGTAGTATATTGTACAATCTAACATACACTTGGTGAATATATTTCTACTTTTTAATGAATTATTGCTCTTCTCTTTGTTCAGTTGGTTCTGTAAATCTATTGAATTGGCGTCATGGTTTGGTTGTTTTTGCAAGCATACTTCAAAACTTTCTGTATCATAGACAAGCTACTTGGTTGTATCTACTTAAAATGATCAACATTTTCATTTTTATACGAAAAGCCAAACCAAGCTTCCAGCATGCGTTTAGTGTGCCTTCAGTGCTTTTTAACCTTAGATAAAACTTCCACACGTAGAATAGTAATTGTCATTCATATGGTTTGACAAAAGCCAAATAAATGAAGCCTATAGGCTTTAGAATATTGTTTAACAATGAGACAAATGATAATCAGAAATGCTTTATAATCTCTATTATTATATATTTTTATAAACATACAAATAACTAAAAAATAATACACAATACGGAAAACAAATTCAAACCTGATAACCAGACTGATCCCCAAAATTAAATATCCCCACATCTGCAGCTTAAACTTTTTTACTCCAATTCATAAGTTATTCAACATGATATAAAACATAAGGGAAACATATTTAGTGACAGTAGTGACCAAACCAACAGAATTTTCCGCCTCCACTGCATTCCTCTTCCTCTTCTTTGCCCCTACTGTGAATCCACCATAAGAGATTTGTTAGTGAGTTCCCATCATCATAACCATTCAAGTTCCTGATCTTCTGCAAAGCACTTTCTTTGTCATAAATCCCTTCTAAGGAATAAACAAATCCTTTCCATCCTTCGCCAACTCCCTCTCTGCCTAAAGCCGGTAACGTCCAATTCACAAGCTGTCTCACAAAACCAACGTCAGAGAACAAAACCTCAGAGATTGGCGATAAGGGTAGCAGTTGAATGCCAAGCCTGCACTCTCTCCAATCAGGTGGAGCAAACCAAAGTCCACTGTCTCTTTTGTTAGCCCACAAAACACCCACAACTCTGTTCTCTGTGGTGAAATCTTTGTCATACAAGGTATCTTCCTCTCTAATATGCCACCATGTTTGTGCTGCCTGAATCTCCATTGCTGTAAGCGTTGATCCAATGGCCACAAGGTGTGTATCTCCATAGGCTAGCCCCATCAAAGCAGCAGAATAGTATGCGTTCACTGCCTCACTTGTGCTCTCTTGATTCCTCCCATCTGCAAATTCAGTTAGACCTCCAGCCCAAGAATGCAATTTATACAAGTCAAAGCATCTCAAACGTGGATAATTTGAGTTCTCTCTCCTGCCTAAGTTCATAAAATCAGCCATAAGCGAATAAGCTTGAGGCCTATACTTCCTCCCCCAAACCGGATCAATCTTGGCAAGCACAGCAATTACATAAAGAAAGTATCCCAAGTGATAATGATGGTCGTTATACACTCCAAATCCAAAATCTGCTCCAGAATCAACAGAACCTTGTTTTGTTACAATTCCACCCCACTTCCCATCATACAGAAAACCATTACCATTAAAAGTACCATCCAACCACGGCTCAATTGTATCCCTCAAGTACTTCCTTATTGCCGGTATGACATTAGGAAAGCTTACCTCTTCAGCTATCAAAGCCAACCTTGCTGCTCTAGCAATTAATTTCCCATAAAAGTAAGATGAATTTGTAGTTATAGGAGTTGAATTTAAGGCCTCGACATCCTTTGAAAGTGCTGAAATTATTTCATTATACGATTCTTCTCTAATACCATTAATTGAATGCCATGTTACCGAAACCGAGTGAGGTTTCAATACCCAAGAATCACCAACAACACCAACGAGATCACCATCTATACTTTTATACTTAAAATCTTCTAAAACACTAACAGCGGAATCATCACTAGACAACATGCTAAGATGCAAAGGATGAGCCAACATAAGTAAATCACCCCATCCTTTCTTTTGAAATTTGTACTCTAAACAAAAAGGCTTAGTAAAAACAGCATCACCTGAAACTGGATAACAAGAACTGAACCGATCAAGAATTGACTGGTACTGAGGATCAAAATCCGGCAACACTGCAATCCGGATTATGCCAGTAAACCCACCAGAAGTGAGCAAAGAAACACCATTTTGGCTCAAACTAATCGGTGAAGATGAGTACAAAAACCATGTTTGGTCGTTGTTAAGCTTAATGGTGTACTTGGTCAATGAATTGTTGGCATCACAAGAGAGAATGGCATGAATAGTTGATATTGAAAGTGGGGTATTATTGACTATAGAACAAGTCAAAAAAGGGCTTCCTCTGACGAGGAAAAATCGGAAATTTGCAGCGGGCATGTCAAGAGTGACGCTGAGATCACTGTAAGATGAAATCATATGACTTTTTTGTGAACTTGATTCGGTATTATTTGATGCAGAGATGATGAGATCAGCATTGAAGACCTGGTAAATGAAAGAAGGGTTGTGGAACCGAGACGGATATGAGACGGAGAGTGAAGAGAGTGAAGATTTGATAAGATATGGATGAATGTATTCAGGCTGATCACCGGCTTTGAGGGTGAAGTTTTGGAAGAAAGAGTTTGTGGGGAGAGGAGACGACAAAAGGCTTGGCGCGAAGAAGAGTGAAGGGTCAGGGAGCACAGTGGATTGTGCTTTGGGGAAGAGAAATGGGGAAGTTGGGGGCTTTTTCGAATGTTGAGGCGCCATTTTTGGCGGTGGTTCAGGTTCAAGTTTTGGTGAATCTGGAGGCGAAGGTGAAGGTGAAGGTGAAGGTGAAGGTGGAGGGGCTTTTGAATTTGGGGGTTTATGAGGTTTTCTGGGCTTTTTAAAGGGCTTGGTGATAATTGTCTTGACTCTTCTTTTGAGTTTCTTCAACATTTTTGGTAACTTAGCCACGTTGGTTCCGTTAGTTGGGAACTTGGGATGAGGGTTTGGTTGTGATTTGGTGGAAGGAAACTCGGAGGAAATGGAGGGAGTTGACGATTTTATTTGCAAGGTTTGACTTTTGAAAGAGGGGAAACAAGATTACTTGGCTTGGAGGTTTTGAGATTGACGTTTGAAGAAATGCAAAAATAGTGGAGCTGAGAAGGGTGGTTTGGGAGTGAAGATGGGAGAATGTGGAAGCCGGAATTTAATAGTGAAGGTAACGCGAGGAGTGCAAGTTTTGCAAAAGTTGTTTTTTTTTTCTTTTTTCTTTTTTTTTGCCGAATCTTAGAATGTGTATACCATGGAGGAAGGCATAAACCAAAGTGGGATTTCATAATGCTTAAGATGCAAGGAAAATATATGCTACCATACGGTAATAATAATAATAAAAAAATCCAATGATAGTATTAACGGACGACCAAATTCCAACACGACCTTAAGATCGGTTTTGGATTAAGGAAGTGACTTGGAAATTGGGCAACATTTGTTGCTGATGACTTGTTTTGTCAATGAGGTTTGTAATTTGAAGCTGGTAAGGAATTAAATTAGTTTTATAATTATAACAACAATGAGGAAACTCGCCAAGCTATCATGCCTTGTTTAGTGGTAATGATGTGTTGTTTATCGGATACGGAGGCGCATTACATGGTGCAGTTTTTAGACTAATCGGTATTAATAAATAATCATAATGATAAAATCTCGGGTGACATAAAGTGATAAATCGATGCAAACGTCCATATTGCGCCCAGCCCAGTAAACCCAGTAGACCAACAAGACAGACACGAAGGCCCAGCAAATCGGAACCCATTAGGAAGTCATAACCGAAATGGACCGTACCGGTTCAAGCAGCCACTCATCCGGTTCACCTCAAAACAACGTTCGCAAGTTCACGGCAAGTCACCTGAAATTCAGAGCCCAGAGACAAGAGTCGAAATGGCGGGATTACTAGCGTGGGCAGCCGACGTAGTAAAAGCCCACAAGGACGACGATGACGACGAAGACGCCATAAATTCATCCATCCCATTAGTATTCACAGAAGAGCAGCAAAAGTACGTCAGTGAACTCGACCAGAAAGCCGCCTCTCTCAGCCGTTCGATCCGAGATCTGCGACTCAGATTGCCTCCCCCTGATATCTCCCAACGCCTCCCTCATCTCCACGCCCACTCCCTCGCCTACAGTGCTGCCCTCAGCCAACAACTCAGCTCGCACTCTTCTACTCGTGAGCAGGTTTTGCTCTTTTCCTTTCTGATTAAATTTTTTATTTTTTATTCTTAAGGTTTGTGTTTTTGGTGTACTGTTAAATTTTGTGGTTTTCTTATCTGGGTTTTTGATTTTGTTATCTCGATATGTTGAGTTTTGGTCACTGGTATTGTGTACCAGTTCAAAGCTGGCATTTTGTTTTTTAAAATATAGATATGTTATTCCACCTCTGTTCTTGATTCTGGTTTTGATTCTTGCTTAGAAATGTGTTTTGGTGTAATATTTTATAATAATAATGGAGTTGTATGGTCTAATATCTTGAGCTTGGTGCTAATCTTGGGTTTCTCTTTAGTTCAATGTAAACCTAGATGTCTTAATATTGAACAATCTAATAATGTATTCAGATTGGATTCATAACGTGCGAGTTGTGTCAGATAAGGGTTAAGGCATTTATAGTCCATTGTATGATGAAGAAATAAAACTAAAAAATGATTCTTATATTGCATTATCTGATGATTACTTGTTCTTACATGTGCCTCAATGTATGGATGAGATTTGGTCTTGATAAAAGAGTAATGGCTAATAGGTAGATCTTTTCGAATTTTAGCTGATTGTTGGTACTGATTCTTGTATACAGACCCAATTGAGAGAGGTGACATTGCAGGAAGAGAATGCTGCATACGAAAAGGCTATATCAAGTTGTGAAAGTAGAATACAGGAGAAATTTCAGGAAGCAGATTTACTCCGAAGGAGGTTGAAGGTCTGAGCTAAGATTCCAAAGCTCAGTCCTCCATATTGCTCTTATGAATTATGTATCGTCATTTATGAGCTTTTTCCATTCTTTCTATTCCTGTTTTTGTTAGTATTGTTTAAATATTGGTTATGAACTACGTTTTACATTTTGAAGAAAACAATTTTGGGGAAATTTCCTATCTTTGTTTTGATTTTATTTACGAACTGATGCGTGTGTAAAAGTAGAAGTGACAACTAAATTGCTTTCTCATGACCCTTAGAATTTTTTGTTTTGACTTTTTATTTTTTCAGGAAATGGATGAAATGGAGAACAATCTGGCAGCTGAGCTGGACAAAGTGCAAACTGCAATGAATACCAGCGAATCAGGAAAATTTACTGAATCCATCTTGGCTGATGAAGCTGGAGTGGACACAGATGCTTCGAAGTCTGATATAGCAGAAAAATTAGAAGTCAAGAAAAAAGAATTGGTATGTTTCATCTTTCCTTTTGATTCTTCAATTTTCATTTTCCTTACTGTTATTGGGTTGTTTTTTTTTATTGTGTTTGGTGCTAAAAGATTGTTTAATGCTTTCAGAGTTCAATGGAAGAGAGGGTTCGGGAATTGGAGAAAAAATGGGCGCAAGTTCAGAACGATGCATTGAAGCAGCCTTCCCCAGGTATCTTTCACCATAAATTTATTTTATGGCCCTTAGTCCCAACTTGTGTTTTCTTGGCATGAGGTGATTATTATCTAGCTTAATACATAGTCTGACATTGATAACCATCTCCGCTGATATGGTTCACATCTCATAATGCTACGGGAACCTTGTGTATTGAATTCCGGCTCTTGTGAAATGAAATAGAAAATGTACTTGTAACTCTGTACATCTCCATCAATATTTGCTTGTATTCATGATCTTGACAATAAGCAAATACTGTTGCACAGCTCAGCGAGAAAAGATGTTAAACAAACAGCTTCACAGCCTCATTGAGCAATTAGAAGCGAAACAGGTCAGCTTTATAAACTTCTATGTGACATTTTAAGTTTTCTTTTAACCCAATGGTTATGTTAGCTATTTGCAATATTCATTGTCAATTTCAGTATATTTATGAAAATTATAAAATATTTTGTTAGACACAAGCCGAAGGCCTTGTCAGTGAAATTCATTTGAAGGAGAAGGAATTGGAAACATTGAATGGTTTGTGGAGGAGAATTGAGGGGAGCAATGTAGAGGAAGATATTGCAAGGAACCGGCTTAGAAGAGTCACATCTGATAGGGGATCTGCTTCTACAGATTATCTTGTTGACGATTCTCAGAAGCTTCCTTATCACAGTGGTGGCCGGAATGAAACCCTGCATAAGCTCATGCTACTCAGATCATCTTTCGTGCTTTACATTCTTGCTTTGCACATTGCCGTCTTCATCAAGATTTCATTTTGAAGAACGTCCTGATTCTGCACAATAAAAGATAAACTACTATCTGTGTATTTGATGTTTTGTAATTTTTTTTGCCCACAATTATTATTACAACACTTCATACTCTGTCAAAAAGTTTGTGTATATTTAAAGTAATCTGATGAATAGAAAATAAATCTTTATTAATGAAAATGATTCTTTTTGTCACATTATCTTCTTCAATTTATTTTTGACTAACAGCACAATTGATGCATTCGCAATTGCAAGGAATTGCAATTCAACCAATTAAGAAAGGTAAAATTTTCTGTCATCTTTTTTCATCATTGTACATGTAATTTCTCCAAACTGCTAGCTAGAAGCCAGCAAAAGAATCACAATTCTGCAAAGTGTGTTACAACTTTCATTCTTCTTCGTTATATATCATAAATGAGGGGGCTATGTTTTTACAGGTATCAAATACATAAACATAAATAGAAATCCCTGTGACTGTTTTACATTAGGCATTTTTTATCAGCTTCTCCACAACTGCTCTCTGTCTTTCAATCTTCAACATATAAAACAAGAACTCATTCCATGTGTCAATGGGGCCTGGCAAGCACCAGTGGACACAATCATTCACTGTCTTATTCTTATGCAGCGAGTGTCCGTACTGATTAGGATGCCCATCCGGCCTTAACAACATAATTTCAGTAGTGTCAAGCAACAAAAATTTCAAGCCCTTCTCCATCCCTGGCTTCTCTGCCGCTCTTAGTTCCTCTACTTGCGTCAAGTAAAACTCCATTGTATACCCATCTAACTCCACTTCTTGGCTTGTAAATGGCCTTGTTCTCCCACAGTTTCCTCCCTTGTCCCAATCACCATTCTCAAAATGAGACGGAGAAAATGTCCTTAAAAATGTGATACCCTTGTAGTTCTTAAGCCTCTGAAGAGTTCTAAATGCAGTTCGAAACGCCAGCCTGTACCCGTGGTACTTGGTTAAGGCTGTCATGTTGTTAATATTGCAGTTGTGGCAGCCAACAGGTTGACCATTTGCGTAGTATACCAGAGGGCGAAAGAACCATTGTCCCGCTGAAATGATCACATAGTCGAAATTTTCAATCTGACTCGCCCAGGATTCATCAGCTTCGTCTAAGTAGAGGTTCATCAGGCTGTTGCGAGAATGACCATCAGGGTCTGCATCTCTTGATTTAACCAAGAAAGGAGACCAGAGTGCAGCTACTGTAAATTTATACTCCGTGTAATACCATCGTTTGAAATAATCGGTTTCTGATGTGTACTTATGAGAAATGTCCTCGGGATAGGCCTCCTGTGACATGTATTTGATCTTTACTTTCTAGTGATTATCATGAGGGCATGCTGAGAAAATTATCAAATTATGCAAAAGAAAATATGTGGTAACGAGGGATCAAAGCACTTACACTGGCTAAGAGGCACAGCAAGGATTGCATTTGATTCCCTCCCACTGAGTCCCCGACAAATGCCAATGATTTCCCTCTAACAATCTCCAGGAACTGAGCTGGATTGAACAAAGGAAGCTCACATTCATGTGGCTTCCAGCTCCATTTCATGAACTCTGTGTCCGGTCTGCCAGATTTCATGCAGTTCTGCTGATCAATGATCAGACGGCAACTTTCATTCGAGTAGTAAGGCCCTTTTGGATTCGGAACCCATTCTCCACTAAAAATGTCACAGTGCTTCTCTAATACCATGCTTCTCAATTCACCGACATTAATCCTAGCAGATGACAACGGTGACCGCCGAGTGTCCAAACAGAGAGGGATTACGGTGAGGAGACTCAAAAGAATGGCGAGTAAAAGAACCATTTTCGTGGTGTTTTCAATTTGAAGTTTGGTTCTTCCATTGAGATCAGCGGCATGAGCCTTCATGGTGTAGTGCCAAGTAAGAAACTTGTGCTTTTGGAGTTGATTTATATGGCTGCAGTGGAGTTAATTTATTTGTTCTTTGAAACGCGGAGGTTGTGATGCATATTTCATTTAATTTTAAGTGAGGCATCATAATATCAGATTGAGATTAAATACTTTTTAAAGATTTCATTAGTGTTGTCCTTTATCCATCTAAAACAGAGGAAATTGAAATTATTGCTATCTTTTTAGATGGGTTTGATTAAGATTAGCAAGCCAAATCGTCCACCGACGTTATGTTTTATGGCGCAAGCTTTTCTGTTGAGTGTTGACCAACTCACTCTTGAGGTTTTTAATTAAAGAGTGATTATGAAAGAAACTGGACTTCTCGATGGCTTGTACGCACGGAGGATTCTATAACTCCAATCATTGTCGAAATATTTACCGTTAAATTATTGTAAACTACTTTAAACAATCGAAAGGACCACTGGATTTTGGGAGCTTGCTGTGTCACGGATAATGTAATATACACACCCAATGGTTGGCAGCCATGTGTCATCAGGAGAGAGAAAAGGCATTGAAATGCAAGCCCATGGGAGTTGGCAGCCACTGGATCTGTAAGTTACATGATCTGTAACTTAGCCAACTCCTGGATTTTGTTGAGTCACATCTGGTTGTTAGTCTATAGCAATCGTGAGCTACAAGTAAATGGGAGCTTTGGCGACAGCTTTTACTGCTCTGGCTTGCCTTAAGAGCCAAGGAATTGATGATTGGAAATTGCAATGACTTCATCATATCATTTTGCTTTAAATGCTGGAGGCTTATTATCATCTCGTGGTTTAACAATCATCAATGGAACATGATAAGTGAATACCGGAATAACAAAATGAGTGACAGAAACGTCAACCCCTTATTCACTTATCATTTTTTTTTTCACTGGGCTCAGAGTTACATTAAAAAAAAGTAAATATTAATTAAAAAAAATCTCTACCTTATCTCTAAATCAGAAAAGGGTATCAAAGCAAACCTTATCTCAATCTTCTCTACCGTGTCTCTTCAAACGATTTTTCATCTCTTCTCTACCATCACAGAATCGGCTAACTTTAGGTAACTTTTGTTTCGCTTTTTTTCTATTACTGAATAGATCCAGATCTAACTTCTCTCCCTTCTTCCTTATGGGCGCTTTTTTTATTATATATTATTGAAATCGAGCAAATGCAGGGCTGGAAATGCAGATATTAATTATGTGATAAACAGCTAAAAGAGATGCGAGAGATGCAGATAGAATTATGGCCTTTCACTTTAATCTCTTAACTAGCGGAAGAAAAAAAAAAAAAAGGAAGAACTCTATTCACGCATGTGCGCCACGTTAAATTCATTAAAAAAAATGAATTGTGGGCTCACAACTCTATTTTTTTTAGGCTGTTTACGCACTAGATGACTGCATTACATATATATTTATAACTGTTATTATAATAGATATTATACTGATATTTACAATCAGATATACATAACTGGGACTTACATTATTACATTAAATTACATAAGTAAGACATACCTGGATAAATAACCCATGCGATTTGATATGATATTTCTGTTACTCCACTCGCATTTCGCAACTGTTATTATACTGTAGATATTTACAACTATTATTATAGCAGACATTACACTGATATTTACAATCAGATATACATAATTGATTATACACTAAATTACTGTATTACACAGATATTTACAGCTGTTATTATATTAAGAGAGAAAATTTTTTTATAAATATTTAGCCCCACAATATTTTTGTGGGTCCATAACTCTATTCACGTGGAAACTTCCCTCTATCGTGGTGTTGTCCAAATAGCAGAAGTCATCATCAATATATTCTGTTTTTTGGCACATTAATTTAACGGCCGGAGAGGGGAGTCTTTAATTTCCATCCGTATTTCTCTGCTCATAAGGTGGAACTATTAATTTCTGCATAGATAAAATAATTAAATCATAAGTAAAGGGAAAAAAATAAGATAAAAGATGATAATTAAAGGATGAGACGGTGAATCTAGATGCCTTTTTGACAATAGAGTTAGAATTTAATTCCACGAAAGTTAAACTTTGAAATATTGTATGTATGCATGTTTTAGAATAATTCAATTTTTTTTAAAAAAAATACAAATAAGTGTATAAAAGAGAGAGAGTGGATGTTATTTATAAAACATTTTCAATAATTATAACATACATTTATTTCATTTTTTTTTAAACTAGTTCAATGGATATAAAACTAAAGTACAAAAGCTATCAAGAATTTAAAATTTGATTCGACGAAGCAAAAGTGTGAGTAGTTTGGCTTTAAATGAAGAAGCAGGGGCAGGCCATTTTGGTAGTTTGTGGTGGTTGCTTTCGCAAGAGAGGCCTTCCAGTTACAGCCGCCGCATACAAAACTCTCAAGTTTGCCTCTATAAAATCGTATTAACGATCATTCAAATTTGTCTCCACAATCATATTAACAATTCCCTTCGATCCTCAGAAGTGGTCAGGACCAAATTGGATTGAAAAAAATAAAAGGTGATGTTTTCTTTAATGTCTGTTACTATTATTTTCATAATCAGGTAGAATTCATAGGGACCTTTATTAATTAATTAACCCAACAAACGAAGACACCTCCGCCTCTACTTCAGGCTACTCCAAGGAAACTTCACAGCCGCCGCCGCCGGAACGTCAGCAAACCCTCCTTCCCTTCACCACTTGTTTGGCATCAAGCCAATGTTTCTTGCCCTCACCGCAAACAGATCCTGCGACGGCGAAAGTGGGCTCTTGAGGGTGACGTGACGTAAGCCTTCTTGTAATCGGGTTTCGCATTAAGCAATCCGCCCCATTTCTTCTTCTTGCCTCCGATGTTGAGCGTGCGGGCTTCGTCGACTTCGAAGCCGTAGAGGGACTCCAGCACGCGTTTGATTTCGATCTTTGAGGCTGATGGGATTGTCTTGGGTGCGATTTCTTTAATGTTTTGGAAAGTGTTGGGCATCAAGAGCTCGATTGGGAGGTTTGTGAAGTGCTCCATTCTTCTTCCCAGCTGCCTGCTTCCTATTTTGTGCTTTTGTTTTCTCGCTCTGTATTTCCCATTCTGTGCTTCTCCTTTCGCGCTCGGTATTTTGTGCTTCTGCTTTCTCTGCTGCGGACCCGCGGTTGCGAAAATGTGATGAAAGTTGATTGAGGCTTCTGTGGAGCATTTGTGCGGGGTGATGGGCTTGGGCGGGGCATTGTTCCAAGCCCACCAGTAGAATTCATAGCACTGAAGTTTAATTTTTCACCCATATTTTAAACGTTATTTGACACTAGACAAATTTTGAAAGGATATGACTTTTTTTCTTTCTTTCTTTCGAATGAAAATTACGAGAGGGTATAAGTCTAAAAAGCACAAGAGGAAAATATGTATTTGATTTAAAAAATGTATAAGAAAAATTCCTTAATGAAGAAATTTAACTGAATTCTTATGTTTTAGAGATTTTAAAATATAATACTTTTATGAAAAGTAGAACTCAGTTAAACTTTGTTTGACACGATATAAGATCTATACAAGTATAAAAGATGACTATAAATCAAGATTTTAGTTGAACAAACAAACAATCAACATGACTTTTTAATTTATTAATATTTGAAAAAACTTACATAATCTATGGCAAAAGAAAATAATAATTTATTGTGTTTTTGAATTCATACATTTTGCGTGTCTATTGTCACTAATAATTTTACATTCAATAAATATACATATTGAAACTTTAGATTTGCTGAAAATTCATTTAATCAAATCTCTAAATAATTTGATCACCAGCTATACATTGTCAGTAATAAGCATGAAAATTTCGTCATATTACTCATAAAATAAATACCCACAAATTAAACAACTTTGATTTCTTATTATCTTCTTTCCTCTATATATACCAACTAAATTAAAATAAATTCAAACACAAATACACAACTACTAATTAATTCACAGCAATTACAAAGAACCATACTAATAAACAAAAAAAAAATCAAACAAAAAAAATTAACAAATTGATCGAACCGAATTTATCTATCTAAACCTCATTTTCCTATCACTTGGATAAAGCTTCTCCTCATATGATCTAATCCCCTCCATCTTCAACATCTCCAGCAAGAAATCACTCCACGAATCGATGGGCCCGGGCAAGCACCAGTGCACACAATCATTGTACAGTGTCACATTTTCATGTGGCCAGTGGCCGTATCTACTAGGGTGACCATCTGGTCTCAACAACACTGCCTGTGTTGTATCAAGTAACCTAAACCTTTTGCCTCTCCTTTGCCCTTCTTTCTCAGCAGCTTTAAATTCCTCTATTTGAATCATGTAAAGCTCCAAATTGTCACCCTCCAGTGTTGTCTCATTGCTTTTGAATGGCCTCGTCCTCACGCAGTTCCCACCTTGATTCCATAACCCATTTTCGAAATGCGATGGTGCAAAAGTTCTCAAAAACGTAATGCCCTTGTAATTTTCCAGGCTATTTATGGCCTTAAAAGCTGTTCTAAATGCCCTTCTATAGCCATAGAACATTTTCATGTCAGTCACATTGTCTAAGAGGCAGTATTTGCAGCCAACAATTTTGTTGTTTTCGTAATAAACCATTGGTCTGAAGAACCAATGGCCTGCTGAAATGATTAGGAAATCAAAGTCGTCAATTTGGGTGGTCCATTCTTCATCAAATTCGTCCAGATAAAGATTGAACAGTCCTGTGTTGGTGGGTCCATGTGAGTCCGCCTCTTTGGACTTCACCAAATGGGGTGTCCAGAATGTTGCAAGAGTAAAGTTGTAAGATGTGTATCTCCATCGTTTGAATCTTTCCTCTGGTGTGTATGAAACGTCAACTGGGTATTCCACCTGAAAACGCAAGTAACAAGGCAGTGAGAATTTGAATCTACTATTATGGCTCGTTTAATATTGCACCCGTTTTATATCATATATCTCTATGCATGCAATTACATATAAATTTTGAAAAAAATTGCGCCCTAAAATCTTTAATGTGACTAATGATTCCCAAAGCAATATGTGGGATAACATACGACAAAGTTTTTAGGTGGGGTTAAGAAATTAATTATGCAGGAGTAGAAGACAAGATCATGCATGGTTGGTAGAGTTTACAGAGACTCTGCAGAACTGTATCAGAAGACAAATGTTTGAAGATATAAGAATCTCTGATTAATTTTAATTGAGTGGGCAACGAGGCCATGTTGCTAAACTTGAATATGATCTTGTGGGCAACTAATCAATGGAATAATTGAGACCAAATCTGAGAATACTAAGTGGCTAACTGTTATCTAACTATGCATAACTTTATTTGCAAGTGGGTCGGAATGTCGAATTTAAAAAATAAAGCGTGACATAAACGAATCTGTCAACAAGCAATGTGGCATATTATTAATATTTAATTAATTCTACATCACAATTAGAGAAAGAGAGAGAGAGAGAGACCTCTCAACAATTTATAATTAATTTTATTTATTATTTTTTTCTGGACAGCTGAGTTGTTGAACCATATGGGATTAGGTGCTATGGTTTCTTCACAACATTTAACAGTTCATCAATTAGAAGCTTAAAAAACATGAAATTATAATTTTATTGCATTATATCTTGATCAAAATATATAAAAAAAAAATATGTGTATCTTAATTTCTACTTCTTAAGGAAAGTATTGGGAATTAATTTTTTTTTTTAAATAACGAATCAATTAAGGCAGAAATTGGTATTTGACGCATTGAAATTTTTAGGAAGGGTAATTTTTTTTTTCAACGAAAACTAAGAAAATTAAAATAAAATTAAATGTAAAAAAAAAAAAAAGGATAGATTGAAATAGTCGTGTTCGTGGGATTAAGTAGATGGAGCTAGTAAAGATTCCACGGAGTGCCACCCTATAATTTTACCTAATTGTTCATTTAGATGTCGGCTTAGGTCCACTAACTCCCTTTTCATATTCAAATTCATAGTACGAATTAGTTAAAATTACAGGTTAGGTTCATAGAAAAAATCAACTGCGACCATAGTATATAATTTTTTAAAAAGTAATGTAAACAGTGAGCGTCCATCTAACCTAAATTTATAAATCAGAAGCAGTTAATATAGATAAATAATTAAAAGACATTGAGTGGTAAAATATCTAACAACTATAGGTGGGTTATGTATGAGAAGCAAAATAATAATAATAATAATAATAATAATAATAATAATAATAATAAAGTATGTCATGCTACATATGATTATGTCGAAAAAATCACGTAACAGTAATTAAAATACATGCTTCTTTTCACAAACTGACAAAACTTGATAATAGTAGTCGTTATCAAGTTTAAATTGCTCATTAATATAGTTTTCATTAAAATTAAGTACTTAAAAATAATGGTAAATTTTAGATTATCTTCTCGTCATTATCTTTAAATTACCTTCTTCCTTTTTTAAAAAAAAATATTTAGATATCTTTTTTTTAATTCAAAAGATAAAAAGAAAATAGAGCCGAATAAAGAAAAAATAGAAACGACTTGAAATTTTCAAAAGTAAGAGATAAGTTGAAGATAGTAAATTAACGATGCGTAATTTAAAATTAACCTAAAAGTATTTATGTAGTGTGCTATAAGCTGCAAATGACGGGGAAAAAAAAAGGAACATGCAAACAAAAAAAACAGAAGTACCTCAAAAATGGATAAAATTTAATTGGTTGATAATTAAAGAGAGAGAGAGAGAGAGAGAGCTTTACCCTAGATAAGAGGCAAATCAGCGACTGCATCTGATTTCTAGCCACGGAGTCACCAACAAAGGCCATAGATTTTCCTCTAACAATTTCAAGAAACTGAGAAGGGTTAAAAATAGGCAGCTCACACCCATCTGGTTTCCATCTCCATTTCATAAAATCAGTATCTGGCCTTCCATATTTCATGCAATTTTGATGCTCATGAATTGCCCAACATGTTGTGTTTGTGTAATATGGACCTTCAGGATTTGGCACCCACTCTCCTGAAAATATATCACATTTTTCTGAACCTTCGACTTCTTTTATCGAGCCTTCATCTGCGTCATTATGATTTAATGAAGAAGGCGATGATGACTCGGGAGAAGGAGAAGGAGAAGAATAATATTTTGAAAAACCAAAAATAGGGTTTCCTGATAAAGGGTAGTGAAGAGAAATGATTGCAAGAATAATTAGGGTTATTGTTATAGTAAAAACTATTTTTGGGGTCCTAGGGCTTTGGCTAAAATGAAGCTCCATGGCTTGACGCTTCATCTCTGTTAGCAAGAAAGAAAATATATAAAAAGGGATAAAGAGAGAGACATGCAAAAAGAAAGAGACCTTGTTGATATATATATAAAGTTCGTAAGCTCAAAGAAACAATCAAGAGGTGAAATTAATTTTTACTATATCTTTTTGGGATGGCGGGGTAATACCGTCTCTTGATGCTAATTAAACAAAAGAAAATCAAGAATACTACATTGAAAACAACAGCTAAAGAAAAAACAACTAAATTAAAGGTTCTGTAGGTTTTGGTTTGTCGTGGAAGGCGGAATCTTCTTAAACTATAATCCAATAATGGTGGTCACCCGCTCATTCATGTATATGCATGGCAAGCATTTTCCAAAAATGATTTTTGTAAGTTTTCGGAAATTATTGAAGAACAAGAAGTGAGGTGAGTTAATTGAATAGTAGTAGTTGTATTTAAAGAAGCATTTACCAAGTTGAAAGAAGCTTCTCAACTTCTATTTATAGATTGCTTACTTAATATAGTTAGTAATTGGCTTGTGAGGGCTTTAATATTTGATGGAAGTTAGAATCTTCAATTCCAAGTAACGTTTATCAAATTTTTATTTTTGTTTTAAAATAGTCATCCTTAATAATTAATCATCTATATGCTGAGATCTCATCTATATATATCAACTTTATTGTAACATAATAGGAATATCATAGCTCATGTATGTTGATTCTATTTATACTTTAAAAATTAAATAAAATCTACTCTCATCAAACAAAGAGATATTGATTATCACGAGAGTTATCATCATTTATTACCAAAACTTATAAGTTATATACAACTCATTTACATGTTAATACATGTAAAAAAAAATTGTGTTTGAAAATGTGGAATTGTGGATGACATGAAAATTCCTAAATTTAAAGTTAATTTGCAGAGGATTACTTGGATATGACAATTAGGTATCAAAATCAGAGCCAGATATCAACTTTACAACTCATAAATCCTTATAGAATACGTAATTCATTATAGCGGGCTCACTCAGGCTGTGTTTGGCATCTATAGATGGTCCAAAATTGTGTTAAAGTAAACAGTTTTATATTACTAGTGTTTTTTTTTGGAAAAAAAAAAAAAGAAAGAAAAGAAGAAAGAAAGAAAGGTCCAACAGTGTGATTAAATAGCTCTTAAGCTGTTGATTTTGATTGGAATTTCAAAGTTTTCTCTTTGTCTTTCCATGAGCTCAATGATTATTTGCTTTCCAACTCATTTCACCTTAATTGGCTTTTACTTCTTCTTAGCCTCAACTTTTTCTTCAAGCTTTTTGATAGCTTAAAATATATATATATATATATTGCCCGTGAATGAATAGGGTGATTTATCAGCATTTAATTTCGTTTAGCATTAATCCTTCCGTAAAAATTTTAATTTGACCGCAAGCACAATTAAATTTGAATATCTAAATATAGAATGATCAGTTGAACTTAATTTCAAAGATTTGAAATGAAACCAACGTAACGGACAGGATAAAATTGAAAATTCATAACCACTCATATTAAATTACAATTATATATATTTTTTTAAAAAAAGATGAGATTAGATGTACTGTCCATTCATCGTGAAGGGAGAGAAAGAATCTAATTTATCAACCAATGTAATAATCGGATAGCAATTAAATATATCTAATTCAAATTGTCACAGTCACAAAAATGGTCCCCAAAAATGAATTGATTATAATGCACAAATTACCTCTACTAGAACTACAATAAATTAAGAAAGCCCCTTGTATATCCAAACAGGCTATTATTTTCTATATGATAACGACTGAATTGATTAATTGAACACCCAAAAAAGTAACCTACTCGAGTCCTATACCATCAACTAATTTAATCTTTTCAAGCAAAGTCCAACATATTCAACAATTACATCTTATATAACCCCCTTTTTTTTCTGTTCTTTTTGAGCTTATTTTAATGAATTATGATAATCAACAGATGATGGCATGAAAAGTGGGATCCACATCCATAATTTAGAGAGAAAATAATATTCAATTTGTTCTGATCTTCATATGTGCATCGTGTCCTTTGTTGGTATTACATTACAACCATACGTCTTAAGCTGAACAAAATCGAAATCGGTTGGCTTCTCATTATCATAACCACCAATATCTTCTTTTTCTGATTTTATTAAAGCACTAAAAAATTGCACAAATCTATCAAACGTTATGTCATTTGCCGTGACATTTGTGTCTTGTATGTTGCCACTTTAATATTCTCCTTTCATTGGCTAGAGTGTGCCATTTCTACAATTGGAAAAGGAATTTTGGCTATCAAACTCACTCATCTTAAAAATCACACTGTGCATAAAAATTAATGTCATCAAACTTAGTTTAATTAGAAAATTAATGATTCTGTGGCGACCCTTTTTTTTAACTTTTTATTTTTATTTTTTCAGTGTTCAAAGCAAGTACCAAAGTCTTATGCTCCTCCAGTGTGTATTATGCTAATTATGTTTTTTTTTTTTTGGGTGCATGTGTGATGTGGTTAAGAATTTTCTTAAAATTTTCCCAAAATCTTAACTCTCCAGCCTCAAGCCTAAAAAATCTAGTGTGTATTATGCTAATTTTTTTTTTTTTTTTTTTTGGGTGCTTGTGTGATGTGGTTAAGAATTTTCTTAAAATTTTCCCAAAATCTGAACTCTCCGGCCTCAAGCCTAAAAACATCTACCTATACTTGGGCAAAAGTCCAAACCTTATTAAATGCAGTTGATAATATCTATAAACGTCAAATAAGTCATGGCCCGTGGTGCTTGGCTCACATTCAGAATCAGGAGAGTAGTGCCATGAAGGGCACGGCTGAAAGGATGGGCCTCTGAAGATTCACATTTCACTGAGCCCAGCATGGCCCGTAAACTGCAAAAGGGCTAAAATGGGCTGAGCCCATCAAATTGAACTCGTGCCAATTGCCGGGCGTCCTCGACAACCCTAGTCCCTATGTTATCCGAGAATACAGTCTTGTCTAATGAGAAGGAATTTTTCATCGTCTTTTAATTTTTTTTTTTTCTCTCATTCAATTGTATGCATACTTATTCACGTTTATTAAAATGATTGTGGTGTAATTTGAAATATTGTTAAAACTACAAAATCATCAAAAAAGAAAAGAGGGGAGGGAAAAAAATTAATAATAATAAAAGAGTGGGTGAGTTTTCACTATGAGGGGGGGTTATCAGAGCTTTTCAGTTTAAATAACGAGAATGGTGGTCCTTCAAATTTATATTGACGTGACTCAAGATAATGACAAAATGGGATGGAACTTATCACTACCTTAAATTTTTTCACAACACAGCCCAAAAATTTTGGTGCAATTACAAAGAATTATTGTTAACAAAAATATAAGCGTAAACCCACACCGGCCACAAAAATTCATTTTAAGTCACTTGAAAAAAAAAAAAACACATCTCTGTCGTATCATGTTAATTATTTGTCTAAAAATTTAATAAAATTTTATTATGTCAAGTATCGCCATTCACATTTATTTTAAATATAATAATTAATAGTTTAATGAATGATGATAATCATATTATGATAAGTGACATTGTTATATAGCTATGTATGATTGCTCTATTAAATAAAATTATTTAGTGAATTATTTCAATATAATGTTACAATAAATAAATTACGAAAATTTTCCCAGTGTTGGGACTAAATTTTCTCAAAATACATATATTAAAAAAGGGGGGCTTCTCTCTCTCATAAAGAATTGCGTGGTTTGCCTTGCCGAGCTTCCACTTAAAATGCTATTATTCTGTGACAACCAACCGTTATAATTCATTCATTTTCTCTTGTTCACTTGTTCTTCTCAAACTCTCTGCTACTCTTTCTCTGCCCAAGTAACTCCTCTCTCTTTCTCAGCTTTATAAACCCCCATAACTTTCAACACTTTCATTGAAGTTAAATTGATTATTGCTAAGTTGATTTGCTCATCTGGGTTCTTGTTTATTTGTTCAACAGGCTTGTTACTTAGCAGTTAACTACCTAGCTGGAAAGATAGCAATGGTGATGATGGGATTGGAAAGGTTGGTGGTGAGCTTGAAGTCTAAAATAAGGTCACTGAAGATGAAGAAACCCTACGACAAGATTGAAAAGAGTGAGAGCATGAGAGTTGAAATAAGAAGCAGGAAAGCTCGGAAGCTTATTGAAAAGACCATGAAGATTGCGGACTCTCCCAAGACCAAAACTTTTGCTTTCTGACGTAATATACATTTACATATATACAATATATACATGAGTCTCTCAATATCAAATGATTTAAGAGACTATGAACAGAGCTACAACTTACCCTCTGCTTGCTGTTGATGTTATGGGGGAGAAAAAAAGATAAGGGTTTTTTTATTTGCTTGTGTCTTTACTCTCTCTTAATTTCTCTCTCTTTTTTTCCTTTTTTTTTTTTTTAATATTCTATATCTAGGTTTCCATATCAACAACATATGGTCATCATGCTTCCTGGATTTAACCTTGCTTTATTATTCCTAGTTGGAATTTTGATTCTTAATTTCTCAACTCAAGAATTGTCAACATTTGATTATGTCATGATTCTAAATCTCACATAAGCTACAAAAATATTAATTTAAATGAGTATATTCATATATGAGTTCATGAACATATTTAACATTTATCTTACAATTAATTTTTGAGTGTGAGTTTTGTCGACGGATTAAGATCCTCTACTAGTTTGTTCTCTCCTAGTCTCTCATGATTTTTCAAATATAGAGAAAAAGACTAGTTTAATTGAAAAAAAAAACTAGTTAATATCAAAATTCAAAACTTGATCTTCGTCGATCATTAAACTAAGTATAGGTTAAAAGAAGGGAAAAAAATATATTGGGAGAAGATCCTTGTCTGCAAGAGAAAGAGAAGGAGAATAGTCATAATAATAAGTGAGTAATTGTGAAGAATGAGAAAGTAATAGAGATTAGTCTTTGAACTTTCTTATACATTTGCTTTCCCATTCTTTTCTTTCTATTTTACGGTATTTTGGACCGTTAGTTTTTATTAGTGGTTATATTATTAGACACGAGTTGGCAAGTGATTGAACTATAAATGCTTACAAAATTGACTTTTCAATTATTCTTATCCGAATTTAAAGGCATAATCCAACGATTTAAGGTGTTTTATTGAGTAACGCATGCTTATTACCTCACAGATTTGAAACTTAAAACTTTGATACTATAGGAGGTAATAATAAACGTCCGTAATCCCAACCATTTTCATATTTCCTCGATACTATTTTTCTATCTTACTAGTTGACTTTGAAAAAAAAAAAAAAACTTTTAAGGCATTTGCTAATCAATAGACATATCATGCGACAATAAGATCATGATCTACTGTGATAAAGTGCCATGAGGTTATCAAAATCAACTGTTCCATTTCTTGAAAATGAAAGAATTATTTAATAAATCAAGCAGGATAAATCCTTTGTTTAAGTGATCTTTCATGTCAGCAGTTAGCTGGAAGTGATGAATGCTGAAATAAATCTAACTAGCAAAAGGAATGGCTGGATTACGGATTCCTTCAAATTAAAGTTAAAATGATGGATGAGAGAGGCAGAGTAGGGAAGGCAACAGAAGAAGAAAAGGTTGGTCATAATGTGCGCAGTTGTTTGTCTGTGTCTGTACATGAAAATGAAGCTTCGGTGGGCAACGTCACAGCTCAGCTTTTATATGAATGAGAAAAAACTTCCACCAAGTGTTTTGTGGCATGCAAGGAATATGCCAAAGGGTTAAAACGACAAATATGCTTTTGAGGGAAAAATCTACTCAAATTCCTAGTTATTGGAATCTTCAAGTTTTATCCAGCTAGGCCTGAGATTAAATTAAACCTTCTAAAAAAAGTCTACGTTAGAAGGGGCTTCGTAAAGTCTTACCTGATGGTAGAATCTTTTTATTTAACCAAACGAGTTTATGCTTTTGAGTCCCTAGATTAGCCTTAATTTGTTTTATCTCAGTTTCAAAGTGATAGCGCTCACGAGACCCGACCCATTGGGTTTGGATCTTGATGAAGCACTTTTGTATCAAGTCATCCAAACTGAGATATTACATATGTAAAAATTTAAAAATCCTACACTAATCTGAAATCTTGAGCCAATTACCACTAATTGAGGGTTCTGATCCTAGGTACAAACTAGCAGGGTAGATAAAAGTATATGTATGTATGAATGTATTATGTATGTATGCATGCATGTGTGTGTGTGTGTATATATATATAGAGGGTTGTTGCAGAGTCACAGAAATAATCAAAGTTACATTGTTATTTGCTTATACATATCAATTGGTGTAAGAATAGGGCTTGGTGGGAATCTCGTAACAGTTTCAGAACTGGCAATGCCGATTGCCAATGGTTTTTTTGATCGATATTGTTTATAGATCGAGAATGGACCAAGAGTACAAAACATAAGCTAAAATCTTCCCAGTGATCTGTGCTGCATTAAAAGAATTTGCTCAATGTGGAATTGATAGATGAATACCTAAAAGTTGCTGCGATTGTAAAGCATCTGGAGATCCTTGCAATGAATGCATGTCCATGGATCCAAAGGAGGGTCCATACAGTAGCAATGGATGCATCTACTCTGGCAGAGATGGCATCTGATGAGAAGATCCTGTGGTTCCTGAGAACGGCATTCGATACATGCTTCAAGTAATGACAGCTTCAAGAAGGAGAAGAGTTAGCCCCAAGATCAACCTCAACCTTATATTGAAATTTAATTGCATTGGAGAACGATGTATGCTAGTATAAGCAGAAATTTTACCTGAACACTGGCACCATCTCCATCTGGAAGAATGAAAACATCCCTTGTTGACCAGGCACATGGAATTGTTTGCGAGTAGATTTTTTGGTCAGAAGTGGCTGCATCCTCCACCTTTGTAATGCTCATAAAACTAGCTTTGCACAGAGGACAAGTGGAGATCTTTCTCACTGAAGCCTGCATACATCATCACAAGAAACAGTAAAAGTTGCAATAATTTCAGGAGCATATGGTAGAAAAGATTAAGAATAAATAATCTTAGTCAACAAACGCCATTTAAATTCACATACTCGGAAACTTCTACGTGTAACTGCATTTAAACAAATAGTGGCAAATGGCCAAATTAGGGGGAAAATTTTCAAAATCAGGGGTAAGGAGCCGACTTAAACTGGTTTCCATAGTAGATAATAAATTTTATGCAAGAAGTGAAATTTGTAAAGCCCAACAAATAGACAGATTTGCAGGCTTTGAAACTCATTGTTCAGAACTCAAAAAACCAGAGGATACCATGAAGGCCAATCCCAAGTATGTTAAAAGTATAACATACAAGAGATAACATATACATATTAGGAAATGAAGAAACAAACTAAGGCACATGCACCTATAAAACATGAAGTTTAAATAATTTGAAAAAGAGATGCATAACTAGAAAAAAGATGAGAATGTATACCATATGATCAGCCCAGTTTTGGATGCATGAATAACAAAATCGATGTCCGCATGGCAAAACCCCTCTGGTTGAACTAAATTCTGTCCAACATATTACACATGATAATTCCCCTGAAGTAGGTGATCGGTTAACGTGTTCAATTCGATCAGTATTTTTGACCATTTCATTCGAGTTCTCAATACCGGAGCAACCATCTTGTGACTCTCTTTGCAGCAGAGCTGGAAAATCTCTTTCTTCTATTTCTTTAATATCTTCAGAGCCTTCATTTATTCCCCCATCTCTATGGAACCCATCATCAAATGTTTCTGCAATTCTGATAACTGGGGCCCTGTCTTGGTCAGAATCCAAGAGCATAGACTCCAAACCATTTCTACCAATACACTTCGCAAGTCTCCGCCCCTTACTAGAAGGTTTAGCAGAAGAGCTGCTGCCGATGCCCTTGGAAATCTTGGTCTTTTCTCTCAGTGACCACAAAGAAGAATGAGTACTTGACTCTTCATGCTTTGAAATTTTCCTTTTCCCTCTCACAGAATGGATAGAAGAATCTGAACTTGACTCTTCATACTTCTCAAGCAAAAAGAAATATTCATGGTAACATATTCATAACTTCAGATGAGCAAGCAAATCAAAAAATTAAACATCCAAGATAGATTTAATTATGAACAGAAACTAGAGCATAATCTAGACTAGTAAATTCAATCCTGAAATTTCAGAAAAACTAGAGCATGATCATATCAGTTATGTCAAATTTGTTGTAGAATTGTATTCATACCTCCATCCTAAGTAATCCAGACAAAGGAGGATCCTGAAAACAATTTCTGACACTAGACCTCTGTTCCCGCTTTGAAGCCCTTTTAAATGATTTTGACTTGCATTTATGAGGAGTATTCTTGCTTTTTCCAAACTTAGGTAACAGATTCTGTCATAAAAATAACAGCAAAAGAAAGATAGACATTGAGTTTCAGGTCATCAAATGTTAAACATACACTATTGAACGAAACTGTAATACAGGTTTTAGACCTCCTAATAACGCACCTAAGGTTCAAATTCTGAGTTATTAAATAAATTCAGAAAATAATCAGAAACGTAAATTCCTATAAACCGTAGAAACATAAAAGCTTAAGATGTATTCAGTAAGATTGTTAAAATAACACTGCTAAACTTATAAATTCAGCACAAAATCATGAAATTTTTTTTAGTTTACAGACAAAGATTGTGCCTATGTGATAATTTGATTGCCTTGTTAATTAACAATTTACTAGATTGGATTATTCAATCTAATGGTTGTTTCTACTGAGGACACAACAACACCTAAAATTAATTGTTCAATGCCATTACCATCAGCTGAATTCCATTTAATCATCCAATATGCCATGACATCATTGAAAGTTCTTGCCTACTATAGCTAGAAGATGCATCATTTATGTTTTCATATTACACATACACAGAGCAGAAGGAAGGAGTTTATTTGTATAAATAGTCACCTCATTCAACAAAAAGGAATCCGTCCAAGCAGCCAGCTCGGAGACTTCAAATCCCATATCAGTTTCTTCATTCTTAGAGTTGTCACCATGGTTGGACCTGTCAGAATTCATATTGAAGAGTGGGACTTCCAGCAACAGAGGCCCTATCTCTTGTCCACTGCACAAAATCAATGCATACATGTTGAATATACATCAAAGTTTACACAATTCAGTTGAAATTAGAGCACTAATGTAACCTTTGCAACATATAAGGGCGCTCAGGAAGACGTCTCTGTTGCTTTATGCAATCTTCCACCCACCGATGATTAACTATAATCGTTCTAAACTTCTTAGCAAGACTGTACTTCTCTCCTTCAAACTTCCGACATACCTAATCACCCAACCCGAAACCATCCGTAATCATAATCTTTATAAAGCCTAAAAGCACTTTCACAAAAAGCACTTCAAGCACTAAATCTTTAAAAAGCGCTTTCTCAAATAGAAATTGCTTTAATACTCCCATAAAAAAGAGCATAAGATATGAGGTTGCTAAGTGTGTTGTTGATAATATACTTTCTAATATGTTAAAAGTACAACTAAGTGTGTAGTTGATTTTGACAACACACCATAAGTTATAATGAAAGCTTACTAAGTGTGTTGTTGATTTTGACATCGCACCGACGTAACTAGCTCCGGCATAAGATATGAGCTTGATGAGATTGAAGCGCTCCGTTCCATGGTAACCGCTCACTGTCGCCACCACCGATTCCATGCCTTCGATGGATCGATCTATAAAACAATCAATAATAATTTTTTTTAAAAAAAAATCAGAATTGAAATAATTCTTAGCTTCAAATTGCTTAAATAAACCAGAGAGATAAGAACTACTGTCGGATTGGTCGATTTGGGAGGACGGAGAATCAGCTTCCATTGGAGAACGAAATGCCGGGAACTTGAAAGGTTTTGAATCCTTTTCGAGAAAAAAATGAGCGGCGCGGTTTATTATTTTAAATCCGACCGGACTGTAGAGGCTACCGGTTGATTTTTTTCCTCTCTCTTTTTTGCCTTTTTGAATATGTAAAATACTATATTAATGATAATAACAAAAAGGAGGTTATGTAAAATACTATTTTTTTTCTCTCTTTTTGACCTGTTAATCAAGTGATTTTTTAACATTGTTGGTCCTCCCAAGTCCCTAGTGTAAATAATATATTAAATTTTAATTTACATATTTTTAAAATATGATATACACAACTTAAAATTTCAAATAAACTTACAAGATAAAAAACTTCCTCAACGGTCCGAGTCTTTTTAAAAAAATTAAATTTAATTAGTAAACTTTTAAAATTAAATGTATTTTTATAACTTTATCATCCAGGCAAAAAAAAAAAAATTACACTTGTGTATTCTACATAAATTTTATTCAATTACCGTATTGAACATAACTTATCTATTGGCAACTATTTTTCAACTTAATAGTTAAAACATTCTTATGGTGTTGTGTGAGAATAGAATTTATCATAATTTAAGGATTTAAGGACCCGTCTGGGGCAACTGCACGGTAACAACGCAGCTGCCCCAAACGGATCCTAATTAAGGTGTTATAACTTTTATCGTTGTGATATAAGTATAAATTGTATTGTATACAAAGAAAACATAGCATGTCGGAAACTAAGAACTGTATTGTATCGTCCTAAGCTTTGGACGATAAATGGGCCCAAAACAAGCTGCTTGGAGTTTGTTGAATAACTTGCATTTTTTTTTTCACAGCTCTTATTACATAAAAGATTAAACTATATGTAAAATAAGAACCAGCTTACCATCCAATTTGGTTTTCTAGATGTAAATCAAGTATTACAGTAATTAACCAACCACGTTCTCCCATTTTATGTGCATTCATTTCTATATCAAAATACATCCTCTGACATGATTGCTACAATTACTGACAGCCGATAAGTTTCTCTTCAATCAGACAAGCAAAATAGAAGCACCAAATGATTGCCAAAAAGGACTGGCGAGTGAAATATGAGGTATCGGTATACTGTTAAAAAAAAGATGGGGGCAGCAGTCAGCTTCATTTAAATGCTTCTCAAATGTGGGGATATTACTCTCTGCAAGGGCTGGATAAGAAAATAGATGAACCAGCAAAAGGGAAAATAGCTTCTGATTCCATACTTGCTCTTTGGGAAGATGTTCCATAATATCCGTTTGGCTGAGATGTCTAAAGAAAATCATCTTCGAGCAGGGTTCCCACCACGAGGTTGCCCACTTACAGATCGAGCAGGTGGTGTTGCAGATCCATAAGGCACATTGTTCAGAGGTGGCGGTACTTGTCCATATGGGGCAGCACCTCTGGGTGCTCCATCAAAACCGGTTCCTCTTGATGGATCATAACTAGGTGCTCTGCGCATATCATACCCTTGCCCTCTTTGTACATCATATCCAGGTCCTCTTTGTGGAATGTAACTGGGTGCTCTTTGTGCTTCATAGACAGGCCCTCTCTGTACATCATAGCCAGGAACTCGCTGTGTCTCATAACCTGAACCTCTCTGCATGTCATAACTAGGCCCTCTCTGCATGTCATAACCGAGCCCTCTCTGTGGATCATAACTGGGTCCCCTGTGTACATCATAGTTAGGCCCTCTTTGTGCATCATAATTAGAACCTTTCTGTGCATCATAACCAGGTCCTTTTGTTGGATCATAGCTGGGTCCTTTGGTTGGATCATAACTGGGTCCTTTGGTTGGATCATAACTGGGTGCTTTGGATGCATCATAACCAGGCCCTTTGGATGCCTCATAACCAGGTGCTCTTGGTATGTCATAACCAGCCCTCATAGGAGTTCCTGATTGAGTTGCCACATAAGCACCGGTACTTGTATTAGGCCCAGCACCAGCAACACCAGCAGTGGTAGCTGAAGGTGGAGGCCCATGCCCCTATGACAAAATTTCAAAGAGTGGCATCAGTCTTCACAGCAGTTAAAAAAAAGAGAACAATAGCATTTTCTTCTTCTAGTCTAGTACTAAAACATCACTCCTAGAATCATGCTTCAACAGGACCATCCTCTGAATAAGTTGAAACGCAAGGTTAACCTATGTGATGAACAGATTTAGCTTGTCCCCTTAACAAACTTGTGACTGCCATTTTCTTTCCCCTAGAAGAATTTTATTTCACTATCCACATTATCCTTGTGACAATCAAACACCCATAATTGGTTTTACTAAAATGCCTTTGATGGATAACCATCTGATCGAGGAAATCAAGTTTCTGATAGAAATACATACATAAGGAAACCAAACAAGGGATGGCAAGATACATAGATATTAGCAAATAACATGGTCATCATTCTAAAAAGCACAACTTTGCAATGCGGATTTTGTCCAAGATTAACAACCATGAATGATGATAAAGTAACAGTGTACATAAAACTAAATGGAGGAAGACAACAGACCTGGGGAACACCATAACCATCTTCATAAGCATTTTGTCCCACAGGACGTCCAGAAGTCCCATTCTCACTGTTTCCAGTTGCACCACCATAAGATCCATCTGCTTATGTTTGCAAATATGATACATTAGTAATATACAAAAATGAAAAAAGGAACTCCAAAAGGGAAGAAGAAAAGAAATGGTAAGAATACCAGCTCTTCTGTCTACATTAGGAGCATTCATCAACTCAGCCCGTAGCTTTTCCACCTCTGTTGCCATGGTAATATAGTTCTTCTCCATCACCTGAAGTGATTCAAGATGATCATTGTAAAATTTCTTCTCATATTCGTAAGTACCCCTGCACAAATGGAAGGTTATAGCATTTTTGAAGCAAATTTTGAGGAAAATAGCGCAATAGCAATGTTGGAAAGCAAGATGAAGAAAATAATATTGTGGACTAGAACTTTCACAGATCCAGGGATGTCCAAAATGTAATGCCTTGGAGTAAACTTGTCTGAAGAGAAAGTCCATGGTACACATGAAAATAAGTGTACATCTTATTTCCAGTTTGTGAGCTCCAACTTTAGGCATTGTCTAAGACGCTACAACAAATAGATAAATAATGTCTGAACAATGAACATTTTGTCAATTCTACATGCCCAAGCAACAAGCATTAGCATTCACATTCACTAAACCAGATTTGTCAAGTCAATTTTTCTTTAAGTTGTTATTATGACAATATAAGAAGTTCAAAATTACACCTGCAGTGATGATATTCTTGTCTGAGGCTCTCGAGTTCTGACAGCAGAGCTGGTATCTGCTGCACATCTGTGTGGGCCCTCTGAAGATCCTGGGTCAGTTGATGTACTTTGGCAATAAGTTCCTCCCTTGCTACAACCAAGTTCTGAGCTTCTGTCTTTGCTTTCTGAAACTCTAGCTTAACGGGCTCTGCAGTTTTTAGTTCGGCTTCCATCTTGGCAATCTTTTCGGTAAGGTTCCTCATTTGTAGCTCTCTCTCAGACTTCATACCTCCTATCTGACCATGCAATATCTGCAACTCATGCTGCGCAGCAGCAAGTTCTTGTCTCAATGTTCCATGGGTAGCAGCAAGCCTCTGATTCTCTGTTGCAAGCTTCTGCATCTCCACATGCTGCGAGGCAATCTTCTGTTCCATAACTTCAGGGGGAGGCATCATATCGAAAGGAGGAAAGGCACCTGGCATTGGGGGGCGCATAACAGAGCCAAATGGATCAGGATGCATCATGCCAGGGCCTGGAGGAGGACGCCTTAGATGAGGAGGTGGAATTCGACCCTTGCTTCCCATCTCAATCACTCAGTTATGACCTGATACGAGAAATACCAACAATAAGCAACCTGGTTCTAGCAGGGAAAATGAGAAATGTAATTATGAAAGTACTTGGTAAGTTCTAGAACTAGAAGCGGTACAGTGACAAATCATACTCAACTACAGCAATAAAAAGATTGAAATTAAGATAAGATAAGAATGCAAAGTGTACATTTTTCCTAATTACAAAATCTTCTCGTCAGTGTACAAATTATGTGAAGCACTTGAAAGCATATCAGTCAAGAGTTTGCAATTATCAAACAAATTATTGGAAGTATTCACATATTCAAACACTGATTAGGAAGGAATTCATATGGTTAAACAATTGAAATTAACCCATTTTCCACTTTCTAACAAATTGTAGTAAAATTCAGTAAGATTATCAAAATCAAGAAACGTCAATGACAATGCTGAAGTCAAATTCAAAACCCGAATAACTCCTGCATGTTACCATCACCTGACAGCAGCCAAGAAATCAAAGCTGTCTCCACAGCGATAGAACTTACCAAATAACATTATAATCACTACAAATATCTTTTTCTTCTTCTTCTTCTTTTTCTATTAATTAAGGTTTCAAATGCTTCACTAAACCCCAAGAATTCAAATAGAAACTTAAGAAAAATTAAAAAAAAAAGACAAAAAAAATTAAATAACAATCATATGGTAGACTGCCAATTTACAAATGAAGATTTTGGAAGAAAACTGCTCGTAAAAAACTTTGAAATAACCCTAATTAAAGGATTAAAAGTAGATTCAATAGGAATTGAACTTTTATCTTTTCTTTAAAAAAAAAAAAACAAACGCTGACAAGAGACGACGTAGTTTATTCTTACTAGAATGGAGATAGATGGCAGCAGCAAATCGTCAGTGAATGGAGGAATAGCAGAGACTTTAGCTGGCGAAATAGAGCCAAAGGCAGAGAAAGAGTATGCGAGCTCAAAACACCTCAATGTTCGTATCGTTGCCCCAAAAAAAAAAAAAAATGGAATAATACTGTATACTAAAAATGAAAATGATGTCTTCTTCTGCGTGCGTAAATCGTAAGGTCATTAAAACGACGTCGTGCAAACTGACGCCGCCTTCTCGGCCTTTAAATCTTCTTGGACTTTTTATTTTTTCGGGTGGTTAATTTAATTTAATTAGCATGTACTTTGAAGATTAAAGCGTAAAACTTGAGTTTTATATTTATACTAGTAAATGGAACAGCGCTTCGCGCGATTTAAAAAAAAAAATAGTATTATTTTTTTTAACCATTTATTTTATTCGATTAAGAGGCAAGATTTTTAAAAAAAATATGAAAAAATAAAACAAAGTTAAAACTAAAAAGATTTTTTTAATTATTTAAAATTACATTAGCTAAATTAACACCACGGAAATAGAAAATGTCATAGATGTACCTTATATAAGCCAAAATCTTAAAAACCTGAGGCTGATATATCACCGCGAGACCACCTGAAGAAAGAGCAGATGATGTATCACAGTAGCCTCTCAGTATATTCCCTTCTTCCGTAACAAATCCTAGAGAGGTGAGCATTGCAGGCTAGTAATTACGGGGATGATATCAATAGCGCGGTAACAGTCAGGGTCAATATCAGCCTGACTCTTAAGGAAGAATATAACAATCTCATTTGAGCGTGATTTCAGCTCCCTTAACTCGTTCCAACACTCCGTTAGGCCTCTGCTAGTTTCAAGTCTTGTTGCAAGATCGTAGTCTGGTTTCATATTGTTGTTGAGGCAATCATTCCTACTGGTTACATTTGCAATATTTGTCATGGTCAGACAAGTGAGGGGTGAAAATGAAAAACACATGTTTTAGAGCCATTGCTATTTTCTATTCTTTTATGTTGTGTTTATGTTTACGTGGGATATCATTTTTTGTTGCTATTTATAAATTAAGGTAGGGCAGAGGAGAAGAGTGATTAAAAATGTTTATAAATTATTACTTAATTTATGATCAAGTATGTTTTAATTAGAGAAGATAACAAGTCTTTTGATGAATTGTTAAATATTGATTGTGTAATATCAGTCAACTTAATTATGAGAAGATGAAAAACTAAATCTGAAAGAAAATTTCTCTATTGATTAGATAATAGAGAATATACAAAAATGAGAAATGGTGATATCACATCACCTCTTGTAGTCCCAACTTTATTTATAGATTAGGAAATATAACCGCGCTTCACGTGGCTTTGAAAAAATAATTTAATATTATCTTTTTTTTCTTACTTTACCCTTGGTGAAACTGATAAAAAATATGAATTGATTTTTTTTTAAATGAGGCAGCCTTATAAAATTAATATTATTTATGAAAGTTAATTATTTGTTTGTTAACTTTAAATATATATATTAATATGTATAGTTAAGTGTACATAACATTTTCATCAATAAATGAGATAATAATAATAATAATAATAATAATAATAATAATAATAATATAAAATGAGAGAATATATTAAAGAGTGATTTTATTCATTCCAATTGTGTGTGTACAAAACAAAAAAATGAGCTCTCCTTTTGTATTTACATAATCACTCTATGAAATTAATAAAAAATTATAGATCATAATTCCTTGTGAGATAGTGGGAGTTATAGGGAAGCTAAAGATTGCTAATGGGAGATAGTGAGAAGACTAAGAGATATATGTTATGAATATTCACATTTATTTTAATAAATTTATAACACTCGCCCTTGGATGTTTATTACAAAGAATATGCCTCATTAAAACCTTTAAATAATTGTTATTGTGCAATAACAATCAAATTAATTATGAGAAAATAAAAAGTCAAATTTGAAAGAAAATTTCTCTATTTATTAGATAATAAAAAATATACAAAGATGAGAAATGGTGATGCCACATCACCTCTTGTAGTCCCAGCTTTATATAGATATATAAATGGATAGATTTGTAACATTTTATTCATTCCAATTATACAAGAAATAGATTCTAAATGTTACTATTAGATAGCCCTCTGTGGTCCTATACATCTTAAGTTTTAAATAGTTCTAATTTTTATAATTAGAAATTTACTTCACTCAAAAAATAAAATAAAATTTGAGATTATATAAATTTTATTATATTTGATGGTATTACAAAACATTTAACACCAATTTTATTATACCAATGCATTTGATTACAGAACTTGGAATCTATTTTATTATACAAACTCCCCAAAGTTTCTCAGATAATGAACAACGGAAGTACATTGCGAAAAAAATTATGATCTTTCTGTTCTGAATTTCATCCGACATTGTGTATCAGTCATTTGTTCTTCACTTCATCCAATCACTTGAGGAATTTTGTCTAGTGACTCTTGTATTTTCTTCTCTTCAAACGACAAGTCAACCATCTTTCCTTGCAAGTACTTCTCATAAGAAGTAAGGTCAAAATGGCCATGGCCACACATTGCCGTCAGAATAACCTTTGCTTCTCCAGTTTCCTTACAACGGAGAGCTTCCCTGATGGTGGCTGCAATTGCATGAGTCGGTTCTGGTGCCGGTATTATCCCTTCAGTTCTAGCAAATTGTATAGCACCTGCAATACAGAAAATGAACATCCCATATGAAACATGTCTGCTATTTTTTATACAACTAGCATCAGTTGTTGATAAGTTGGGAAACAGGGAAGTTAATTGCCTTGAAAGCACTCAGTCTGAGGAATTGAAATTGCTTCCATGAGACCTAATTCGTAGACATGTGATAATAATGGCGCCATACCATGGTAACGTAATCCTCCTGCAGCAACAAAGAATGCTAAGTAAACAACAAACAAATAAAATTTAGTTCATCACATCGATAACAAAACAGTATAATACCAGCATGAATTGGATCGGGAATGAAATCGTGCCCAAGTGTATGCATCTTCATCAATGGAGTCATCCCTGCGGTATCACCAAAATCATAAGCATACACGCCTTTTGTTAGAGAAGGACATGCAGCAGGTTCAACTGCTCTTATTACAGGGTTGATTTTTCCATTGAGTTTCTCTCGGATGAATGGGAAGCTGAGCCCGCCAAAATTGGATCCACCACCAGTACACCCTATGATGATGTCTGGGGTTTCTCCTACAGCCTCCATCTGCTTTATACACTCTTCTCCTATGACAGTCTGGTGTAGCAAGACATGATTGAGAACGCTGCCCAGGCAGTACTTCGTGTCAGCATTTGCAGCAGCAACCTCTGCAGCTTCTGAAATGGCTATTCCTAAACTTCCCGGGCTTGATGGATCCATTTGCAGAATTTTCCTACCTGCTTCAGTGATGTTAGAAGGAGATGGATGTACTTTTGCACCCCAAGTCTGCATCATTAATCTCCGATATGGTTTTTGATCATAAGAAGCACGGACTTGCCATACCTATACAAAGATTTCAAATTAAAATGTCACTAGCTCTACATGAATTCAGAAAACGAATTAAGTGCGGAAATAATGCAACTTGGAATCAGTGCCCTGACTCAATTAATAGTTAATATGCTTACACTACAGAGGAAATGAGGATGTGTGGTTTCAAATGACTTGATCAAATGGCTAGCTGAAAGGGGGGAACATAAAACACTTGCTATCAACTTTGGCCATATGTTCTACGCATTTGTCTCCAAAATTGACAACATCACACATGTATGCATTATGCAGAAGGGAATAATCTAAAGCTATACAAATTAAGCTAACCACACTATAACATAAAATCCAATTTGGTTCAACCTACTTGAATGAACAGAAATGGATGAAGATCTATGACTTGCTTTAAATTGTCCTACCTCACAGTTGAGACCAAATAAGCTGCATGCGAAGGCCAGTGAACTCCCCCACTGGCCAGCACCGGTTTCAGTTACAACATTTTTTATGCCTTCTTGTGCATTATAATACACTTGTGGAACTGCAGTGTTAGGTTTGTGAGATCCAGCTGGGCTGACACCTTCATATTTGTAGTAAATTCTGGCAGGCGTATCTAGAATCTTCTCCAACCTCTTGGCTCTAAATTGAAGTAAAGAACATAAGAGAATTCAAAAGATGGCACAGAAAGAACTATCCAAACAGATTATACATTACGTATTAGCAGAGCAAACCTTATTAGAGGCGTTGGACGCCAAAGCCTGTATATATCAAGAACTTCATCAGGGATATCAATGAACCTGTCAATGCTTGCCTCTTGCTTAATCAACTCATCAGGGAATAGAGGAGACAAATCTTCAGGTTTGACAGGTTCAAAAGTTTTGGGATGCAATGGAGGAGGAGGTTTCACTGATAGGTCTGCAATCACATTGTACCACTGACAAGGAATTTCAACCGGTATCGCAACAGCATTCGCAGCTGCTCTTACTCTACAGCCATTTGAAAGCCTCAGGCCTGTAGTCTTTACCTTCAATGCAAAAGACCCAAGAAATTGTTCCCCAGCTGAAAGTAATAAAGGTGGTTAAAAAAGGCAAATTCAAGCAACACATCAGAACAATAAAGAAACTTCTAATCAAGGTTGCTGTGGCACATGATTTAGAACATGATCTGCACTTGCAAAAAATAACCCACTACCAGTATAATTGTCTGGTGAAAAATCCACTCAGCCTACCAATCAAACGAGCATGGGTTCATGTCATCAAAGTGCAGGGACATCAAGAAACATGCTTAAAACCCTACTACGGGTAGCACCATGTCTCTCTAAAGATTCATGCTTAATTTAGCCAATGTATTAATCATAATTTACAACCACAGTCCACAAAGAGCGAATAATCGATAGCATTTCCAACAGCAAGAACAAATGATTAAACAACCTTAAAACAATCAAAGGAATCAACACAACAGAAACATTGGAACTTACTCTTTGCATCAGCTAAATATTGACTAAATGCATGCAACAGATTAGAACAGTACAAACGGAACTGTTACCTTTGATCTGGTTTCCTGTTGACCCGGAAATGTGTAGTGGGTTTAAATTTGCATATAAAAGTGATTGTGCAGCCATTTTCAGATAGTTTCTGCAGTTGTCCTGAGAAGCTAGAAGTGATAGTGTGACGATGCTGGTGCGGCGAGGTAAATTTCGTTGACCGCCTCGAACTTTTTTGTTCTTATCTTTAAAGCCAGGGCTATGCTACATTATACGTAACATCACACGTAGAAATTACATCCAATAACTCAAAACAGGTACAAGACAAAGCAACATTTAAATGTGTTGGGTGCAACATGTTGTAGATGTATGTTACGTTAAATGTAAAATACCATATGATAGTGGAGAAATTGAATTTGCCTTGGACCATTTCAATTTGAATAACCGAAGCAATACCTTTGAAAAAATTCACAGGAGACTCTATGATTGGTGCCTGGATTCGAAAGTATAAAGTAATCAAAGTACGTGCTTTGGCCTTATCTGTTGCTTTTCAGCCTCTTTGACAAAGCTAATTAACATGGCTACTTTGCAAGATTGATCGAAGCCGAAATTAATCCGACGTCAACGTTGCACAGCTTCAAAATCTGAGCTAATAGAAACAAGACCATTGAAGGCCAAACAAGCATTTTAAAATTTGTAAACCACTTGGCCTTGGCTCAATGGATAGAATCATTACGGTTTGAGCCTTTATAAATATATTGTAGAGGTTTATTTTAAGTTTTTTTTTTATCAAAATTTAAGTAAAGATAAAGTTTTTTTTAGGAATAGAGTTGACGTCACTTGAATATTTAAAAAAGTTAAAATTTAAATAATATTATATAAGATTTTATGTAAATTGATCTCACTAATTGTATGATTATAAATATCATGAGTAATAACCTCATAAAAAAATATTTTAAAATTTATAGGATTATGTGACTTGGGTAAAGCTCATATTTGGATCCTTTCATAATTTAATTTTTTTAATCTTTATAGGAGATTTTGACACATAATAACTAAGTAATTTAATGGACAAAACTAAATATATTCTTAACTTTCCTTAATAAATACAAAACTCACTATTTAGGACTAATTAAAATTTCAAAACTAACAAACAAACAAATTACAGTTAACTTCTTTTCATTTTCTTTAATCGTTTTCTTTTCCTTTTCCTTTTCCTTCGGGCATTACTTTTTCTTTTCTTCGGTACTTTTCAGTCGTCGTTTTCCTTCTTTTTCTTTTGGACTCTTCTCTAAACTCTTTAAGAAACATAGACAAACCTTAAAAAGATCTCAATAAGTAACATTTTTTTTTTAATTTAAAAGAAAATCATTCTACTCCAAAAATTGAAAACTTGCAAATCAAGTGATAAGAACATATAAGATGTCGAAAGAAGTATCATGAATTTAACTAAAAAAATTTAATCACTAAATTCAAGTATCGTTGTTTGATGTTTGAGTGTCTTGAAATATATGTGGAATTCCAACACTATTTTATTGAAGCAACTCTTGGAAACTTGGTTGTTGAGATTATTGATGAAGAGTCCATGGTAGTAGACTATTTGCAACCTTGTAATTGCAATTAGACATAATGCAACCTTGTATTTGTAATTCTGGCTGAGAACAAAAAACATAAAGATATAAACTTATTCATTTGAACACCATATTTAACAATTTTGACAAGTTCAAAATATGAACACTACACATGAATGCGATAATTCTCTTATCCAGTATAAGAAGTTTGAATCCACACTCATAATTCGAAATGAGCAATGAAAACTAATACTGTAAAATGAGCATAAATTTATTCAACTGTTTTATAAAATTAAAAAATATTTACAATTGGGATTACTGGAGCTTGTTGATAGATAAAGAGTACGGTCATCCAACTGATTCAATTAGGGTGCCTAGATTATAAACCAATAAATTATAAATCTATATTAATAGAAGCTACTTTATTGACATTTTAACTAACAAATATTGATGTTAAAAACGAAATGATTAGTCAAAATAATAAATAAGACTCAATAGAGGCACCTCACATTGTGATGGATTGTTGGCCTCCTTTTTTTTTTTCTTTCGGCTAAAGTTGTTTCCAAATTGTTCTTAAATCTATATCTTCCGCGAGATCTCTCTCTCTTTTTTAATCTTTGGCTACTGAAAGATTAAAGTCTTCTGCACTTTCCATCTTCTTCTTGTTTTTTTGTTATGTGGGAGAGGACAGTTCATATTCTTTTTCCTTGTCACGTCCCTTTCTAATTATAAAATATTTTCAACCAATTTAGCCAGATTACTTGCATCTAGTTTGTTATATTATAGGGCTTTTCACTCTCCGAAGCCTTGCTTGATATCTTGGTAAAGATGAAGCACAATGATCTATATCAAAAATGTTTGTTGCAATTTTGGATCTGCTTGGATCCCACATCCATTCATGTACACATTCAGCTCTAAATTGCTTTATCCATTTTTTTTAAGATACGTTGGCTGAGGATTAATTCTTTTATATGTAAGGAATCTCTAAGGACTTTTAGAACACGAGTGCATAATATTCCTAGCCTCTCAAACATTTCATGAAAAGTAATTCCTTCATCTACCGTCAAACTAAATAAAGATAAATTAATATCTTCAAACTAATCTTAAAAATCTTCAAACATCTTCTTTCTATAAACTTCTCACCTGAATCAACATTTTGACAGATATTTTTGTATTAATCAAGAAAAAATATGATTGATACTCCACTTTTAACTCTTATATTCCTTGTTTTTCTACACTTTTTCAAGGTGCATGAAAAAGTGTGCCACATTATGGTCTAACTTAAATAGTTTAAGCTAGCATTAAAAACTTTGTTAAGTACATTACTTTTAATCCCAGCAAACCACATATTTAACATATGCAAACACCCATTTCTCTTTTAACTTAAGGCAATGGCTACCTTGAAGTTGCTACAAGATAGAGCATAAATTACAATCACATACATAAAGTGATAAATAATAAAAAAAACATATTATAATTTTGATCGTATAATTATGAAGGTGTGTTCTACCTTAGAGCGGTTCTAGCATAGCTGACTTAAATATGTTAGCCAATCATCATTATGCATATCATATTCGTCAAGCATATTATTCCAAGCAAATATAAAATCATGTTCTTCCTTTATTTGATCAATAAAATTAAAGAAGACATTTTTCACCCAACTATAACTATTAAATATAGACGTTACATGGTTTAATGCATTTTGCATCATATGCCATATAAAAAGTCCATAGTATATGTTAAGCGTCAATTGTGAAATAGCCTTTGCCATTGCTGCATCTCGATTAAGTAATAATAGTTTTTGGAGCATTTCTTAACATCACTTGCAAAAAAGTTTTAAATAACCATGCAAATGAATATATCGTCTCATAATTTATTAAAACTATCCAAAATACAACAATCTTCTAATGAAGATTAAATCCAACAAATACTGAACTTACAACATCTCCAAAATGACTATAATCAATTATCATTTTAGCATTTGTCCATAATAGATTAGTAATGACTTTCTTATCATCCAATTGTATGAAAGGAAAGAATAATGGGGTTTCCAATGTCTGATTAGCAAAAATATTTTAGCACACTTCCTACTTTTCCATATGCTAAGTTTTTTTGTCTCTTCGATCTTAAATAGTTTTTATGATCTAGTTTTATGTATCCAAGAGACTCATTTCCACATGCTTGCGTATCCATAAACTCAAATGCATATTTCAATTGATTCCTAATTTGTTATATCAAGTCTTCTTCAATAACTTGACATAAAGTTATTTTATGTTGAGGAGGTAATATATGTGCACACTCTTGCATTACAAGAGGATGATTGTGACTTTTAACAAGATGATTGATAAGAAAATTATTTAATTCTGAATAGCACGACAACCAGTTCTTGTTTGTACCCTAACCTTTATTGTCAAATAATCTCACTTATATTTTTTATGAAAACCCTTGTTAACATAAACAAAATATCCTTGATGTCATTTTCCTAGTGCTCTTACTCCTAGCATATGATTCTCTTCTAATAAATAATCCCAATTTTAAACCACACATATCATAAAAGTCATAAGTTGCTTGTTCAGAACCAAACTCCATACCAGGTCTTGCTTTCTAGTCTAGAACACTGAAGCATCCCTGATAATTGTCACTTATATCCATCCTAAAGCACAAAATAAAAATATATATAAGGAATCATAATAATCAGATATCAACCGGGTCTAGGTAATAGCAACAATAGAATAAATAGTATTAAAAAATGGCTAACCTTGCCCAATTTTTCTTTTTTGATAATGTTGAAGTCTTGTAACAAGCGGCTGCTAAAATCTTGAGAACAGAAGTAAAACAGCTACAATGTCTCAAGAGAAGAAAAGGAAAAAAAAGAAAGAAAGAATAATTGAAGAAAATGGCAAAAACACTTAAACGACCGTCTGTTTGTTAGTTTTTGGTTACTTAGCCAAAAAAAAAAAAAGAGTGAGTGTTCGTGTTTATTAAGGAAAATTAAGAATATATCTAATCCTGGCTATAGAATTGCTCGATTGTCTTGTATCAAAATCTTCAATGAAAATTAAGAAAGATTGAATTAGGAGAGCATCCAAATCCATGTACCTCAACAAGTCTGTCGCTATCGTAAGATTTTGTTAATTGACTTGTCGCTTTGGTCTATTATTGCACCGACACCGCACGCTGGACAAATGTCACTTCTTTTTTTTTTTTTTTGGTTCAAAAAGAAAACAAGACAAGTACGAGTGCTGGTCTATGAACGAAATTCCTTCAATTATATCGTTTGCGATTTCATTAATCATATATTAATTAGGAAATAGCACTTAGGTTGATTAATTAGTTTGCACATGTAGCATAAAGAAATAAATGGTGAAAACATATAATATATATCCCTGATAATTCATATGTAAGAGAAAACCAAATTGAAGTAGTTGCGAACAATACGACATAGGGTTATAAAATGATGATAAAAGAGATATTAATATACCCCTTTGCCACTACCAACAAACATTTCAAAAATAAGAATTTATACATCTTATTATAAATGAGTACTCATTGATTCATTCCCATTTGCACTGAACCCTATGTGTGTGCCTGTAATCACACCTTAATACCAAACTACCATCCATTCTCCTCAACACAAAGCTCTCAACTAAGACAAAGCAACCAAATCTTTGCCACCCGTTTTCACTAGCAATCTCTTCAACTCTCTCAACTCTCAATTCCTTTTCTCTCCCACCAACCCACCCTCCTTCCTCTTGCAACCACCTCATCTTCTCGTCAATGGCCAAACTCAACCCCACAACACCACCACCACCTCTGCCCCACCTTCGCCCTCTACAGTTCCTATCACAAACCCTATAACCCACGAACCCTAAATGCCTACCCCTGTCATCCCTCTCACCTTGCTTGCCATAAACATAACTCACTTTCCTTTGTACATTCACATTCACATTCACACGCACTACATTAGCATCATCCTCTCCGTTGTTCACGCATGAGAATATTTTCTCCCACCACTGCTGGAGGGTCATCTTATACAACACCGACTTTCTCATTTGGCGTCTGATTCTTGATTCTTCTCTAACGAAAACAAATGGGCAGTACCATTTCCCTACGAGGCTAACACTTGAACGCTTGTTGGTGATGGGGAAGTTTAAGCTTGGGAGCTGTGTTCGAAGAGAGATATCGAGTCCCAGGGCTTCGCTGAGTTTATCATTATTCCATCGGTGTAGTAATGATCTTGGTGATGAGGAGGAGCTGCGAAGCTCCCAGCCTTTCTTGCGGAGAAACTTTGGAGGAAGGCCGTCGGTGGTGGCTGCTGACGTGGCGAAGAACGAGTGTCGATGGTAGCGGTGAATCTTGAACTGCTGGTATATGTTTCTGAAATCAAATGGCTTTGGTTTCATGTCTTTTATTACATTGCTGAAGCAACACATACCCACCTCTGTCTCCCTTGAACTTTTGCAAGCTTTCCTTCAGAAAAGGGGAAAAATAACCTTTATTCCATAAAACGTTTCTCAAAAACTGATAGCAAACAAGTGGTGTGTTTGTTTTTAAAGTTTAGTTTTTGAAAATGAGAATAGCATTTGTTTTCTAACTAAAAAACGTGTGAACTGAAAAACAGAAACAGTGTGCATGTGAAATATTGAAAAGAGGGTGCTAGAACAAGTAAAAAAATAGTAAAAACCAAGTTTTGGTATATTTAATTTTCCTTTACAAGAATTAAAAAGTACGATCACCTCTATATATATAGTATTTATAAAATAATACTTAATATCCCACAAATATTGAGAAAATTTATATGGTGCATACACTTTTTTTTTTCAATTGGATTCTTGTCAAGTGTGTTTCAATTAATTATAAAAAAAAAATGCACGTCATAAGAATCAAATAAAAATAAATTTGTATATTAAAAGTATCATAGACTCTCATGTAAATGTTTCCTTTTTATAGTTTATGGTTAATGTAAATATTAAGAACGAGGACATACCCTTTGTATTTGCCTTTAGCTCGAATAACATAGTACCGATTGGATGACAACGGTTGATCGAGAACTGGGATGAACCAAACTTTAGTAACACTAGTTTCTTGATAATCATTTGAATGAACAACTGTCAGTATCTTGTCTTGAGGAAACGGCAATCTTTTTACTCTCCTACGTTTACATGCTCCCCAGCAAAATGTATCTTCTGCTTCTGCTTCTTCATCTGTAATCAATAAAATACCCGAGTATGGACCCTCTTGTGGTGGTAGCTCTGCTGAAAGAGTGCTGGGAGAATTTCTGTACAAGGAAAGAGGCCTCGTAACATACATGGCTTAAAGCTTAAATTAACATGGACCCTCGTGTGTGTTTGTGTGTGTGTGTTTGGTGCAGGAGAGAAGAGGAGATGTGGTGTATTTATGTGATGATTTGCTTAAGAATTAAGAAATGGGAATTGGGTTTGGCATTTAGATATGATCAAACCTTTATGTCAATGATTCCCCCTTTAATGCCGAGATGGCCAGATTGGGGGTGGCCTAGAGCTTCAAGATTTTCAGTAGTGGAAGAAGATATAAAACAAGAATTAAAGATAAAGTGCGCTTTATTTCCTTTTTTTTTAACTTTGCTCAAACCACGTAAAAGGGGACATATGGTAAATTTAACCTCGTAAAAGGGCTAAACTTTGAAAATGCCAAAAGAAAATAATAAATTTCTTTTTATGTCAAAACATGCTGTTTTCGACAGATTTTGGGTGTGCTAAAATGGCTAATCTATCTAGAACAATGAATTTATATTTTTGGGGAAGATGAGGGGTACCTTTTGCTTTTTTAGAGGGTGAGCCTGGGTACCTGCGATCTTGTGATTATCTAATACATTAACCACGTAAAAGGGTTTCTTGTGATTATCTAATTCATTAACCACGTAAAAGGGGACATATGGTAAATTTAACCTCGTAAAAGGGCTAAACTTTGAAAATGCCAAAAGAAAATAATAAATTTCTTTTTATGTCAAAACATGCTTACCAAAATTTTAGTGATTAGAAATTTTAAGATCAGAGTTATATTCAATTTAGAATTATCTTATTCAAGAAACCACACATTGGTACAGAGCATCCGAACTTCTGGGAAGAAAAAGAAAGAAATAAAAAAAAAAGAAAAAAGAAGCTTATGCTTTTAGTTTAAGGTAGTTCTTTATAATTCCCATCATCTCCCCTCCCGGGAAACGCCCAAGACACCCCCTTGCTGCTGCAACCTCGTTGAACTCACATACTGAATCGCCACTGAATGCTTGAAGCTGTTCACTTCTTTCTTTTTCAATCTTTATATCTTGTGTTAGGTCTTCACCATCCTTAACAGTGGGTAGAGGAAATGAATCAAGGGGAATTTCCATGACAGCAGACTCCCCACCCACAGCACCCAAAAAATCCTTTAGCTGGCACATTGCAAGTGGAACTGGTTCAAAGCTGTGGTCTCCATACTCAACTGGAGTCGAGTGGTCCCCTGTGACACAAAGGAAGTATTGGAACTTCCCAGATTTCTCTGCCTGCCAGAGCAGTCTTGCTAGCTGGCCTATTGCTCGATCTACAGCTTCCAGAGCTTTAACTTTGAAAATGCTAGCCTTATCATGGCCAGCATCATCTACTGCCTGCAAAACCAAATATCCATGTTCCATTATCATCACAGTTCAGAAAGCCAGTGACCCAAGATCATAGCTGTCAGAAGGTTTAGACCTTAATGTGAAGAAAACCAAAATCATAGCCATCTGATCTGCCTGGTTTATGCTCATCCTCCCCTGGTACAAATACATTTGGGCAAGATTGCAAAGGAGCTGAGAGTGCCTTAGCTATGGCAGTTACTTTGGAAGTTAAAATTGTTCGATAATCTCCAGTAGCTCCAGGAGCTTCCAGGATATCAATATCCAGTGATAGGCCCAAACCAGCTATAATCTTAGTAGGAGCTACCATGCATGGCCACAATCCATGTTTCTTTTCAAATGAAGGTACCTGTAATATACGATTTAGGGAAAAAAATCATACAACTAAGAATTCTTTCTTGATATAAGTTAAAAAATGCTCCAATTGGAAAATTTACATCTAGGAAGGTAATGCCACTTTGTAACACAAGGGAAGAAAAAGAAGAAAATAATTTCAAGAACTATGACAGTGAAATCATACTACCAGACAGTGCATCCAATGATTGAGACATTAATGTTCTGTTTCTCTAAGCAATGCCAGCTAGAATAAAGAAAGACAAAAATAAAATCAAGGATTACAACACACCTCTATTCGAATACCACAGCCTCGCAAAAGGACAACATTGGCGATGTTCTTCCCTTCTGCTGCCCGTTTTGCATTTAATGGGTGAGAAACCAAAATTTTTGATAGCTCCCTGGATAATTCATTAACAACTGCTGCTGTGTGCCTTGCTTCATCAGTATCATCCAGTGCCTGAGCTTGCAGTAGCAAGCGGTTGTCCTTCAATGGATCAGTCCCTGATATATTGCCACTTAAGTTTGGTCCTTTTACAACCACCCCACACCTGTGTTCCGTTGCATACCTGAGGTAGAAGATTGTTTGTTAAGCTTGTCCGTGTCTAATTTCCAAAAAGTCGAAGCAGGTACAAGCCAAGAACTAAGCTATTTATTGTAACTTTGATGAATGAGTTCTGTACTACTTGATTGATGGGAACAAATTTGCATCCATACAGACAAAGGTACCAAAGTCAACTGCCTTTTTTTTTTTTGGGGAGAGAATCATTGAATCATGAGTTATTTATTTATTTTTTTTTTTGGAGATAATCATTGAATCATAGGACTTGGTCAACACATAATTTTAGAGTTCAAAGTACAGATTACATTTTACATTTTATTGAATTTAACAAGAAACAGTTGAGCATGATATAAATGTTCAGTGAAGAGGAAACACTGCACCTGACCCTAACTTCATACTGCGGAAAAGACGGAAGCTTCATTCTATCCAATGCTGCACATAATATGGGTCCTTCCTCTTCAAAATGCCTGTCAGCCCTCCTACTGGTAACTATTCCAGTTTTCTCATCCAAGGTCGCAAAATTTGACTGAAGATCAAACATAGGTAATTGTTCATGACATGTAACCACCAATCTAAAACACATTAACCAAATATTTAAATCAAAAGAAACTACAAGAAGATACTGATTACTGATTAGCCATGTGAGATCAATAATAGCAATAAGATTATAAAAGAATATGAAACAAGAAAATAAACCCACCTTGAAAGCAATATCCCCGGGTGACATGGCCAGTCCAGCACCCATGGACTCAAAAGCACCACGTCCTCGGTAGTACACTCGCGGGTTGTAACCCAATAAAGAAAGATGAGCTGTGTCACTTCCGCAACCCAAACCCACTTCAACAGGATCCATGAGACCATTCACTCCAGCAGATGCAATGGCATCCAGGTTCGGCACATAAGCAGCCTGCAAAGGAGTCTTGTACCCAAATCTTGGCAGTGACACATCTCCTAATCCATCAATCAGCACAAATGCTACTCTCCTCTTGGGCAGATGGGGACTACCCATGCTTCTATATTCTATCTACCTTCAATGTAAGGTTGAAATTGAACACAGAAATGAACTTGTCAAAGCTTCTCACTTCCTTACGATGATAGACTATTTAACCCCTACAGAACGAGAATGGAAAAATAAATAAGAATATCACAGCAAAGAGAAATTTCGACCACAGACAATGTAAATTGTTTTTTCATACATTCTACAAAATAAGATTAAAATTTGGTGCATCCTAATTTTTTCAATAACTAGTCTTGGCAGTCAACCAAGTCCAAGTTAGAGACGCGGGCACCAAGAACAATATATGCATAAAATGCAGACACCAATCAGAACAAAAGCTCAGAATATCTGGCCATATGATTTTATTTCATTAAAACAATAGTTCGACAAATCAATCATATGCAACAAAGAAACCCAATGGAATCAGTAAAGCACCAAAGCAAGCAGCAGTCCAGCAGATTACAAGCTTTAAATAACTAGTCAGCAAAGTGAAACGAAATAGGCAATCCACTTGCATCAAGCTAGAAAACAACAGCACACAAAAGAAAACATTTTTCGTCATATTCATATCAAATTCCAAATGGGATCCTCTCATTATCAGCTAAATTGATCAAACAAACAACCAAAAGCTAAGGAATCAAACAACAGCAACATCATTAACTGAACACAGTTTAGTCCCAAGCTCAGAAAATGGAGCAAATCAAGTTAATCTCAACCCATTAACAAGTGCATGCAAACAAATAAACTTTCCCAAAACAAAAAATGGTATCAGAAATCAATTCTAACCTTAAAAGGCTGGGAAAAAAAATCAATTTTGATATTTCAGAGCTTATTTAATCTCGTACTGGTTCCTGTGAATTGATTAAAATCGGGGAAACGAATCACTGAAGCACATTTTAATCAATTTCGTTTCTGTATCTCGCGTGAAGAAGACAAAAGTGGTTCGAACTTTTATGCAAATGAATGATGTGTTTTTGGGTTTTTTAACGAATTTAATAGGTAAATGGAGTAATAACATTAGGATCCCTATTTTTTACATTTTCTCAAATTAGAACATAGTATATCTATTTGTGTCAGATAGGTTACTGTCTCCCAAATCAAATGTCTAAATTACCCTTCAGAATCGGGATATCCTACATACATTTACATTGTGATTCTTGTTAAAATTCAAGATTATAGGAGTAGTTTTATCATTACAGTAGGGTTTGGGACTTAACTCTAATAAAAGTATAAATATCTCGTTATTTGAGCAAAAATAAAAAGTTGGGGATCTAGATGTCATTTTCCTAATAGCAACTTATTTAAATATATGTTTTGAATTGTATGAAATATTTTACATAAGTATATTGCTAATGCTGCAATATATATATATATATATATATTTTTTTTTTTTTTTGAGAAGGCTAATGATGCTATTTATATTTTATACATAATTTAAATTTTCAATTAAAATTGTAATCTAAATGAATAATTAAAAAAAAGGAAAATGTACTAAGCACTTACTGTTACGTGGACTCGAGATTTTGCAACGACTTGTCACTATTACCCGCCATGTGTTCTCGTATTTTTTGAACAGTAAGTTAAGGGTAAAATATTTTAGTTAGATTTTAAACAAAAGCTTAATCAATCAAGCAAACGCCAATTCTGATTCTTCATGCTAAAACCTCGAAGAAGAAACAAAGTGCACAACACAGCAATTCAATATGATGAAGAGGATCCTAATGTCACGTTTGCTCCATTCACAAACCTCCACTGCCAGACTCTTGTAAGTGCTTCTGTTAACCACATTTGTTAGGTTGTGTGAATTAGCCCGGTTTTCGTGACCCGTTTGTTGTTATGATGGGATTATGTGTTCTCATGTTGTGTCTCTGATGGTCTTATCATCTGGGTTTTTATTTATTTCCAATTTTTGTTGGATTTAACTGTTATTTGTTGGAGAAAATGTTCCCTTAGCATGTTTATTTTCTTTGATATGGGTTTTTTCTCATCTTTGATGAGATCCTGGACTATTATGCTACAAAAGGCTCTCTCTTTTGGAATTTTCAGTTTCTGCAATGTGTATCTTTGCCCTAATATGTCATTGTTTCTCGTATTGCTGAGACAGTACAATTCCTGTGTCCAGTAATGGGAGATCATTATCAACTGGTTTAAATAGGGTAGATGATCCCTTAAAGTCTGAGGGAGCTGAGACTCCAAATGTCAAGCCTCCTTCAAACGAGAAGGTAGTTTTGTTGTACTCATGAAGGGCTTCCTTGAATTCAGTTTCTCCATAGAATCAGTTTCTTCTCCTTTCTGACCTTACATGCATTTTGGTTTAGGTACTTGTTTTAGGTGGAAACGGGTTTGTTGGTTCACATATCTGTAAAGAAGCTCTAGAACGTGGTCTGACTGTTTCTAGCTTTAGCAGGTATCATATTGTATGTACTTGTGATCAAATAAACATCACATGGAACATTCAGTACCTTTTCGTTTTCTTAGTTATCGTATAATTATGCTTAGACACTGAACTATTTCTTTCTAGGTCTGGGAGATCATCTCTTAAGGATTCTTGGGCTGAAAGCGTGGTCTGGCATCAAGGTTCGGCTAAGATTCAGAATTTCAGATGCATATTTATGGCAAATAGTTGATTAACTTTAACCCTGTCTTTCTTTTTGAACTACAGGAGATCTGCTTTCGCCTGATCCGTTAAAAGATTCGCTGACTGGAGTGAACTCTGTGGTATGATTAGTTCTGTTACTATAGGTCATTATAAGCCTATAACCACAAAACAAAATCCAGGAGAAAAATGAAGGGTAGAGATTTTATGAGATCATTCATACTATGACCGTGGTGCAGATCGGTGCTTCTTTAATTGTTTTGCAAAGCACAATAGGTCAATTGGTAATAGTCCCTAGTTTGTTTTCAAGAGAATATTCCTCTCTCCATCCAATGATTTGGCATGCTCTGATTGGTAGTTAGTTGGAAATTTAGAGAATATAAAGGCACAATTCTGAAGAAGGCATATCAGAGTTAGACAATATCTTTTGGAGGATTGAAGAGTTTCTTATTGTGTTATGAACTTAATTTCTAGTTTGCTTATTGACTGCCATTGGTCTTCTTTATGTTAGTGCAACAAGATTCTCATATTTTCATAAACTTCTGGAAACTCTCTCCCTCTTCTCCTATGTTTAACATACCGAAATCTTTGTGTTGATGAATTCTTTATATGTAACTGGATGCTTAGCTTTTTGATTTGGAACTTATAGATCTCATGTGTTGGAGGTTTCGGCTCAAATTCATATATGTACAAAATTAATGGGACCGCCAACATAAACGCTGTAAAAGCTGCAAAAGAGCAAGGTACGCCAAAATTCTTTGAGCAACTGCTTTGACTATCTAAGCATTGCCTTCTATGATTCTAGAATAATTTTTTATTTGAAGTTTTGTTTTATTTGAAGTTTTGTATTGCAATGTTACCGTGTGCTGAGAGTGACATGAAATACTTCTTGCACATCATTGTCCGTAGGTGTAAAAAGGTTTGTGTTTGTCTCTGCTGCTGACTTTGGTTGGGTAAATTATTTACTACGAGGATATTATGAGGGAAAGGTACTTTCTTGCTCTGTGATGTTCATTCACAAATTGAATATATGTAAAAAACTAAATGTTCTGTGAATTGAAACAATGTAGTTTCTGTCCCTGCTTCTATGGAACCAATTAAAATTCAAAATTGCAACTCTTTTTCTTTATCACGGCTGGGCATTTTTAGTTGGTGTTGCACTTTAATTTGTCATTTATCTGCTATGCTTAGAGAATTCTTTTTCCCCTTTAATCCTTTTTCGGATGATTGTTTCTGTCCATCTACTCTGATGCAGAGAGCCACTGAAAAAGAGTTAATGACAGAACTGCCACATGGAGGTCAAGTCTCATTCCTTGCTCTGATTCTAGACTTTTGTTTTGCTGCTAGGTGGTTTTTTAAAGTTACGAACCATGAGTAATTAGAGGTCCTTTTGAATTATTTATTCAATGGCATGAGTACATCAATGAAATGATTTCTCATGGCTAGAGCAACTTAATGCTAAGAGGGAATACTTTTGTTCATTTTGCGTAGGTGTGATCTTGAGGCCTGGCTTTATACATGGGACTCGTCATGTTGGAAGCATCAAGTTACCTCTAAGTGTCATTGGGGCTCCATTAGAGATGGTAAATTTTGGCATCTATATCGTCCCTCAACAGATTCTTATTTTTACCCAACAGTGCACTGAGTTTTGTGTCTCTGTTTCTAGAGAGCAGAACCAATGGATGGTAAAAGCACACATGGAAATAGATAGTCATTGTTGATGCCTTCCATATATTTGCTGTTTCTTAAAACTCACTGATGTTGGCTCATCCATGGACCATTGAAATTATAGAACCAAGGAAATTTCCTAGCTGTCTGAATGTCTGATCTAGGGAACACAGGATAAAATGTGATGTATCAACAAACAAATTTTGTGGCCCCACAATTTGTGTGGTTCCCATGGCTGGATGTAAGTTACATTAATTGTAACTTAGGCTCTCCCTCCTTTTAAATGTTTTCTCGGTCTATCTTTCTTATTCTTTTTGCAATGTTGCATATTGTCCATACACTCTGAAAATAGTTCAATCAGAACAACTCTGTTATGTTGGTAATGACAGATTCCATACGGGTCTGGCAGAGGGCTATGTTATTCAATTTTTATTTCTCCCTTTTCTTCAATTAAATTCACGTTTAATGCAGATACTGAAACATGCAAAAGTGCTGACGGCAATTCCTCTTGTTGGTCCGCTGTTAATACCTCCAGTTCATGTGACTTCAGTGGCAAAGGTTGCTGTGAGTGCTGCGACAGATCCAACATTCCCCCACGGCATCGTTGATGTATACAGTATACTACAGCATAGCCAACAAAAGTCAGCATAGACTTATGTTGAGTTCTTCCCTGTTTTGTCATTTAATTTTTTCTCAGTTACCTGGGTCATGATGCAGCTAATTTTCTTTGAGAGCAAAATTAAATCCAGACAACATGACGTTAGTACCATTGTTCAGATCTTGTCTCTCTCCCAAATCAAAATAATTGATTTGTTTGTTGGTAATTTTTACACCATACAAACTCAATAAAATGTATCAGTTGAATGACAAAATGCAGATCTGTTTGTCACTATTTCTTGCCTTAAACTCTCAGTTCATTATTTTTAAACAAGAAAATTACTTACAATTTAAAAATGATTGCAAATTGATAATTTCCCTCACTCTCCGTTACAGAAGACATCATGAAAAGAACATCAAATATATCTGAGAATAATTCGGTCACTGTTGTAGATAATTATGAAAATTGAATTATCACAATGGGTAGCAGCACTTTCTGTTGAATTGTTTCTCTCTTGCTTATATGCCTAGCATTGTGCAGAACTTTTAGAGGCTATTTTTGTTCCCTCTTTAAAATTCTCGTAGTTAACAATTGAAGCATCCGACGATTTTTTTTTTTTTTTCTCAGTTTTAGATTTTTCCACCCTTCTCTCAGTTTCTGTATGCAATCGTCTGTCTTTTTCATTTTTGGGTTTTTGGGTGTTGGGGTGGCAAAATCTTTATTGACTACCTGTAATTTGTAAAAGATTTAACAGTCTGATTAGGAAATATCATCACTGATCAATCTTATTTAGTGGCAATCGCAAAAAAAACTTGGAAAAACGAGCGAAAGATTGGAGAATTTAGAAGTAGTACTCTATTAATGAAGATCTCTACCTAGAGTTCGAAGTACCATAAAACAAAGAGATAAAGAACACAGCAACAAAATGTGCCTTGAAGGAGGGAAAAATAAACGAAACAAACTGACTCAACATCAAAACCTCAAAATTGATTTGGGAAAACAAAGCAAAAACAAAGCAAGTGGAGTGGCGGCTATTAGCTTCAGCTTCATTTGTTGGCTCCAACAATGCTCTTCACAGCATCAGCAGCACTCTGAGCTTGGGCCTTCGCCTGCTGTCCAGCCTGCAAACATCAATTACCGATATAGAGTTCTCATATTCTCATATATGTGTAAATGATATTCTATTGTTTTAATTGTTTCAGTAATCTGGATGCATGAATCCTGGGCAGAGTGGACAGCATTGCTAGCCTTATCCATCATCTGGCTGCCCTTTTCCTGAATGAAAGATACAAGCACATCATCATCGACAAGTGAAATATACAATTGATTCATGTAATGTAAAAGCATGTAATGAATTAATTAAACAAGCATAATGGTTTCTTTGCAAAAAAAAATAAAATTAAACAAGCATAATGTATCAGTATGACTCACCTCTGCTTGGCCCTTGGTCTATCCAACTTGGAAACTTGTATTCTGGGGTCCATCTTCAGTTCTCTTAATTTGATTAAGCAACTAATTAAACTCAAAGGCTAATAAATCGGCTTTCGTGACTAAGGTTCCAGGATTTGTAAGTGTTTATAGTCTGTTAATGGGGCATATAAGTGATGCCATGTGTTGTAACAAATAGTAGAGGTTGAAGAAATTTAGGCTTTGGTCCTTTAGACTAGGTAATTCTGTTGATGAAATTAAATCTGATTCTTGATTCAAAAAGTTGGTTGACATTTTTGAGACTTCATAATTAAGGTTTTGTTCCTTGATTATAGAAATAGAGACATGATCCAATTGATGCCAAACCCTAGTACATTTTTAATCATATCATAATTGAAACATCATGAATACAAATTATACATATATATGATGCATGAACATGATTTTAAGCGTAACGCTTTTTTTTTTTTTTAGATAGAAATCCTGATATAGTATGTCGAGAATTTTTATTTTTTGTACCCTTCATGATAACTTAAAAGCGTTATGCTTTTTTTTTATAAAAAAAATGAATGATGGATGAACACCCATTATTAAATTGCTTACTTTAATTTTTAACGTTTATTATTAAATTGTATGAAATCAATAACTTAAAATTTATGCCAAATTTTAAATAAAAAAATTCAACTTGGAATAGTCTCAGGCTAATGATATATACTCCTCGGGCCAAAATTTTTGAAAAGTCTTCTCACTGGTGTTTATTTTTTAATATCACAGTACATTATACACATTGCCCAGGTGCTTAGGAGTGGACGAAAGTACAAATCAATCTTTAAAATATTCCCCTGTACCTCCCAAGATTGGAATTGAAGTAACTAGTCTTATAAAAATTTAAAGCAAAACCATTCAGCCAAGCCTCCGGAACAAGAACAGTAATAATAATAATAATAATAATTTTGGCCATTGATAAGCAATGTTGTACTGGATCAATAAGAATTAGGATACTAAGATTAGTCGGAGCTAGAGATTCAAAACTCCATAAAATTTTAATAACGTTTAAAATGGAACTTTTGCTTTGGGATTGATGGTAGGGTAGCTGAAAATTACTGATTGAAAGTTCAAACATTTTGTATTGGCTTTCTTTTTCGGGACTGTTGTACGTCATGGAACTTCTGATAATGATGGTGTGTCTAATTGTTGCCAATTCAAATGTCTGCGATGGTACCCGAACCCCTTTCTCAACTGTCAACATTTTTACTTTCACATATCAATTTTTTATTTTTATTTTTAAGGATAAAACTGTGGTGCAATTGTGGTACCGTGTCACACTTTCACCCAACTATTGGATGGGTAGGAATTTAAGTAGACCCCACCCATTTAAATAGATTCACGGCGGCAAGAATCACAAGATTTGTACCGCGTCTGATTCTTAATGTGATCCAATTTTTAAATATAAGCTTTCTTAAGTTACATTTATTATAATTTATTTAAAAATCATTCTTTTAGAGTGAAAATAAGTTACAAAACAGTTAGTTTAAGTGAATTAAAATGTGTTTGATATTAAAGTTGAGCAACTGTAACTTAGAAGTTACAATACTAAAATGTTTGGTAAACATTACGTGCTAGATCTTAGAAGCTATATTGATATGATTTTTTTTTGTATGATGAAAAATTTATTATATCTTTAATAATTTTTTCAAAATTATTATTTAAAATTTATATTTACTATAATATATTATTAATTTTTATTTTATAGTTACAATTTTTTTTCCACAGCAATTGTAGCTTAAAAAACTACAACACCTCAATCACAATAAGACCTTAATAAATGAACTAACTTTGATTAATACAATAACGAGCACTAGTTGAACCAACTAGCTTGTATAAGATACGTCCAACCTTTGCTACTTACTATTACTTAAATTCCAGTGTTAAAGTGCACAAAGCACATCAAACTACACTTGGGATCAGGCATAATTGAACAGAATTAAAAAAAAAAAATTATTTACATAGACAATCTAATAATGAATTTTTTTAATATATTAATATATTACAATTAAAACTCAATTGATATTTATAATTAGAAATATATCGGGATTTTCCTTAATATTGCTGTTAATATTAGAGGGATATCTAATGTAACCCAAGTAATGGGGAAACAAGTAAATCTCTATTTATTGAGATGTTGGGATTAAAGATCAGGATTCTCTTATGATTTAATTATGTCCTGATCAAATAATTCAATTGTTGATTGGTAGTCAATAAATAAAAAAATAAAAAAAATTAAATTTTATTCATAAACTATTACTAAAAAACACATGATAAAAAATATTTAAAAATTCAATAGATCTTGGATAAGAGAGGATCTTATTCCGAGATTCAAACCATTGAGCGTATGGATTGACCAGTGGACTAATAATGAATTAAGAAGAAGAAGAGATCACAACTTATACTCAAGGCACGTTGTAATTGAGTTCACAAGAACATTTCAATAAAGTTGACGGAATTAAGAGCTTTGCCTTGAATAATGGGTGGAATTTGAAGATGGCAGCTGCCCCCACATGCGGAGGCTGGCGCCGTCCTTGCGCTGGGGTCAACATATGTTGTCTCACCATCAGTGCGTGGATTGCTGCAACCAATACTTTTGGTGGTCCAAGGCCTTTGCATTAAAGGGCGTTGCTGCCAAAACTACGGACAATTTTAAAGAATTGATTGCGAAATCGCAATTAAACATCAGTGAACGAACGCTGTAGAAGAAAAGCATAAATTAAAATTTGAAAGTTTTAGGTTTTTTTTTTTTCAGATTCATTTATCTTCTTAGTGTTGTTATTATTACTCAACGTTTTACAAGAACTAATTAAAATTATTTGGATCAAACCTTTTCTCTGGGATTTACGGTATCTTTTCGGGGATTTATCAAAAAAGAAAAAATCAAATTTAGCTATTACAAATATTGAACTGCTAATTAATTATTTAAAAAAAGAAAGGTCCATCTCTTCTAGAAATAAAATTCAAAATAACATATTGACTGCAAAGAAAGAATGGAAAAAAACCACAAAATTAACCAGCTCTTCACAAGCCCTGAAAACTGAAAGGGCAAAAAAAAAAAAAAAAAAACCCCAAATCCATATTCAAATTGAAAACCAATTAAGATAAAAAATTATTTTTGAGAAGAGCTAGCATGCAGGTGGCTATGGATTTATTGGGTTGCATGTGCTTCACTTGTTCATTCCAACAGTGTTCTTCACAGAATCAGCAGCTCCTTGAGCCTTGGCCTTCATTTGGTTCCCAGCCTGCATCAAAACTATATACATTAATCACAATTTCATTATTAATTAAATTAACAAAATCAATTGAATTAGCAGCAATTATAATTCACCTCTTGGACTGATTCCTTTGCAGATTGTGCAGCATTGCTGACCTTGTCCATCATCTGGTTGCCCTTTTCCTGAAAAAAGATTAAAAACGGGGTGTGCCTACGTATCAACCATTCTGCCCAATCAACGAAAATTGAGTTTCATTCTTAGGCTAAACTCACCTGAGCCTGCCCCTTAGCTTGGCCAGCTTGGTAGCTTGTGTTCTCAGATGAATTCATCTTTGCTTTTTTTCTTTCTTTCTTGGGAAACAAACACACACTGAAAAAATGAGAATGAAAATCGAAGTGCGCTACTTAATTTGGTGAGTTATGTCCCATGCATGATTGCGACTGAAATTTATAGCGTGTTAGCACCATTCCTTCACATGACAATTGGCACCAAAGTGGTTGCGGGTTTGAGGATTTTGGCCTTTGGACCAGGGATGCCGTTTAAAGTTTATTAACATTTTATTTAGGCCTTAAAATTTTGAACGACTGGAAAATAAAACATTAGCACATTCTAAATTATTTATTTGATTAAATGCATATATACTTCGTTATGATCACGTAATTAAGTTTTGTGTTGTTTGATTTGTACACGACAAATGTGTTTTTCACAAATTTACTAACTAGAGATTTAGAAAATAAAAACATTGAATCATCGAAATATTTTGAACTATATGTAGCAGTTTTAACATGAAATTATGAATGAAAATAAAATAAAAGAGACACTAAAATATGTGTAGTGCTTACCCTTGTGCAGCTTAGAACGTGAAATGTTTTACAAACCCATCACTTGTGCTCATGGATTTGTCTCTTGATTGATTTTCAATTATTTTAAATAAATAAATAATTGTGGCTACATTTGAAAACATTTTCCAAATTGTTTCTCATTTTTCAGAACCGAAAATAGTAAAACGCGGGCGGGCTTGGTTACATGTTTTTGTACACTTGCTTTACAAAACAGAAATACATTTTCTTTTTTATTTATAATCATTGACAAATCTTGAAAATAGCATTTTTTTTTAATTTTCAACTGTTTTTTGTTTTTTTTTTGTTTTAAACTATCTGGTTTCCGATGAATGCATTAAGTCTCGACTAATTCAGATTCGGAGTGTAGTTACAGTCAAAGCTCCTTATCATTCTCAAATGGTGTGTTTAGTGAAGATCGAACCAGATAGCTCTTCCCACAAACCCAATCTGCGTTGCCAACTGAGGTACAACCATTTGGTTTTTTTTTTCTTTTTTTTAAATAACAAGCTACCATTTTTTTCTTGCACGACTCTTACGTTAGTCATTCTAGGGAAACAATGTATGAACACATTCTTTCTAATTTCCGGTTTAAGGGACTACACTACTAAACACGTTTTCCATTTTAATGAAGAACATCATTTTAAAGATATCATCACGAGATTCACTCATATATAGACTAGTTGGGTAACAAAATAATACATTTTAATTAGTTAATCTAATCAAATCAATATCTTAATATACAGATCAAATCAAATCCACAAATTAAAATTATTGGCTTCTTTATGGAGTGGTTGATTTTGATTGATTGAATTTCAATTTTACTCTTACACAATCAGAATGTGATGATTACCATAAATTATATTATTCCTTAAAGTATTAATTGACAGTTTTATTTCGTTGTTGACGTAATATTTTATTTTATTTCATTGATGACAAATTAAGGAACTTCTTAATCTACCAAATAGTACACTTCAAATATTAAATAAATATACAGATTTCAATTTGTGCTACTAATAACTATCTAATATATAACGGTCTCAAATCACGCCCTTAATTAGTTAGATTACAAAATGTAAATATTTAAGCGACTTTACCGATTTCCAGTTGTAAATTATAATCATTTTCTAAATAATACATTATACTTAATTTGTCAAAAAAATCGGGATTATAATAAAAGACATAACATGTTTGACCAACAACTTTGAAATGCATAACCGAAAAATTGAAGGGGTTATGATATATAACGGATGCGAGGTAATCTTGCTCGCATCAAGAAATATAATCTACCCAAAATGAAAGTATAGCAGCTCTCGATAATTATTATATTTTTATTTTTATTTCATTATTAATACAAAAGCTCATAATTTCTACGGATGAGTGATAAGTGAAACGATACACATATATACAAATTAGAGCCTAATAAGATTGCGTTTGGAATTGAGGTGTTGTATCTTTTAAACTATAGCTGCTGTAGAAAAAAAACTGTAACTATGAAACAAAAGTTAATAATATGTAGTAAATATAAATTTTAAATAATAATTTTGATAAAATTATTAAAGATATAAAATATTTTTTTATGATACAAGTAAAAAAACACATTAACATAGTTTCCAAGGTACATCAGTTAGTGTTTACCAAACATTTTAGTGCTGTACCTTCTGTCCAACCTCAATTTCAAACGCACCATAAATCATTGATTTAGTTGTAAAATACTATTTCCCATCAGCAGTAGAACAAAATATTTGGTGTCGACGGGGCCACAATATGGAAACCATAAACTTTGAGAAATCTACAACATAAAATTTGTAAAATTGAGAAGGCTAACATAACGTTGAGTGCCAAATGAAGAAAATCATATAATTTGGTGGTCAGAAAGAAAATATGTAAAAACGAGGGGGCAATATGTAAGGTAGAATAGCCATTGAGTTCTTTATTATTATCATTATTATTATAATTTTCAGCTTGGGCCGCCCCAACCGTACAATTTGGAGCAATGCTCAATAGTGCTCCCCATTATGCTAAATTAAAACTTCATACAGACACCATCGATTTGACGGTGACTCAGAAGATCGTATGCAAAAAATTATTTATGTATATAATATATATCTATATAGAAACTAAATATCATGTTACTTGTAAAAGTATGTAACTGTCGTGCTATGAAGTCGTTAGAATACAAAATGTAAAAAATATAGTAGTACAGTTGAAAATGACAATTTTGTCACCGACATCTTTATTAAACTTCCCCAAAAAATCCCCAAGCTGGCAAATATTAAATCAGCTGACTCAGATCCATGTCAGCACCCACCAAACTTCCCGGGGTCTTAAATTTTCTTCAGACCAGACTCCAGAGAGAGTTATTTCAAATTCTCCGTCCGATAATAAATTAAATAAATAAATAAATAAACTTATTATATAATTTTTTAAAGAAAATGGGGAAAATTAAAAAGAAAAAACCCCCCAACAAATACACGTTAATACACACACAATTATGAGTCATCCGATGAAGATGACTATTTCTTGATCAATGTTTATCTAGAAAGAATAAACACTTCGGCTCTTATCCAACGGCTCACATAAAACTTTGCATAAATCTCTCAACTAATGACTAAATCTTACATTATGTTGATAAATTTCATTTTAATTTCCACATAGGGCCAGCGTGTTGTCGTAAAAGGAAGGTACGCAGAACACCAATGTCACTTTACCATTTTAGCCTCGTAGAAGTAATGGAAAATCTCTTATAAAACCCCCCCATAGGCCGCACCTCAATTCAAGCTTTGCCATTGGTATTATAGCAACCCAAAAAAAAAAATATAGTAGCAGCAGCAAAACCAAAGGGCAAAAACAAGAAAAAGAAAAAAAAAGGGCCATCAAATTTTCATCCCATAGTCATATGGCCATTCGTTTCCAAGCACCAAAGCTTCTGAAAAACCTCCGTTACTTCACAAGAACTCTTAACTCTGCTTCCACCACCTCAATCTCCGCCGTTTCGCCGTTGAATTTCGACGAAAAGCCTGAACCCACCATCGAGAAACCGGCCGCGAACCGGCTTGGCTCGTCGGTTCTTGATATTAATGATCACGAAAAGCTGTTTTCTCTGCTTTCGACAACTAAGCTTATCCGTGCAGCTGCGAACCTTCACCTGGCGGCTGTTGAGCCTCTGGTTGATTTCGGCATCTGGGTTATGAATTCCAGGTTGATGGATATTGACTTGGCACGTGAAGTTGTGATGTGCACCGTTAGACACAGTTTTTATGAACATTTTTGTGCAGGTGAGAGCGCTCCTGAGGCCACAGATTGCGTCAGGAGAGTTAATGACGCTGGTTTGAGAGGCATGCTTGTGTATGCTGTTGAGCATACTGATGATGTCTCTGAGTGTGAGCAGAATTTGCAGGGATTTCTCCAAACTGTTCGATCTGCCAAGTCTCTGCCTCCGGAATCTGTACGTTTTGTTTACTCTTTAATTCCTTCATCACATACGCATTACTTTTTAAGATCTTTGTTTTTTTTTTTTTTGAAGAGTAAGATCTTTGTTTTTAAAACTAAAATCTTGAGATCTTTTAGTAATACCGCCTCATTAATCATGTTCCTTTAGGGAAATAGTTATCTATTTTATCTCCTTTCTTCCTTTCTCTAATATAAATTAGAAAATAAATTTTAGCGGCTGAACTAACTGCCACGCTGAAAAAAAGAAACCAAACAAGGAACCAAAATGCAACTAGCTTAGTCTAGTGGCATTTTTCTTAAAAGTTTTGCATGCTTGCTGACACTGGATGGTCCTACAACATAACAGCTGGGTTTGAATTTAATATTAAAAAAAATAATTTTCTTTTTTTTTTCTATAAGAAAAAAAAATTTTCTCTTTAGAAAGATAGAGAAGCAATCACAATCCAACTTGAATATTCTCAAATAGGAAAAACAAAAATTGTTGTGAAAATTCAAAGAATCAAAGATTCCCCCACGCGATTAGGAAAATGGGAAAATTCTTAGCACATCAAGTTTGAGTCATTTACTGAGAGAGAGAGAGAGAGAGAGAGATTGAACCCGATACGTCTTTTTAACTCCTGTCCGCCCACCTCATAATTAATGAAAATAAAAGAAAAAGTCCAAACCTTGCAGTTATTGCAAGCTGTGAATTTGTTGTCATTTAGTGTCAATTGCATGCCACAAAACGACGTTCCTAATTTTTTTTTATTTTTCTATTTTTTTTTTTTTGGTAACAGGCTAGTTTTGTGATAGCGAAGATCTCAGCAATTTGTCCCATGAGCTTACTCGAGAGAGTGAGTGATTTGCTTAGATGGCAACAAAGAGACCCTTCGTTTAATCTCCCATGGAAGCTCAACAACTTCCCCCTTTTCGCGGATTGCAGCCCCTTATATCACACGTTGCAAAAACCTGAACCGTTGACATTACAAGAAGAAAATGAGCTCCAATCAGCCCACCAAAGGCTACAAAAGTTGTGCCAAGAATGCTTAGAGGCCAATGTGCCACTGACAGTCGATGCAGAGGACACATTCGTGCAGCCTGCTATTGATTACTTGACATACAATGCAGCACTCTCGAACAACAAAGCCGGTAAGCCGATCGTGTACAACACAATGCAGGCTTACTTGAAGGATGCCAAGGAGAGATTGTTTCTTGCAACAAAAGCTGCTGAGAAAATGGGAGTGCCTATGGGGTTTAAGCTTGTCAGGGGAGCTTATATGTCTAGTGAAAGTAAACTTGCTGCGTCTTTGGGATTTGATTCTCCTATTCACAATAGCATCCAAGACACTCATGCCTGTTACAACGATTGTGCTTCTTACATGCTGGAGAAGATTGCCGATGGCTCCGGTGCTGTTGTTCTTGCTACCCATAATGTTGAATCAGGTAAACACAAAATACTACTTGAGCACTTGTTTTCGTGTTAATGCTTGACGTGATAATGACGTGATGTTTGATTGTGAATAGGGCAACTGGCAGCAGCAAAGGCTACTGATTTGGGGATCAAAGGGGACCAGAAGCTGGAATTTGCACAGCTTTACGGGATGGCAGAAGCTCTTTCTTATGGCTTAAGAAATGCAGGGTTTCAAGTTAGTAAGTACATGCCATTTGGGCCTGTGGACAAAATTATACCATATTTGCTGAGGAGGGCAGAGGAGAATAGGGGATTTTTATCTGCTTCAAATCTCGATAGGCAACTCATGAGGTAAATTGAGTTTGGAAAGCTGCTTACTTGAAAAAAAAAAAAAAAAACACTTTTGATGATTTTGAAAGCAGAATGTAACTTTTTTTTTTTTTTTTGCCTTTTTTTTTGTTGGTGGTGGTGCGCAGGAAGGAGTTGATGAGGAGAGTAAATGCTGCAATGATGTAAGGTGAAGATGATGGGATCTGACTTGAATTGTGTTGTATCAAGCATCATGGCTCATGATGATGCTAAAATCATGTACAAAAATAAAATTAGAAACATTTGTAATTTGGAAATTTCCCTTTTTAATGTACTGTTATTAATTTCAAGAAATTCTACTTTTGCTTTCTATTAATTCCCAGTACTCCAACAAGAATCAGCAGGGCATCAATTAATTCCATCAACATGTTATATTCTCTAATTCTTAATTTCTGGCTTGAAAACCATACTCAAATTGACACACATACTGTATGCCCCCATCAATTATTCACGTGAACATTACGGTAACATATTAAAGATAATAATGCTATGTATGCGATAGCGTTGCTTTATTATAAATTATCACGGTGATCCCACTGACAACGACATGTTATATGCATGCCACTTGTGGCAACACTACAAAAATTTTGAAATCACCATAACTAATCTAATGTGGGAACCCATACACACAAACAAATAGTACGTGTGGTGTGAAATTTATATTCTGTTTATGTGTGTAGTTGTAAGTTTCATTATATGTAACTTAATGTTTGTCATATAATATTTATATTTGATAAATAAAATTTTTAAATAATAATTTTAACAAAAATAAGTAAATAAAAGGTATTATTATAAAATTCTTTTATGTCATAAGTAGGGTTAATTTTTTATAAGTAATTTTATTGAATAAACTGCCATATATTTTTAAAACCTTTATTATATCTTAGATTTTAATTAAAAAAATAATTATATCTTATTTTTTTTATAAACCTTAATAAATAAATAAAAAGTAATTAAAATTTATATCTATTTGATTATTATATAATAAAATGGTATTTTCTTAATAAAATTTTAATAAATGAATGTGTATCACTTTTTAAATCAATTGTGTGAATTTAATATTCAAGATTCTGAGCGCAATTAATAAATAATTTTTCGAAGTACACGCCGTAGGAATCAGCTGCTGCCGAGCCGCAGAGCACAAGACGCCAAAACGGTGGTACCAACCAAAAGTACCACCACGGCATGTGACAGGCAAAAGGGGGTCGCAATTTGATGTACAGTGCATTTATGTTTGTTTTTCCAATCTCCTAAAGAAAAGGGATCCCACATTTATGACCGCTTATGTGCTGTCGCTGTGCCTTCATAATTTTCTTCTCTCTCCAAGGGCAAAGGCAGCGCATTCTGATGCCAGAATGATGTGGAAGCATCCAGATTCACTACTTAATTGGCGGGGGTGGGGACCAAAAGACGGGTTTGGGTAGGTGAAGCCATGACTCAACATGAGGTGGAGGCGAAATCCCCATTATAATAAAAATTTAATAACACCGAGTACTTTTCGTAACAGCACTTTTAAGATATCATACTTTTTTGGTTTTGACTTTGACTCGCATGGTTCAAATTTATCACGCAGCGAGCATCAAGAAAATCTCGCACATTTTGCAGACATATACACGAACACGATTCTTGATTCCATCATATCTTATTATCACTTGACGGGGGAATCTCTGGATCCCATTTGCCGAGATTCCAGTCTCCCCCCGCCAAGAAAGGGGCTCAAGAAAAATGGTATAATAATTTTATTTTTTTTAAAAAGAATATATATAATAATGGGTGCGTAAAGGATGCAATGTCAACTAATTCCATCAGAGAGCTGGACCCTGGATGCCTGGAACAGGGATTCAACCACAACCGCTATTTGCACCTTTTCTTTTCTTTTTTTAATTCTATAGGGACATGTGCAAAGAACTTCGTACGATTCGGAACGATAATTATTTTTTAATTAGTTGTTAATATTAGTTTATAGTACTTGTTACGTTACCTAATCATGCAACTTACGATCAATCTAACATTTGTTATCACTAATATAAAAAGGCAAATGCTAAGTTACAATAATTGTAACTTACATTCAACCTTTTCAACCACAAAAATTATGAACTTCATAATTTTTGTGGTTGAAAAGGTTGAATGTAAGTTACAATTATTGTAACTTAGGGTCTCCCATATAAAAATATAAACAACAAAAACTAAATGTGTGTTAGTGATAAAAAGTGTTAGATTGATATAAATTATATGATTATGTGACTTAACAACTATCTTAGTTTATATTAACAAAGCTTATAATAATATTATGTAGAGCTATGTATGTGGAACAAATATCGAAAAATATGAGCGTGCAAATTTGAATTCAAATCAATCTAATCAAATTTGGAGTTAATTAGGTTGGGAAAAATGTAACCCGAACATATGATCTGAATCAATCCGATTCGAACATATTCAGATCGGATCGGATCAAATCAAAGATTTATACTTGTTTTGGCTTTGATTTTTTTGAATTTTCGAATCGGATCAAGATGATCCGATCCGATCGGGTTAGAGCCTTCATTTGAATCCGATCTGAACCCGAATTTTTCAGATGGAATCGAGTCGGATCAGTTCGGGTGGGGTCATTCGCCCACCCCTACCGAAAAATATTATAGACTCTTAGCACTTGCCCAGGATGCTTTGGTTGGACAGATTGAGGTAGCTGGCATACATTAAGCTTAAAGAATAGCGTGTGCGTGCGTGCACACACACACTATCTTTATTATTTTTACCTATATTTATACCTGCTAACAAATGATAGCATAACTCGAAAATCTACTTCTAATTACAGCTGATCTGTTCTTAAATTTTTTAAAAAATTTATACTTCCAGCATAGCAAGAATCTAACCCCATTCCCTAATGCTGAGAGGGAAAAGTGAAACCGGCATGACTGTCATAAAATTTCTTTATAAATTGAAAAAAAAAATTAATTCAACATACACATAGTTAATTTAGATACATATTTTATATCTAAGTTAATATAACACCTATTCTATCATTTAATATTTAATAACAGGTTTTACTGTATTAACATATCAATAATGAAAAATAAAATTAATTAACAAATAGCACATGATAGCTAATTAAAGGCGACATATTAATTGAATTACAAATTTTATATTCCAACTACTGTTATTGATTTGAAAATTGTCGCAACTCCCCCCGTACTTCTTTCTGCCAATCTCCAAACAAGATATAAAATCTCAAGTGCTTGAATGAAATTCAACTTTCAATGAAGTACATATAGTATAATCTTCAGAAGCCCCGAATAAAAAAAAAAAAAAACATTCTCAATGTGCTTAAACCACAAATTGATGGAAGATAATCAAAGATAAGTTGCAAAAGTAGTGTGCTAATGGCCATTAATGCAAAGTGGGAGTCCAAATCACAGCAAGTGGGTACCTTAAATCTTTAACCAGCATGAGGTAATTTGATCGAATGCACGCTGAGTGCTGACAAAAAAGCGCAGCATTTTCCAGAAAATGACAATCATTGAAGAATCCGCCAACCATTTACAACTCATTTAATGAAAACAAAAATAGAAAAAGAAAAGTAGAAAAATAGCTGTTTACCACTGATATTTTATCGTCTTCTTTGAGGGAGGTAGATAGATTCCAAAACTTCTGAAGTTGTTTCAGAATAGCAAAAATACGCGTGTGTAACCCGGTGGGGGAGAAAAGTGGGAAACAACAGAACAAGATTATAATGACACACGACTTGAAATTGATGTGACAACATTTTTTGATAACAACAATGGTTTATGAGTAGAAATTATCCAATAATTGAAACTTCTTACTACCAACGAAAGTGAAAGCAAAAGGGATGTGAAAGTAGTGTGCTAATTCGGTGGTGCCGAGCCGGTGGTTTTTTTTTTTTTTTTTCACATGAAACAATGCCGCTATTAAAGATGGCCAGTGGGTCGCGTGGCACGTTGCACGGTATGTGTTCGTACAGTACGGCATAATGCGAGCACGTTTCGGTTGGGCGCGCATTAGCACGCGGCACGGCACGACACGTATGTGGACCGTGTCTGGCCTAGAATTTTAAGTACGCGAGTCTTAAAAGTATGGTACGATTAGAGATGAGCCAAAATACAGCACGCGAAAAGGCATGTAATAAGCATGTTTTATTGGTGGGCTAGCACACGACTTGCAGGCCATCAATAGCACGTGGGTTAAAGTGTATGAAAGTAAAATTTTTTAATGAAAAGTAAATATAAAATATTATGATTTTACGAAATTAAATTTTTAATATATTTTTTAGCATTGACTTTTTAAAATTAATTTAATTTTTTATATTTAGAATTTATTAAATGAATAAATAAATATCATGATTTTATAAATGATAAATAAAAAATTTTACGACATTAATATTTCATTTATAAAATCATAACTTAGTTAATAGTTAATGGAGATATGTTTCATTTGTGAATGAAATATTTTCATATTTATGCACAAAAAAATAAAATTATACACGAAATATTTTTATGATAAATTAAAAATTACATTTTCATTCAATGGAGTTCACATACAATTATAATATTAGTAGTTCAAATAAAATTAGGTGTAATTGTTATTTTAGGATTGTAATTTTATTTTTCATTAATTATTATTATTATTATTATTATTAGGCTGATAGGGTTAAAAAGCACGTCAGACACGTGAGCTTAAATAAAGCACACCAAACACGCCAGCTTTTTTAGGCACGCTGGACATGTAGGTTTAAAGAAAAAAAAGAAAGTTGGTAGGATTTTTTTGGGCACGGCACAAGCAGGCCGTGCTGGGCCCTTATTAAAAAACACTGGGCACAACATGACCCATTGACTATCATTAGTCGCTATAATATATTATTGTATGAATGGAAAAGAAAGCAAGAAGGAAAAAACTTGCTAGATTTGATTAATACTAATAAGCCATGATTACTTTGGAGTTGCATTAAGATAGAACATGAATCACAGTCACACAGAAAGTTATACACACAAAGTGATAAATAATAAAAAATATATTATAACTTTGATCGTGTGATTATGAAGGGGTGCTCTCTAACATAGACAGACCCATACTAATATTGAGTCAAATGATTTTCTATCATGGCATTGGAGTTTTAGGTCTTGTGTGTTCATCCTTATTTCAATTAATTAAATACATATTAATTTCTTTTTTTTTTAGTAGAATCTATATACATCTTCATTTCACTCATTATTAATTTGATTCACCTTTTTTTTTCCTGAACGAGAGGTTATGACTTGACTTTAATTCTATATTGAATCCTAAATTTTTCCAATATTCATTAGATTTAATACTAATATTGAGTAACTGCTATGAGTTTAAGCTTCCTAGTCAAGTGTTTTACCCAAAGGAAAAAAAAAACACTAATGTCATCGGAAAGAAAAGCAATGATAGAAGAGATAATCGAGGGTTATTTTGAATTGAAAATTGATTATCATATGTATCTAAATTTTTCTAGTGTTGTATTTTTGTTCAAATTAAGTTTTAGTCCCTACCTCCTCCAATGATTCAAACATGGATAGTAAGTTAAATAAAATTACTTGAAATCACTTGGTGAAGCCCTAAAAGCTTGTGAAATGTATCAAACTGAATCAAACAAGGCAAAGGATTTTCTCAAAAACCAAAAAACGAAATGACTAGAAAAAAAATGGCTAAGTGTCTGTTCAGATTGCAGGTGCAGTGACTTTTTTGATCTAGAACTGTAATGGAATGAGATCATTAGTTGCCAAATATGAGTGGGTGAATGGTTTGTAAGCATTAATTGGTAAGTATTCTAGCTCGCGGCCCTCCAAAATGGAAGAGAATCAAACGGATATATAAATACAATCATTCATACTAAGAATGTAAAACTTCAAGTTCGGTGCACTTTTGCGAGTTTGTCATTTTGCATCCTTCAGACGAGACTCGGGAGCCTCTCGATTACCCAATAAGGTCTATTCACATAGTTATTTTGGGCTGCCTATAGTGAACTATGTTGAATAAAAAATAAAACGAAATTCATTTTTGGGCCGCCTTGCACAGATCCGCAGACCAACAGCACCCCGAAAAGATATATTGTCGCATGAAATGATTGCTTGCTTCCATTATTTGTATTTTATGAACTGAAGAGACTGAATAAGGATAACTAAAGTATTAAATCTGATAATCTTACTGAATTCAATTGGTATATCACTTTTGAGCAAAAAGAATATAAACAGAAACAAAATTTCTTATACATTCAGATCTGTGAAAAACCTTAACAATTGTGTGTAAATGATTGGGGGAGAGAAGAAAGAAGAAGAAGCACACATCAGCTTAGAGTTTGATAGCCCATGGGCCCTTGCAAACCATCTTGTTTTGTGTCATTTCTTCCCATGAGAGATGGCATCCATGGGAAGAGCTTTCCAAGCTCTTTGCTTATTGTACTCGGCAGCTGCTGTCTACCATTGATTCCAAACTTTGCTCTTTCTATAGCTTCCATTATATTTTCCCTTGTCACAGTTTCACTGCCTGCAACACTCGAAAGATATTATGTTACGTTTAGTAGGTCATAGTTTTAATCTTCATTAGGAATTTCAGTAAAAAATTTGGTGTGTTTTACAAAACAACTGTAATAGAAAAGAATGGAAAGACAACTCTATGGAAACTATGTGTAGAAAATTGTCACAAAAGGATGGTCATTTTTGTTCCAGAAGATTAAAGATTACCATGTGCAGGAGATATTACATGCAGTTTGTAGGTAGAAATAAAGCAGGTAGCAATTTGTACATACTATATACTTCAAACTCACCTCCACGAGCAGCAAGCAAAGCAGCTTCATTGATAATATTTGCTAGATCAGCACCCACAAAGCCAGGGGTCAGAGAAGCAACTAGATCGCAGATAAGCTGTGTATCTTCTTCCAGAGGAATTCCTCTCAAATGAACAGCCAAGATCTTTCTTCTTCCTTCCTCATCAGGTTCTCCTACAAGCACTTTTCTAGAGAAGCGACCAGGGCGACATAGGGCTGGATCCAATGCTTCTGGCCTGTTAGTTGCTGCAATAACAACCACTTTTGCATCTAACTCAAATCCATCCATTTCTGTCAGCAACTGAAAGGCAGAAAATAATTTTTTTTAGATTAAAGGACATTGCTATTGAGACCATGAGGAAACATAAAATTCAGAATCACGCATAAGTAGATCAAATTACGGAATTAGGCATGACAAAATATTTAATCTAAAACCAGATAACCACTAGATTAAAAGGTTTCCTAAGAAAGAAGCAAGGCTTAAAAAGTAAATGGCGGAGTTAGATTTAACTAAGTTTTGCAATGACTCAACATTATCTAATAATTGATTACTATTTTCTGGATTAGGAAGCATACTTGTAATGTGAAAAGTGTATTGTCAAAATTCAATCAAAATCAGTAAAATTAATGCAATATGTAAGAAATCGAACTAAAAAACACGCAGATGAATGTTAGATAACCTGATTTAGTGTTTGATCACGTTCATCATTGAAACTTCTACCACGCTTTCCTCCAACTGCATCAAGTTCATCAATGAATATTATTGCTGGTGCACATTTTCGTGCTGCACTAAAGAGGTCTCTAATGCGAGCTGCCCCTCTTCCAACAAATAACTCCACAAATTCACTGGCAGAAACAGTAAAAAATGGCACTCCTGCTTCACCGGCCACTACACGGGCAAGCAATGTTTTCCCAGTTCCAGGGGGACCCACAAGCAATACACCTCGAGGTAATTTTGCTCCTAATTTTTTGTAGTTTATAGCTCCTTGAAGACATGAAACTATCTATAAACAAAAGTATGTCAACGCACAGAAATGGAAGAAAATTACTTGGTTAATCATGATAGAGTAAGTGAACATGGACTAAAACCTAAATGAGATCCTAAGATACCTTCAAGCAATATAAACAAAGGACAAAAACTTATATTATTTGATGCAGTTTTGAAGGATTAGATGCATACCTCCATGAGCTCAACCTTAGCAGCATCAACACCCTCCACATCATCAAAGCCAACCATCTGTTTGTTAGGCCGGCGCTTTTTGGCTGGGCTATTAGCAGCAGAAAGCTGACGATAAAGAAGCCACATTAAAGGAGACAAGGGAATCCACAAAGATATCACGGTTATTAAAATATTTCTCATCGATGCCAATGGAGATTGAGGAGCTGAGCTATATGTTATTCCCTTTTCTCTCATCAAACTAAGAAGAAATTTCTCATCATGATCTATTTTCCTGGTGGAAAATTGCCACTCTGGAATAGAAGACTGACTCCTTGAGAATTTCTTCCATACATTCACTGCCTGACCCATTCTTGCACCACTATTTTTGGCAACTGTATTAGCTACATCCTCAACTGGTTGATTTACTTCTACACTCTCAACTGGCTCACTTACTACAGGTGATTTTTCTTCTGCAATCTGAGTATCAGGGCCCTGCAAATTCGTCTTATAATATATACGACGAGACCCTTCCTCAAGTAAAACTTTTGTAACAGAGCCACTCTGAAGGCTCGTTATCAAGTCCGAGTATGGAACAACCTTTGTTGATGGCGATGCTGTCAATTTCAGGAATAAATAGCACATCCCCAACACAAAAGATATCAAAGTGGACAAAGTCACCCTCCGTATATTCTTCCTCAAGAACATTACAACATCATTCAACACTGACCTTAATGAAACCCTCTTCAATCTCAGTGCTAATAACCGTAACCGTGGACGCAATCTTAATGAAAACCGCCTTCTCAACTTCCCATTACCTCTTTTCCCCAAATGAGTTTCTTTATCTTCACTGTTTCCACTCATTACCGGCCTAATTTCAGTATTACAAGACACCCCATTTCGAGACTCACAACAAACACTAAAGCTCAACGAGGGAGCTCCAACTATTCCACCATTGAGAAGCCTCCTAAACCTATTGTTACAACCTAACAAACATTGTGAACTTTTGCAACAATTATAAAATCCCACCGAAGGAAAGCAAAATGAAGTATGACTATTGTAAGAATATGTCCGCAAAGACTTGATTTTTCCACTATAAACACCTAAGTTATGCTGAGTTGCCAAGAACCCATTATTGCAAACAACAGAAAAAGAACTCATCTTTCTTATTTAACAATAGCTATGAGCTATATGTTTATATACATCAACAACATTCCAGAACAGCCATTAGTGATTGAAATGTTAAAGGCTGTGAAGGAACTATGAAGATGATTTTCTTTTTTTTTTTTGGGGGAGAGAAGAACGATGGTATTACCTGCTTTGCTGTCAGCTGATGATTATAAACATGGAAACTATTAGAAGTTGAGTTTCTTTATCTTCAGTTTAGTCGCGGGTGAAGAGAAGAAACAAGATAATTTTGAGGCGAATGATGCCCAGGGTGGGGGTTTCCACGTGGCAAGTTATCACTGGGCGAAGTGAGTTCTCTTATAGTAATCTTGGGTGTACCGTAGCACAAGAGTATATAATGAGTGTTCCGTTTCATATGCATCATCAATGACTGTTGATTTCATATTTAGGAATTGTAAATATTACTAAACTTGTAGTTACGCTTGCGACATGAAATGATCAAAGTGCAATTTGATGCAATTTGACTATATATATATATATATATATTTTAGCCACTCTTAAGTATTATATATATATATATGTATATATATTTTAGCCACTCTTAAGTATTTATTTTAATCTCTTGCTGCTTAACTTCAAAACAACCAAGTATTCTCCACAGTACAAGTATCAAAATTATCATGTAATTATGATTATCAAATTCATAATTTTAGTTCAATTTTTAAAAATAGTTAGAAAATATATTACTCAATTTCGTGTTAATTTTAGAGAGGGGTTAAGAAATGCTCTGACAGCTCTGTAATCCGTTACTAATTTCGTTTGGCTGCCACCTAAAAAATATATTTACTCCAAAAAAATAAATAAATAACGACATATATATGTGTGTATATATATTAAAGTCGCACAAATTATGACATATATATATATATATATACAAAGTTCTTTTTTTTTTAAAAAAAAAACATTTTCGAGAAAATGTTGTGTCAATTTCAACAACCGGTCAGTGCAGATGAATTGATCATGCGCCTTTCGTATATGAATGCGCTTGGCTCTCCTATTGGTTTGGAGTTATTCAAATACTACCATTCTTAGATTCATTTTTGCTTAAAATAATAAAAAACTAATAAGAAAATATAGATATTTTGATCGATAGAAGAGAGACCCATCATTCATTTGCTCATAACTCCAAAATCCCAGGTTCGTTTTCTTGTTTATCTGGCGATAAAACTTTTTTTACACATGGATTATTGATTTAATCTGATTTTATTCATTTTCCAATTCATAATTGAATTAAGGAACAACCCATTTGTTATTGATGCAATAAAATTGGTTCTTTTTTTTTTTTTTTTCCCTTTTTCTCACTTGCACGTTTCAGTTTCATGGTGTTCCTCTTGCTTTACTTTCTTCAATATCTGATGTTTTAGGTTATTGCTTATATGATTAGACTGCGACAAGGATGTTAGTTTTTTAGCTAAATTTGTCATTGGTAAAGAGCGTTTTGTTTGTGCTCCAATGATGAGGTTGACTTGGAAGAAGTTGCTCGAAGGATGAAAATTTGTTGTTATGTTCTGTCATAGCATAATTTCAGCACCTTTCATTTTGAATATTGGTATCTGGTGTTGTTTTCTGTTTCCTGCATTTGATCCAAACTATTATTTTGTTGTAACTCTACAGTGTCACTGCATTTTAAGTTCCGTTGGCTAATGAAATGAGTCGTTACTGATCTGCTTGCTTGATTGTCTGCATCGGATGTGTTCACCATTCCGACTAAGTCTTATGCTTAAGAGTGTTTGTGAATGTTTTGATTGTCGTTGTTGCGTAATTTCACAGACAATATCATGATTTCATTTCTCCCCTTTCAGATATTGATTGTGTATGTGATCAAACATTGGTTAGTGGGTCAATATGTTAAGTAAACGGAAGTTACATTGTTTGCCTTTTGGGATGCTATAGCTTGTTGGAGAGTGGAATGGAAAAGATAAGAATAGATGACTGTGAACCTGGGCCGGTTCCTTCACCAAGACCAGTGGACAGATTTGGTTTTGTAAAGCAGGAACATGGTAGTCCTCATGAAGGTGTAATCAAGAGCAGGTCAGCCATTCAATTTGAAAGGTATACTTCCTCCTCAGTAATAAGTTCAGAATTTGTTTTTGGTCGGGATGATCGTGAATTGACTGCAATCTTTGTTTCTTCACTGCTGGTAATATAATATTGATGATTTGTGATGGATATCAACTTTTTTTCAGGGAGGAAAGAAGGGTTAGAAAATGGAGAAAGATGATTGGGGTTGGAGGAAGTGATTGGAAGCATTATGTTAGAAGAAAACCTCATGTGGTTAAAAGGCGTATAAGGAAAGGTATTCCTGATTGTTTAAGGGGTCTGGTTTGGCAGTTGATCTCTGGAAGTCGAGATCTTTTGCTCATGAACCCCGGAGTTTATGAGGTACTTCTTTTCTTTTTTTATCTTGATATTGCCTGGAAGACGGTCCTTACTTCTCACTAGATGATTTATTAATTCTTATCTGCTATAGCATTTGCTTTCCTTATCTTTATATGTTTATGAGTAATGTTCAACTTCTAGTGAAGGAATACTGATGCCTTACTCTCAGCTTCGCAAACAACTTATCATTTTTTTTAATCATTGATTGCTTTCTTTTTTCTTATTTTTATTCTTTCCATCTGTTCTTTTCATTTATATCATGTTGGATAGTTGAACGGATTTCATTGAGCATCTTTAATATCAACTTGGTTTTTCTCCTAGAAAATGCTTATTTTTGTTCTTGACGGATGTATAGCTGCCTGAAACTTTGGCCAGCTAAGTTATTGTGCTATTAAGAACTATTCTGCTTTTTGTTCGTAGACATAGTGAATATTAACCATAGTTTTCATATTCCTTTGTACTTTTACATGTGCATTCGCATATATTCTAATCAATATTTGGTTGATAGAAATTGTTTTTCTTGCAGCAACTGTTAATATATGAGACATCAACTTCAGAACTAGATATAATTCGGGATATTTCTCGTACCTTCCCTTCTCATGTTTTCTTCCAGCAGAGACATGGACCTGGTCAAAGATCCCTTTACAATGTTTTGAAGGCTTATTCCGTCTATGACAGAGATGTTGGTTATGTTCAGGTTGAACTTTCATATATTTAATGATTCATGTATCTGCTTTGTTTCGGATATTGATTTTGGTAATGTTGTTAATGCAGGGAATGGGTTTTCTAGCTGGTCTTTTGCTGCTCTACATGAGTGAAGAGGATGCATTTTGGTTAATGGTTGCATTACTGAAAGGGGCTGTCCATGCTCCAATGGAAGGATTGTATCAGGTAATTCTTTGTTTTTGAGAAATTCTTGAAAGAATTTTAAGGGTTTCAATCAACTGAAAGCACTTGTTACATGTTTAGATGAAACAAGACTTTATAGTCATTGCTTATTCATTGTTCAGATTTTGATTACTGAGGTACTTTAAAGTTTCTTATTAAGATCTGCACCTTGCTGTCACCCCTGCTGCATTAGAAAGTAGTGCAAGAGGAGAATCCTTGAAGGTCCTGAGCTTACACTGTAAAGCATTCACTGTCTAATGCATTTTAGGTCTCCCTTCAGTATGTGTAGGCGGTTTCTTGTTTCTATGATGTGGGTGGTACTTTGAGCTCATCAAGATCTAGATCTGTGATCTTGTTACTCTGTCCTGGTTGTACTGAATTTTATTTCTATATGGAGTTTCTCTCTCCCTCCCTCACTCTCTCTCCCCTCTCTCTCTCTCTCTCTTTTTTCCACCTCTGTTTCCTTCAATTTTAACATTGAGAACCACCTGCAGAGGAACTGCTGCTGGTGATTGACCCATCTATGCTTTACTATTATTTCATAGCTGCATCTGTAGTTTTATATCTCAGATGAAGTGATATCTCATATCTGTTTTCTGAGAGCTGTTGTTTTTTGTGCTCATGAAATAGGTAGGACTACCTCTTGTACAGCAGTACTTGTTTCAGTTTGACCACTTAGTGAAGGAGCACTTGCCAAAGCTTGGAGAGCATTTTACTAAAGAAATGATAAATCCTAGCATGTATGCAAGTCAGTGGTTCATAACTGTTTTCTCATATTCTTTCCCATTCCATTTGGCTCTTCGAATATGGGATGTCTTTCTCTTTGAGGTCAGTGAATGATTTTTTCAGTTTCTTTCTTTTGAAGCTTCTGTCTGTTGGTCCAAAAGTTGGAATTAATGCATATATATAATCATCTTTTAACAGGGTGTTAAGATTGTTTTTAAAGTTGGCTTAGCCCTGTTGAAATATTGCCATGATGACTTGGTGAGTATCTTAGGACCTAAACTCTACTTGAGATTGGAATAACAGTATACTTTGCTTACACATGGTATTTAAATCATTTTCAGATTAAGCTACCATTTGAGAAGCTCATACATGCTTTGCGCAACTTCCCTGAGGATGCAATGGACCCGGATAAGCTATTACCTGTAGCTTACTCAATCAAGGTTCTCTCTCTTGCTCTCTTCCCATTTCCTCCTTGTATCTATGCCAATGCTGATGTACAGAAACATCTCATTTAATTGCTATACATGCATGACATCTTTTTTATCATGTTGTGAACTTTGATCATAAAGAAAGGGTGGATACAAAATTTTAAGATTTTTTGATACTTGTAATATTTTCCATTTTGACAAAAATATGAATTTGGGAATTTTCTGCTTGCTGACTGACATAAATAATATAATATATTCAGAATTTTTCGTATGTGCATTTCTAGGAATGTAACGATATTATGTCCTTTGAATTCATGTTCAGAAGCTATGTTTGTTCCTGTTAAAAGTATTCATTCTCATGACATTTGCACCGCAACCTTAAGAATCTTTGGTATTGTTTGTCTGGCCATTGTTTCTTTCTGAATTTCTCCCAGAAGGTAACTGGTTGAAACAGCAATTTGGGGTGAAAAAAACTACCATTTGCTTTTCCATTTTTTGGTGACTGGTAAATTAGGCTGCTTTTATTTTTCTCTTTTGGGTTGTGTTGGGTGATCCTTAATCTAAATAGTTCGTCGAGCTTTAGCGCATGGGAAAGGAGTCATGCGGCTTGAAGAGCAGCTTCTAGCCTATGTAACTTTCCGATGCATGACTGCTTATTAGTAGTTTATGTTAAATTATGTGTTGATCTTATATCAATGTACTGGTTGATTGTTAGGTATCCAAGCGATTGGAGGAACTGAAGAGCCTTTACGAAAAGCAGAACAAAAAAGTTGTTCAATCCACAGAAACTAATGGTAAGGTGAAACGGCAAGACATGCAGGAGGATTGAGGAAGCTAAGATGACTGGTCAATTTTAAACACCAATTCTATTCATTCTTTTGTCTAGGTGGCCGCTATAATGCTTGAAGAAATGCGAGTCTAATGACTGATTTGAGCCATGGACTGAATGAAAATAGGTCCTCGGTTGATGGAATGCTTTAAAATGTCAATGAAATTATAGATGTCTGTACAGAGATTTTTCAATTCTAATTTTTGGTAGTAGTCAGAAATTTCTTGATTAGGTCAAGGACTGATTTGAGAATTTCGGTCTAGGTCGGTAATTCTTGATTAGGTAGAGATTTTTCAACCAAAATTTCTTCCGATATTATAGGCATTCCTGCTCAATCTTGATTTAGAATTTCAAGTTTCAAGCTTTGTAAGTGTTCTTTTGTAAAGTCACTCTTATTTTGGATTGATTAATCAAATAAAAATCACTTAAAGGTTGTAGTGGCGGTTTGTTTCTTTATTTGCCCAAAATGATGGTGGGCAAACAGGGCAACAAGTTTTATGCCAAACAGCTCATGAGATTCTAATAACGACAAGACTTAGCACTCAAAGATAGGATTAGGAGGTATCTGTGTACATTACTTGCTTAACATGAATGCCTAATTATGCCTACCTTTACTAGTAAAATACTCGATTACAAAGCTAGTCAACTTTGTGACAGCAGCATCTTAAAAAGCTTCCAATAGTGGAACTTTAGGGTAAGAAGAATATCATAAACATAAAATCCAATGCCTGTATGTAACATTTGCTAGCGAGCTTCTTTCTTTAGTGTATATATATAATTACAAATTCACTTGTATCTATCAGAAACATGTACTATGACTAACTTTGATTAGCACAATAACATATAAATGTGATTAATCTTGATTTGACCAGCATGAGGAAATAATAAGTGACTACCCAATATGGTAATAAATGAATAATTCTAGAAATTTCAATGTTTAATCTGGAATGATGTGATGTTTATTTGTATAATAATATATGGCTAAATCTCTTTACGCATGTGCAGATTCGTGGTCTGATGCTAATCGCCGCTTTTAACCGTTAATTTCGTGGTGAAATCAGAATGGATCCAACTGATTCAAACGATTCTGCACTACGAATCAACTTGTTAGATAAGAAATGGGCCCATAATATAATGAAATAATAAATAATTTTATATTTTATATTTTTTTGTAAATAAGTGAGAATGTTAAAAGTTGAGACGAAATCCACAAAACTTTGAAAGGGCAAGGCCATTTTAGAATATGGAATTTGGAATAGGTTCACCAAAGGGTCACCTACACGTAGATGCTGTGGGCCCCGCTTACTGACCAAAGCAATACAAAAAGATAGGAAAAGACAAGAAAACACAGCAAACGTAGTGGTGTCGTTATGTGATAGGTCTACTCAAGTCTGCAGAGGGATCCTAATCTTATCGTCTATTGCCCAAATCAAGTGTGCCAGGTTTCCTTCCGAACATAAGTGAACCTCATACACGCCAATAATTGTGCCAAAGCGAAGATGCTTGTATTCTTAATTTCTTATTATTGAATCGTAATTTTTTTTCCCGTTTTAAATTATTATTCTCCACGTGCATTTTGACTGCTAGTCTAAAAGGAAAATATGTTTTCTTTTTTATAAGGAAAATATTATTATTGACTTGTATCCCAATCACGCCGACATCCACTTCAATGACTGTCATCGTTACTTATGGTATCTTTTTTTTTTTTTTTTGCACATTAATCTTGTTAATTAGGTACTTTAATGCCGGATTTGAATAGTAATAACTCCATCATTCACATTATTAAAATAAAATACGATCATATTAAAAAAATAAAAATAAGAGCTTATCTTCAAAAACTTCTGTTCAAAGAATCATAACAATAATTGTTAAGAAGTTATTAATCTTTTAAATGCTTGAAATAAAACTAATTTAAGAGCTCCTATATCTTTTTTTCGTTTTAAGTTTATATAGAGTTTGTAATGCAATTTTTTTCCTTAAAAAGAAGAGAGAGAGAGAGAGTTTGTAATGCAATTAAAAATAAATAAAAAATATTTTTGCGATGATATACCCAAAATACCCCTCCGTGAAAGCTCTGAAGAGTAGGGCCAAAGAAACGGCAGCCGCGCAAAATAAAGAACACACGAATCCCACTCATAGTTCCACAAATACTTTGAGGGCACATTAGTCATTACGTGGTGCAAAAGCATGCCATAATTAGCGGCAAGCAATCGATGTGTTCGAGGAAATTCAGGTGCGGCGAATAACAAATGTGAAGAGAGGGTAATACCGTAATTATTTGTAAAGGCCGTGGCATTCTCAAAGAGCTAATGCTATATAAAGAGCTCTCTCTAACTCGTTCTTGCGAAAACGAAACGGACGGAAGGAAATCAAAATTCGTTTTGTGAAACAGAATTAAAAATCAATCCTTCTATAATCCTCAAGGAATTTTTTATTATTTTCTTGGTCTCTGAATCGAGGGTTTGCTTCTTCTTGGTTTAGTGGGTTTGTTTTCGTATATTATCTGTACGTATATCGATTTCCCTTATCGTTTGATCTTTATTTTATCGTATTGTTTATTAGTTTATCGTTCTATGAATCTATGTATGTCGTTTTGATTGGTATTTGGTTGGGATTTGATGAAGGATTTTTTTAATGATGAATCTGATTGCAATTGATTTTTTTGAAGAAATAAAGATGGGATTTTTATCAGATTTTTTGCTGCAAAATTCTTTCTTTATCGGATTGGTTTTTTCTTTTCTTGTTTTGTTGCTTATAGACGGCGTTTTTATAGATCCTAACTTGTTTGGTCTGGTATTTTAAGATTATTTTGATTGTGGTATTGAGTCTGGTGAAGATCGTTTCAATACCTTGTATAAAGATAATTGTTTATTGAATATTAAGTTTCCTGCCCAAAAGGATTTGTCTTTAAGCTTCTGTTAGTAATTTCTTAATTCTCCTTTTAGTTAATTACACAAGAAATTGTTATTTTGCTACCGTTTTCATTGCTTTGCTGTTTGGTTTGTTGTCATACATGCAAATGCTTTTATGTAATTTTTAATTTTTTTTAAGAAGGAAACTATTTTCTTTTTAAGTTCTTTGGTTATATCAAGTCACCTTGTTTTGCCTGTGAGTGGAGATGGGTATCAGATCTGTTATTCTGATAAGGGTGCTGATGTCTGGCAGCATTGTTCTTGCAGGAAAAAGGCTGAATGATCTAATGGAGTCAAAAGGTGGTAAGAAGAAGTCTAGCAGTAGTTCCTTATTCTACGAAGCTCCTCTTGGTTACAGCATTGAAGACGTTCGACCGCACGGTGGCATAAAGAAGTTCAGATCAGCTGCTTACTCAAACGTGAGTTTCATTTCCGTAATAAAATTTTATTCCTTCTGTATGTTATAACATGAATGGCTTTTTGACATTAATTCTTTCTTTTGTTTATGCAGTGCGTCCGCAAACCATCCTGAGATATTCCAATTTGTCACATAATCCCCCCAAAAAAAAGCTCACTAATACTGCAATTTTAAATTTTTTTAGTTTTAGCCGTCTTAATACTGCAATTTACTTGGCCTATTTCTTTTTCGACTTCCCTCGTTCTCTCGTTCTGCCCTCTTTGCTCTTTGCAATTGTCATTTGTTTTCTGTAAGGCAAGATGGCCTTGCCAGTCTCTGCAATTGGATTTGAAGGTTATGAAAAGAGGCTTGAAGTTTCCTTTTTTGAGCCTGGTGTCTTTGCTGATCCTGGAGGTAGGGGCCTCCGTGCTCTGTCGAAACATCAATTGGATGAAATACTGAAACCTGCTGAATGCACAATTGTTTCTTCTTTGTCAAATGAATATCTTGATTCATATGTCCTCTCAGAATCAAGCCTCTTTGTGTACCCTTACAAAGTTATTATCAAAACTTGTGGGACTACCAAGCTGCTTCTTTCAATCCCTGCCATCCTCAAGTTAGCTGAGTCCCTCTCGTTGTCTGTTCGATCTGTGAGATACACTCGTGGAAGCTTCATATTTGCTGGGGCTCAGCCATTTCCACACCGTAGCTTCTCTGAGGAAGTAGCTGTCCTTGATGGGCACTTTGGCAAGTTTGGTATGGACAGCACAGCTTTTGTCATGGGTAGTCCGGACAACACAAAGAGATGGCATGTTTACTCTGCTTCTGCTGAAGCAGGAAGCCATGTAAACCCAGTTTACACTCTAGAGATGTGCATGACTGGTTTGGACAGAAAGAGGGCATCTGTCTTCTACAAAACTAATGAAAGCTCGGCGGCTATGATGACCGAGGACTCTGGTATCAGAAAGATTCTTCCCAAATCTGAGATTTGTGATTTTGAGTTTGACCCTTGCGGTTACTCCATGAATAGTGTTGAATGGGATGCAGTATCTACTATCCACGTCACACCTGAAGATGGTTTCAGTTATGCAAGTTTTGAGGCTGTGGGTTATGATTTTGAGGTTGTGAAGTTGACTCCCTTGCTCGAGAGGGTGCTTGCTTGCTTCAAACCCGCTGAGTTTTCTGTAGCTCTGCATTCTGACATTGTTGGTGATGAACTTGGAGACACCTTCACGCTGGACCTGAAGGGATATTCTTGTGGAGAAAAGATTTATGAAGAGCTCGGTAAAAATGGTTCGCTGATCTACTACAGCTTTTCAAGGACTGATTGCTCCACATCTCCTAGGTCAATCTTGAAATGCTGTTGGAGCGAGGACGAGAAGGACGAGGAAGTTGAAGGGAAATAGTGTCCCGGATATTATATTGTGTTTGTTTTTTCATTTTAATCCTTCGCTTATATAATAAAATGTAGTGGGGTTATGTAATGGTAGGGCTTGAGCAGCCTTTACCTTTCCGTTTTGCTGCATTTTTCCTGTTATTGTGAACAAGGTCTTATGTTTGTGGATTTCTGTTATGTTGGATTTCCAGGAATGTTGATGTTAAACCGGTATCTTCTTTTATAATAAGAGTCATATTATTATATCATAAATTTGTCTTTCTCTACCATTTCAATTCAAGGGTTACTATCATAGTATCATTATGAGCCGAGCTCGTCCTAAATTAATTATGCCTTGCAATCCTTTTTCATGTTTTTTGGTGTACGCAACTTGTATGTTTCTGTTATTTTCCCCATAATCATGTGGTGGCGATGTCCTTATTTAAGTCTTACGTGATAACACCTTTCTTTGGAGAGGAAATAATGAAATCTCAAACAGTAACAGTAGAAGTCCAGTGTTGTGTCATGTCGACGTGGTGATGGCACGCGTACACAACAGCCATTTGGACAGCAGCAAAAGAATATGAAGCTGCCAAACTTGACCACATAAATAAAGGAAAAAATTGAGCAAAAAGACATCACATGTTTTGTGTCGGAAGAAACTCGTGGGCAGCATGCGTTGGATTTTCTAAGGCTGTTATTCTACCTTTACTCGTTCAAAAAAAGACTGGGTGGGTGGGGTGGCCCGTTCAAGACCCATCTAAGAAGAATAAATGCAGCAATTCGCATTAAAAAATTTCTGGATGGTCAATTCATAGTTGCCGCATCTTTACAAGAGGGAGGTTCATGAAGCTTGTTTTTTAAGTTGTTAAATACCGCTTACTTGTTCTACTTCGCCAATCAATTTAGCTATGTTGTTGTGGACAGATGTTTGGTACCTGCCATCTTGCAAATTATACAATTACAAAGAAAATGCCGTAGGCGGGGGACTACAGCTATGGATAATTATGCCTGTAATAGTCAAGGAACCTGTTACTTGTCAATGAGGCTAAGCAAACGAGTCAGTTTACTTAACAGCTGTTGTACGTTAAAATATTTCCTTTTTTTTTCTGTAACACGATGGAAATATGTTCCTGGTTTTATGAAAGTCCACCCATGAACGGGTAAGTTCCAATCACATAAGCTCAGGTTGATGACTAGCTAAATGCTTCTTTTCACAATCACCAAACATTACTCGGTGTACAATAGGTATGGAACCCTTTTTTGTTTTTTTCCTTGAAACGAAAGACAATAGATGTGCAACTCCAGAAAATGGCAATTCACCAAAGTTACGTCGAAGATTGTCATTTGTTATGAGCGAGTTCTATTAACTAGCTCGATGGGGAAATTCATCCATAGCGCTATGAACAACCAGGATTGTGAAACATCACAACTCATTCTTCCAATAATGAAATAAAAAATCTTTGGTTCTAAACTTCTAATCATTCAAAAATGGTACATTTTCATTAACAAATCTGTCAATTAGTACAATAATGAAAAAGGGGACTGAAAAATTTCATGCAGTTAATCCTGTTACATTGAAGGAAAAAAAAAAAAAAAACAGCTGCTTTAGCTTCCGGCTATTGATAATATCTCAGCAGCATTCAATAAGGTTTAAACTTCCTGGCAGCTCTTAATTGTTGTATCCGCTTTCTATCCTGCTCAAATTTGCTTTGGAGCAGCATAATTTCTGCAAGAAAGTAAATCATTAATGTTTTGTTTGAGGAACTGATATGATTTGACCAGTGAAACACAGATGAAATCAACCCTGAAGGTAACAGTACGAAGCAGCAGTTTCAAGTGTGATTAATTATAGGCAAACAATGTTTTCCTGTCTGGCCTCTATTAGCAGGCTATAAAACCGGGAGAAGACCTCAAACCAGCCAACGTGTCCGTTAATTCCACTTTCAAAAGACTACAGCTAATTTACCAGGCATACTTTTTTTTTATAAGAAACAAGTATATTTATGAGTGTACATTCATTGAAATGTAAATATTTCTTAATACGTTATGTAAATTTTCCAATTCTGCAGAACAGAACAGATCCCATAACTGGTGATCAATCATAGAATTCCGAATTCTAAGTTATAGTTTTATTTTCTGACCAACATGGTTAGCATTTATGCAAACAATCATCTAAAAGAAAAGAGAAAATAATAATCAATAAACTGTCTATAAGATTTTGTTATACCATTCCTCTTGGCTTCTCTTCTTTGGAAACGATAGAAATCCAAACCAACTTCTTTTTTCTTCTTTTTGGCCATCTTATCTTCTACAGCAGCCTGAGCAACAGAGCCCACAGCAATTCCACTCTCAGCATCTGTGGTCTTTTTCCTTCCTTTATGATGTACAACAACAGTCCAACCCCCTTCTGCTGCACGAGCTTCTCTTTCTTGTCTTTCCTGTATGCGCCAGAACAGTTTAACGAGAATCCAAGGGCAAACAATAAGGAACTAAAAATAAATAAATAAATAAATAAAGATTTTGCACGACTATATAAATTCCGTTCAAGTAAATATACAGACTAAATCTAAGAATAACTGTTTACAAATAAACATAAAAATGCATAAAGTGAGCAATGCTCAATGCTCATTGACCACAAGATATGCATTTGAAGACTTCTACAAAATTCCCTCAACAAGACAAGGAAACAAGAAAATAAAACTAAAATATGCCAATCTATTTAGCTTCAAATAAACATGGGTAACAAATATTCCAGTGCGTAGTGTACCAATGCGGGTACAGTGATGAAAAGAAGATTCGAAATAAGTAAACATCTTCCTCGTGTTTATTACCTGAATTTAGTATGTGGAAAACCATTCTCAAGGGCAAAGATGCAAGCACTGAATGAGACAAGTAATATTCCACCTCAATGTCAGTTAACAGTAACTGATAGGGATACAGAAAAGGATATTACCTGTTCAAGTTTTGCTTCATGAGCAGTAATAAACTCATCAATTCTTTGTTGTAACACCTTCAAACCTGGTCTACTTTGATGGTATTCTGTAACCCACTCTGTAGTTAAAAAGTCCTCCATAAGAAACCAAATAAAAAATAATGAAACCAATCAAATATCATGATATAACATGCTCAGAGAAACAGCCACAAAAAAAAAAAAAAAAAACTATTTTTATGCATGTCAACTGTTGCATAAAACTGAATTAAGCAAGTTCCAGCAGCTACTGTTTACTAAAAGAAACTACTGGTTCGCAAGTATGCGCAGCATGTTTAAAGACTCCTCAAATTCTGGAGTGTTATCTATAACCATATATGACCATCAATGAGTTGAACACAAAATCATGGCAGGTAACAAAAAATTCACTAGTTCGATGCTTCTTACTCTTCATTCCTTTTGAGCAGTTCTCATCCCCTGAAGAGATCATATAAACATCATCCTCATCAGCATCTCTTGTATTTTCCTCCGGCTCTTCATCTGTCATCAATGAACTGCGATCCTTCTTTTTCTTTTTCCTAGTTTTCTTAGACTTCCCTACCACAACCAAAAGAATAACTCGATGAAATTCCATAGCATATCTTCATAACTACAAGACAATTCAAAGCCATTTTCAAACAAAGAGTATCACTGGTTTAAAATTATTTCTCTTATTAGTATTCTCACCAGGCCTGCCAGGATTTTCAATCTCCTTTTTAACTTGGCTTGCTCCTGCTACCAAATTTTCTATATAAAAGAAAATCAAAAGTAAGATGCATAGGTTAAAATAGCAAAAAAGGAAAAATGTATGACTGATGCATAGACAACATTCAGAAACTTCACTGCACAATCAAACTAGATGAGACTGTCAACTACACTTTCAAGAAAAGGAAGGAATGCTACCAAATAAATGCAAGTAAATAAATCATTTAAGGTAATTGCATTGGAAATAAAAAGATATCCACCAGGGGCACAAGGTGTTCCCAGGCATGCACGTACAGACTCAACAATATATACAGCAGTTGACTATGTACATGCCACACACCATAAAGTAATAAAAAACCCTAAAGTAAATGGGGCTCATTTTATCACATACCATTAGAATTGTCAGTGTCATCTCCATCCTCAGCACCATGCTCCCCAGTCTCATCGATGGGAGTAGCATTAATTTTCTCCTCTCTTCTTAATTTCTTCTTTGATTTGTTTCTCTTCTTCTCTTTAGCTGCTTTATTAGAATTATCTATGGAACCAACAGAAGCAGGACCCGAATAAGAGAATATTTATTACATATCTAAAGTCATTTTGAAGCAAATTACAAGTTCTCTAAACCATTTTACCTTGGACATCGCTAACATCAAGACTGTTTCCTTTCTCCCTCTTTATCTTTTTCTTCCCAGAAGGTTTATTCTGTTCATTTTCTTCTTTTACTGTATTCAAATTTTCATCTGAAAACAACAAAAAAATAATAATAATAAAATAAAATAAGAAAAGAAAAAGGAAACAGCACTGTCATTTGGCAATAAACCAACATATATGGCTCTTATTGCAAATTATGATGGTGCATGCTTGTATGACTCTGGTCCATTTGAGTACATTCCTTCATGAGTAAAAAAGAAAAATGAAGATATATATATAATGGCATCTAGCCAATATTAACATAAATCATTGGTGCTATTCAACCATTAGTGAATCCCTTAGTGAATGTGACAAGATTTATTGTATGGACTTCCTTTCACAGTAGAAAAGGCATATTTGTTGCATAAACAAATTCTTCATCAAAAGACACTGGCCATGATCACTAACATTCAACATATTCAATGTCCATACATATCAAATCAATTTCACAACTAGGACATTCTCATCATTGGTCGCTATAATTTTGCCCAATCAAATTGTTCTAATTCCCTTCATTCCAGCTACTTGCTTTGACTTGTGAGGTCTATACTAAGCTTTTGAGCCCCATATCCAAATGCACCAAAGGAATTTTTTTCCCTTATTTCAAAAGAAAAAATAGCAAGCTGGATAATGTAGCTACCATAAATGCTAACAAGCTAAAACCAAAAAAACAAAACAAACCCAGATAGCTTTCAATCAGCTTCAAAAAAAGAAAAAAAATCAACACTTTAGAGAGTTATAATCAAAAGAAAACAAAGAAGTTAATAAAGAAAAATCTAAGCAAAAAAAAAACATACCGGTTTCAGAAAGCTGAGAGTTTTTTCTTTTCTTGAGATTAGGCTTCTTCTTCTTCTGCTTCTTCTTCTCGGCGCTTCCCATCTCTGTTTCTCTCTGGTTTCGGGTTTCGCGTTTCGGTTAACAGTTGCTGTGATGAAAGCGCTGGAGGAAAGAGCGCCCGTGGTTACTGCTTAGGGCGCCAGGCCTTTTGTTTCGATGGGTCTAACTTGGGTCCGCGTTTTCGTTTGAACCCGGTTCAAGTTTCTATTTCCCGAAAATTTTATTCTTAAACTTGGGTTAATAACATTAGGTCCCTTATTTTTAATAAAACAAAAAAATGATATAGTATGAAAATGGTTTTCAGATGGGTCCCCGGCGTGTTAACGTTACAAGTCCTCTCCTTCATCACCCTTGTAGTGAATGAATTTGTTTGTCTTTAAATGGCAGGTAGCTTAGTTGCGTTAAACAGTGACACCAAATTCATTAAAACCATTAGTGCAATTGTGCTAAAGGGTCAATGGACCAAGCTCTTGTATCCCAACCTAGCTTCCAGTCTCACCTCAACTGCTATTCAGAAAGTGCTTCTAAATCTCTATAATTGCTGTCACAATCCTTCTCTTTCATGTGCATTCTTCAAATGGACTGAATCTACGGTGCCCAATTATAAGCATTCTTTGCAATCTCATTGGACAATGATTCACATTCTAACTAAAAACAAACACTTTAAGTCTGCACAGAACATGCTCGAGAAAATTGCTCTGAGAGACTTGTTATCAACTCCTTCAGTTTTGAATGCGATAGTGAAAATTCATGATGATCCAGATGGGAATTCTCATGTTTTGAGCTGGCTAGTGATTTTTTATGCAAATTTGAAAATGACCCAGGATGCGTTACAGGTGTTTGATCAAATGCGGGTTCATAATTTAATGCCTCATTTGCATGCTTGTACTGTGCTGCTGAATTCATTGGCGAAAGATAGATTGACTGATATGGTGTGGAAAGTGTATAAGAAGATGGTTAACCTTGGGGTTGTTGCAAATATTCACTTGTACAATGTGTTGATTCATGCTTGTTGCAAGTCTGGTGATGTTGATAAAGTGGAGAAGTTGCTGTGTGAAATGGATTTTAAGGGTGTGAGAGCTGATCTTTTCACGTACAATACATTGATTGCTTTGTATTGTAAAAAAGGAATGCATTATGAGGCATTGGCTGTTCAAGACAGGATGGAAAGAGAAGGGATTAGTCCTGATATTGTTACGTATAACTCTCTTATTCATGGGTTTTGTAGAGAGGGAAGAATGAGAGAGGCTGTGAGACTTTTCAGGGATATTAAAGGAGCCATTCCTAATCACGTGACTTATACTACTTTGATTGATGGGTATTGTAGAGCTAATGATCTTGAAGAAGCATTGAGGTTGCGAGAGGTAATGGCTGCTAAAGGGCTGTATCCAGGGGTTGTTACTTATAATTCGATTCTGAGGAAGTTGTGCGAAGAAGGCAGGATAAGGGATGCAAATAGGCTCTTGAATGAGATGAACGAGAAGAAAATTGCACCAGATAATGTCACATGTAACACTCTGATTAATGCCTATTGCAAGATAGGGGACACAGCATCTGCAATGAAAGTGAAAAACAGGATGCTTGAGGCTGGGTTGATGCTTGACCAATTTACGTATAAGGCATTGATCCATGGATTCTGCAAGGCAAAGGAGATGGATATTGCTAAAGAGCTCTTATTTGGCATGCTTGATGCTGGGTTTTCGCCAAGTTATTGCTCATATTCATGGCTTGTTGATGGTTATTGCAACAAAAACAATGAAGAGGCAGTATTAAAACTGCTGGATGAATTTGTAAGTAGAGGCCTTTGTGTTGATGTTTCAGTGTACAGGGCACTAATTAGGAGGTTTTGTAAAAAAGAAAAGGTTGAGTATGCTCAAAGATTATTCAATCTTATGCAAGGGAATGGTATATTAGGAGATAGTGTTATTTACACTAGTTTAGCTTACGCTTACTGGAGAGCAGGAGAACCCAAGGCTTGTTCAGATATCTTAGATGATATGTATAGGAGAAGGTTGATGATAACTCTAAAAATCTATAGATCTTTTAGTGCTTCCTATGCCAAGGACAATGAGATCTTAGATCTCTTTTGGAGTCATGTAGTTGACAGAGGCTTAATGTCGAAACATATTTTTAAGGAAATGCAGCTGAGGAATTCATAGTCACAAGGGAAACTAGGAGATGCTTAAAGTCGCAGGCTGAAGTTTTGAATTCAATCAAAAGGCAGAAAGCTTTCATTTCAGTGGATCATAACATGAATGGATTTGAACCCACAGATGGGGGAAAGCTTCAGTCGAGCTCAATTCATTGATCTTGGCACTTATTCGTTGATGTCAAACTTATTGACACTGTACATTTGTCCGTGGACAATTAAAGCTCATTGGAGGAGTAAGGGTTCTTTCTGGCAATAGACCTTCTGGAAGATGTCATTATTACAATGACTTCCATAGGGATTCAGTTTTGTACTAGATTAAATGAAGGATATATCTTGGGTGACAAATTAATTATTTGGTCTAGATTGAGCCTCCAAGATGTGATTTTATGATGATCCTTACACTTGTCACTTGGAAAATAGAATGTTGGGGAGACAAATTTCATATCTACATATTTATTATTTTGTAATGTATTATTGTTTGATATGAAAATAATAAAAGTTTATTTAGGGATGGCCTCGGCTTTATTTTTAATTGCATAAGCTAATCCATCTCGCTGTATGTCTTTTCATCACTTCCTCACAAATTAGACTAGTAAATACAACAATATGACAATATTCTTGTCATATTGTTCCATAAATTTTGGTACTTGGTAGCTGCATTGAGCTTATTCCAAAGAGAAACTGATTCATCCAATTCTTATTTATGTTTCATGGATCGGTAGCCAATACAATGAATTAAAAAAATGTATCCAACAATCATATTATTATAAATACAAAATATTTTACTTTTCCTTCTATTGCTGAATTTATTCAGAGAAGCTAGAACTCGTCAAACTCAGCCCTTTTGTATGACTCAGCAAACTTTGAATTGAATAACTCAAAAGCCTCCCTAGTCACAAGGCCAAATTCCACTCACCCAAGGGCACAGTTACACGTGTTAGTCTAACCAAACCGACTGCTCACACGTGTCAAACAGATTTCCAAATAAACAATACACGTGTCAAGCAAAGCACTAGCCTTTAGAAACTATAAATTGTGCCAACTTTGAGATACCCCATCACTGAACTTTCAAGTTTCTCACTCCATTCCCTGAACACATCATACATTTGTGTTTTATAACCCCACCAAAAACCAATATAAAAAATGGCAGACAATTCTCAGAACATGAGCTACCAGGCTGGTGAGGCCAAGGGCCAAGCTCAGGAAAAGGCCAACACCATGATGGACAAAGCCGGCAATGCTGCTGAATCTGCTAAAGACTCAATGAATCAGGTTCAAATATTATTTTCGAATCATGCAATAATGTTATATCATACATACCTCCAGAGTCACTCTCTGATGCAAACACTTAAAAATTGTTTAGAATTGTTGTAAATCTTTTTCATTTTTGTTGTGTGCGTACGTAGGCTGGTGAGCAGGTGAAAGCAAAGGCACAGGGAGCTGCTGATGCCGTGAAGAATGCAACTGGGATGAACAAATGAAGCTGATTATTGGACCCCAACACAGGAGCTGCATGAATGGATTTCAGGGTGTTTTCCTTTTTTTTTTTTTTTTAATGTTTTAGTTGTGTTTCTGTGTTCTTCTTCAAAGAAGAGGGCTCTTCTTGTGTAGCTCTCTCACGTTAAATATCCCCATAAGTGTTTTTCAATTTAGCCAACGTGAGTTGCTTTTAGAGAGAATGTGCTTCCTTTTGGTACATCTTTAATGCAATTCCTATTTTAATTTAATTTACTGTTCTGTTATCGATTTTAAATTTCTGGTTTTGTTTATTCGATCATTATCAATTTCCGAAATCCTTCAATGGATCCAATCTAATAAAACAGAAAAGTACGAGAAATAAAATGTGACTCCTCATTAGAGGATAAAATCAATCAAACCATCAAGGTGTTATCGAATATAAAAAAATATAACAGATCGAACTTGATGATATATGTATAATACATAACCTTCATTTTAGAGAACAATTTCAATATTTTAGCACATGATTATTCAATGTAGCTTAAAGGGTGTTGTGAAAGGGTAGAATTTGTTTCGTTACCATTTGGATTACTTTTTGATTTTGCGAATTCATAGGAAAGTTAACGTACAAGAGAATTGAGATATGGATCAAATAACAGGATCGATGGACATATTAATAACTTTTATATTAAACAATGGATTACATTATTGTAAACTCACTGAGCTCTAAAGATGAAGCTTATGTCCTATTCTACTGATATTATTAGGCACATAAGAGTTTTTTTTAATATTTTCACTCTTAAATTACTATTCACTGTCCTCTACCATCAAAGTCGACTATTTCTTTGGTCTTTTATATCACCCTCTATAATTAATGTTACCCTCTACCACCATGTTCCCCCATTTTATTTTCTGTAATAGAGAATTCCCATAGATTAATTTTATAAAATTTATACATGTTAAAATCTTCTAAAATGCGTGAAAAAATGAGCTTTTTATAATCTATACATGTAAAAATCTTCTAAAATGCATGAAAAAATTGACTTTCTAACCTCTATATATGTTAAAATCTTTCTAATCCATTGAATAAAGCTACTATGTGTAGAAAATTACATTGAAGGATAAAAGAAAATCTAAAATTAAAAAAAAAATGAAATTATTTCTGCAAAAGAGAGATCAGGTGGTAATGATGGAGCTTATTGCTCAAAATGGAGGGTCATGCTTATGTTATGTGTGTATTCTTAGTATTATTTTAATTTATTAATATTTAATAAATTAGTACTTTCATTTGTGTAAAAAATTCATATAACTCTTTCTGTTATGAACAATATACATATTTTTAAGTATTGGAAAGAAAACATTTTCCATTAACATACATAAAAAATGTGAATTCAATAGTTCATTCTAGAAAAAAAAAAGTGGTTTACCATTTGATTAATAGGTGGTTCTTCCTATATTTATATATGTATAATTTATCTTTGATTACATTAACAAAGCTCTATCAAATATATAATTGAATTTATTGCTCAACAATATTCAAATATTTTCAAGGAAAAGAAAAGATAAAAAAAGTTGTTGTGACCGGTTCAAGTCGGGGTTTTGATTGAACCGGTCCATTGAACTTTCGATCAAGTACATCATGTAACACACAACACCTCTCTAAAACCCTAAAACACAGATACTCGTATGCTTCCCTTCTGAATCTGCAGTTATCATTTCGCCAGCATATCAATCAAATCTTCAGAGAGAATGAGACATCAATGGCGTTTTCTCCTATTCCGAAACTACCCTCGATCGTCTCTTCAATTCACTGGCTCTTCTTATTGTTTTCAGGTACCCTTTAATCCAAACCTCACTCTCCATGAATCTCTTCACACACTGTCTTCACTTCTTCCGACGAGCTCTCACACTTTTTATAGCAGCTTTTCTCGACTACCCATTTGTCATTCTCGTTTTATAAGCCTTATAGACCCTAAAAATCCAAACTTTAGGAACCCCATGATTTGTAGCTATTCGTCTGAGCCAGCTATCGAGCAGAAAGAATCTGATTTTACTGTTGTTAGTGATATTTTCTATAAGTTCAGTGATGTTAATGATATTAGCAAACAATTGGAATTGAGTGGTGTTGTTTTCACTCATGAAATGGTGTTGAAAGTGTTGAAGAATCTTGAATCAAGCCCGGACGAGGCAAGGAGGTTCTTTAATTGGGTTTTGGAGAAGGAGAGTGAGAGACTGAGCTCGAAAACTTATAATTTGATGTTGAGGATTCTGGGTGTTCATGGGCTTGTTGAGGAGTTTTGGGGCTTGGTTGATGTTATGAAGAAAAAAGGATACGGGGTAGCAAGTCACGTGCGCAATAAGATGACTGAGAAGTTTGAGAAGGAGAGGTTAGAGAGCGATTTAGAGAAATTGAAAGGGATTTTTGCCACTGGTTCAATTGATAATTCTATAGAAAAGGTTGCTTCTAGGATTTGCAAGGTTGTTAGAAGTGATATCTGGGGTGATGATGTTGAGAAGCAGTTGAGGGACTTGAATGTTACATTTTCAAATGATTTGGTTAAATTTGTGGTGGACAAACTTGGAGATGAGCCAAAGAAAGCATTGATATTTTTCAGATGGGTTGAAGAGAGTGGTTTTGTTAAGCATGATGAGAGTAGTTATAATACCATGGCTAGTGTTTTGGGGAGGGAGGACTGCATTGATAGGTTTTGGAAGGTTTTTGATGAGATGAGGAGTAAAGGATATGAAATGGAGATGGAGACTTGTGTCAAGGTTTTAGGGAGGTTTTCTGAGAGGAATATGGTTAAGGAAGCTGTGGACTTATATGAATTTGCAATGGCTTGTAAAAATAAGCCCTCTGTGAATTGTTGCACATTTTTATTAGGCAAAATAGTGGTCAGTAAGCAGCTAGATATGAGACTTTTTTCAAAGGTTGTGAGGGTCTTCACAGAAAATGGCAATGTGTTGACTGATGCTATGCTGAATTCAGTTTTAAAGGCTTTGATTAGTGCTGGTAGGATGGGAGAATGCAATAAGATCTTGAAAGCTATGGAAGAAGGTGGGTTTATAGCTAGTAGTAACATGAAGAGCAAAATTGCGTTCAGGCTTAGTAGTTCTGGTAAAAAAGATGAAGCAAATGAGTTTATGGATCATATGGAAGCATCAGGTAGTGATGTAGGTAACAAGATGTGGGTTTCTTTAATTAAAGGACATTGTGTGGCTGGGGACCTTGACAAGGCTTCTGATTGTTTCCAAAAGATGGTTGAAAAAGAGGGCACCTCTCATGCTGGTTGTGCGATTGATTTGTTGGTAAACACTTTTTGCAGTAAGAACAGAGCAATAGATGCTTGCAAGCTTGTCCATAACTGTGTGCGTGAAGATGATTTGAAACCTTGGCATACTACATATAAAGAATTGATAAAGAATTTATTAGTTCAGCGTGGGTTTAAAGATGCATTGAGTCTTCTGTGTTTGATGAAGGATCATGGCTTCCCACCTTTTGTGGATCCATTCATCAAGCATGTATCAAAGTCTGGAACCAGTGATGATGCTATCACTTTCCTTAAAGGTATGACTACGAAGAGGTTTCCGTCCATGTCTGTGGTTCTCCGTTTATTTGAAGCCTTTTTCCAGGCAAGAAGGCATAGTGAAGCACAAGATCTTCTGTCCAAATGCCCACATTACGTCCGCAATCATGCCGATGTTTTAAATCTGTTTTATTCCAAGAAATCTGGTGGAGGTTCTGCACCTGCTGTGACTGCTTAGGTTTCATTGTAGTGTATTTTATTCCCTATTTTGTGAGGTTGATTTTTTTGGGTATGAAATTTTTGATGCTTCTAATTCCAAACTCATAATCTGCTTGCACGTGATAATCTTCGCTGTGTGGCAAATAAGGTATTCAATTTTTACATCATTCTCTTCTATTAGAAGGCCTCAAATGATTTGTGAACGATTAAACTGAATGTAGAATCCAATAAATGCAGATTTTTTTCAATGGTTTATCAGAACTAACAGTTTTTAAGTTCATCTATAATCATATATTTTGAATTTATCATTGTAACCGTTAGATTTCCTGAAGTTCCAATTAGTAGAAACCATTTTTGAAATAGTTATCAGAGTGCTCCAGCAAGGTTAACAACCTGCTTTTGTGATTATTGTCTTTAGCAGCAGTGTTGTTGATATCAATGTCTATCTTATTCTCTTAGTAACAAATTTCCCACAAGTCAAATGATTGTGTTAAGCACTTTGAACAAGTTAATTCAGTTTCCTTATTTCATATTTTGAGATAATAATGGTTAAATCCACGTCGGTTGTAGGTTTGTAGTCTCAGATCATGTTGATTTTTGGTCTATCGCATAATTTTTCCAAATCCTGATCCGTTAGCGTTTCATTCATACAAAAGATTATTGTGCTTGTCTCCTTTGCAACGCAGAAATGATTTTGATTATATTCTGGTGGATCGGGGTAATATTTGTCTAATTGTCTCATGGATGTGCTGTACAAAATATTGGTCTCGTGACAATATACTTGCTTATTATTTAACGAAAAGGCCCGTTAAACGAGCACACTAGGCTGAATGGATGTTAAAGCATTTGGTCTGATTGTCAGTCTCCAAGATCCGAAGCTGGACTTTGGATGATTTGCTGGTATCTTTGTTAATTTGAGAATGGGGACTAAAATAGAAGTATTTTGGATAATTCTGAAGTGTTGCTGTTACATTATCATCCTTCTTAAAGAAAGATCTCTCTCTTTGTGATATTTAAATATCACTCCATGCTTCAGAACTTGATACTCTTTTAATGGTTTATCATGTCCATAAATCTTAGGGCAATCCCTCCTAAGGCGGCAACAAAGCATTCACCATGAAGCTACGCACTACACACTACATACACACCTACAAGACTACAAGCTCACTTTGTATAAATGAAGCCCGACTTCAGAAAAGAGAGGGGGGTGTTTTAAAGGCAGTATCCGGGCCTTAGTGTGGAGGCCCAAATTTTACTTGCCTGTGCTTGCCAATGCCAGGGCAATAAAGCCGGATGGTGTGTAACAGTGTCGGTGTGTCGATTTTGAAATCATTTTGTTCACGGATGCCCCAACACTTCCTCTGCTTTCCCTTTTGGTTAGAAAGTAACTATATTCAAATATTTCCACTTTTAATGGTCAAAAAAATAAAAACCTCGGAGGAATACGTGTTAATATGTGCAAATGCTTTTCTTTGCTTTAAAGCTAAGTTAGAAATTTACTTTTCCCAGTAAAATTCAAATTTTCACATTTATTTTGCATACGTAAAGTGCATGTTTTTGTTATGCAGTACATTTGAGAATCTTTACAATTGTTTGTGTAACCAGCAAAGAATCAAATGGCCAATAGTAGTTTGTTTGTCAACTTATTAGTTGGTGATTTGACGGCCTTCCAATTTATTGAATATTCCATTTTAGTAATCCTGTTATGTATCTAGGACGAGTGAGTTAGTTAATGTTGCATCTATTAGCAATTCAAGAAGTGAATCCCATGTAAAACATTAAACACACATGCAGTACATTATGCTAGTGGAAGCCATAAGTGTAGTTGGAAATATCGTGTTCGGATTTGTTCTTTCTCAATAATTGAGGCGGGGGACCAAAACCAAGGCCTTTTATTTGATCCACACATGCTGCATATGGTCTTCATGAGAAATTGCTCTTCAAATTGTGTTCTAGGGCGAATGAAACAGTGTAGGCTAGCTTTTGGCATGCCTTCAAAAAGCAACAGCATTTTCTTTTTTATAAATTGTAACAAGCATGGTATCTGAACTTTGCAAGAAATTTTGCATGAGGTTAAGTCCTTTTTGGTTGCTCAGATCAAACTAGCAATAGATTCACACCTCAAGATTCCCTTCTATTACAAGGGCTTACTTGATTGGTTATCAGTTGAAGGCTGCTGATCTTGATGTGGTTTGTTTGTGATGGTTCACTTTATGCTTATTATGAAGTCATCCCAGCAGGCTTTTGAATTCTTGAGCTTGCTCCATTTTCAAAAGAATGTGAATCTGTCTCAGTTGTTTGTCTGAGCTCGACATAGAAAATGATAGATCATAGGCACTTGATCAACATTTTCTTCCACTATCTTTAAATTTTTGTTATCTTTATTCTCATTGTTATCAGTGTTGTCCACAGCATTTTATCGAAATTACATTTGAATGGCACGCCAAAGGACTGAATAAGACTCATCCATCAGCAAAACGCGATGAGTGCAACAGAACAAGCCATACACATTTGGGATCACTCTCCAGTGCCTATTGATGCTCTGGAAAAATTTCTTATGAAAGACAATAGGGAGAGTTCCTGCGCTCATCTCTTCAGCATTAATTGAATCAATGTGATAGGTTTCTTTGGCATATATGGAACAAACAAAAGACATTTCATGTTCTTACAGACAGTAAGACATAATTCTCATCATGTTGTTATGATTAGTTGCTATTACTTCTCCAGTCACTGTGTTGCTGTTGAGAAGGGGACCAAAAACAGCGAATTTGCAGCCAATCGTTGTCTCATGTAGACATTACTACAGGGTAGATTTCAAATTAGCCAGTGAAATGATAATATTTATCACATGTAAACTTTAACTTATCCTATTCCTCTTCAAAAGATACTGAAAAAATAATTTTTTTTTTCTAAAAAAAAAAAAAGAGATGAGAATAAGTTGAAATTTATAATAATTTAGAAATAGTTCAAATATTATCATTCATGAGAAAATAAACCAAACATATAACCCAAAGAAAAGAGATCAAAAGCAAAGCTGTGCTTTTGAAGCAACTGTTTGGTTCAATTTTTTTTTTGAAGCAACTGCTTTTTCCACCTTCCAATTTTTGGACGCAGCTCTTCGGCTCATATGGAAACCATGACGTGTCATAACAAAAGTATCTGAGCCTAGTCTCCTGACAAATAAAAAAAAAACTTCCCCTCCCAAAATGAAAAGTAAAAAAAAAAAAAAAAGCCCCCTTCCCCTCTCTCTCCAAAGGAAAAAAATAATAACAATAATAATTAAAAAGAGAAGCTCGGAGGCAAAGGCGGAAGTGTAGAAGTGATTATCGCTTCACAGGAAAGAGCATGTAGAGGGTGTTGGCAGGGTCCATGCAGCAAATAATTTTGCGGGAAATAAAGTGAGTGTACTCGTTATCTTGGTCTTCTCAGAGATGTAAAAGCACGCATAATCATTCATCACAAGTGCTGCAAAAAATTGAAATAAAATAAAAGAATTAATTGGACCCCAAGTGTTTTCCTTCATCTTATTGAACCCCTACATCACTTGCGCTTTCCTGTCAATGAGACCATCTTTGTCTTTACAAGATTACAATGGACCGCCCCGCTCTTTTTTCTTTTTCGCCTAAATGAAAAATTGCTAAGAAATTAACACTTGCCAAATAATAAGGGATGCTTCGACGAAACCCATTAAATATTACATACACCTCCCAAGTGAAATCGAAATGAATGGCCGTGCCCGTGATAAATAACAAGATGCTGCCTCCTTTTCTTATTCTCTTTTTGAATTGATACACAACGCGATCTTCTTTTCTTGCATAACAGCGATAATTCGTTGAACGCGTAGGGCCACCCAAATGATGCCCATTGCCATTTGCCACTGCTGCCATGGAAAATTATCATTTCTCTAAAACCATCACAACATCATTACTGTTATTATGAGGAATGAACAAAGATCATTAAGCTGTTTGTAACACTTTTGACATCAAACTTGGACTTTTAATGAACTAAGAAATGAACCTTGTGATCATCAGCTACAGGATCACACGGCGCTGGATGATTAATACGTTTAGTAGCATTTGATGATGAGGGGACCCACTTTCTCAACCCCCCCACCGCCCCCAAAAAAAAAAAAAAAAAAAAAAAAAAGTGTATAGTAGGATGAGTTGCCTAATTACAATTTACATATATCTTGATTGCCACTGCCGAGCACTATTATTAGACTCCTTAGAAAAGAAACGTGTGAAAAAATGTTGAAGGTAAATTGATTAAAGATTCTTTCATGAGCAAAAGTACAAGAACTGGCTTGAAAATTCAAGTGGCTTGAGAGGCAAAGAGACAGGATAGGTAGAAATGAAGTGGCGATGCTGCTTCTTCACGTCCCTCCATTCAAACTTCAAGTACTTTCTGCATTTTATTACTTACACTCTATCAATACAATAATAATAATAATAATAATAGATATGAATGGCTTGCAGATGATTATATGTATTCAAAAGCTTATTATAATATGTTTATACTATAAGTGTTCATTCCGATACGAAGCAACAATAAGAATATAGATGATTGATGGTCTTTTATGATATTGACAAATGGGACACATCTTATTAATGCCCATACTTTAGTTTATACAACATTTATTCTCATGCTTGTCCTAATTATATAAATAATTATACGACTGATCTTCAATATTCGTTTTCTCTTAATGGAAGTGCAATTAGCCACTTTCTAAGGCATATTAAAGGGATTTATGGCCGTTCACAGCCAACAAGAGAATCCAATAATGGGCAGCAACGTGTTCAAAGGGTCCAACCTATGACACATGTCATAATGCTATATGTTTCCTAGTGTTAATAAGTGTGTCAAAGCCATAGCGATCTATCATTTTTATAAAGGACAAAAGAAAGAAAAGACATGCAATGCGGACAAATGAATGGTTAAAGCTTTTTAATTTTATATCTAGCCTCTCTGGATTTTAGCTGTGACCGTGGGCATCTAATATCGGGAACGCCCTAATTTGTTAGGGTTGCTTGTAGTTGCAGAGGTGAGGTAAGTGAGGAAAGAGACAATGAAATCTAGCTGTTCTCTGTTTTATTTGGCCCTTAATCCCTGGACATATTTGTCATTTTCAAAATATTAAAGTTCTCTGTTCTTGTCTTCTGTTTGGTCAATTCTTTCTTTCTTATTTCTTATTATTATTAATATCTTTTAAGGGTTTATGGATTTGGTCACTTTGTTACATGGGGTCCTTCCTATCTCGTGCTTATCACCTGGACTGCTTCTTGGAACTAAATCAAATAGCTAGCCCTCATTACACATTGTTAATCCCTGATTTGGGCACTTCATTTAATCCCTTAAAAACAGTGTTAAATGTAAATATGTATCGCTTTTGTTTCTCAGGCTTTGCAGTCCAAAGCCTGTATGTATATATATATATATTTTAAGGAGCCAACAAGGTGCTTAAACTAATTAATACTCTACTATGCTGACTGAGCTGGAATACTTAATTTGTACTCCAATCAATATGTCACTTATTCATTTTACTTAACAGTAGGTTCAGTCCAATTCCTATGCCAAGAAAAGAGTTCTTTACAGGACCCTATGAATGCGTTTGAAGTTTAATGTATGTAAACTTTCTATCATGACTTAGGAGAAGCAATGACAGCTTTTGCTTTTAAAAGCTTTACTCTTTTTGAATAGCTGTTGTGGAATGGCTGTCTGCTGCTTAAAGCCACAAGCAGAAACAGAAAAGAAAGTGTGTGTGAGTGTAACCGTTAGCTGATAGTGGCTTTGTGGAATCTATGAAAAAAGCAGACCCATTTACAGCACAAAAGTGCTTTAAATTATTTACCATTTCACAATATTAAAATGAAGAAAGCAAAAAGCAAAGATACTCATGGTCATGGGGGCTCAAAAAATTGGTGGGTGGGCGAACAAATCCATTTTCATCAATCTCGAGCTCTCTCCCATTTTTGCCCCCTTTTCCCTTTTTCTCGAGATTCTCACATTCCCCATTAATTATCCCACAAAAATATTAAAAAAAAAAGGTACGAAAAATAATACACTCTAGGAATTTTACTGTATGGCCAAATTCAGGGGAATGTTGGATTCTCTCTTCTCATATCCAACTCCATTGTTACAAAGCAAATGCATGCCTTCCCATACAAACAGACTTTATCGGCCCCTTTTGTGCTTTAAGTTCTCATAATTCAAAAAAATGAAATACTTAAAAAGAGAGAAAAAATAGGAAAATATTAACAATACTTATCTCTGGGCCATAGGATGACTCATCTCCTCTGGGATCCTCCCACTAAGCATTTTGCTTCCCCTTAAGTACTTGTTTTGCAAAATTTTGTATAATCATTTCTAAATACCCATATTTTATATATATATATATGTATATTGCAGAACATTTAAGACCAAATTTGCCTCCACATGTTAGAAGAAAAAACTTTTAATTTGCACTTGAGGGGATTTGAATCCCTTATGAAAACAAATTTTTAACAACAAAAAGAATGAAAACGTCAAACATGCACGGTCTTTTGTATAATTTTTACAACCATGCTTCTTAAAAGAGTAACGGGTATTCATCTACTTGTATAGTTGTTGACGGTATTCTACTGTCAGCTTTTTTAACAGCAACTTGAGTGAAAATTAGAGTAGCATGCAACAAATTGTAAAAGAAATGCATGCATGATTGAGCCTAAGAGCAGGAAGGGAATTTCCAATTATATCCTTGTATTTTGAATATTGCTTGTCCAAAGCATTCGGCAGTATTTTTTCTTTTGAAGATATGGGCATTATATATTCTTTTCTTTTACAAACTCCTGACGCAGAGACAGGCATGCTAAGTTCCCCTTTACATTACCAATAAAAACTGTGTTTTTTCTTGGGTTCTGACACAAGATTTAGTAGATGGGTTTCTGCCATGGAAAGCAGCAACTGAGTTTTGATCTATGCATTTCTTTGAGCCAAAGAAACTCAGTTCAAAGCTTGTTTTGTCACCTATAGTTAGTAGCTAAACAGCCTAAGTAAATCACTAGCAGGCTTTTGCAGCTGGGATTTTCTAGTTTTTGTCAAACTCAAAATCAGTGGAAATGGCCGTAAGGGAAGTTTTTGCTATTTGTTTTGTGGCGTTCTTGTGCTTTTGGACTACTGCAAATGGATTGTTATCTGCTAAAGGTGTTAATTATGAAGGTAAATTAAGATAGAAGCTTTAGTTCTGTCTTCTTTACTTATGTTGAATTTGTTATTAGTTTTGCAATAAGTTAACGTTGTTATTATTATTATTATTTTGGCATCAAATGAGTATGAAATGAAGTTCTTTTTTTTTTCATCTGGGTATTTTTGTTTCAGTGCAAGCTTTAATGGGCGTAAAGCACTCACTACATGATCCTCATGGTGTTCTTGAAAACTGGGATGAGGATGCTGTTGATCCGTGTAGCTGGACTATGGTTACTTGTTCTCCCGAGAGCTTGGTCATTGGCCTGTAAGTTCTCATGGCAATTAGTTCCACACATTTTAGAAATATCGCATATCTGTAAGTAGTAAGAATATTTGAACAGCCTATATTAATTGATTGAAGGAGATTGGGAGCAATTGAACTTTTCTTTTTGCAGAGGAATTCCTAGCCAGAATTTGTCTGGTACTCTTTCTCCGAGCATTGGCAACTTGACAAATCTTCAGATTGTGTAAGTATCAAAGAAATTTGGATAGTTTTTCAGATATCTAAATGGAAATGCTTCACTTTCTTATTGGTATGCTTTGGATCTTTCAGGCTCTTACAGAATAACAACATAACTGGACCAATTCCTGCTGAGATTGGCAGACTCACAAAGCTTCAAACACTTGATCTTTCGAATAATTTCTTTACTGGGGAAATTCCCTCCTCTCTAGGCCACTTAAGAAGTCTCCAATACATGTAAGTTTAATTCTGTATATAATTCTTATAAGTTTCAATATTTTTGGTCTCTATTTGACCTGAATTTTTTTTTACTGCATATAGGAGGTTTAATAATAACAGTCTCTCTGGTGTATTTCCGACATCGCTGGCTAGCATGACTCAGCTTATCTTTCTGTAAGTGTATTCACCATTATTTATCAATGAACGTTCTTTATTTAAATTTGGTTCACGACAATAATATAACATTCTTTGATCATTTGAACTTCAGTGACTTGTCCTACAATAATTTGAGTGGCCCCGTACCCAGATTTTCTGCCAAAACATTTAAGTAAGCATCCAATACTTACTATCATTTGGATCATAGAATTTGTAAGGTAAAATAGATGATAAATTTATGTGTTGTTGCAGCATTGTTGGCAACCCTCTGATCTGTGCAACGGGTTCTGAACCAGATTGCTATGGGACACAACTAATGCCAATGTCCATGAACTTGAATAGCTCACAAAGTATGGCAATTAGAATTCTCACTTTGCTTAATGTTCACTTCAGTTCACCATTTTCAATAACCTTTTCAATTCCAAGTACTTGGGTCAATCTTTTAGTCTGACCTCAATTCCTCTTGCTCCGTCAGCTGCTTCACCAGGCAGAACTAGAAGTCACAAATTATCCCTTGTATTTGGATTGAGTGTGGGATGTGTCTCCCTCATCATTCTTGTATTTGGACTATTGCTATGGTGGAGGCAAAGACGCAATCAACAGATGTTCTTCGATGTTAAGGGTTTGTGATCCTAACATAACACTTGACTCCTACTACATATGAAATGATTGCATGATCCCTTGAATTCATTCAGTATTCACTTGAAATCTCAGAGCGGCACCACGAGGAAGTTTCACTCGGAAACTTGAGGAGATTCCAAGTTAGAGAACTGCAGGTGGCAACACATAACTTCAGCAGCAAGAACATATTAGGAAAAGGTGGGTTTGGTATTGTCTACAAAGGGATTCTCCAAGATGGAACTGTTGTAGCAGTCAAGAGGCTTAAAGATGGCAATGCCATTGGAGGAGAGATACAATTCCAAACTGAAGTTGAGATGATCAGCTTGGCAGTGCATCGTAATCTCCTTAGACTTTATGGATTTTGTATGACACCTGCAGAAAGGCTTCTTGTTTATCCATACATGTCCAATGGCAGTGTTGCTTCCCGTCTCAAAGGTAAAACAACTCTGACAAGTGAAAGTAGCTATAAATGTAATTCTAAAAAGAATTACTGCATTTGCGCACTGGAATCCTCAAGAACTTGTAGCAATATATTGCAATTTTTTGTTATTATAAGTAGATGGACCATATTCCGAATTTCAATTCCAGGCAGCTGAACTAACACGTCATTTATCTTTGAAAGGGAAACCAGTTTTGGATTGGAGCACTAGGAAGAGAATTGCATTAGGTGCAGCAAGGGGATTATTATACCTACATGAGCAATGTGACCCTAAAATAATTCACAGGGATGTTAAAGCGGCAAATATATTGCTTGATGACTGTTGTGAAGCAGTTGTAGGAGATTTTGGTTTGGCTAAGCTTTTGGATCACCAAGATTCTCATGTCACCACAGCTGTAAGGGGCACTGTGGGGCATATAGCCCCTGAGTATCTGTCCACAGGCCAGTCCTCTGAGAAAACAGACGTTTTCGGATTTGGCATCCTCTTACTGGAATTAATCACAGGCCAAAGAGCACTAGAATATGGCAAGGCCGCTAACCAGAAAGGAGCCATGCTTGATTGGGTGAGCCGAAATTCTCTATTTTCTTCTCTTTCCTACATCCTTGACAAACATTCAGCAGTGATGTTGTACCTATTCATCTAGTGACATCGGATTAATTATCATTGCAGGTTAAGAAAATTCATCAAGAGAAAAAGCTTGAAATGCTTGTAGATAAGGACCTGAAAAACAACTACGACAGAATTGAGCTTGAGGAGATGGTTCAAGTAGCTCTGTTGTGCACTCAATACCTACCAGCCCACAGGCCTAAAATGTCAGAGGTTGTTCGAATGCTGGAAGGTGATGGCCTTGCAGAACGATGGGAAGCTTCTCAAAGAGCAGAAGCAACCAAAAGTAAACCCCATGAATTCTCTTCATCAGATCGATACTCTGATCTCACAGACGATTCATCTTTACTAGTCCAAGCAATGGAACTCTCTGGACCTAGGTAAAATCCTTAAAGATACAAAGTTATTTTCCCCCAACCTCAAGAGTTAGAATGAGGAAAGAATAGAGTATAGTTGAAGCCACCCTGCAAGAATTCCTGTATTGCTTCACAATGTTGTTGTATAATAGCGGTACATGAGGGTCCAAACAGCTTTATGTATTTTCTTTTTTCCTCTCAACTGTACAGTTTCTTTAGTCTGAGAAAGTAATATCTTTAGAATGAATATTTCATATGTATTTGGTATTCCTTTCGAGTGAAAATTCTACAAGGAGTTGTCCCTTCAAATTTTTGACCTCGCAGAGTTTGGTCATGATTGTAACCTTTTAATTCTCAAGCGATGTGGAAAATAACTCAGAATGGACTCATGTTCTCGTTTACTTCATATAATTCTTAAGACATTCTGCTCATGAGTCAAATTTTACATCCTGCTCCTGGGTCCAATTTTCACAAACCTCCGACGAACACTCGGAAATCTCTTACATGAAGTCAGGACATTACAAGAAAATATATTCTGCTAATTCATACCCAAAAAAAAAAATCTATTTTATGCATTACACTGAATTTGTACCTTTTACATTCGGAGGGCAACAAATACTAGTCTTCTTCTAGCCGTGCCAAAAATCAACAAGTCATGATACAACTACCTGCTGCTTAATATAAATACGAGGGCTTTTTGGAGTAAGAAAATCCTATTCTTGCTTCAGCTGATGCCTATCCAAGTAACTGCAATTCTCTTCGATGAAAATCTTCTTTTTATTACCCTGCTAGATTATTCATCTCTGCGTGGTCAAGAATTAAGACAAATATCCTTTAAGAATTTAACAATCCAAAACAAATTAAACTCTAAGGACAAGTTATCGAATTTTGTTGTTGTGTAATGTTATATTTACTATTCACATGTCGCTGATAGAATATCATCGTTTGGATATTATCTATAAATTTTGAGAAATGAAGAACCGCTTACCCCTGGCGACTTTAATTTGCGCTTATTCTTTTCTTTCAAACAAGTAATTGATTACTTTAACTTATAAATTTATGGTTATGCATACAAACATAGAATAATACATAGAGTCTTTAAGTTCCCTATATTTTGAGTTAGTTATTTTAGTTTTACTACAATTTCAACTTATATTACTTATATCTGAATTTAAATAGGACTTTTTTCTTAAAGATATTTTGATATTTTCAATAAAATTATTTTTTCAATTCTATTGCTCAACAAGAACTACGACAATCATGCTCTTAATCAAGTGATCAACTTATCCAATGGGACAAATTAGATGATCATATTTTATTATAGTAATTCGATACCGGAGCTCCTTACTACATACGTGGTACTTTTTAACAAGTTAGTACACTAAAACAAAGAGATCGGGAATAGCCTTTCCTTAAAGGCCAATATTACAAGAAAAATTAGGACTATTTGAAATTCAATACAACGGAGTAAAAAGAAGTGAAAATAATATCACAATATCAAACCTACCACAACTTGTTTATTTAATCAAACAGCAAGGGTCACGTTGTTGACTAACAGTTATCAAAGCCTGTGTCTCATATACGTATCTGTATCTGTCTTCTCCTTCGCCAAAAATCTGCTCCAAAGTGAGTTCCTTTATACCATTCCCAGAAAGAAACTGTATCCAAGAATCAAAATGATGGGACAATGGTTTGTTGCGAATGGAAAGCTTGAAGTCTTGATTGGGCCACGATGAGATAACAGAACGTGAGAGATGACATGCGAAAAAAAAATCAACACTGTCCGCACCCACACAACTATCATCAAATACTAGCTTTGCAAGGTTAGTCCGTTGTATCTCTCCGTTGACTGGACAAGATGCTTGTCCTCACTGCATCCTTGATCGGTAGGCGCTCAAGGATACCATCTAAAATAGCCCATGGAAGATTGCTAATTCTAAAATTTATTGAAAAATAATTGGTTTACAAATTTAGAATGTTAGAAAATCCAAAACAAAAACTTCATTGCCAGGATTGGTTATATTTGCTACAGGTAAGCAAGTTTTTTAAAAGCATTCATTGAAAGCGATTAAAAAAAGCCACAAGGAAAGTCATCTTACTCATCTCCTTTCACTAATCCAGTTTAAGACCTACCAGACGAAGCTCAAACGATGTAACTTAGATCAAAGATTTTTGAATAACAATAAAAAGTTGCAAAATACATAAAGAGATCCAAAATACATGATTTAAAATGTTGTCTAAAATAGCCCACGGCATCTTGCTGATTTTGTCGATTGCTGATTAGTCATCATCATCTTCTCCGGTTCTTATGTTCGTGGTTTCTGAAACAGTAATGCTACTACAGAATTTTGAAAACTGAATTTTGGAAATATTCGAGCGCCAGTTTCTAAATAACAGTGCATTTCTGGATAATACCTGCAAGTACTTCAGTATTGTTAGTGTAATTCTTGAGGTGAAGGCTGACAAGATTTCTAAAGCCTTGAAAAGTACCAGGAGGTGCCAATCATGTATCAGTCAATTTCAAATGGGCCAATTGTTGGCAGGAAAATAAAGAATCGGGTGTTACATAATATTTGTTTTTGTGGATAGGGTTTAAAGCCAAGCTCAAGATTGAGTTGCATTATACAATTCTTTGAAGGAAATTGAGGCCACTGATCAAATTTAGAGAAATCTGGTTGGTGAGAAGTGGAGAAACTTAAAGTATGCATGTGGCCCCGATGAGATAACAAAACACAGTAGACTGAGTTAACAAGAGGTTTGGCATCGCGTACGTTTATCACATCTAACACAACTATCATCGATCAAAGAGCAGTTTTGAAAGGTGAAAAAGCTTGTATTCACTTCATCCTTGACGGGCAGGCGTCCAAAAATGTTGTCTAAAATTGCCCGTGCTGATCTTGTCAAATGCTGATGAGTGATCATCATCTTCTCCTTTTCTTGTGTTCATGGTTTCCGAGTGATTGTGAGTAATATGTTAGTTTCAGTATGATACCGTTAGCAGCCGTACTGGTGCGGAAATATTTGACACAAACTGTAAAAAGAATAAACTGATCCTCATTTTTTTTCCTTACAGCCGTGAGAATAAAGTGAACTAAACCATTTGCAATAAATCAAAGGGCTAATTTATTTTAATTCTTGTGTATGCTTTTGAAATCCATGGCAAAGAAATTCGGAAGGAACAAAGTGAACAAGTATTATACCTATTTAAGTCATGCAAAACTTATACCTATTTTGCAACAATAATGTCACAAACGGTTTTGTATAGGTTAGCATAGTATAAACAGATTTATTGAAAAGTAATAATAATTATTTTTTCAATTAATGGACCTATCATAATTTCACACAACTAATCTTATCACGGCACATTAGTTAGTACAGGCTTATTTGTACTGATATGGTTTGCGAAACGTATCCCGAAAAAGGAGGGTAATAATATAATTGGGTCCTTGATTTCTTATAAAATCATTACTAAGAACATTACTTATTCCTTTCTCATTTGGGTCCCCATTGAGAATTTACTGACTCCTGAGTAATGTTAGATTTTGTTGAAAATTTATTAATAAAATCAATAGCATATTCTCTGTTAGTAATTTCCTTGAATTTTTCTGGTTAGTTTTAGTTGCGGCTGCAGGTAAAACTGTTAGGAAATTTGAAACAAGGAACTTTTTCCCATTTCGCTTTTTTGCGTTATGGATTAAAAAAAAAAAGATAAGTGATCAAACAAAAGAGAGATTTATTCATGCTGTATGGTAAACAAGCACAGCTAAAACCGATTAAACATTAAAAAAAAAAATCATAATTCACATGATTGTACAGATTGTATAGACAAAATCAAGAAAACTGTTGATGGCCGGGTGGCCTACAGTGCTAAACTTATAATCTTCACATGTTCTGAAGCCCGGTCAACTTCCAGCAGCAAGGATTCAGGAATCCTATCACCAAGATAATTTACAATTATAATTGACTCAAGCTGAGGGGAAAGTGTCAGTACAACTTTGATAAATTCCAATTCGGTTCTTGTACCAATGATGCCTCTAATCCTCACTATCTTAAGCTTATGGAACATGAAGCCACATAGGCACAGTCCTGTAAAACAATCCATGGCAGGTCTAGAACCGTTTGATTGAACAACCTATAAAAGTTCAACATGATAATCAGTTACTTAGCTAAACTTATTACAATGCACCAATCTTGAGGTAAAAGCTTACCGTAATGACGAGTTCCTCTAAATTGGGGCAGCTTTTAACTATAGAAAGGGAAACCATGACTTCTTTAAAATTGCTGAGTGTTACTTCCTTTAGGTCAAGAAACAAGAGACGATTGAGCATGATAGGAAGTCTTTCCTGTACTTGGTCACCGGCTAGCCACTGAAAATAAATGCACAAACAATACAACATATATAAGACAGCTAATCATATAAGTCAAAATACTGGATGATTAAACAAATAAAGTTACCTGAAGAAAGTGGCAGGACAATGTGAGCCTCTTAATATCATATAGACATCCAAACACTCTGTCAAAATTGCAAGAGTTGCTTTGCTCATTGTTGCAGGTTATGATCCTTCCATACATAGGGATCATACGAATATCAACAATATCTAAATTCACACTATTTTCAAGATTGATATCTTCGAACTCTGAATCTATCTTCAGGTACTTCAGGCTAGAATTGTGAATTCTCACAGAGGCCAAATGGTCAATGTTCAAAAGTGTTAACCTCTCAAGAATAGGACAGTTCTGAATTAAACTTTCCAGTGTGTCACTGATTATAGAAACCTGAGTGAGCTGAAGGCTTTTGAGGCAATGAAATCCTTTGAATGTAGAAGGAAGCTTAAACATGCAGCCATAAAGCTCCAGACAGGTTAGCTGCGGACAAGAGAAAATGCCACAAGGCAGCTTGAAACGTTTCACAAAACCAAAGTCCTGAAGAATTAACTCCTTAACACCTTTGTCCATCAGGTACTGAATCCATTCTTCTAAATCAGAGAAATTTGGACTGCAATAAGCAGCCAGCTTGAACTTCTCGATTGGGCCACAGTGATATGACTGCACCATGTGAATGATTTTCATAATCTCTCCCCACCTTTCTTCCATCGACAGAGAACTAGAGAAGCATTTATCATCAAAAACTAACTGTGAAAGGCCAGTCCACTTATATCTCCACTTACTTGACAAGATGCTAGTCCTAGCAGCTTCTCTTAGCGGCAAGTTGACAAGGATGGTATCTAGCACATCCCAAGGCAGATTGCTAATCCTATCCAGCTTTGCAGCTTGCTTTTCCATTTCATTCATTTGATTTCTCCACTAGTTCTTTAGCTGACATTGTTGTGAAAAATTTTAATATACTCGTAAGCGCACAGATCTTGAAATAGAATAATGGTAACGAGGTCGAACCTACATGTATTGCTATAGATTAAAAAGTCTAATTTAAATCTAAAATTAATATTAATCCTAACCTAATTGAGGAAATTGAGTTTTAAGAAAATTAAACTAATTAAACTAAGAAAATAATTAAATTAAAGGAGAATTCAATAAGACAAAAATTACCAAGATTTCAAAATCCACCACTATTCAACTAATAATTATCTAATTGTTAATTAATCCCTAATTTTAGAGTGACAATTCGAAATCAATTTATATCATCTCATGGATATAACAATTAAGCCCAAATAAAATTAATCTTGTGTAGGTTCTTTTTCTGTTTAATAATATGATATCTAAGTATCTCATATAAACACATTGAATAACAAAGAGTCAAAATTTTCCTAAACACTCTGTGTAAACAATTTAATGAAAGACACAAAATAAAAAATAATTATATAGAAACTTTATAGATCCAAGCATAAATTTACTCAAATATTAATCCTAACATTCAATAATACATGATAGAATTAGTGAACAAATTTAATAACATCCAACTAATTATGTGAAACAAGAACCATAAATGTTAATGAACATATATAAGAAATTAATTAAAAAAATAATTATTTCATTGAATAAAATTTCATTCTTAATCTCAGTATAAAAAAATTAACTAGACATACTTAAATTAGTAGTAACAAAATAAATAAAATCAGCCATGAAAAAATTGAAGTGCTGCTGTCGCTATTTTCTTTTCTGTCGAATGCTTTTTCTTTCTTTTTTTTTTTTTCCTTGGCGGCTTCCTCTTAAAAGCAGAGTCAGCTTTCGTAGTCTTCAAAATGGGCCACCGACCTTTTCAATTCTAAAGCCGAAAGGCTTTGCCTTTTAATTTGTTTTGCTTTCACACGCGCCCACCACTTAGACTTGCACTAGGATTCCTTTTTTAATGCCATGCACATGCTAAAAATAGTGACGATTGCTTCTCACCTAATGCATCTCTTCACTCGTTGGATTAAATCTCAATAAATTAATTCTTTTAATACATTGTCCTATTCTCAATTTAATCTTCATTGCTTCCTAAATTGAGCTTCTTAAATTGAGTTGCTTCATGTCCTTTTATCCATAATATCTAATTAATTTCCTATTTAATAAAATAATTCAATTAAATAAAAATAACTAACAATTATATAATTAAAGGTAAAATATGTATATATTATATAAATTTACAAGATGATCTTCGCTACCAAATTGATACTTGGATGGCAAGAGGAAAATTTATAATATAACAGAAAAAGAATAATTATTACAATACAAAGCGAAACGAGATGATACTTTAAGCAAGAAAACTAACTGCTCTGAACTACCCAAAGAAAGAAAAATAGGTGCAAGGCAAACACAACAGACAAGCAAGTGTGGAGGGGAAAGCAGGAGAAGAGAGATGCTTTGGCTAAACAAAAAATAAGTTCAGAGAAACAGAAAATTATTGCCAATCAACGCTTTTTCTAAGTGTGGTGTTTTTATCTTCAGAAACTCTAGAATATATTCAAATCTGATCGATACTCATATTGAACATACAATCCACAATCCACAGACCAAACCTCTCAGACCCCTTTCCCCAAAAAGTAGAGTAGATTCTCAATCTAGAGACTCCACCAGAGAGAGCTATCATAAGAAAATTTCTTTAAAATATCTACATAAGAAATTGATTTGAACAGTAAAATCATATTTTTCTGCACTAATCACGCTTGACCCTGTACTCTCGTTGAAATTCACACCGAAGAACATGCCATAAAAACAGGATCAGGTACACTTAAAATTTTGATTCATCCCCAGAATCAAACACAAATCCTTCTTTCTAATTCCAATCAGACTGTAATAACAACATCCACGAAATGCAAACTTTCTCTGGGGCTTTTGCAAGAACCCAGATAGCTGTGTATTTCATTTAGAGAAAGGCAAAATATCCATTTCAATTCACAAGTTTTCACAACAACCCAACAACATAGTTCTGAATAAAAACGGGAAAAATAAATGAAACGCGAAATTCAGATAACCACCCAATAACAAGCCTTTAAGTTCCAAAATTGAAACAATCAACACAGTTACATACATATGCATGCTATATACATGTATAATTATTCAATTATGAGAAGACAGTAGAGTGAATTTTACAGTGGCATCGGCAGAGTCGATGGTGGGCGGCTGCTGACCGCTTCAGCTGTTTTCACTTTACAAAGTAAAGCGCTTTTCTTATTCTCAATCAGTTGTAATGTATCTGATTACCACAATAGACTACTTCTTTAAATATATATATTTTTTCCCTACTTTTAATGTACTTTCCATAAAACGCACTTGCAATCTATATCAAAATCTTAAGTAAAGGTCTTACATTATGTGTTCTAATTTTTAATATTATTAATAAACTTTTAGTTTCTTGATGTCATTTATTGAGAATAAAATGTATCAGATTTTGGGATCACGATTTTGCTAAATTTTTCTTTTTAATGTATTATGTTGTTAATTACAGCACTGATGCTGTGTTAAAAAGTTATTACATATTTAGTATTTTAATGGACAAACTCAAAACGACATCGTTTTAATGATCTCTTTTTAGGCACCAAATCAGTCATAATAGCTTATTTTCGATTAATTTATGCAAAAATTATACAATTCAAGCAAAGTATCAAAATATTTTATTTTAAGATTTGTTTGGAACTGAGGTTGGGTAGCTGTAACTTAAAAGTTAAAACACTAAAATGTTTGATAAATACTAACTACTGTATCTTATAAGGTATACTGATATAATTTCTTCACTTATATGATAAAAAATTTATTATATATTTAATAATTTTATCAAAAGAAATATATAAAAATTATATTTATTATATATTATTAACTTTTATTTCATAATTACAATTTTTTTTATAACAATTATATCTTAAAAGATGCAGAACTTCAATTCCAAAAATGACTTTAGTACAGTCGTTGTTTTGTCCAGGTAAACTTTAGTAACTATGTTAATTTACACACAGACACATATATGTAAATTATTGGTTTAGAAATTTCCTATTTTTTTAATAACATTTTTGGGTATATGTTTATGAGATGATTTAATTCATATCGTGTTTTGACAATACTTTTATCAGAAGGTATCTGTATCATTTTAAAATTATATTGTGATATCATGTAAATGACTTTTTATAATGCAATGCTGTCACGACGGGATAATAAAACTTATAATTATTTTTTTTGGTTCATTTTTTTAATATCTGATTTATTTATATAAAGCGTTGTTATCACGAATAACTTGTAGTTTTTCATGCAAGCTTCAACTTTGATGACTCAAGACACTGTTGAGGCCCGAGTTTGTCTGCAAACTCCTAAAGAAATTGAGGGCCCAGCAGATATTGTTATGGGCTAGGACGGTCATCGGTCCAGCTGATTACTTTCGGAGTCACGAAAGGTCCATTGGGTAGCAGAAACAAAATAATGCTTTGATTTGTGAGACTTCAGGAGACAATGAATTCCTTTTTCTTTCTCTTTTTCCTTTCTCCCTTTCTTTATATTATATTGTATAATTCTATTGAAATTGTGGCAAAAATTTTTTGGAACGAACTTTGATTAGCACAATAGAATATTATGCTCCACTACTATTTTGTTTAGCTTTGAAATCTGTCGATATCAACTTCGATCGACGCAGCAAAACATTGCATTACAATTAAAATTTTGATGTAATATTTGAAAAGCAGGAACTAAGTTTTGTAGGGACTAACCCTTGACGAGCAAGATATTTGACATTCAAACCAGATATAAGCCTCCCAAAACTTATCTAGATGTAATCATTCAAGTCTCTAAATCTTAAATCTCAAGAACGAGATTAAGAGGCGTCGACCTCGCCACTTGGGCTCTAACCCAGTGGTGAACTATTGTCCTTTAAGTTAAGCATGACTTTGAGAGCGATGGTTCGAATTTCATGAGCTCAAAAACTTCCCTCAATTAAGCTTAATTGTGTGGAGATTATTTAAAGTCTTTCTGCCTGTGAAATGCAGGTGGAGTATAAGCACTCCTCCTCAATGAAAGTTGTTTGTTTGGGCATATACTTTATATAATTAGATGTAATAATGTAAGTCCCAATTATATATTTAATTGTAAATATCAGTAGATTGATCTGTTGTAATAGTAGTTGTAAATATCTATATAATACAATAACTTGATATTTAATCAGTTAAAAAAAAAAAAGAAAAGAAGAAGAGGCGTCGACCTCAGCTGGTACTAATTAGTCATTTTTTAACATTTATTGTTCTATCATCATGCATCTTCTTGCTACCATCACCAGCCTTGTGCAATTAATATGCTAGACAGTGAGCGAATAAGCTCAGGCTGTTAGCTAGCAAGGTCACACTCGGAGCAAGCGATACTGTCACGATGTTCATGCTCTAAGAAGAACTCTCAAGTGTTTTACCTCCATGTGTTCATTTTCTTCACGGCATTGTTAATTTGCTCTCATCATTTTCAGCCACACAAACTGCAAGCGATCCGTGGAATTTGATTGATATAACATAAAGATAATTACTGATGACGAGTCAACACTCAACGGCACCATCAGCTATCTGAAGCCGACAATGGATAATTTTGCAGCGCAAGTCCTGACAATAATACTCCTATTACTTCAATACTTATCCCCCCCCCTTTTTTTTTTTTTTGTCTGCAAGAGACATTGAAAATTACACACACACACATTACTCATCAAAACATGCAGCATGACTTTCGGCATGGCATTCGGGTCCCTCTCTTTGTCAGTGAAAAACTAAGCACTGGGTAGACAAAGATATACCACGAACCAGAAAGTTAATTCAGAATCAGGACCGGTTTTACTGTATTTGAGACCTAATAACCAAAGATTCTAATAATTGTTCTCATTTATTTATATATATATTTTTAATTTTAATAAAAATTAAAAAGATTAATAATAATCAATCATTCTAACATTATATAATTAGGTTTTTTTAAAAAAAATCTAAAAAGGTAAAGAATTTCATTTTTTTCCCTAAAAATATTAATAATGAATGAATTATTAGTCATGCAATGTCATTAATCATATTTTTTTAACTCTAAGGTTATTAAATATAGATTTTCTACAAAAAAAAATAATATTTCTTTATTATAAGATAATTATTAACTAAAGAGACGTGCTTTCTTATAATACTTAATTTTTTAAAAAAGTATTTATTAATTAAAGAATTATTAAAAAATACTCAAAAAAATAAGGATATCTTTAAAAAAATAAGGTTTTAAATGATTGCATTATTCACTTACATTTAAAGCCATCCTGCTCATAATTTATTTTCGGCTTAAAATTCCATTAAAGATAAGGGGAAATTAAAGAGAGATTTGTTGGCTCGAACCCAAATTTTTTTTTATCAAAAGTACAACCATGAGTCTATGATTAAAGCAGATTTAGACATGGCGGGTAGTGGGAAGGGTGTGCAATTTAGATATGAAAAGTACTTGGTGGCTGGGGAAAGAGATGATGCGGCTTATCAACAGCGTTAATAGCAAGCGATAACATTGCTTTTAATAAGAGCCAGAAGCCAGTTTTTAAGGGACATCGGAACGGTACCACCACTAGTGTCCCCAATTTGTGGCTCAGCTGCATCCTAATCTGGTTGCTTCATACGTGGGAGTATCTCATTGGCTTGGAAAAATTTATTTCGGACTTGTCTGACTCAGCTCCTTTCATTAATTCTTGAAGAAGCAATTATTTGATTCCACCTAAGCACTCCTGCCAAAATGTCAGCATTTGGTATGATACAAGTCGGCATCTGGGTTGCCGTTGGACTCGGGCAACTTGCATTCTTGCAAGTGATACAGTAAGGAGCTTTTATTGTTTGCGGCCAAATAATTCTTCAATAAAGTATTGTAAAAAGAAATAAATACATTCAATATATATGTACATAATTTTTTTTTCTTTTTTTTAAAAAAGAAAAAACTACCGTCGGCAACCTTTTAACATCCTAACGCAACTAGAAAATAAGAAATCATAAACTCTAGTTTATTAATATATATATGACGGTTCACACAAAATAGAGACGATATAAAATATGAACACTCAAAATTATTCAATATTCATTAAAGTTAAAAAAAAATAAGACTTAAATTCTGAACAACCGAAGAATGAAAAATGCTCGTAAAGTTGTTATAATGTACGTTATGCTTATGCTAAAATAAGGGCGGGCGTCAAAGTGCTATTTTAATTAGTTTCAGCGCAGCGGCATTAAAGAGATGGCGTGGATTCGCACTGTTTATGCATGCTCGTACAGTTGGTAATCATAAGGCGGGAAAAAATTTGTTGGATTTCAACAGTTAAATTTCAACCGAGATAAGCTTTAAAAAATTGCTTTTGTTGGTCATTTTTTTAATGTTTCACACGGCTAATGTGATTGTTGGTGGTTAATATGGTTGCATGATAGCGCCAGTTAGTTAAGATACTGCATTTGTTACTTTGTAATGCTCACTTATTAATGATCGTATTAAAAAAATAATAATAATAATGCTGGTGGTGGTGGCTGCTTAATTTCATGAACAAAAAGGAGGCAAACAAGTGAATGAATTGACGATAATAAGTCAATATTAATAAACAAATAAAAAAAAAAAAAGGGAACACGGAAGAAAGAAAACTGTATATTGTAAAACAACATGTGTGATGGCAGCATACATTATCTGCTCCAAAAAGCCCGAAGCCTGATGAAGGCTCCACGTGTCCTCCCACTTGTCAGCACGTGTACACTTGGATCTTATCAACCCACCTGAACTAGCGGAGCGCATCGTCCGAGCGAGTACAACACAATTAACCCACTCGCTCGATTACACACGCCGCTATCTCATACGGTTAGACGATTCCAAAAAGCCCAAGTGGAAAAACCATGTAGGCCCCACTTACTCAAACCTGGTCCCACCATGAACCTTCGCCAACCACAAGATAACCCAACACCTTTAGTCCGCCACTAACTTCAAGCCACGTGCCACTCCCTAGATTCTCTCCCTCCGCTCTTCACTTACAACACCCCCCCCCCTTCTTCTGCGCTTCACGCTCAGCTCGCAAATCACAATTCACAAACAAGCTGAAACAAAACGTCGGCGTTTCCAGAGTGAGAGAAAATTTAAAGAATAAAAAAAAGAAAAAAAAGAAAGAGAAACAAGAAAACCAACGAACTAAACGATGATGAAAGAGGAGAGCAACGACGGCGGTGGAGGAGGAAACAGCTGGGCACGTGTGTGTGACACGTGCAGGGCAGCTGCATGCACGGTCTACTGCAAAGCTGATATGGCGTATCTTTGCTCTGCATGCGACGCCAGAGTCCATGTAGCCAATCGTGTCGCCTTTAGACACGAGCGTGTGTTCGTGTGCGAGTCCTGCGAGCGAGCCCCGGCTGCTTTCTTATGCAAGGCGGACGCGGCGTCGCTTTGTGCTGCATGTGACGCTGAGATTCACTCAGCAAACCCTCTCGCAAGGCGCCACCAGCGGGTCCCTATTCTTCCCATATCCGGCTCGGTGTACGGGGGAAGGACCGGAGCGACGCCGGAGAGAGATGGGTTCTTGTCGCCGGAGGGAGATCATGAGGATGACCAGGACGAGGAAGAAGCGGCTTCGTGGTTGCTGTTGAGTAATCCTGGGAAGAATGGCGGTAATGGGAATAATAATGGGTTTCTGTTTGGTGGGGAAGCTGATGAGTACTTGGACCTTGTGGATTATACTGGTGGGAATCAGTACCTTGATCAGTACAGTAATGGTAACCATAATCAGCAACAACAGCAACAGCACGGTGTTGCTCAAAAGGGTTATGTGGGTGACAGTGTTGTGCCTGTTCAGTGTGAATTAGCTAACAAAGATCATCATCATCAGCAAAATTTTCAACTGGGATTGGACTATGATTCATCTAAAGCAGGATATAGCTACAACGGTTCAATTAGTCACAGTGTAAGTTTTCTAATTTTGGTGCTTCTGATTCTGTTCAAATCCAGTCTAATTTTCATCTATCACTTTAATCAAATGCTTGACTAAAGCTAGTTTACACTGCTTGTTTGGTATGCTATCTGATTGCTTTGTCTACCAAATTAAGGAATAAAACCTTTAATTCTTTGTACAACCTAAAGTCCAGGAGGTATCTTATGATATTTTGCTACTTTTGTGCACTTTATTACTACCCTTTTTCCTCTTTCTTTTACTTTTTTCTAATTGAAAGGGTGGAATCTGCTGGCTTAAATGCTTATTCTTTTGTTTTTCTTCCCCTTTTGTTCCAAGTCTTGATTTCGGCGGTCAAAGTACTGATCTCATTAGTTCATATTTTATTAAAAAATTGCCGCCTAAACTATAGCTAATTTTGTATTAAGATATTTTACATTGTGCTTAGAAACGTGGAAAAAAAACGGAGGTAGGTGCATATATTTCTTTCTGCTTCAAAGAGTTAATCAACATTGCTTTTCTGTGTTTATGAACTAGGTCTCGGTTTCATCCACTGATCTCGGAGTGGTACCGGAATCAACCGTGAGTGACATATCGATTTCACACTCGAGGCCACCAAAAGGGACCATTGACCTCTTCTCAGGACCTCCAATTCAAATGCCACCCCAGCTTACTCCCATGGACAGGGAGGCCAGAGTCTTGAGATACAGGGAAAAAAAGAAGACAAGAAAATTCGAGAAGACAATCCGGTATGCCTCAAGGAAGGCCTATGCGGAAACCAGACCACGTATCAAGGGCAGGTTCGCGAAGAGAACAGATGCTGAAGTTGAAGTTGATCGAATGTTCTCCGCAACATTGATGACTGATCCTGGATATGGCATTGTTCCTTCATTCTAAATCCATGGATGAGTCGAAGAATAGCTCTCAAGATTAGAGGTCTACTGGTTATTACTAAAGTACTACTACTTGTATTGTAGCTCTCTTAATCTAATTACCTGAATCAACGAGATATTTCTTTTGCCATATAGTAATTTTCTTACTTGTCTATTCATGCAGCCATGACACTGCTATGTTGTAAATGCATGTATATTCATAATTTTTGGAATGAATTTCATCGCTATTACTGCTTTTCCCGTGTCACACTTGTGTACGCAATAAGAGCTGAATGGTCCTTGTTGTGATTTTTGAATAAAAATGTTGATTCAATGTATACCTTCCTGGAGAGGAAAAGGAACTAAATTTTGAGCCTCTTGGTGTAAAATGACAAAGATGATCCAATGTGAACAATGTGGGATAGATAAAAAGCTCAGTATAGCTATGGGGGTATCCAAGCTTGGAGGAGACTTCTGGTGTTTGAATGATTCCTTGCTGCTTACTTTTCAACTTGCTCTTTTCTTCACAAGTGCCTAGCTACACATCATATGAGAAAGGCAGGCCAACTGGCTAAGGGATGTGTCCATGTCTGCAAAAAAGAAAAAGGGCAAACAGTTGGCATAGTTTTGACGCTTTTGTCAATGTTTTGCTCTGCCATCAATTTATTGTTACCACAAAAAAGGAAGCATCATATTCGAAAAGTGAACAGAAAAATTCCTCTATCATCCACTAGAAGATAGAAACCTAAACAACTTCAACTGCTGCAATGGAATACATTAAATTCAAGCGAGCCTTCTACATGCTATGCTTTGATCTAATCTGGTAGTTATTGCAATCTGGATCAGACAAGTCAAGTTTAGCAGTCATTGCTTGACTAGTACAGTGCCAAAAGTGAATTGCAAATGACCAAGTTTTAAAATAACATGCTGTCTCGGGGAGATGGCAACTTTGCCTTAATGAGTGAAATCATTATCATCATGTATTACGCAACAGCAAACTCTTATTTGTCAAAACTCAATTTGCAGTCCTTATACCAGAATAATATCAGTGATGCAATATATTATCTGTATTTGTAATTCTTTTGCTTTTGCGTAATCTTGAAACCACGACAGTTTAAGTACTTTGTGCACAACTTTTTCCTCAGCATCTCATGTTAACAACCTCCTGCCAACTTATACCTGAGTACTGTTATTGTTTTCATTCGATGCCGGCTGTGTTGATGCTGAAATCTGGTTGTTCTTTGCTCGACCAGATTGGCTTACAAACGGTTGTACTGACAATGACTGGAACACTACACTCCTAACGCCTTTGTGCAGACCCAGAGACTCAAATCAACCTCCTTCTTCTTTTGCGACCTGCGCTCACAGAAATAAATTAAGGGGGCTGGTGGTTTTTCCGGCGAAAACCCTCCGATGTTTAAGTCAGTATGTGCGGTTTCGGAAAAAAACGTTGTATTATTAGATTTGTACAGGCCGGTAATTATTGGATAAAAGAAAAGTGTTTCTAAAACTCTTTTTCGATATGAAGCTAAATTCTAGAATCAAACTGACAGAGTTTCCTCCCTTCTTTTTATGTCTCTCCCTTTATTTTTTTTTCCGGGCGCAGTCAATTCGTACCTCTAGAACATTTTCCATGCCCATCACACTTGAGCAATCGAGGGTCCTTACGGATCTTAACAATCAAACGTGGGATGTCATGTTTTCCCAGTAGTTTGGGGTGTGGCAAAACTATCGCATTGACGTGAGATCATGTCCTTTTTTTGAATGACAGGTTTCTAGTCGATACATGCCTCTGGTCAGTCACCAATTGTACCATAGAGAACACTTACACTAGGAATCTGCTCATACCCTTTAGCCAAGGAGACTCGTCCTCGGCTAGGAAATGGGGGCATGCTCAGCTAGTGCCCTTTTGATACCCAAACAGGCTGTGAGCTCAAAGTTACAGTACCTAAATCCCAAAATATACGAATTTTGTTTGAGTGGAATCAATGGAGGTATGCTTAAGGTATAGTATTAATATATGATCAAGCTAATGAATCTATAAAACAAGATAGTACTATGCAATACCTGAAAATTTATAGAGAGCCACAAATATCATAGCCATAAAAACTGCAGCTCAAGACTCTGAAAAAGCAAAATTGCGCTTTTTTGCTTGCTGTCAAGTATGAAAAGGCGAAAAGGTAAAGCTAAAGTGCAGAGTGAACTCAAGGAAGAGGGCTTCCGTGAAGGATATTGCTAATGGCTCTAGTTTATGATTCCTAATGCATTCTATGAATGTCATTGCTGAACTTTTTCACTTTAGTCGAGGTCCTCACTGATCATTTTGCACTTTATGTATCCATGTCTGCATTGCCATTTGTTGGGCATCAAATATTCTTGTCCACTAAGCAAAACTGGAGGCTAAGATTCGTATTTATAATTTGTTACATGTGATATACTGAACTAACTTACACCACTGACGCTTCTCAAAAAACAAAAACTTACACCACTGACAGCAGATGATAACATATAACAATTGATGTTGATGATGATGATTTAACCATCAAAAAGGGAAAAGGACAGCTTAATTATCGGTATATTTTTATCGAACACCTTTGGATTTTTGGCGGAAGTTGAGGGCCGTGCAGAACAAGTGAAAGCCAGGCACTCACCTATCTTTATTAAAAGGATGCTGCGCTTTTTCCACTTTAGGGGTATGCAGCAATGAAAACAAAGTTGAGCCACGTGCAGGATCTTGATGCCTTCTTGTCAGCATTAACTCCTTTGTGAAGAATTTGGACTTGAGTACTGAACTATTGATCTTCCAAGCTATTGAATTAAGTAGTGTGTCAATTATTGTAAAGTCAGCCTGCTTTTTGTCAATTTCTCCACTCATCAGTGAGCACTGGCCCTAGATTCTCTGCTTTCTTGTCACCGATATTATTCCAGCTTAGTGTTATGCAGACAATGAAATGTAAAAGAATGCTTCTCTATAATTTGTGTATCCTTAGAAACAGAAAAGATATCCACATATTTAGTAAATGGAAACTCCCTAAGACAACACATTAGTGATAGGTTTAGTAACTATTGTGCTTCTGCTTAAACTTGACCGCACAACGGCTAAAGTGTTATGTAAACAAGCGTATCGCGGACTAATGCCGAATTACTATGAACCATAAAGAAGTTCACATTTTACAAAATGCAAGCGTGGACAGGTCTTCTAAAATAGTCCATGCTATGATCTTTTATTCCTTTTTCTTGCATACCCATTTATGAGATTTTACAGATCACAAAAGTGGGTAACACTAGACTGGAGTTAAGCGAAGAGTGAAGTTACAGTGCCGCAAACTGATATTTCAAGGAAGCACGAAAGCACTTTGCACTTTTATGGAAGCAACTGGATATACAAGAACTAAGTGCAGCCACAGAAAGTTCTTGCCGTCACTGCATGTTGATAGTTCTAAATTCCAAAGCCTAAAGCCATGTGCTCGCGTCACATTTTTCCTCAGAATATTTTTTGATCAATTCACTTAAATCTGGTCAAGTTAATCTTTTTGCCAAGGAGGTCCAAAAGCATCCTTATGAATTCGGGCTCTCACAATATCAGTTTCTGCTCTCTCATACGTTGAGAATCAGTCTTTTCCTTCACACATTTACATAAAGATTCTCTTTTAGAGATACCTTTATCCAATGATTCTTTAAACAAGCACCTCTAGCCCCCTTGATCGACCAGGAGCACTCGTTGCTGAAATAGGAACCTTTGTTAATTTTTTCCAGAGTGGTAAAAACGATTGCCTGTTACTGAATTTTTGTTAAAATATAGTTGAAGGGAACATGGCCAGTTAAAAATTTTGCAATATGTTAGTTGCAAGCAGATGTGATTTCTGGTTTTGCCTTCTTGATTTCAAATGTTGTCATTTACAGACTGAGCATTATAGCAGCGAACATTCAATTGAGATATGGTTTATCCATTTATATCATCACATTGGCCTACTTAATCTATTGAAATGATCGTGTCAGCCTTGAAGTTACTCTTTCATTGTGAAATGATGGCTCAAAATTCAACACCGTGAGACAAATTGAGTTGTCTGAACAGAAGCCAGAAGCCTGAAAACAACTCTCAGTTTGATAGTTTTCACTTTTTTTTTTTAACCTCGGTAAAATGAATAAATTTAAATAAAAAGAACAAATCCAATACAAATTAGGGGGAGATGTAATGAGCCTTATCCCTAAAAAAAATGTACAAAAAATTTATAGTGACGAAACAGAAAAGGAGCCAAGGCTCTATAAAATAAGCACCCAAAAGGATAGATGAAAGCTTGGGAAAAAAAAAAAGGGAACAAAATCAATGAGATGACTAGTTAAGGAAACCATTAGTGTCATTAGAAATAAGGTCTCAAATCACCAAGTAAAATCATGACAACCAACGCCACGATTAGCCAAAGTATTTGCTACTATCAAGAGGATTAGCTATTAAAGGTATCTATCCAGCAGTTGATCCCTTAGACTAATATCAACTATGCTCCAATCATAGATCATTGGCGAGGAACATATTGAAATAACATTACAAAGAATTTCAGCACATTACAACTATCCTTCGAAGAGAATCATTTAACTGTTAGCAAGAGAGTAAAAAAAAAATTAAGCATATTATTATTTTCTTTGGAAGTGTGAAAAAAAAAATACATATTGATTTCATTTTTCTCACTTCAACGTAAAATAAAGATATAATTTCTTCATAGATAAATACATGTATATTTCACTTTACATTAAAAGTAAATAGTCCATTTGATGTAATCTAGATATTAGTCATGGTGGACATCTACTTCACAGTTAATAAAAATTAAATAATTAAAAAGAAATTTCAGACCTATTTCATGTAGATGAACTAGTTATCTTATGTCCTTCTAAAGGAAAATATAGAAACTCAGGGATCCAAATGTTATTTCTCCGTGACAGACAAAGAATTTTTTTTTCAAAATAATTTTCGACGGACCATGAACTAGTTCTGAATGAGTGAAGCTTCTAACATCGCTTTTAAATTATTAAGAAGCCCCATTTTTTTTTAATCTCTCTCTTTTGTGAAATCATAAAAGTGGAAACTAAATTACAATAGAATATAATTGAATTTGATTATCATTTAGAATAATTTTGTAAATATACTTTTTCATAATAAAATTATTGTTATTTGAAATTTATTTATTTGTTGTTTTAAAATTATTTTAATTTTATCAAAAAATTAATTATATCATATTTAGGATTAAAAAATAGTTAGGGACCATGATTTTAGTTTTCATTGAAATCGAAACTGTCCTATAAAAATTCTAGTAACAGTTGAATTAGGATTGCGAAAGAGTAGGGTGATATGAGTATATTACAGGAGTGTAGAAAGAATTCTCCTCTTGACTCCATTTATAAACGAGCCCGCTTGGACTAGCCCCAAATCAAGATGGACCAGACCTTGGCCACAATGGGGCCCTCTATCGATTGTCTAGACTCTTCGAGTCGACGTCCAAACGTAAAATTTCATTGGCACAATTTTATTTATAGTTATTATGATTTACGGCCCGTCCAATTCAGGAGTAAACCCACCTCTGAGCTCTCGCTTCACTCCGATCACAAATTTTTTTTTCGGGGTTTGTTTTAACTAGATTTTGGTATGAAGGAAAAACAAGCAAAACTCAGTTAAATACAATAAAATTTGTATTAAGGGTAATAGGGGGTGCCTCGCGTAGTCCAAGGTGCATTATTTGAGATGACTTAGAATAGAGGTTGAAAGTAAAGGGACGAAGTGAGTGAGCTTTGGAAGACTTGGGTTTGGAATGAGGATTGGTTTGTGGGCTATTTTTAACCTGCAAAATAGAGAAGAGAGGTTAGAGGTAGAGCCGGCTGTGGTCGACGACCACACTCCGACGTTCAAGTCAGCTATTTGAACTTTTTAAATGATAGAGCTTGCAAACTCTCTGAAAAATGATGGCTGGAGGTTGAAGAAAGCCTCGTGACCTTTTCGTGTGTGTATTGTTGTGAGTATTCATGAGAGAAAAAAATAAAACCCGAGTGCTTTCGTATAGAGTGCCCTGGTCGCCTACCACCTGGAGAAATTTTATTAGTCAGCCTTTAAGAATATGTCATTCCCTTGGTTTGTATATTCATTTGGAGCAATAGAAGCATGCTTAGAGAACAAGTAGGGTGTTATTTGCTGGGTTTATTCTTTTTTACATGTGGCGCATTCTGCATGATGGTCTTGGATACCTCAGCAGAGCCTGTCTAAATAACCACCATCCTTAGTGTGTTGTCCTTTACTTTTTAGTAGGCATGGCAGTCAGCTGCCCTTTCTTTTCCAATAAGATATTCCTTATTTGATTTTGCTAAATTAAATATTATCTTTTAGGGGATGGAGATATTTTATGCAGCAAATATTCCAGACAATTTCTCTATCAATTTCACTTCTGACATGGGGTATCCCGTATACCAGCTTGACTATTAGATGTATCCAGTGTAGGTCGGGTACCTTCTAGACAGTTATGCAATTTTTCATTGACACGTGACGCTCTATTATTGGCCTTCAATTTCTTCTCTAAACAAGGCTTTATTCTGTCTTTTGAGAGATGAAAGTTACCTTCTATTAAAATTATGGCTAAAACATAAATACTGCTACTCGACAGCGAGTATGCTCTAGCCTGCTAAGTACACCAAATAGTCATGGGCAATCAACGAAACGTGCATATTCATCAATAACGAAAAAGAAAAGTTAAAAGAGTTCAGAGGGAGAGAGAAGAAGAAGAAGAAGAAGAAGAAGAAACAAAAACACACACACACACACATGAAATTAGGGATGACAAAAAATTTGAGTTCGGCCTACATCAGTGAAGATTCAGAAGATCTGAATCTATAGATTAAAAAATATGAATCCATCTGTTAATATTAAATATTCGTGTTGGAATTTGGATCCATATATCTTTAGTTCAAGTGTTATTTATTAAATTAAAACTCAATCAGAAAAAATATAAGTTAAATGATTTAGATAAATAAATCTAAAAAATCTAACCTAACGCTAAAACTAAAACATACTAACTTAGAATCTATATAGATTTGTGGTATTATTAGACTTGAATAGTTGAATTTATATTGTTTTTTATGTTTGATTTATGTTATAGTATTTTTATTTGTGAATTTATGGTGTTGTAGTATGTTATTCTAGATGTTAGAATTGTTTATTGCTAAATTATTATTGAATTTTATTTGATTTTAGCATTATGTGAATTCAAATATTTGAAAAATTCGTGTGCAATCCGCATAGGTATTACTCGCATCGAGATCCGCATACTTTTTTGCGGATGGGAATGCGGATGTACCTATATCTTAGTACAAATTTAGATTTTTCCATTCCTACATAAAATAATTAAGCCCACTAAAAATAAGTGAAAACAAGATTTGAGTTGATATAACCCGATTTATTAGTGGCTTTATTCTTGCATATTTTTAGTGAAAAGTAAGTTATAAGAACTTACTAAATTAACTTGGGCAAACTCAACAAGTAATTCCCTTACACGAAAGTGTGCAATATTAAATATTTTGAGTGAGTGGTGGATAGATGCATGTATGTCTTCATGTTATCCAAATCAATAACTAATGTTACGCAATTGCAAAGTTTGGTATCCTTCGCGGTTTAAGGGAATAGCCTTTTGTTTAAGATTAACAATTAGATTGAATTGTGGCTGCTATTTGTAGAGTCAGCTGTTTTAACACTAATAATAATGAGGATTGGCATAAATAAGAAAAAAAATTGGACATTTATTTATTTATTTTTGTTTCATTTCTAGAACATGCTTACACACTTCATTAAATTCTCCACAGAAAATGGGAAGGAATTTACTGATGAAATCAACTAAAAAATTTTTCGAAACAGAGAATTGATACTTGTGCCTAAAGGACACGTTTTGTGGGGTCTTATTATGGATAAGCAACCAAAAATGCTTTATTAGTTTATGAGACATGCATGTTTCACATTTACTAGTCTTTTCTCTCTGTTGGTTGTTTCATGTATAGAACATGAATTTCAACAGAATTCAATTTACAAGAGTACCCATTTGTGCAATTACTAATTAATTTTCTAATGAACCCCTTCGTGGACATTTCTTTAATAATTATTTCTTAAAATTGAAATATGCAAACTTTTAATGGTTTTTCAACAGCATTGTCTAACATTTTTCTCTAGTTTATAACACAAGACCACATAGGCTACGATTAGATTCTCAAAAAAAAAAAAAAAAAGAACTTGGGGACATTTATTTTTTAAGAAAAAAAAGGATATTAACAATTGGGTCATCTATGTTTTTACATTTATATTTCCACAAATAAGAATATAGTTATTTATCAACACGAAGTAAGTGCCTAACCTAAGAATGATCAAATTTCCTTATAATTTTTCAATTTAATGGAAGAGAATGCAAATTTGCGGTCATTTCTCTATGTGAATTGGTCTGGTCCTATTTGATAAACTTTTTTTTAATCATTTTCATTGTCATTTTTTAAGCATGTTATATATTAGAAATTAAAGTTTTCAAAAATTGAAGATAAATAAATATATACAAGGAATCTCATAAACTGTTAGGAGTTGAAAAAAATAAATAAGATAACATGTATATATGTCTGCCCAATAATTAAGCAAAGAAGAGTCTTATTCTGCCCATGCCACAGCATTAAGTAGAGCCCAAGAAAGAATCTCCCTTTGTTGAAAACGAAAGGGCAATTTGGTATCTTAAAAAAGAAGCAACAACGATTTCACATTTCTTTGTTCTAATCGAGGAACCGTACAACTTGATCTTTTGATGAGCTATAAATACCGAAGAACATCACCTAGGTAAAACTGCAACAACAAAAATAATTAATTAAACAATCCTAACTACAGAGACTCTCTAGAGAGATGGTGAATCCTGGAATTGCCAGCAATTCAACGAGAGATGGTGGTGTCAATGGTGGTGGGTTAGGGCATTGGAACTCTCCCCTTCCTTATCTCTTTGGTGGATTAGGCCTCATGATGGGGCTAATCACCATAGCTTTGTTGATTCTAGCTTGCTCTTACCGAAAATCTTCATCGAATTCAGCTACTGATCATGCAGATGAAGATAAATCAGCTGATCATGATAAGCAAGTGGAGATGCAAACGGAGATGGAGCCAAAGATTGTTGTGATCATGGCTGGAGATGATAACCCTAGTTACTTGGCTAAGCCTGTGTCCTGCACTTTTTATCACCAGCAAACTGAACAAGTACTCTGAGCTATCTAATTTCTAATATAATATATTTCTAGTTATATACAACTAGTTAATTTCTTGTCATCTTTAATTTTATTCTACATCAAATTTCTAGCTGGTCTTATAATTCTTGGAATATGCGGGAATATGTAAATTCATGATGAGTGCAAAAAGAAAGTCGATAATTTTATAGATTTCTTCTTATAATTTTATAGATTTCTTCTTTAATATTCTTCATATCATACATTCGATCATCTTATTCGAAATTATTAAGAATTAAGCCTCATCAACAGTTGGCACAAGATCAGTTAATTGCGTATATACGCATGACTCAAGAAAATTCACTCCAATAACTATCAGATTGCTCGTAGAATTTACTTAAGAAGTTGCAAGGGAAGGGTATATACAATAAAAATAGATTACATATGCCTTTATTAATTAACTAAACTTCTATTAACATTTACTTTCAGAGACTATAATTGTAGTGTTAATTTTTATTAGCTCTCACTGGAAAAACAAATTTTGTTTAGCTTGATTCAGAAATATAAGTTTTCTTCAAGAATATTGTGGGTTGTGGTAATTGTTTTCGTAGTGACCTTTTTAGAATATTATTATTTCGGTCTTTATCTTCAAGCTGAAGCTTTCGGATGAATCAAACTTCTTTGACGAACTAGAGTGGTGGTTTCATCTAACTTGTAATCGACATGGAATCCATGAGAATCGTACCAAAGTCTTTACGTTTTCGCTTTTTTCAAATTAAGAAATGCTTCGATCTTAAATTTTTTTTTCGCCTCCAAAAATGTGCTAATAATTCATTGCCGTCTCCGTTGGGCAAAAACGTTGAAAGATCATTCTTTTAGAGGACCACTGAACTCATAGGTCAATGTTTCATGTGAAAGAAACTAAGACAAATGTTGTTTGGTTACTGAGAAAAATATCTCAGAAAATTTTCAGAGAACTTTCCAGAATTCTTGTATTTCTTTTCTTAACAAAGAATGTTATTATTACATCTTATTTATACTCAAAGCTTAAGCATTATACTTTTAACTAATAACTAACTAAAAACAGAAGAATGTATATACGTTCAACATACAGAGTAAACATAACAAACTCTTAACAACTTAAGCTGAGGTGGCAAAGTGAAATTCTCATTCGCTCATAATCTTCGACGTCACCAACACCTTAGCTTGAGCACCTTCTTCTTTTCTGCACAATGAGCTTCTTTAACAGCCCCCCTCAAACTCAAAGGACAAGGGTGGACATTGAGTTTGGCCCTCAAGTAATTGAACTGTATGAATGAAAGAGGTTTGGTCATTATATCTGCAACTTGATCTGAACTCGATATATATTGAATACTGAGCTCTCCATTAAGAACCTTATTGCGAATAAAGTGTATGTCAATTTCAATGTGTTTTGTTCTGGAATGGTAAACAGGATTCTTGGCCAATTCAGCTGCACTAATATTATCACACCAAATAACAGGCTTATCTATGCAGCATATTCCAATTTGATGAAATGAGATTGCATCCAAGTTAATTCTGCACTAGCTGATGCCAATGCCCTGTACTCACTTTCTGCACTTGACCTAGCTATTACTCCTTGCTTTTTAGAAGACCATGATATGAGATTATTGCCCAAGTAGATACAATATGCACCCACTGATTTTCTGTCATCTAAGTCACATGCCCAATCAGCATCTGTAAAACCATTAAGCTCCATATTGCCTTCTTTGAAAAACTTTAAACCAAATTCCTGAGTAGCCTTTAGATATCTTAGAACCCTTTTACAAGCCATGAGATGTTGAAGTGTAGGAGCAGATACATACTGACTGAGTTTGTTGACTGCAAAAGCAATTTCAGGCCTTGTCAAAACCAGATACTGCAAGCTTCCAACAATGCTTCTATAGTGTGTAGGATCTTCAAGAAAATAGCCAAACTGCCCTTGAACAGACTTCTGTAATTTTAAACCTGTACTTAAAGGAGTGTCTATGCCTTTACAACCAATCATATCGACCTTAGCCAACAAGTCTCGATGTATTTTCTCGGGATTATCATACAAAACTTCAATCCCAAGAAAATAAGATAGAATGCCAAGATCTTTCAAAGCAAAAGTTGAGCTTAGTGTTGCAATAAAATGTTCTAATTCAGCACTACTAGGACCTGTGATCAAGATATCATCAACATAAATGAGAACAAGAGAATAGAAGCATGACTCTTTTCAAAAACAAAGATGTATCGATAGTATTAGTGAACCCCACTTTGATAAGCAACTCTTAAGTTTATCATACCAAGCTCGAGGAGCTTGTTTGAGCCATATAGAGACTTGTGCAATTTACACACATACTCGGGTTTTGAGTTGTCAATGAAGCCTCTGTAAACTTCTTCTGTTAGTTCTCCATTGAGAAATGCATTATTGACATCAACTTGTCTAATGGGCCATTTGTTCATCATTTTGATACTATCTAGATTCTTTGGTTTGATGAGTATATTTTCAAAGTAGTTTACTCCTGCAATTTGCTGAAAGCCTTTGGCAACAAGCCTAGCTTTGTATTTGGCCACACTGCCATCGAGTACACCCATTTATTATTCACAATCATTGATCAGTCTTTTTAGGAACTAAGGACCATGTACCATTATGAATCAATGCATCATACTCATCTTGCATAGCCTTCATCCATCTGGAATCATTCAAAGCTTCTTGTACTGAATCTGGTTCTTTGTGAGTGAGGATGGCTGTATACACTTTTGGTTTAAAAATACCTGACTTGCTTCTGGTGATCATAGGATGAATGTTGGATTGCATTTGGGGTGAGTTAACAGGAGAATTTAATGACATTGTATTATCAGAAGCAGGAGTATATAATGGATTTTGTGTATTGATAGGTAGATGAGTATGAGAATTTACTTGCTGTGAATTCTGGTCAATTGTTACTTGTGCAGGATTTTCTGAGTGAGTTGAGTTGCTGCTGTCAAGATTTGCAGATATGGAATAACCAGATCTTTGTTTTTAAAATGATTGAACAACAGGCAAAGTGGAAAAATGATATATTTGCTGAGGAGAAAATGAAGTGGAAGAAAGAGATGATGATGATGACTCAGTGAAACAATGAAATCTTGAATCGTTAAGGAAATGTGAGTTCATCAAAAAATGACATGTCTTGCTATGTAGAGATGACTTGTAAACACTTGTATCCTTTGTGTGATGAACTATAACCTAGAAAAATACATTTCTTTGGAATGATAATCAAGTTTATGTTTGTTATAATCCTCAAGTAAGGATAGCATGTACAACAAAGCACTTAAGCATGTCATAATCTGGTTGATGTTTGAAAAGTTTCTCGTAGGGAGATAGAAGTTTGAAAAAGAAATTTTATGGTGTAAAAAAATAAAAAGCTTCCCAAAAAATTTGAAGGGCAATTTAGATTGAGCCAATAGTGTAAGTCCCATTTCAACAATATGCCTATGTTTTCTCTCAACCAATCCATTTTGATGATGAGTATATGGGCAAGAATGTCTAAAAATGATACCACACCTTGATTTAGGAATTCTTCCGTATTCAGATTGTAACTTAATAGTTGTTTGAAATTGATTTTCAACCTGTGCTTTAAAAAGCTTAAAGACATCTAGAGCTTCAGACTTGAATTTTAGAGGATAGATCCAGGTATACCTACTGAAATCATCCACAAAACTGATATAATAGTGATAGCCATCTCTAGAATAGACAGTGAAGGACCCCGATCTCTGTGTATCAATTAAGAACTTGGATGTTTTGGTTGTATGAAGCTTATGAACTTTGCCCATTTGACAAGCTTCACGGATATATTGCAATGCTTGTTTTATTTGATTATCAGAAAAGTTTACAGACTTGATATTTTTGAGAATATGCTTTAAGATATATTGATTGGGATGACCAAATCTGTTATGAAACAAAACAATTTTATTCACTGATGTTTTACAAGGTAATGCAGCAGATGAATAAACTTTTTGAATGACCAATTTTATTAACACGATTCTGAGAATTAAACTGAAAACAAGATAACATAATTTGAACTAAGAGGTATAATCCTTTTTCAAGCAATACCTGGAGAACTTCCCCTTCAGCATCCTTCACATAACAAACAGTTCCAAGAAATTCAACAGACAAATGGTTATCGATGTGAGTTTGGAAATACTCAATAAGTTTTTGGTGATTGAAGGAACAAGAAGAATATCTTTTAATGCTATGTGTGGGTGTTTGTGTTGAGCAGATGAAGATTTAAAAACAAAATATGCATCACCAACATGAGTTATGGGCAAACCTTGTCCATTCCCAATGATAAGCTGATCAGAACCATTAAATTCCTCTCTGACCTGCATATTAGCCATTTAGATGATGAGTTGCTCCACTATCAAGATACCATCCTTCATCAAACAGTCCTTCAAATTAGCAAGATAAGCGGCTCAAAGTCTTACTTTGAGGCATAGAAGAATATGTCACTGGATCCAGATTGTAGGACTGATAATTGGAGTAGTTCATAGCATAAGAATCATCAAAATATGGTGTAAACTCAGCATGTGCATGTGGTTCAAATGTAGTCATGTATGCTGATTTAGATCCTCTTCCTCTTCCAAAATGCCTTGGTTGTGGCACATAATTTTCAATGTATCTATGCCAACAAGCATCAGCTGTGTGTCCTGACTTATGACATATCTGACAAACAGGAATATTTTCATCTGATTCGACTCCAGTTGACATAAAACCTTGACCATGAGGCTTAGAATGTGGTAAAGCTTTGTGAAATTGCATTGGCATAGAGTTGCCCCTTCCAGAATTATAACCACTGGTGGTAAAGCCTCGTATTAAACATCATTCCTCTTCCAAATTTCTATTTCCATTATGAATCTGTCAATATCCTCCATAAAAAACCTCCTCTTCTATTATTTCCTCTAACTTGAGAATAGTTAGAATTCATCATTCCATAGTTAGCATTGAACATCACTTTAGTATTCTGACTTTGTTCCAATCTTGCCTCATGTGTTAACAGTAAGGCATAAGCATCATCATAAGACATCTTATTATCTAACGGTAATAATAGATGCAAGATCCAGATAACCAGGTCCCAATCCATTTAGAACTTGCATTAACAAATCCCTTTCTGACATAGGACTACCAGCACAAGCAAGTTTATCAACTAGTATTTTGACTTTCAAACAATATTCTTCAATGTGGATTCCTTTCTAAGCACATTCAACTTTTTCGAGCTCCAAATTGTTTCTCAATAGACCTCCAAGCATCACGTGAATTATCACAATTAAGAACAGAACTGAGAATACCTTCATTAACTGATGACAAAAGCCAACTCTCCATTCACGTAAGTTTTTATCTACTTTCTGTATTGATCCATCAAATGATATATTGCTCTGGTATAATCGATTTTCAGATATGAAATCTTCAAGTCGATTTCCTCTTATTGATGTAAGAACTTGTTTTCTCAAATTAAGAAATTTGATCGATCTAATTTTATTGGAGTACTAAATGAAAATGAGATCTGTGAGAGTTGATTTGTATTTGTTGAATTTGAAAGAGTTGTTGTATTGCTAGAACTAGCCATAATGGCTCACGATACCATGAAAGAAACTAAGACAAATGTTGTTTGGTTCTTGAGAAAAATATCTCGAAAATTTTTGAGAGAACTTTCCACTCTTGTATTTCTTTTTCTTAACAAAGAATGTTATTATTACATCTTATTTATACTCAAAGCTTAAGCATTATACTTTTAACTAATAACTAACTAAAAACAGAAGAATGTATATACGTTCAACATACGAGTAAACATAACAAACTCTTAACAACTTAAGTGAGGTGGCAAACAGCAATTCTGCTCATAATCTTCTCGCGTCACCAGGTTTTCCTTAGCTTGAGCACCTTCTTCTTTTCTTGAGCTTCTTTAACATCATGACTAAACAATGAGCTATATTGGAGGTCATCATTATTCCATCTGCATCAGACAATTATAATTTTTTGAAGTGCTGGCAATATTCTAAATCTCACCTCGTTTTTTTTTTTTAATAAATTTGTTGCATGCTACATATTTACAGTTGGGATACATAATTCTTATTCCAGGTCATATAAAATATGATGTGTCATGATTTTGTAGGATTGACTAATTAATTAAATATGTACATGACTTGATGGATATCTATATATTGTACATGATCCCTTCTCAATCCGAACTTATTTAACTTTTAAAGTATCTTTATCATATTCTTATTTATACATCTGTATTTTGATATCTAGGTAAGATATATTCGTTTATAGGGTAAACTTTTTACTCCATCTTAACTCACGTAAAAGTTCGGATGCAGAAACATTATATCCTATAATCCGTATGGATCATATGCCACATGCAAGTGGGTAGTTGAAAATTAAATATAGTTGTTAATTAAAAGTGGGATATATTTGTGTTTTCAAAATTTAAAGTAGAAGTTTAATAATATTTAAGAACAAATACCTTAAGTCGATCATCGTGAATTCTCCCCTAAAGCAACATGTAGCTAATGATGCAGGTTTATCTCACCATATATTACAAGAGTTATTAAAAAAAAAAAAGGGAAAGGGTGAATTGGAGAAACACCTAACTACTAAACATATAAGTTAATTAAGCTGACTTTATTCCCTGTGGAAGTCACTAAAAAGTCTCTAATTATATATCCTTACTGCACATATATTATTGTATTATTAGCCAACAATTAAGCGCTGACAAAACGGCTGAAACTAGCTGGGCCGCATGCATCGTCTCCATTAGATTAGTTTTGTAGACGCGGCGGGTGGGCAGTGTGATTTAAGCACTGTTAATAGTGGGAGATGGAGAAAATTTGAAGGGGTTAGTGAAGAAATGGACAGAAAAGTGAGTAAAAAGATGGTGATTCCTTGTTGAAATTAATGTGCAAGAAAATTATAATATTATGGAAAGTGCATCTCCACATCAAACTTTGCTTCAGTGGGAGACACTTGATGATGATCATTTCCATTAAGTTTAGTAAACTTTTTTTTTAAAATTTTAATTCACATTGTTGTTTAATTTCTCATTGAAGTTGATAGAAATTGACCTCAGATGTAGCCAAGAATTGGCACTTGCAAGCGCCGTCAAAATGAAGTAAACGATATGAATTGCTACAAAATTGTCTCAGAAATCACATTGTGATCAGACCATCATCTCAAGTTAATGAGATGACTACAGCTACGTGCACTCTCACTCTATTTTATTTAACAATTTTTTTTTTGAGAGTGTAACAAAGAACTAAATATTTTAAATAAAGAGTGGAAGGACCTTGTATGCATGCATAGATAAAATAATCCTTAGGGCTCGTTTGGTATGTCGGATTGGATTGGATAAGATATAATTAGATTGGTTAACAATGTATTATATATAATACTATGTTGTGTTTAGTGCAACATTATATTAGATTATAAATAATCATATCTTTTGTTTGGTATGCCATGAGACTAGTTAGTAACTCATAAAATGTCTTATGTATTAATTTATCAAAATTATCTTAGATTTATTTTAAAATGACATGGAATATAATATAATTTAAATCAATAATTATTGGTGAATTTATTAAAAAAATTTAAAATCTTCCCTTAATTTTTTTTATTTATATTTAACATGTTATAGTCTCTAAATTTATATTTTACTAAATAATATCATCATAAACATAACAAGAATATCATCAACAATTATAATAAGAGTATCAATCCATAAATAAAAAAGAATTATTTATTATCTTGTGAACAGTGATTAGTTAAATTTTAGTTTATATATTATTATCCCATGCCCCCTTGTTATAAAATTTTGATACTGTGTTGGATTAAATGGTGGACTCCACTAATTTTATTCTATAATTACTTGTGTGCCAAACACTGCATTAGGATAATTTTATCTTAAAATTATCCAATCCCATCATTTTATACTCCATCCAAACGAGCCCTTAATACTTTAATTCAAAATCTATGCCTCTTGGCCATCTGATCATAAATAATTTCAGCAACATAAAATCGTATCAAAAAAGGTTATTGATAGATCCTCTAGTTCATTCGCATTACTCTTTCTAATCTATATGACTTTGACGTGGTCAGTTCACTAATTAAATACATCATTAATTAGGTCTGTGTATATGCACAATATAGTAATATACATTAGTATCTAAGAGTAAATTAACAACAAGAATCTTGACTAATTTTGATGACTCATGAAGTGAAAGTGATGAGACCTCTTTTCTTAATTCTCGCTCGTCCATATCCTGAAAAACACCTTTCTTTAAACTCCTATGGAGATCAGAGACAGACTTTTGCTGATTGGGAATCTCCAAAACCAGATGTTAAAGGTTGTGTATATATATAAAATAAAATAAATTATTATATGTATTGCAAACTGCATATTTTAATTTTTATAATTAAATTCTTTATGCTTTTGTGTAATAGAAGCAACGTAGCCTAATAAACAAATCTGCGTATTATTATGTCACTTGTAAAATTGAAAGTTCAAATTTTAAACTACTACCAGCTTCTGCTTCCTTAACATTTTTCTTTATGTATTGATGACTCTTCACATGAACAGACAGCCAAAGGTCAATTTAATAAATTTGGAGGCTTAAAGAATTCGTTTTTGTTTTTGTTTTTTCTAATTTGCGAAGCACTGCAAAATCATTTAACAACTAACGTTAACGATTTTTTTTTTTTTTTTACTGTCAAATTAAAACCTTTTTGTGTTAATTTTTCCGAAATCAATTAACATATTCAAGGAGTCTACATCTGTAAATGACTATTTATTTAACCTTCCGTAAATACACATATTGTAAGGGAAAAAAAAAAAGAAAAACTCTCAAGGAAATGCATGTAATTAATCAGGTGTTTATAGAAATAGATTTTCCTGTAAGATTTATGTAAATTTATATATATTATATAAAACAATAAAATATATTCTAGAACTCGAGTCAAAAACCAAAAATGTTTTTCCATTAGACATCGATCGACTTGTGAGTTGTAGCAAAATGAAAACCAAACTCGTTGATTTTTTTTAAATTTTTAATTTTTGGAAAGTAAAACCCATATGATTGTTATCAAGAAGGGGAAAAAAAAAGCAGCCCCTTTTGTTAGATGAGATCTATCTTCCCCTCTTAACGAACGAACAAACCAATGAGAATGAACTAAAATTGACAATTTGATTAATTTCTGGGTCCCTTGTTTTTCGTTTTGCTTTCATTATGGGCCTTGTTGTATCTTCTTGTACCAAATATTCAAAAAAGATAAGCATAAGAATTATTTTCAAGAAAAGAAAAAAAAATCAAAGATATGCACGTGTTTTATTTCTGTTAATAGCACATGGAAAGAGGAAAAAATGCCAATAAATCTATGGGCTATCTGAGTAGTTGATTTCAGTTGCCGAAACTAGTACGAGTCTATCGACTATTGTTCTGTTTGAGATTGAGATGTTATAATTTTAAAAAAAGTTGTAATTATGAAAAAAAAATATGTAGTAAATATAAATTTTAAATAATAATTTTGACAAAATTATTAAAGATATAACATATTTTTTATTATATAAGTGAAAATCATATCAACATCCCTTCTGAGGTATAGCAAATAGTGTTTACGAAATATTTTAATGCTGTAACTTTTAAGTTACAGCTACCTAACCTCAATTCTAAACGTACCCTATATCTTGCTACATTAAACTAAAAAAAAAAAACATATACTAGTCTGATTTTAAAACTAATGTTGAACTTTTATTTAGCATATTCTCGTCGTTTTATTGTAGTACGAATAAAATTGCACCTTATTGCTTAGATTTATATTTTCTATAAGGTCAGACATGTACATGCGAGAATATATAACATGCGGTATGCTAAAATTTAACCCTAATAACTTGCGGAATGACCAAATGAGGCCTCCACACAACAGTCTCGGCACTTAAGTTCAACTTGACTAAATAAAGTCTGTACAGAATCTTGCATTTGATGTAAATGTTGGGGATCACTTTTAATTTGTTAAGCCCCCCTTCATCGGACATGTAAAAGGGATGAAGAATGTGTCAAAAAATGTTCAATTAAAAACTCTTTGATAAATGTGGGTTGGTAGATGCGGAGGCTTGGAGACGTAAAGTTTTTATTTTTTTTTTTCTCCTCTAAATTTGAATCACTCTTAAAAGTTGAAAGAAGATGAGACGCCATAAAATAAATTTTAATAAATTCTTCTACTTGTGCCCGTTTGCCGATCTGAAGAAGCACACAGCATTTTTGCACATGGAATTGTTGGGAGGTGAAAAGTTTTAAAGTGTACATATAATTTTAGGTTGATGTCAGCATTTCAATTGAACTTTTTAATAGGATATTAGCTCCTTATTTCCCCCCAAAAAAAAAATTATAATTAACAGCTTCCACCATCGGTGTTTTTCATAATTGTACATATAATTTTATTTTTGACGTATCAATAATAACTTATAGCCAAATATCAATTATATAACATGTAGCTCTAGATCAGTTTTACGATAGCACATTTCGAGAATTTGTGTTCAAAGAAAGCAATAATTGCTTTCAAATTATGAGAATTATATCCTCACCCCATGAAGGATTGAATTAAGTAGAATTAGCTAGTAAAATATTTTTATTCATATGATTTGAATTGAATATCTTTTCTTTTCTTTTCTTTCTTTTCTTTTCTTTTTTTTTAAAAAGAAGATTATAGTCTTCATATTACGCACTTTCTTTTCCAATAAATTAATTATCGATTCTTAGCAAGAGGTGATTTTAGGCATGACAAACTATACATGTACATAAAAAGAGATTTGCCCACTAACTTTTTTATGGTGAAGAATTCTTATGCAAGATTTTCCCATATGGCCTTGTCAATTTCATGCCCAAGATCCTATGCCACATATTTTCATCCACATTCAAAGAATTTCAACGAGAGATCGACAAAATAAAGTGGCTGCAGCTGAGATCTATTACTTGATTATTTTTAAATATATATATATATATATATACGTCTTAGATGAATTGATGGCTGTGATCATTTAGAGGGGGACGGTCACCGTCCATTACATGACCCATTAAACAACCCACCAAAACTTCTCTCTTATAAAATAAACAAACGTTAATATGTCGACAACTGAGAGCAAGATTTAGAAGAAGATACTTACTAGATCAAGAGTACAAAGTAAGAGCAAGATGATACTGGCTTTACGTACCACTATTGGCTGGGAATCTTGCGTTTAATTTGCTCATATCAAAACAAAAATGTCTTATTTGTTTATTTTAAATTTAATCTTCGATTGCCAATACAATGATATTCTATTGAAGAAATAATTTGACTCGATTAGGTAATTTAATTATACTAACAATAATAGATAAATGAGAAGAAAAAAGAGGAACCGATCGATGGGATGCAATTGACAATGCACAGGGGCCGATGATAAATACCGTATAATTACGTCGACATTGAGAAAAATGGCAAACAAATGCGACTGATAGAGCCTCTACGTATAACGTATCCGTGTCAATTTTAAATTTTTAGGGTCATGAGTTCACATTAATTTCCCTGTAGCTAGGACAAGTTGAAGTTTGATTGAAAGGCCTCACCCTTGTCCTTTGAATTAACAAAGACCTCTAAGATTATTTGTTCTGAGATCTAAGTTTACAACGCGAGCAGCAAATGTCCACAACCACAATGCACAATGACGTAAAATAAATTAATACTTGCTGCATGATTGACAAGAACCACTAGCTACCCTGATGATATTGAGCAAATTTTATATACGCGGACAAGAAACTTGAATAAATAGAGAAACTATGTGACATAAATTAGTTATGGAGCAAAATTCAAACTTCAAATGCCTATCTAGAGGCTTAATTACTAGACTTCCCAATTGTTACGAGTTAGAGAAGATACATAGAAAAGTGGGATACTTATTAACACATTTACGCGAGTGAGACGTGTAGGACAAAAATGAAAGGTTCACAGGAAAATATTGAAAGATTTATAAGAGTGAGCTTTTTAACAAACAAACATTAGAGTTATGCAATTATTACACAATTTCTTGCCGATGAAGAAAAAAGAACCACCAAGCACAAGGTATGCGTTCGTTGTATGTTCCTTGAAAGAATACAATTTTTCCTCTAGTATTTTAAAATAATTTTAAACTTAGCAAACACATTTAAAGTGATTCTGATGATGATAATTTAATTTTGAGCTTATATTTTTATGTATTATTCAAAGTTGGTGAGAACAAATTAAGAATTTTATTAAAGATAAATAACGTTTTTAGTAAAATTTTTATAACCTGATTTTCTGAAAAATTTTAAGAGCTAGCTGCACCCCCGGGCCGCTTCACTCTTATCTTATCTCAAAATGAAGGATCAAAAAAAAAAAAGTGTCAAGGGTCTAAAAGGTCATACTGTGAAGTGTGAACTTCTCTTTCTCTATTTAATTATTTATGTTGACATCTTGACATCATGGCCAGGGGAGCCTTTAATTTCTCCAGCCTGGTGCAATTTCAAGGGTGCACTCAATTGCAGGTCAGCAATTGCTTGAAATTCCTGATGATTATTTATAGCAATTGTTCGATAATTTACACAACACCTGAACCCTCATCCGTCACTGGTTGCATCATTGTTTGTTGCCTCCTCATCCTTCCTTCTGTTATAATCATAGCCGCCAATAAACCTTCCTCTAATATACCTTTGTTTATTAGATTTATTTCCTCTTGTAAATTTTTCCTCTAAATTTTGGACTAACATACTGCCTTTTATTCAGTTTTATTTTTTAAAAAAATCAAAATATGAAATGTAATATCATAATTATTTTGATTTCGAATAAATATCATCATCTACGCGATGATGATGACATTTATTCGAAATCAAAATAATTATATGTACCAGAGAGATACTTTCAAGCTAATGCCTAGAGAGTAAAGATTTTGTCATAATTTCAAAATCTGCAATGGATATCATAAATAAATAACAGTAAGAATATTATGTGAACGCACCAGGAATGATCCCTTTAAAGTTCAGGGCCATTAAGGTCATTTAATATCATCCTATCAAACCAAAACCACTTCGAATCCCCCCTATAAATTCATCTCTTCGCACCAATCTAATTTCATTGCCACTAGACGTGCAACAATAATCAAAGAGTTCTTGATAGTTCAAGAAACAGAGGAAACAGAAAGACGTAGCAAATGAAGCCAGGGGCTGCAAACACAACGGCGCCCGTCAATCTTTGGCAATCTCCAATTCCTTACCTTTTCACCAGCCTAGCTCTAGTGCTAGTGCTAATATCTGTGGCATTGGTCCTGTTGTTATGCTCCTATCACAAGCGTTACTCTAACTCATCATCAGGAAACGGGCGTGATCCAGAAAAGCAACCGACTGTGCTGCCGAAGGTGCTTGATCCTGAGCCAAAAGTTGTGGTGATAATGGCCGGAGACGACAAGCCGACATACCTGGCCACGCAGGCCACCGTTTCATCAAAACCTTGTTGCTGTGAGCAAGTTTAAGTTAAAGATTCAAGAAAATAGCTACATCGATCATTTCCCCGTGGCTGAATATAAAGTTTTGTTTTAATTCATGTATTTTATTTGTATTTGATCTTTCTTTCCTCTAAGTTGATTCTAGTGCTTTTGTATTGTGTTTGCGGTAATATGTAACTAAATTTGATGAGCGTAAGTAGATTTTTTCCAAGATTTGGCCATATTACAAAAAATTGTTCAATCTTTCCTGTTCTTTTTACTGTTTTGGTTTCTCGCTCAACAGGATTTACTTAACAAACGTGTCATTTGAAGGTCTTTTACTGCTTGTCAGAATGGAAACTGTTTTCTTGTATTCGAAGTAATATACTTTTAGAAATCACAATTAACTTACCATTTTAAATGTTTTCTCAATAGCCTTCTTTATTATAATAACACTCTTAATTTAAAAATACTCACTTTTATTTGGTAACAACGTGGCCCATCTTGAATAAATAGAAGCCACAACACCTCGATTCTAAACATATATTTGCTCTCCTGCCTTACATATATAGAAAGCACAACATCTTAATTCTAAACATATATTTACTCTATAGGACGAGTTATAAATATATTTCTAGTTGGCCCCATCACTCCACTTAATTTTCCATGTAATCTCATTATCATTATGGAAGCAATGACTATGATGACGTTTGCTAATAATCATGGACCAGATTATGGCAACAAATTCGCTATATACACAAGAAAAGCCCAGAATGGACTAGCACCCACTTTCTTTTCCCCTTAACAGGTTTCTTGAAGAAGACGTTAACCTCATCTTGCTTAAGCTTAACCTCCCAAGATTAACAGCCTTCACCAGTTGCCAACCGACGCTAAAACAAATTAACCAGTCAATGATCCACAGCCGCAGAAAGTTCTTATGATGATCAAAATTTCATTATCCCAGTCATTTCACAGCTAGAGCATCTACCCATGTGCATAGGATATATAAATTTTCATGTAATTAATATGGCATTTGATTGGTTACTACCATGATTGACAAAAAGTTGTTCTTTGACTTGGATAATTAGTGGACGCGGCGGCCTGGAAATGCAAAGAGGCTAAGGCTATGATGGTCTGGTTGAATTAGCATCAGGCTTCGAAAAAGAATAAATAAACAAGGGCAACAGCACTGTGGGTAATGGGGGACAATTGTTTGATTTATAAACTGCTGCAGGTGACCAGGTGTTGCACAATTTGGATATACTCTCAGGATATTCTTATTCTAGGTCATTTCGGGGCTTGCAAAAGTTTTGTTTTGTAAAAGTTGAAAGCACAATCTGGGGTCAGCAGCAGGCCTGCAGCTTGGTAAAAAGGCAATTTTAGTTTTTCTTCACGGGAGCATAAAATGATCATATGATCATTCCATCATTTAGGATAAAACTAAAAAGAAGGGTGCATTGTCAAGAATGGGATTCGAACCCATGCCCTTTCGGACCAGTACCTGAAACTGGCGCCTTAGACCAACTCGGCCATCTTGACATTGGCGGTTGGTGAGGTCCAATAAAAACTTTAATCATTTAATAGTTTCTATGAGAAATCCTTCTCTGGGACTAGGAATCACTTTTGATTTAACTTGCTGGAGTTCAAAGTTGATTTCCTGACTCTTCTCTTGCTTTCAGCTTTCATTTTTGCCATCAAATATAATGCAAGTGAGATGAAATAGCTTAAAGACGGGCCCATGCATGAGATCATATACCTTTGCCACTTAAAGCTAAACAAATAGCGAGTTGGTGACTATTTCTAGGCTCAGTAGGTGAGGCTTTTACTGGTTGCTTAGGCTGCACTTCAGTTGATTTGAGTCATCATCCGGAGGAGAAAGCTTCAGCCCAAGTAAAAGTACAAAATTGGGTTCACACACCTTCACCAAATTCTGGTACATACAGCAACAACTTTAGAGCTTTAATGGGCTTCTGCTGCTGATTTTATAAGCAAGAAAGCAAATTCAAGAGCCCATGAATTGGCACATTTTAGAAGCTCGATTACGTTTCTATTTTCTATTGATTCAAGTTTTTTTTTTTTTTTGATTTACTATTAGTTAGTCAAACATCTACCAACACCAAACTTGGATTAGTACTATTATAGCGTAGTCCGAATGTCTGAGCTTATTTTGAATCACATTTGCACAAATGAGCTTTACTTCCGTTTGAAGAGGTTCACATTAGAATTTCTTGGAATCAATATCAGAATGAAGTGTAAAAATTTAGAGTGTTAATGTGCTTTAGTTTTTGGGTGTGAATGCGCTTTGTGCTCGCAGTGACTTGAGTTTGAATAATGATAGTAGGTAAGGATTGGTGCTCATTGAGGGAGATATCTCATCTTTATCCAAATCTTAGTAAAAAAAAAAATTAATGCGCTTTCATAAAAAATGTGTCCAAAATTGCAACTGCTTCAAAAACCACCACATTAGTGAGTTAAACGGGGAAGGGTTGCAGCAGCCATCTACGGAAACACGTGGTAAAACATAATTTTTTTATATCAGAATCATATAACTAAGGTAAGTCAAGATGCAATCTTTGAAGAGAAAAAGCTGTAAAAAAGGATTCAAAAAGATTAAAGTTGATTTTGTTAGAGATGATGAGATTTTAAGTGGGCAACAACCCAAATCATGCCATTAGAATATTAGACAGCAAGAAAAGTGTTGCCAACCCATTTTGTTTTCTTTTAATGATTTTTTTTTATTAAAAAAAACCATTTTTTTTAGTTTACTTCTGAGTCAAAAAGTTGTTAATCAAGTTGAGTAAGAAATTTTGTGGGAAACAGTGGTATGTAAGAAATAAAGACTAGAAAAACATGAAAACTGTGAGTTTCCCATATGAAAAAAGGTATAAAAAAAAATTTTAAAAAATGCCTGCCAGCTGCAAATTTCTTTTCACATAAGTTGGCATGAAAACAACTGCTATAGCAGCTGCTATTGTTTATGCTGTTTTTGTTTTTGTTCGCGTTATTGTCTAAAATAAACAAGTATTATGATTATGCATGCATGATACAACAACTTCTATTGATAATCAGATGTGATGTGGGCGAGAGAGGCTTTGGTCTAATTTATAAGTAGTGGGTGCAAAAGCAAAACTGTGACAATTTGTTAGCGTAAAATGGACATTTTCAACTTAACAGTTGTTTTAACCATGCATGCCATGTTTTGATCACAGTAACTAGAAGGCAGTAGCCGTCTTTTTTAGGAGTTGAGGGACAAGAAAACAAACAATGACAGAACAAAAGTGTAAAGATCTTTGGCGGCCTCATTTGAAACATTTTGATCTGGATACCAGAACTCTGTAACTCACAGTTGGCTTATCTGCACTTTTTGTGCACAAAGCTGATCTATGGTAATGCAAAGGACAAAAGAAATAAAGACGTGTTAGAAAAATAGAGAAATGGGGATGGTTGTACTGACTCTTATCATGCTTAGGGATATGGGTCTCATATTTCTTCCAGTTTGAGGAATGGGTTCATCTGCATATTCTGGTGACATAAACGCAGAATTTTAAGTGTGTAAGATATTTTCTCATGTTTATGAAATGGGTTCTTCTGTAAATATGCAATGAAAGAGAACATGTGAAACTCCATTTCCTTCAAAATTTAATTTCTTTTAAGAAAAGGAAAAAAAAGAAAACAGTCTAATAAGCTGTCTATTGCAAGGGTTTTCTTTCTTTTTTTTTTTTTAATAAGAAAATGTTTAATTATCATAGGATATGTTAAGATGTCACAATCATCCTATAGCCTGCATAAATAGAGGTTTTATAACTTCTTTGACACTTGTCTCTCTCTTCCTCCCTCCCACCGTCCTATATCCCTCTCTTCTCCTAAATAAACTCTTTTTCTTTGCATTTCATCCTGGCTTCCGAATAATTACTTTCCACATCACCAGTGTTCATTGAGAATCTCTGGCTTTGCATAGAGCAATGGACAACTCCAAATACCCTTTCGGTACAGAAGGATGTAGCAGCAGTGAATCTGGGTGGACAATGTACATTGACTCTCCTATGCAAGAAGATGATATGGAATGCTACAATGAAGAGGATTACAACAATGATCGTAAGAGTAACTACAAGGATGGCATTCACGGTGGATTTAACAAGGAAGATAGTGATGATTCAATGGCTTCGGATGCTTCCTCTGGTCCAAGTCATCAACATAAACGTGCAAATGATGAGGGTAGACATAGCACGGCAAGTTCTAAGCATGGTAAGAGTGGTACTAAGAAATTGTTTTCATGGAAGAAGTCAAATGAAAAAGAGAAAAAAAGTGTTGATCATAGTAGTAAGCATAAGCATAAAAATGATGCTCCCGAAAAACACTTCAAGTAGTTCAATTTGATTTGTGCAGGATTGTAAAATCTTTGAGTTTACAAAAGGGTAAAATGTTTCTCTCTAGGATTTTTCTCTCAAGAATGGAATTGTATTCCATATCAGATATTTGCAATTTCATACTTCCATTGCATATTTGAGATCAAAGAGAACACATTCACACAGGAATAGAGTGTCTCCTGTTTTCTCAGCCATATGAATAATCATGTATTTCATTTCTGTTTTACTTAGTTGAGTAACCATATCATACCTATCTTTGGTTGGGTCACCAATCATATCGCGCCTTCAACTTCTGGCCTTCTGCAATTCAACTGTTAGATCAAGGTGTTTCAAGGGGAAAAAAAAAATTAATAAACAGTGCCTCATGAAGCAGATTAGAAGAAAGAGATAAAATGAAGTTACTGTTCAATCGGGTTTGAATTGACAGAGAAAGAAACATTAAGTATTTTAATGGAATAAGCTATTAATAAGAATACATTTTTGTGCATGTGTGCCCATGTGTACTTGTGTGTGGGTTAAGATATGAACTAGCAATGTTTAATGTGCTGGAAAGAAGAAAGATCATTAGATCAGCATGGAAAGACAAATAAGTGAGAGTTCTGGTGCATATGGATTAGATTGAAGTACAAAAGAAAAATAAAATGATTGCAAGACAACAAATATTCTTTCAAAACTAATAAAAAACAACAATGAATTTGTGCATGCATGAATGGGTGTGTACATGTGTGTGTGTTGTGCTGGAAAGAAGAAAGATAAGCCTAGAAAGACAAATGACAACTATTAAGGGCAACAAAGATATTTGTCAACACACAACAATGGCCACTTGTAAAAAAAACTCAACTCTACAAAGATTGGAGGCAGGTGCAACAGCTAGGAACCTTCAAAATGTTGGCTGTACAATGAAGCTAAAGAAAAGAAACATTATAGAACATACCCAGATAATTCCTACCAAGAAAGCATGCACAGATATACTAACCGATATTCCTTATAGTTTAATGAATAATAGATATCACATCAAGAATATTCTGTTCACATTTAAAACGAAAAGGAGAAAAGAAAAGGTGTTAGCATGTGTTATAGAAGACAGAAAACAACAAAAAGTAAACTAAAATAAGATTTTGTGTTTGCTCCTAGTGCTAGTCTTGACTCTGTAGATTCATTTAAGGTTCTCACGGCAGTACTGGGGTGTTAAAACAAAAAGGGAGTTTATGTAATATGTTAAGGATTCTCTCAAATGTATAAATGAGCCATCCTTTAATAATATAACTGTGAAACTGGGAAGGGCTACCACTACAAATCGAAAAAGTAAAACTAAAGTTATTAAATGAGAGACAGAATGAATCCAAAGCATTAAAGCAAGAAGTTGGGCTATAGCCTTAAAGTGAACTGAGTGTCAAAGATTGAATGGTCGTGTAACTCGACCATCTTCTATCTATGACTCGGCTTGTTTCAAACGATGTGAGAAAGCAATGCAGATATAGGCCTTAATCTGATTTGATATGTGAAAGCAATGATGTCACCTGAATCCCACAGAATGTTGAGCACAAACAATTTCAATCATCCAAATAGCAGCACAAGACTAGCACCAACTGATGAGATATTCAAAATATAAAACTTATCTTTGATAATTTGATTAAACATTGCATAAAAAGCCATTATGCCCAACAGTTATAAATACACGAAATACATGGCTCCTTAAACTGCCGGGAACAAAAACTTAATCAATTTGCACCTTGACACAAAGCAAAGCAGAAGATCTGCCCAAGCACAAGCATGACAAACAAAAGAGAAATAATTCCAGAGATTTGACCTGATGAAACAATTCATACTTAAAACACACTTTCACCAAACACCAGTGGTGTAAGCTCTGCCCAGCTAGTCTAAAGCAGAGATTATTATGTTTATTAAGAGTTCTGGTTAAGCTGAATCTTTTTAGGAGAATAATTAGATTTTGGACTGTTTGGCAATCTTGAACCACTCGGTATGAAAAGATCCTTCCATATCGATCCTTTCATATGTATGAGCACCAAAATAATCTCGTTGAGCTTGGACCAAATTAGCTGGCAACCTTTCCCTTCTGTATGAGTCGAAATAAGCAAGACTGGATGACATACCAGGTGTGCTAATACCCGAGTTGATAGCAAGGCAAACAACTCTTCGCCAGGCAGACTGCCTATCAACAATTTCCTTTGCAAACTCCGGGTCCACAAGAAGGTTTGCCAGATCAGCATTCCTATCGTATGCCTTCTTGATTCTGTCAAGGAACACAGCACGGATAATGCAACCACCCTTCCAAATCCTAGCCAGTTCCCCCAACTTCAAGTCCCATCCTTTTTCAATACTCTTTGCACGAATAAGATTCATCCCCTGTGCGTAACTACATATCTTGGAAGCATAAAGAGCCTGCCTCACATCATCAATCAACTTCTGCTTGTCCACAGCTTGGTTAGACTGAACACCAAAGCGACCTGATTTGAAGACTTTGGCAGCTTCAACTCTTTCTTCCTTTAAACCACTAAGGAACCTTGCATCCAAAGAAGATGCAATAGTGGGAGCTGCAACTGATAGATCAGCAGCTTGCTGTACAGTCCATTTGCCAGTACCCTTCATACCTGTTTTGTCCAAAACCTTGTCAACCAAGTAACCATCTCCCTTATCATCCTTTATTCCAAAAATATCTGCAGTGATTTCAATCAAGAAGCTGAGAAGCTCCCCCTTGTTCCATTCTGTGAAAACATTTTGCAGTTCCTCATTTGTCAACTTTCCAACAGATTTCAGTACGTCATAGGCCTCTGCAATCAGCTGCATATCACCGTATTCAATTCCATTATGAATCATCTTCACAAAATTACCAGATCCACCTTTGCCAATGTAAGTCACACAGGGGCCGCTATCATGAACTTGAGCCGCGACCTTTAGAAGAATGTCTTCAATATACTTGTAAGCCTCGAAAGATCCTCCAGGCATCAAAGAAGGACCATGTCTTGCACCCTCTTCACCACCTGAAACTCCCATTCCAAGGTAGAGCAAACCCAATTCAGCCATGGCTTTCTCTCTTCTCTCGGTGTTCTCATACCACTCATTACCACCATCAATGATGCAATCACCTTTCTCCATGTAAGCAGAGAGGGTCTTAATGGTTTCGTCAACAGGTGCACCAGCTTTAACAAGCATGATTATCACCCGAGGTTTTTGGATTGAATTGACAAACGATTCAGGATCACGGAAACCAAATAGAGGCAGTTCTCCCTCCTTTTTAGCTCTTTCAACTGTCTCATCAACTTTGGAGGTAGTTCGATTATAAACAGAAATGGGAAAGCCTTTTTCAGCAATGTTGAGGGCGAGATTTTGGCCCATGACCGCCAGACCAGCAAGGCCTATTCTCGTAAGTTGTTTGCCCTCAACCATATCTTCCTCTGCTCCACATTTGAGATTGATAGTGAGATTAATTCAAAAAGATTTTCACAAACCAAACAAATTTGAGATCCTTGAACAAATATTTTAATGAAGCACCACCCATGACAATGCCAACTTATGATCTATTTTTAAGAATAAAGTGGATTATTTCAGGGAAAGAAATATTAGATGCAATAATGAAATGAGTGATGGTCATGTATGTACTCCTGAGATAATCAAATTGTAAAAAGTAAAAATTATCTAACTAGCATCATCATATGATTAACATAAATTAGTAAAAATCAATTAGCCAATGCACCCTTGCATCTTAAAACGGTCTCCAGCTGAAAATGCACTTTTCCAGGAAAACCGCATAATTAGAAGGCCATTGTTAGGAACACAGTGATTCACTAGTTACGTCGAAAGGAAGCAAAATTAGATAACTGAATAGAGAAGCCATCCTTAGCCAGATGGAAGTCACCTCCAAATGGGCTCTCCCACTTGGGTTCAGTCCCCTAGAAGTGAAATGTAGAAGCGGTTTTTTCCCTTGATAAAATGGGAGCAAATCTCTATTGGAGCGGATTTTCAAGCAATGCAAGTAGAGCCCCGACTCTACTATCATTGTCTGTATTTTAGACTTATGATAAACTAGTTTGTAATATCAGTTGATTATAATATAATAATTCAAAAATAAACAATAAAATAAATGAATGATTCATAAAAATAAGATCCAACTATTAGTCTACAAGTGCCTAAAATTGTGACTTTCGCGAGTAAAAATGAAATAAAAACAAAGGCACAAGAATGATCATGCAGATAAAAGGATTCTTAAAACAAGTGGATCAATTAAACTCAGGACAAATTGAAAGCAATCCCAGATGAGCAAATTCTAAATAGAACGCATAAAGATCATTACTTTGCTCAGTCTCCTATAAAATTATACCAAAATCATAGAACACAAAAGACTTTAAGGAGTTACGAAAGAATCAAACCTGAAAAAATTCTTCTTCTTCTTCTAAAATCTGATGCAAAAACAAGAGAATGAAAATTCAGACAAATCAACCAAAAATGTGATCTTGGATTAGCAGAGCAGAGACTCTATAAACATTAATAAATGATTAAAAATACAATACGTCAATAATACAGAGTCTCACAGCAAAAGGCAAAAACATATATTGCTTGCCGTGAAAAAAAATATGAGCTTTTTATTAATGGAATGGCCAAAGTGGCTGCACCAGCCATTCATAATCGGGTCAAAGTTGGCAACTCTCCTCCCTTAGCGAATCAGCAATCGTTCGTTAACCTCTTGCTCTTGCCACGTCATCTGGGTTCAACCACTACAAGCTGATGTGGCAAACAAAAAAAAAACCTTTTTATCTTTTTTTTAGTTTAAAGGGATTTTTATTTTTTGAAGTTATTATTACTTTATTTACTTAGTTTATCACTAACAATGGCCATTATGCAGAAAAAAAAGGGGAAGAAAAAGAAAAAGAAAAAGAAAGGGGAAAAAAAACGAAGGGGTTAGTTTGTTGTTGGATTTGTTTAAACTTTAAATAGTTATGATGATTGATGGTTGATAATTGGACTTGCTACTACTATTATTGACAGCAGCTAAGTGACAGATATTAGATGAGATTCAATAATTTCTATCTTGTTATTTTATTACTTCATTATTATTTTTTATTTAATTTACAAGATTTTATACAATAGCATCCATATATATAGATGTGCTATTTAAGATAGATGATGTCTTCAGTCGTAATATTTTTGTTCATATATTATAATACTTATGGATTACAAAAGTAAAATAAGATACTGGGAAAATGTATATGCCATGTTTAACTTTTATCACTTTTAAACATGCTAATAGGGTGAAAAATTATGAAGAGGGTGAATATAAAAGAAGCAAGAGTAATGTAAAGTGTCGGTACGGTGATTATGCATGATTCAATTTGATTGATCAGTTTATTATTGACGGGCGGCTGCTCATTTCACCACTTTGATATTTATGGCTAGCCATCGAGTTTCTAAATTCTAATCTTTGACCCAAAACCAATTCCAAAGGTAAAATGGGAAGAAAATGCGCTTTTCTAGTAATTGTAATTTATAATGCCAAGGCAGGTTATTTATGTATTTACAAGTTTACGTCAGGGCCCGCAATAGCATAAAGGCATGATCCTTCATGTGAATACTCTTACAAATAAGGACAAGTTGATAAATAAGAAATCATTTCTTGTTCGGTGACACCCTCCCTCTTCTGACTTCCGTTCTTTCTAACAAGTCTCGCCACTAAACCAAACTTTTTAGCATTTTTTTCATTATTAAATTACAACTTGAATTTCTTTTTTTTTTTTCATAAAAATAACTAAGTCGTCAAAACATAAATAAATAAATAAGGGCTGACAAAATTGATTGATGAGAACAAGCTATACACCATGCGAAGTTGGAAAACCAAAACCACCCAATCACAAAATAATTAGCTAGTTAATGGAGTCACTGAGGTATCAGTTTGTCAGAATTTCTCATCATATAATGAAAAGTTAAATTAAGGAAAAAAAAATTGCATTTCTGCATGTTTTCCATAATTGAGTTTTGGTTGTTTACAATTTTAAGCTCAATGCTGTAACAACTAATAAGCATCTTAACCGAGAAGAGGCACACCATCACTACGCTTTGGAGAAGGTTACAACCAATTAGAGGAGACCAAAACTTGTACGAATATAAAGTAACCATCTATAAACAATCACTGAGAGTGTGTGTGTGGGTTACCTGAATAATAAGTGCTGTAATGCAACTTCAATTAGAGGCCAAAATTGCACACCTGCACAAACTCCATATCATTATCCACATATTTAGTCCAGAGACTCTTGTATTGATTCATGGCAATGTCAAGCCAAGGTTTCATGTTTCCATTGTAATGGATGACTGCAGCCTTATTGATTTCATCCATACTGATACTTGGATTGTACCCGAGTCCAAGGACATGCCAGGATTTATCCAATGACTTTGTTGTTGAGTAGAAAGTGATGAGGCCCGGTGGCAGGGTACCCAATTTCCACAGAGTTCGGTCCTCATTCTGATGAAAAAAATTCATGCACAAATTGACTGAATTGTCCAATCTCAATGTCAACCCAAGAGTTCTAAGTCCTCACTAAACTAAAGAGTCAAGCAATTTAATTACTGAATTAAACTAATTGAACATGCACGTAATTTGCATCTGCTTTAATCTATTATATTGGCGAAAACATAAAATGGAATTCTATTGAATGCGCAGACATACTTACCAAGTTTTGCCAGTAATGGTATTGGTCTGTACATTTCTCACGCCTCCAAGCATCGAGATCAAATATATTCATCCCATATGCCCACGCACAAGCCTTTGGATTAAATTTCTCCCTGATTAAGGGATGTGAGAAATTTAGATATTGAGCATAACGATGAAATGACCCAAAGCAGGTTTCCACAGCCCCATTCACCTTTCCATCTAAATCAATGTTCCACAACCCAGTCAAGTCCTTTTGAACCACAACGTCATCATCCAGAAACAAAATCTTGTGCAATTTAGGATACATCTCAGGCAAATAAAACCTAAGGTGATTCAACATTGACAAGTACTTGGGATTCCTAAATTTCATGTTATTCAAATCTTTAGTTGTATTCTCCGCCTTATGATCAAAGTAAAACTTCTGCATCTTAGCAGACTCAAGCTGCCTCAATACTGGTACATACGACGAGTTCAGGAATGAATAATCCTCCACAGCCTTCACTTCCACGTGTGCACCACCTTCCACGGGCCTCATCCTGAACCAAACCTTCATTGCCGCAATATTCATTCTGTCAGTAACCACATGGAAAACATGTTTCCACGGTTCCTGTGCATTCTTCACCACAGACCTCACTACAACTGACACTGCAATCACATTATCCGAAAATATAGCATAATGATACAAAGTGGGGTCCTCAAATTCCTCCTTCGGAGGCTCCTCCTTATACTTGTCTGGGTGTGAAATCCTCTCCTCCACAAGTCTCATTGCCAAACAATGCAAACTCTTAGGAACTGATTTAGCAGAAATCAAGCTAGCAAATGCCCCGTTCTTCTTCGCCTTAATCAACAACTCATTAACCGCAAAGATCGTATCTTTCAACTTCTGAATCTTCAACTGATTATCATAACTCTCTTTCGACTCACCAATCATCAACCTAGCAACTTTCACTTTATCCTTCACTTCCTTCTCGAACTGCCTCAACACATCCTCATCAACCGCACCCTCTGACTCAAACAAAGCCGATTTATAAGCAGGTTTCATCATAAGATCCGAAAAGTTGTGAGCCAGATCATCAAACATCCTTAACTGCCTAGTTATATCTAGCTTCAACTTCCTAGCATAAGCAGCATAAGTATTAACTAAAGTGATATGATCATTTGCTTGTTTCTGTGCCAAATCTAATCTAGTTTTTAGCGGATCGGACTGCAACGCCAAAAACGTCCTTTGAACATACGCGTTACCACTATTGGGCAACCCCTATCCAAAACCAAAAACACAAATAAGCATTCCTTCTCTGACGAACTCTGTCAAACATTTTCTTAAAATCCAAAAGAATCATCAACTCTTTTTACAGAGAGTCAGTAAAAGACAAAAAGCTTATAAACCAAAAAAAAAAAAAAATCTTAATCGATTCAACACTCGTAGCATTTTCTTTAAATCCGAGTCATCAACTTTTCTCATAGCTTAAAAATTTAAAATTCACAACTTCTTTATTGGCAAGTACACACGGGTAGCTAAAAGACAAAAATGAATCCAATTTATTGCGCAATTAATAACTATTGATAGTAAATTTTCATAGAAAGAGTTGATAAATGGCATTTCAAATAAGTGAAAGAATGAGTGAAGTGGAGGTGGACTTACGGGGTCGTGATGAGAAGTGGAGGGGTGAGAGGTGAGGATGACGGAGAGAGTGGCGAGGAAGAGGAGAGAGAACATGGCGGACACGAAGATGCGGTATGAGAATAAGCTGCGTAGACCGGAACCTACAGCGTTTCCGCCGCGGCCTCCGCGAATGGCCACCGCCATTTTGAGGTTTAAGCGATCTGATTGCTTAATTTGAGATCTGAAGTATTGAAGAAGAGAGATTTAAAGCGCTGCTGTCGTTGTTTTGATTCAATGATTCAATGATTCAAAGATTTTTTGTTTTTAATTTTTAAATTGCTTATTCTGAGGAGTCGAATAGTATTAATAAAGAAGGAGCAGATCGGAGTTCAGATAAAGTACGCAGGGTTGAGTCAGTTGACACTTGACAGTACACACGCGGTTTCGTCCAAGTGGATTCTGTTAATTTATACGACACGTCATTTGTAGGAGACGATGTCGTTTTAATTGCCACAGGTCTTAGTGAGGACGACGCGTCATCCAGCCATTTGCAACGACATCGTTTTGACTCTATGACTCCCTCAGTAACTTTACTTGATAACTTTGCGCTTCTCATTGAATTCAAATAACTTTATTTATTTATTTTCTTCAAAAATGTGCGTGCGTGCGTACGCATATATATTCACAGGTTGGAAGAAATGAATCTTGCGGCTGAATGGATAGCACAGATAGCACATAAGAAGATTCAGCAATCTTCCGAGCAATTACATGGACTTCCTGTTGCTTCAGAAAATGTGCACTTGTTTTCATTTGAAAGGAAACTGGCAAATTGGAATGACAAGGCCATGAACGTTTGCAAAAGAGAAACTCCATGAAAATGAAAAAAATTAAAATATAAAAAGTTTCATCAACACACATATTTATATGAAAGCTCTGATCAATATGAAAGTTCATTATGGAGATATGCGTCAAAACACCCAAGAGATTAATACTTAAAATGGAGATCACAAATCAAAATGATTATGTTATATAATCTCATGACATCATTTTCCCGTATGAGCCCTCAAAAGATGGCATACTAACCTAAAGTATGAAAAGCAATTTCCCGCAACAGTAATAGATTACCAGAGAATGGTATGCTTGGAAGTGCTAACTTTCCCAGCAAAAGCATCCAAGGTATGATCTTGGAGAGAAAGAAAAAAGGGTAAAAGGCAAATGTGGCCCTTCAAGAAACAAAGTGACGAACATTGGCAGATTTTGTCATTCAAAAATTAAATATAGCCCAAGTTGGGGGAAGACAAAAACCATCTAATCAAAAGACCAATCAGATTGAAGCTCATACCAACAGAATCAAGTCTGCGCAAGCAACTTCTGCAACATCAAATTCAACAAATGATCAATAATTAAACCCATAATTGTGTGGAACCTGCTTGCGTATTGCACAAGATCATGTTATTTTGGTAGTCCACTTCAAGTGCCACTATATATTGGAACCGTTAATAACTAACGTGATTTAATGACTAATGTGTTCAGTCATTTACCTTCACAAATGGCTTTAGCAAGTGGACTAATGTTGTCTCTTGGAGAACAGCCACAATAGAATGCGCTGATATTGTTGTATGGTTCCTACGAATATGTAAAAGAGAATGAATAAAAATATAAGAATATTGCAGCAGATTCAAATTATAATCAGACGTACTTAAAGTCCTCATATCTCAGGTTCATAAAATTAAGCATGATTCAATCTCCTCCTCCTTGAGAACCAAAGATGAATCTGCAATCTATTTCAATGTACGGTATGTGGGCTATCATGTTCGCATCTTTCTTTTAGCAGAGGACATCCCTTGATATATAGTTGCAAAAGTGAAGGTGGCAGGCCCATCTTTGGAAAGGGTTGGAGCTTTGGACAGTTGTAGAGACGCATTCTTTCAATGAAGTGAGGTCTAGAACAATTGAAAATATGTATTCCAGATTCTGAAAATCTCGAATCCATAGTCTGGTTAGGGAAGTACTTCCTATCTCCTCCTGCGGAAAGAAGATCATACCTGGAAATTCTCCATTAACTATGAGTTCTTTAAGAGAGTTGAGTCTGTGCAGCCCCCACTGGGACAATGACTTAAAGATATTAACATCTGTAATTTTAAGAATTGTAAGGTTGGCTGGGAAGTCATTCTCAGGGATCGCCACTATGCCAGGACATTGTTCTACTGTTAATCGTTGATGAGAGGTGAGTTTGTGTATTCCGTTGAGTAGAGCTTCCAGTTTCTCACAATTAATTACGCAGACTGCCGTCAAGTTTGCGGAAGGCAGACCTCTTTCTGGAAAAGAAACAAGACTTGGATAATTCCTTATTTCAATCTGTTGAAGACGGCTCAGCTTGTGCAGCTCATGTGGTAAACATTTGAGATTATCACACCCATTGACCATAATATTTTCAAAGGATGTGTTAATGGCAAACATTTCTGCTACTGAGCTTAGCTTTGAACATTATAAAAGCTGAAGCTTTTTAAGAGCCTTATGTAGATTTCATCGTGAAGACAAAGAAGAGAGAGTTGAGCAACCATCAAGTTCAATTTCTTCAAGTATGGCAGGAAACTTACTTTTTGACCATAAAGACGCGAGAGATGGACAGTCTACAATATGCAAGTAAACCAGATGAGAGGCTTTTCCTCATGGATTACTGAAAGTTCCTTCAGCATCAGAGTCCATAAATTCTTGCAACAAAAGATCTCCAGCCTCTCAAGATTTAGAGGCAGCTGCACTCTAGCAATGTGTGTTAAAGTACTGTCTTTGAAGAGATGTGTTGCTGGCGTGCATCCATGCCTCAGGTAAGAATTCCAATGCATTGCATTTGCTAATTTAGATTACTTTTAGCTGACAAGGAAGGCTAACCTCTAGAAATGAAGCTAGTTTTGCGCAGCCTGCAACAGTTATCTCTGTAAGAGAACTAAGGCAGTGCAATGCTTGTGGTGGGTTCACGAGGCATTCACAATCAATCATTTCCAGTTATTTTAGCCTGCAAAGCAACTCCTCCTGCTTTGGCTTTTCTTCTGCCTTTAGTTCCAAGGAAACAAGTTGGGGAACTTTTAATCACCAATTTACGAAGGAAGTTAGCACCTGTAAGCATTTCAGTTTCTCTCTGTCACAGACAATCATCAATTATAAGTTCTCCTAATTTGAATACTTCTTTTACCAACAGCTCTTCAAGAAACAACTTACTTGTATTATTCGCAAGAACAAGCGAGTTCAGCGAACTGAGGCTGGCTGTACTTCTCCAGAGCACATCTTTGCATTTACCGATTTCTAAATTGCAGAGGCTTGGAAGTCTAGAATTGAGACAGACAATTCCCTACATCCATTAATGACAAGTTTGTCCAAATTAAAAAGATGTTCCGGCAATTTTCCCAGTAGTTTAGGACAGTTTTGAATACAAAGCTTTTGCAACCGAGGGAATGCTTCAACTTATTGACTAGGTTCTGAAGGAATCCAGTCTTCCCATTCTAGCACACCCTCAAAACGTAAAATTTCCAGCAAACGCTTTGAGCATCCAGTTCCATAGAACTCTGGAACGACACTATTTACTCCAGCCAATTCTTTGATAATAAGTTTCTTGAGAAAGGGAGTTTCCCTAGTGATGGTAAGGCACTACACTTGCCACGATATTGCAATATTAGGAGTACTAAACTCGACCCACTTATCCACGCTGGAAATTTGGTACCGTTGTAATAACTGATAGTCAACTCTTTCAAATTTTAATGAGGCTGTAACATGTCAGGCCCTTGCAGCTTCATTTCTGCATCCTTTAAATCATTAAAACTGGAAATCCATTCCAGCTGAAGCGCACTCAGATCTGCCTTGTTGTGTCAGCTGGCCTCCCCTGCATCATTCACATTTTCCAACCTTGAAATGCAAAGACTTCCTGAACGATTGGTCACTGACTTCAGCTCTCTCAACCCTGAACTGCTGCCTTTACTCACGCCAGCCTAATTTTAAAATAAACTTTTATTATTAAATAAAACAAACACGCATAGATATGGCAAGAGCAAAAAGCTCACCAATCTAGAGGATTACATTTGGATACAGAAAACTCACCACACAATGGTATCTTACAAGAGATTCAAGGCTCTCTAATGAAAATGTAACAAAATTATCCTGATGGTGCAGATTGTTTAGATTTCCCAATATCTGCAAACAACTTCCGTAGACGGTTACAGTTTTGTAATTTAAGAGTCTCCAAATTGTGAAGTGTACTTACTGATTCAGGCGATGTTTCGACTTGAACATCAGAAAAATTAAGGTATCGCAGAATCTTCAAGTCACCAATTTCACTTGGTAGCTCATAGATTACATATCCACGGAATGACAAGTCCCTAAAGCATTGTAGCTTCAGCGATAGATCAAAAACAACGTTCCGACTTAAGTAGCTATAATACCAAACCACTCTTGATGATATTGGTAAGGAAGTGCGCAGATGTTTTACACCATAAATAGCCTCAAACCTTTTAATGCCATCATATTTGCTACGGATGTAAGATAAGCGCCGAAGACTTTTGGAGAACTTCTGTTGCTTGTCACCCTCTACTGCATCCTCCATTCTGTAGCTCACTTCTCTTGCAGCCCACTGAGCTAGGTCCTTGATGAAGTCATGCATCACAAATCGTGACACATTGCTACTTGATTGTCGAAAATGTGATCTTGACTGTAGCTCACCAGAATACTGGTGGCCTAATTGTTCCACTGGTTTCTCACTATTTTCATGCCTCAAGAAACCCTGAGCCATCCACAGCAAGACCAGCTCTTCCTCCTCAAATTTGTAGTCCTCTGGAAAGATTGAACAGTAACTTAAGCATCGTTTCAAATGTGGAAGAAGATAATGGTAGCTTATTCTAAGAGCTGGTAAAATGGCACTTCTCTCTCCGGGTAAATCCCACGCTTTGCTGTTTAGTACTGTTTAGTACATCTTCCCAATCAATACGGTCGACTTTTCCATGTAAGAGACCACCCAGTATTTCCGATGCCAAAGGCAAGCCGTTGCACTTTTTCACTATTTTCTCACCAATTTCCTTCAAGTGCATATGCATGTTAAAGTCCGTTCTCCTCGGCGATTGCTGAGTAAGCACACACAAACAATCGTCATCTGACCATTTTTTTGAACTTGTAAGTTGAAAGAGTACCCATCATTAATGAAACATCTTGATTGCGAGTTATGATAATAGTGTTACTCCCTGGTGAGCCAGCTCCAAATGATCAGCCGCGGACATCCTAGTCGCCGGCATTCTCATTTCATATATCATCCAGCAGCTTCTCCTTTAATTTGACTTGAAGCAAATTTAGATCATTATCATGAACAGCCTAGGTAGAAATGGACTGTAACGTTGTTTTAGTTATCCTGAAAACATCAAAATCTTCAAAAAGATAAACCCATGCTTGAAGGTGAAAATGATTTTTCACTTTGACATCATTGTGCAGAAGCTGGGCAAGAGTTGTCTTCCCCACCCCACCCATACCTAGTATAGGATGAACGTAGACTCCATCACTGCTCATTAAATCATCATTCAACAACAATTGAAGTATTGTCTCCTTATGATTTTCCCTGCGATAAACTTTTGCTTCATTCACCACAGATGTTGTGGGAAGTCTTTGTCTGACTTTCTTGGACCTCTCTCCGGAATTGCTTTTCAAACGTCTTTCTCCATGTCAATTTCCTGTAATCTGGTAGTAATCTCCTTGAGTTTGTACCTCATAGAGGCATTGAATCTTAGAGAGGGTGTATTGAAATTTGAGCAGCAAGTACGAATAATTAGCTTCCATGCCTTACTTGTGCTGGGTTGATCAGGTGTAAATGACAACTTTCTTTGCAAAGCTTCACTGCCAAGCTCATCCAAGATGTCTTTTAAGTCGTAAGCCAAGTTCTGAAGTTCACCAAGCCATATCTTCACTGATTGCTCTGTCACCTGTTTTCCCTCTGCATCTCCAAGCACTACAGGAATCTTCGACAATGTTTTCTCCCACTTCTTGAAGTGAGCATCGATTTGCTCTTGATGGGCAAACAGCCTAAGTCCCTCTGAAGTCAACTTCTTCAGCAGCATCCCAAACGATACAAATAGAATCGCCTCTTCAACGATAGACATGGTTTCTCTGTAGGCCGCAAAAAAAAAAAAAAAAAAAAAAAAGCAGTAATGGAAATGATAGAGGTAAAGCAAGTTTGCAGAAAGTTGACTGGAATTTTGGAAAGCAAAAAGTTCAATATGTTTTATGGATGCTGAAGCACTCTCATGTATGTTTTATTCATTTCTTTTGACTTTTGGCCTCCTAACAAGTTACTTCACCAAAGAAAGGACAAGAAAAAAGCACAAGCAGCAGTTCATTTTATCAGTGTTTTAACATCACGCAGAGGCCAGAGCTTGGATGCAGTAGCTGAAAAATTGTCAAAAAGTATAGAATGGCATGGTTAGTCATCATTGTTTTTCATTTAATATAGATTACCTTCACTCTCAAGCAAATAGTCATTTTACAGCTCTTGTATGCTATATTCATATGGGTTCAACTAGCAATAAGTGGACGAGTAATTAGTAAATATTAGCCATCTGACAAATAATATTTTAGTTGCTATGCTTTCAAAGTTAAGAAGAAGCATAGTTCTACTTTGTTTGAGCAAACTTACATCAGCATATTGACTCTTTTAATGCTGAGTGTAGGAACCAAACAAAGAAAAATGAGCAAGCCTTTAGAGGAGGTATCTCAAGTCTTAATTTCCCTCCCAAATATGGTATCTACATTTATGTTGTTCATTTGGACTATTTTCAGTTGGAAACTTCAAGGCTTTAACCATGATGCTCCCGCATAAAGCGAAGATGTCATTGTCATCTGGTGCTCGTCAGATTGGACCGTTGCACATTCTAAAAGAGCTCTTTACAGGCAAGCCCATTTGCGGTAATGATATTTTGTTAAAGCTAAATAGGTCCAGTATAACTAATACCCTATTTTGTTACATCATCAAACAAAAACTTTGCTAATTATTTAACTTCATCAACAAGCTCATCAGAAAATCAAGCATATATAACAGAGTACGGCCGGTGATATTTTATTTATGTGTTACTCTTATCTTCAGGTCACATTGCGCAATTGAATAGTTAGAAACTGAACTTTTGCTTGGGTTTAATTTAAGATTTGTCAATTCTCTTCTTTGTGTTTTTTTGTTGGAGCCAACGGTGTTGTCAAGGGACAATAAATGAAAAAAAGACGATCACTTATCACGATAACACCAATGCAAATTTAAAAGATAAAAAATCAAAAGGACTGTGGCCTTCCTCACTTTTGACACAGGGGCATCCATATATATTCTTTCTTAACGCGAACACTCTGGAAATACTGTACATAGATGTGGCTGTTTCCAGAGAGCCCACGTTATTAATCTCGTCCTATCAAGGCACCCAAGTTGAAATTAGACTGGTAAATCTTCAGGGCATTTCTGCATAATTTATTCGAAACTTAATTGCCAAGGTGAAGCTCACAGCTTTTTATCATCTTTTTTTTCCTGAAATAATTATATAGTTATTTGTACGATTCAGTTTCTTTATTAGTCCATATATACATATATAATTTGAAGGTACTTTTAATCAACATCATGGAAAGGGTCGCAAGTGACGACGCAAAAAAGGAACTAGTGCAAAACAAGGTAGCAAGCGTTTAACTTTTTTTTTTCAATTTTTATTTAGATACATATGTGTGTGAGTGTGTATAATTCAAATCTTATCTTTTTATGTATCTATAGGATTCAGGAGAAGTCTCCTCAAATCAGAGTAAAGTTGTATATGTTTTAGGTAATTAATTAACAGTTTTGGCACTTCAGAATACACATATGTACAATCTTAGCACAAGGTTGATATATAATTCTGGTCTCTGCAATGCAATGTCAAATTAACATTTGTACAGGGGGACCAGGGAGTGGAAAGAGCACCCAATGTTCCAAAATCGCCGAACACTTGGGCTTCCGCCATCTCAGCGCCGGGGATCTTCTTGAAGCAGAAGCTGAGTCTGGGTCCAATGACGGGTACTTTGCGTTTCGTGTTTGGTTAATAGTTTACAATTTTTTGGATCAAGTAGTTGAAGCAAAATTATTTTTAGTTTTTTTTTTTCTTTTTTAAGGACTCTTTAGTGCTTCATATGTCATAGTAACTATACATATATACATGGTTAACAGAAAGATGATCCGGGAATATAAGACGGAAGGAAAACTGGTACCATCTGAGATTATCATCAAGCTTCTGCAAAAGGCAATGCAGGAAAGCCAAAACAAGAATTTTGTTATTGATGGATTTCCTCGCAATGAAGAAAATCTCTCTGCTGCTGAAAACATTGTAGGCTTAATTATAACTTCACACCCACATGCATGCGTTCTCCTTTCGACATGTTTACTGCTTGTGTACGATCACTTATATTGATTATTCCTTTTTATCATCTTAATTACAGTTGAAAATTGAGCCGGATGCTGTACTGGTTTTCGATTGTTCAGAAGAAGAAATGACAAGACGCATTTTGAGTAGAAACCAAGTGAGTAGTTTTGCACAATTCTGTTTTCCCCTATCAAATGCTCATATTGAGTTTCATATGTGCAATAATTGTAGGGAAGAGTTGATGATAAAATTGACACAATTAAGAAACGGCTCAATGTTTATTCTGAATCCACGCTGCCGGTAATCAATTACTATAGCTCAAAGGGAAAGATTCGGAAGGTAATATTGTTATATGACATACTAAGTTTGATGTATATACAATTACAATTTGATTGGGTGATTCCATTTATGGCCTTGTTTTCTTTGCTGTCTTTAGATTGATGCAGGGAGGCCGATTGAAGAGGTTTTTGATGAAATCAAGGGTGTGTTCTCTGAGCTAAATGCAGGACAGGACCTGGGGAGAAAAGAATCAACATCTAACTAATTAATGTAGATGATCACTTCACTTGATTAGAGCTGGACGCCGAGACTTTTGTTTTGAGTCGATGTTATTTTGCAAATTGATTCGTTCCGTAATAAGTACGTAGCTAGTAATTAATGTATCTTTGCTGATACATAGCTTTCTACTGCTGGGTGTTATCTTATTACACCTGAAGTCTCTCTTGAACTAAATTAAAATAACGGGAAATTATGAAGAGTACACACGGACCAAATTTCTCAGAAACACTCTCTCACTTTATGTCCTTTTTCTTGGTTACCAAACAACAACGAGTACAGCGAACAAACCAACGTTATTTTTCTCGCCAACCAAAGTAAAGCCAATGGAAATTTTTGTTAACAATATTCAAAAGAATATAATTTTATATTTTTATATATTCTTATTTTATTAAAGTAATGATGTTAGTAAAATATAAAAAATTTTAATTTTAATATATTAGAGGTGGTTTTTTTTGTCAGTTAATAGTATTTTTATAATAATAAAACGAGAATTATATATATATTAAAAAGAACAACGTACGAAATAAGTCTTTAAATTATATAATACAGTTGAATTTTAAATTCCATGGAAATTATCAGCTCTTGACTCACAACTCTCTGCAGCATGGGTAACTGTCTGGTCATTTTCATTTTATCCATTTATGAGAAATTTCGTATGGGGCGACTTTTGTTCTTTGATGTGATTCAAGTCTTACGTGAATATTGTGGGCTGGTTCGGCCCAGTCCATTTAATATTCACGGTTTTGTCAATTACTTTTTTAATTTATATTTTTCTTGTTTTCAAAAGACCATGAGTATGACAAGGGTCATAATCTGATCTTTTTCTATGTAAATTTTTATTAATATGATTAGTGGTTAATAAATTAAAAATAAAATTATTTAAATTTTTATTGTACACTAATATTAAAATACAAGTGGCACATAATCTGTAAAAGATTATGAGAGCTCATATCGTGAAAAGATTATATTCCATAAAATAATTATATTTAGAAAAAAAGACACCTATACTCCAAGGTTTGATAAAATAGTCACCAACCCCTCTAAATTTTAAAAAAAGGACGATAGGATCAACTTTTGACCATAATACCCTTTACCTGTATTATCCCAAAGAAATTGACTTAAAAATTTTTAATAAATAAAAAATGATATAAATAATATAATCCATGTGGTAGACTAACAATATTAAAATATTTTAATAATTAAATAAATTTAAATATGTAAATTATTGTATTTATTTTAATTATATATTTGTATTTATTGTAGAGATTTTAAATAAATATTTGCATTGAATATATTTTACAATTAAAAAAATCTCATATACTAACATTATTTTACATAATACTCAAAATAATTTTGAATTTTAGTACATTCATTTTATATTATATTTATATTATTATTATAACACTTACTTTAATATAACAAAATATATCTAATAGATTGTAAAATATTAAAATATTTTTAAATATTGAAATTATTTTAAAATATATATATTATCACATTTATTTTAATATTATATTTTTATTTATTATAAAATATTAGAGTTAATTTTTTTACAAAATAATATAGATAAAGAATATTATAATAAAAAAGGAGTCTTAATATCCTCCTTCTTAAAATTTAAAGAAATTAGTAACCATTTTCATAAATATGAGGTTGTAGATGCCTTTTCTCTCACATTTTTTTTTTTTGAGAAGCTTTTCTCTTACATTTAAAAGATAAGAATTAGGATCATTAAATTATTATAAAAAAAAAAAGAGTCAATTTGAAAAATCCCAGAAATTTCCCTGCAAAGACAGAGACTCTTCACTTATTGTTTTTGCCTTTCCGGGAACCATCATTTCCTTGGAAAAAGAAAGAGAATTTAATTAAAGCAAAAGCGACTTTTGGTAACCCCCGCAACATTTCTTCATACCATCACAGAACTTTCCTACAAACTTACCCCGGAATTTAAAAAAAAAAAAAAAAAAAAAACACGAAGCTGAGGGCCGTGCTATAAATACAATCATCTGAAGATTGTTATCCATTGCATAAACAAATCTCAATTTGGAACATTTTAATTACTAATTGCCTAAAATTAAATTTTTTGTGGATACAGATTGAGAATGAAGTTGAGAATAATTTGTGGAGAAGAAGAGGAGCTGCTGCCCGTGAGTCAAGTACCGGCAGCAAAAGATGATAATTCATCACCATCAGTTTCATGGACATGCTGCGAGCACCAAAACTGTCCCAAAATTCAATGGGATGAGGTGATATTCACAGCATCGTGCATGACAACGTTGATTGTCTTGCAACTTCCTATGGCAAATGCCAGCGGCAAGCCTGCGCCCTTGTTTGTTTTCGGTAATGTGCCGCCGGCATTCCATGCCTTCCTTATGTGCCTTACGGGGGCTTGTTTTGGTTCCGTTTGCTCCATTCATATCCGCAAGACCAACCCCAAGATTGCAAGCTTTTACTATGCTTTTTCTGTGCTCTCAATGTCTGGTAGTTTTGCAATTGCCTTCTCCTGTTTTGTTTGGGAATCGTTCAAGGCGCTGTGCTCATTGTGTTGAATCGCAGCTAAATAAATGTTTCCAGGGTCATGTGTGGTGAGTTTTTGGACGGCGACTTTGCAATAATACAAACATGTATGTTTGTGTGCGCCTACGCCCGCTTGTAAGTGTGTGTTAAGAGTCAATATGTAAGACTCTTCTTAAGTTTCGAAATAAATGTCCCTTAATCATGTCTATTGTTTCAATGGAAAGTTGAAATTTTAAGGCAGAAATTTTACGTTTTATCAAATTTGGATTCCAAAACTTGAACATATGAGAATTTGTTGTAATTCCTCATACTAAACGAGTGTTTATAATCTCACAAGCTAATTTCATACTTAAAGCTAAGTCAAGAGTTAAGAATTACCTTAAATTTATATACACAACACAAAATTGATTCTCAATTGACGTGGCAAGAGCGGAGCCCTTACTCATTCTTTGACAATTACAAAAATATATATGATATATTTGTAATTTTAGCTTTTAAGATAGAGTTTCTAATGATCTAGTCTCTGCAAGTTTATTATTTTAACAATTAAACTCAATAATCAAGTAATTTTCAACTTTAAGCCCCCAAAATTTTACTGATATAAAATTTTGGCCCCTCCAACACATTGGATCTGTAGCACTGAAGAGGACGTGCTAGACACGTTCGATATTCTACTTTCCCCGTTTGTTCATCTGGATTATCTCTAAAATCAAAAGATAAAATCTAGCTAGATATATATTTAGAAAATTAGAACCATCAATGGCTGTTCATTGCACAGGAATATAAATCTACTTTAATCTATTGTTCCCCTGTTTCCCAGTTTTCCTTCTTCATTTCTCAAGGTACCAATTGGTGACTTCATTTTATTTTTTGAAAACAATACCTTTTTTTTTTTTTTTTCTCCGTTGGCAGGATTCAGCCACTACGACTGCCAATTTCAATGCATTTATGTATGAAAAATACATCCCAAGAGTTTTTATTTTTATTTATTTTTTTATTGCGGGCTTTCTCACATTACAAACTTTAGAGTTGACCTTATACAACGCTGTATATCTATAATAGATAGTTGAGTTAAAGGTCAAATCTGAATTTCACAATGTGAATAGAATAACTACGAAGTTTAATTCGAAGATCACTCGATAATTTATTTAGGAAACGCTAATATATCTTGGGAAGTACTTCTGGAAACCCTACTCCAGGCCGGGGGCATCGCACTCTTCATAGACAGCCAGTCCGAAAACTATGAAGACCACAGCTGTAAGACAAATCCATGGCAAATCCTGGAGATGCCTTGGAAGAAGAGAAGCAAAGAACATAGTCAGTGCTAGCAGCATGCATAGAAATGCAATAAGGTAAAAGCATCTCGCCATCTTGGGAAAGACAGGCCACAGGATGATTCCGGCTACCGATGCATAAAAGCCGAGCATCAACATCAGGAAAAGTAAATCATAGGGAAAACAGACTGAAAAGCCATGGCCACTTCGTTGTTGTGTACTCAAGGATGCAGACAATAAAGCAACAGTGATCTCGCATGGCAGCATAGCTATTTTGTTAGCCCATGTCTGGAAAATTCGCTTGTACTTGAACTTGGATGTTGCTGCTTCTTGTGCACTTTCAGGACTTCTGAGTCCTGATTTATCTCTTGATTTGGCTTTCCCCAAATCAGGGCTTCCATGCTGCTGAAAAAGAAAATTGAAGACCAATTAATTAATATTTAATAAGATACTTGGAAAGTTAATTAAATATATAGGTTAGCGCATAGTTATTATCTAATTGTCTTCCCCTAATTATAATACAACTAGACTATCATCTATCTTATAGATTTAGATGAACTGATCACCTATGTTCAAATTCTAGAAGAGATAAGAGGTTAATAAATTAATTTTAATTTTGTCCGTCCTTACCTTTTGGAGAAAAAAAAATATGTTGTCACCTTATCTACATAATTATTATAAATGTTAATAAACAGGACAAAAGCAAGTACTTAATTATTGAAATAAAATTAGGATTAAGATATGAGACTTGTCTCTTTAACTATATATAATCGACAAGAAAATTTAGCATCAATCTTGTTCAGGGGATTTAAAATGACTAGTTTTTTTATACTCCAAATATTTTGTATCAGTTGAGACCAACTAATACCCCCATATTGATAAAACCATAAAAACATCTGCAAGCTTAATGAGCTTGAGAAATTAAGAATAAAGGTTCGTTGAATTATAACGGAAAATGCAATGACCAAAAATTAATGCACAAGTTACATAGACTTGTGTTTAACCTTAATATCCATGTTGGATTTGGAGTTGAGCGGGAGAAGAGGAGAAAAAAAGTCCTAGAGGCTGCTTATATACCTTCAACTTGACGACAAAGATGGCATCGAAGGCGTCCCCAGCTTATTGATATGACCGTAAATTTGGATGCCTCTGGTTCATGTCTATAAAATCTATGACACCAAAATTTACCAAGATTTGTAATAACAAGATCAATTTGGATGTTCCAATGCATGTTTCTTTGGAGTTGGCTTCCATACCGACCTCAGTACTTAAGGAGCAATTCTGGAGTTACCATCAAAACTCTCGTTTATAAAATCTAGAACTTTGGGTAATAATTTAAATATTTGTTAAGGGCTAAACCTGATATTGGCCTCATACTTAATTGTGACTTTTTTTTTTTTAAATGTTAATTAGGAAGCATTGATTTCTTTTTGTTTAGGCTTTTGGGTCAAATAAATTTTCTAACAATATAATATAGAACCAAAGTCTTAAGTTGGTGACCTAATAAATAATTGGTATTAATTGAGGTAAGTCAGGCTCTTACTAAATTGTAGCTCAAATAACTTAAATATGACCTTTGAGGCAAGTATTAAGTATGTGTCGACAATATATCCTGATCGTTACATCCTTGTTTATAGATCTGCAATTATTGAAATTTTATTTTTAAAGATTTAACTTTCTATATGACATCTACATAATATTTTTTTTCAAATCTGGATTAGAAATTAAAATCTGGAGTGGACTTATTTCCAAATACATGGGACAAAAATTGGTGAGGAATTGACACACACTCATAATTAAACCAAGAATTACCACAGAATATCCACCCCACATATTGCCGCCATTGAAATCACAGCCGCTGGCTATGAAGCTTACTCCTCAGTAATTTTACTCTTGATTTATCAGCCAAATGTTTCTAATTTTTCATTGCATTTTTTTCACCTCGCACGTGCAACGAGATGGAAATTAGAGATCGAATAAGGAGACAAGGAAGAATATGCGAATATTTGTGATAATAGATACCTTTAATTCCATTGGCTATCTTGGGATCTGTGGATTATTTGCTTCTTCGTTTTCGTTGCACATTTTTGTTGCTGGGTTTCGGATCGATAGTTTCCATGCTAAAGCATTTTAAGTCATCGATAGTTTCCATGTCAAAGCATTTTAATTCTATCATATTATATTAAGATTCTCATATGATGTGAGTTTCTTTTTGATAAAATTAATGGGTAACTGATGCTAAAAGCTTATCAGGTATTGGGTGCGTTTGGGATTGAAGTGCTGTATCTTCTACTGTGGAAAAAAAATTGTGACTATAAAACAAACATTAATAATATTTAGCAAATATAAATTTTAAATAATTATTTTGATAAGATTATTAAAGATATAATACATTTTCTATTATACAAGTGAAAATAATATGTAGCACTAAAATGTTTTGTAAACACTAACTGCTGTAGCTTAAAAACTATAGTTGTCCAACCTCAATCTCAAACGCACTCATTAACTACTCATCCAACATCCTAACTGATGCAAAGTTTTCTCTTCTGTTTTTTTCCTAGTGCTTGATGATCTCAGATCAGATCAGAAGCTGCAATTTTATTTTTGTGTTTCGTTTAATTTGAAGAAATAGGATTATAATTATCTTTTCAAGTTAAGTTATCAACTATAAATCAATATTCATTATTCAAGGGTAAAATTGTACTTGTATCGATCGAAACTAGTCAAACATTAAAGATAATTTACTAACGAACCGTCAGATTGGACTTTGGAGGCCCATGATGATTTATTTTCGAAACTTTTGGGTAGTAATTTGAGGTTTATCACCTAGAAAGCAAACAAATGTTCCCATGGTCGCGATTGTTGACTAAACTATCCTTTCTCTGATTCCTCTTCCCAACTATGAACTAATTCACGCTTGAATGTGAACAAGCGATAATACGGAAAGCAGCATTCTACTGATTTGATTATCTTCTTCTTCTTCCCTTCCAACAATATTTTACTTATTAATAAAGCCTGACAGCCTGCCGGTAAGAGGTAAAAAGTGAGGCAAGCGGAACCTATTCTAGTAGAGGAACCAACCCCCAGAAAACCTGACCACGAAGAAAAGAAAGGATGTCGTTTAGCTATTGGAGTAAAGACATTAGGAGATTAGCACTCAAGGAATGGCATTAGATTAGGTAAATGCTCTTTTGAATGAATCCTAAGAAGAAGTTGCAATTGGAATGCTTTCAATGGTCAGAAGGGGGGAGAGAGATATGACTGGCCTAGGAGATGGGAGCAAATAAACCGAATCTGGTGAGGCTCGAGTGGACTGCATGTAAAAAAATAAGCTCAAAATTCAACACTACTGCATTGCCCTCTATAGACCCAAATTCGTTTGTTATACAGGCTCAAGATCCATGCCCAAACTTGCCCCACCTCATAAAAAGACCTCCCAAAAAATTGGACACCAATCCAACAATTTCTTCTAATTTTTGGGGACTTTTAGTTTTCACAAATTTTTTTTGAAGATTCAGAAAAAAATTATTTTAGGCTTCCAAGAGCACAAAGGTTTTGGGCTTTTAGAGTGCAAAGTTATGATGGTGTTCAACTCCAGCTAATTTTTTGAAGGTGCATAGATATTAAGGATGGCAATGGGGAGGAAAGGGGACCAATCTCCCCGTATCCATCTCCGATATTTTGTGTATGTCTCCGTCTCCGTTATAATTACTTGAGAAAATGCACATCCTCTCCCCGAATAATAACAGAGGATTCCTGAGGGTTCCCGATCCCCGAATAACTAATACATTTTTTTATTTTGAGTTAATCATATTAAAATAAAAAAATTAGTAAGTAATGCATCATATAAGGGATACAAACTTCTTTTACAAACTATCATGAACAAATTAATAGTCTAATACAAAATTTTCCCCGACCCTTCTCCGAATAAGAAATTGGGTATGAAATTATTCTCATACCCTCCCTGAATTGGGAAAATCCCCGAGGATATCCGTCCCCGTGGAGATTTTTACCATCCCTAATAGATATTAATAAGATTGGTCCACATGAGAAAATAATAGTCAATTTGTAGGCTCTAAATAATTTTTATGAACTTTTTAGAAATAAAAACTCCCAAAAATTATGAGAACTTATTGGATTAATGTGAAACTCTTTGGAATGTCTTTTATGGCCAAAATAGGGTATTGGTTGGAAAAAAAAGTAATTTTTTCGCAAGCCCAAAAGGCGACAGCATTGATTTTCGAGCTATAGTTTTTCACGAGTGGATATTGGTGAAAATAAAACTAGACCATAAGAAAAAAGAGTGTCAACTTAGAGGTCGAAAATAATTTTTCTAAAAAAATCTTGAAAAATTAAAAGAATTTGTCAGATTGATGTGAAACTCTTTAGGAAGTGTTTTAAGGGCTTCAATAAGATTTTGGTGGAAAAACATTCAACTTTTCCTCTGCCTAGTGTAAGCCTAGAACCAAAGGTTGTAGTACACAATTTTAGAGGGCAATTTTGCGTTAATGTTGAATTTGATTCTAGCTTTTCACAGGCACATAGATATTGGTAAAATTAACCTACATGTAGGGTTGACAATAGGACGGGACGGGATGGGATTTTGTCAATCCCAATCTTGTCCTGTATATGTCAGTAGGATAAAAAAAATGTCTTACTCCCGTCTTTTATTTTTTTTTGGATAAAAATTTGTCATAATCTCGTCTTGTTAAATATCTCATCATATCCTATTATCCTAAACAATTTCAAATATAAATAACTAAATTTTGACTTTTTTTTCTTTTAAGGATCATTATAATTCAATATAGAAAAAATCTTGAATAAATACAAAGTAGAATAATCAAATAATAGTTTTATTTTAACTATATGCATGTTCGAATATAATTTTATGCTAACACTTTTTATTTGTCTGCTTGCTTCCATTGCACATTAATATTAAGACCTACATTTCAAAAATTATAAATTTAGACAGTAACTAACTTCAGTCATGTTAAAATAGAGAATAATTTAATAATATAATAATAAACCAAACTAACAGCTAGGTTTAGTAATGGGATGGGAGGGGACGGGACGAGATTTACCGATCCCAGTCCTATCCTGTATACACAAATAAGATTTAAAAAAATGTCTCATTCTTGTCTTTTTTTTTTTGGAAAAAAAAATGTTCCAATCTCATCCCAAACGGAACGAAACCTTGAAGGATCCCTTCCCAACAAAAAAAAAAATGCCTGCATGGAGGGGGGGAAAGAGAGCCGATTTAGAGGCCTAAAATGATTTTTATGAATTTTCATAAATTTTTTTCTAAAAAATGGAAGAAAAATCCTCAAAAGTCAAGGAATTTGTTGAATTGATGTAAATCTCTTTGGGAGGTATTTTTATGACCCAAATTGGATTCCAATGAAAAAAATCCAAATTTCTTTTTTTGAACCCAGCTTGGGTCAAGAATCAAAGGCCATACAGTTTTATCTTTTTTTTTTTTAAGTAGCAATGTTAAAGCCGTGAATTTGATTAGATTATTCAGATGAATCGAATCCAATCCAATTGGAATCAAATCCGATCGAATCACACAAATCATATCTGATTAGATTTCGATGGTAAATTTGAATCCAATTCGATGTCCAGCCTTGTTTTTTATAGGCTAAATAAGGTTTTGGTAGAATAAACCCAATATTATTGGGCCTAGATTAGGCCTTCGAGTCTTCGACCAAAAACCATTTAATTGTGCCCCACGGGCTTGATTTTTGAATTGGGCTCCATTTGTCTTTTATGATCCAACAAACAATCTTTAGACATAATTAAAAGTGGTAATGTTTGACCCTCTTATTATATGTCATTAGTCCTCACTTTTCGATTAATCTGATTAAAAATTTTAAACTAATTTTTATCTCTCAAAATATCCCACCTAATTTCGAATTTTCCCTTATTATAAGTTTTATCTTTTTTTCCAAACACACACTATCTAAAATTTATAAAATTTATTTTTTAAAAAAATACAAAATTAGTATAATCTCTCTTTTTCTTGCTAAAGGTTTTATCCATCGTTGCCATAGCCATTTAAATAAATAAAAAAAGATTTGATACTTCTTCATCATCCTCTATTGAGTACAATAAATTAATTTTTTAAATGATTACAAAAATAGAATACAATATTTGAGAAGAGATAATAATTTAAAAAGTTAAAAAAAAATTAGGGTTTATACAAATTATTTTGTGGGTACACTTAAAATCTATTTACCTTTTTAAGTCATTTCATATAAAGAATGTATTATTATAAAAGTGATTCATAGGGGCTGATGAGATATAATAAGAGGTCAAATATCATAATTCTATAATTATTATAATGCACATTGTAACTTAAAGCAATTGTTTTTGGTTTTTTTGGCAAATAACGTTTGCGTCTTGTCTCTAATAGCATAAGTTTGCATTGCTTCAATTATTTGGAAATTAAACAGTTAATTACTGAAAAAATCACTAATTAATTAAGAAATGCACTAATATTGCTACATATCACATGTGCTTAAGTTGAATTGTTTTTTTTTTTTGGGGGGGGGGGGGGGTTCTTACGAGTCAATTATATTGTATATACCACAGATATAATTTAATCTTCCTTTTTACCCTCATTTTGTGAAAATATGAGATGGGTTTACATGACTTACATCAGCAGCAAAATCGCAAATAACCCAAAAGAAAAGATATGTTTTGCAAAGAAACAACTTTGTTGTCACTTTCACTAATGGAGAAGCAGCAGCTAACCACTCAAACAAAACCGATATTCGACATTCTATTCCCTCTACAATAAACCTGAATTTATAGTAATTGTGGCCTTTGGAAGCGGCTTAAGCTCAAGATTAATTTGTACCGAAGCTCTAACTTTTTCTAAGGAAAATTTAGTGATATTTATTTATTTATTTATTTATTTATCTATTTAAATGTTTGTGGGGGCCTAGAATTATTATTACCTCAATCATTCTGAGCTTGAAAATTTTGAAAATGGTAGTGAGTGATGTTTCGTTTATGCATCCTCCCTGGTTTTGTTTTATTATATGTATGATCTTTTATGGGAACCCACTTAGCCAAAAAAATGCCCAAATAGCCAAATCAATTGGACGTTTGAAGTCTTGGTGATGTCGTGTTGGCCATTCCAGGACAATCAGCTGAATATCAATCACTAGCTGGCCCATTGAGTATCAAACATTTTTGCACAATTGTTGGCCACAAGTTAATTGGTTGTAATGGCAACAGATTGGGTGCAAAGTTTTTGAAACCTTGCACACATGTTTGCAGTAATAAATAGGCCAAAGTTTGGGGAATTTCAGGTTATGAGATTCAAGCATGAAGCGTGCTTGCTGCTTGTGGACTCATCAGAGCCAGTCTCATTTTATTTGTACTAATTTGCTATTTCTTTGTCAGATGTAAATATCAATTCTTATGTATACTTTCTCCCAATATTCCTTTGAAGCTAGAATTAAATCATGATGAAATGCTTATACACTTGTAATTTGTAAACCAAAATCATAAACATGCATTTCAATTTAGAAAGAAACGAGGAAGATAAAAGCCAACGTGGTGATAATAATCAAAGAAAATTACTCTTCAGCAAATATATAAATTTAGACAGGCACTAGCAGTCGCCAGTAATTGAATAACAAACGACCAAAAATTACGAAATAGTTAATTAGAGTTTAATTATATCCAATATTCTTAAATTAATCATTTTATGGGTTCAAAATTAATGAAAACAAAATAAGCATCACTCTCACTTGCCTATAAGATACTCTCATCATCTTTCAAGATTTAGGATGATTTTATTCTTTGAATGACAAGAAATAAAGGTCAAGGAACATTGGGGTAAAAGGAATACATAGATGGTGACTTGATGGAGCAACTAAAAAAAAAAAAAAAGGAAGAATTTGCAAGCAATATTTCATGGGGCATGCAAGAAAACGACATAGAGACAAGAAATTGCTAATAACAAAGCAAAAAGGTGAAAGAACAATGCTTACACTGGAGGGTGCATATCGCAGCATACAAATCAAAATAAAAATGACATTTTCATGATTTGTATTTGACAATTTTATCAAAGCATCTTCACACAAAATGATGAAATCCAATCTGGATGTGTAATTATATGATTGGTTTAAAAATTGGAATATTAAATGTTTAAAATGCCAAAGATTCTAGAATTGAATTGCGTTTTAACCCAAATTTACAAATGTTATACGTTGATGTCCGATAATTTATAATCGGGTAATTTTCAGACACACCCAATAATACTAACAAATTGCAATAAAGCCGCATCCCAACGCTTCAGAAGTTCTAACCGTGTCCCCATGCTGCTAGGCATTGATGGTTAAAAACGACAGTTGACCGCGGTTGACTATCTCAATATTTTAGTCATTGACATTTAGTTTCACACAAAAAATAACCCAAAATACGTAAACATGTTTTAAAATTAATAATCAAATAAAAATTTAATTCAAAATCGATTTCCAATAAAATTATAATAAAAATAAATTGAATAATATTTTTACAAATCAATATTCTAACAATACTAATCTTAAAATATAACCAAAAAAAAAATCTTCTTCTTTTTTTTTTCAATCTTTCAACTTTTTTATTTCTGTTGATCGATTTATGGTCAACCATTGCAATTGACAGCAGAGATTTTTTGCTGTGGTGGGGGCGCTGAGAACTTCTGAAAAAGTTGAGGGCACGTGGGTGTCTGTCGCTATTATTTGGTGTAGGTAGAATTTACCTTTTTAAAATCTAAATCAATGTGCTCATTGGATAATATCGAACGATTCACATTACAGAAGCAATGAATAACAACAGGGGATCGAAAACGACCATTTACTACCACTAGAATTAAATCAAAAAAGGAAAAAAGAAATCAAATGCAATTATTTGCTTAAAATAACCCAAGCACCTTTATGAGCCACAATGTTAGTGGATCTATGGAAGGCCTCGCTACGAGTACGTAAGCAACATGAATCCGTGCGCAGTTTTTTTGTCACTTTCATTGATTAATTTAATCTCTTAGTTAAATAATGAATTGAACCACTCGCCATTAATTTATTGATCTTGTGGAAGATGACAATCTCATTGTATAATATTGAAAATTAAGAAATTATCAAGCAAAGGTGCTAGATGATGATGGGCACGGGCTTATCCGCTTATCCACCAATCTCTCTGTATCTCATTACCTTATTCGAAAAATAATTGACAAAATTATAAACTGGTTAGTTGATAATTATATTTTCAAATTCCCTCTTTTATTATTATTATTATTATTATTATTATTATTATTATTATTGGGGGTTAAAGTATTGTAAATAGCACACCAATATCAAGTTTTTCAATCCCCCCTGCTGGATAGTCTTTATTAGTTATATTGATTGAATTAATATGAAGCTAATAGAATTTTCATTTCTAATTACTTTGACTAAGGGGTGGGGGGACTTAGCCCTTAGAAATATATTTTTATTATTATAATGATTGCATAGAGTAAGCACATAAGAATTCTACAAGTTTAGCCCACGTTTGCTTGCAAGTTTAAAATAATAGTTATAAAGTATTTGGAAAATAAAAAAACTTTGAGATTTATATACTTAGAAAGGAGAGCACTACTTCAATGTTTTATAAAAAAAAAATTACCACTCGGATCTTTATAAATTTATAATAATGCATTACATTCCTGGCATTAAAGCATTGATCTATGTACAATATATTTTTAATGATGTAAGTATAAATTAACAATTTTTTATCTACATACATTAGTAATAAAATATTAAAAATCTATAATGGATTTAAGTGTTATTTTATTTTTTTATATATACTGGATGAAAATGTGTCATTCTCTACTTATAATCTAATTAAGATCAATATAAATTAGACAAATCAAGCAAAGGATAGATATAATAATATCTCTAGATTATAATTCAATGACAAAAAATAATAATAATAAACGTACTCATACATCTAAACACTTCGGATCCACAATAATATGTCTTTATTGCGCTAGTTGCATGAACTCTCCATGCCTTCATATTGCAATTGCATCACCATCCACAATATGTCTTCATCTAATAGAATTTGCATTTCTAATTACTTTTGAGTAAAAAGGAAATTAAAAAAAAAATAGACCTTAGAAATATATTTTTATTATGGTGATTACATAGCTTAGTCACACAAGAATTGTACGAGTCTAGCCTATGTTTGATTGCAACTTTAAAATAATGTTTGAAAAGTATTTTGCAAAAAGAAACTTTGAGATTTAAATACTTATAAAGGAGAGCGATCCTTTAATCTCTTATAAAATCATTTTAACCATTCAGTCTTTATAAATTTAAAATATTTCATTATATCCCTTGCATCAAAGCATTAGCTTAAATATAATACATTTTTAACAACATTCATTAATAATAAAATATTAAAATCTATTACGAATTTAACTGGTATTTTTTTTTTAATATATACACACACACAATATGGACGCATATACGCATACATCTAAACACTTTGGGTCCAAAAATATGTCTTCATTTGGACTAGTTGCATGAATTCTCCATGGCTTCATATTGCAATTCATTACATCACCGTGCGCATTAAACAAAATTTGTCTTAGGTTGCTTGAGTGGGGTGCACAATTTGATACAAGTGACATTACCCCCAAATTCCCAAGCTCCCCTTGAGAATTATTTGGAACAAAAAAGGTCGTTCCCAAAAAAAAAAATACCACCATCCAGAGAAAGAAATGAAAATGAAACTCTAGAGAGAGAAAAATCAAGGGACCTTCTATTTGCATGAGTTGACAAGCAACCCAATGGGAGTAAAGAGTGGTGCATTAGGCAACCCACGCGGGCTTTGCTCGTAGGGTACCCCACGAACTGTGTTTATGATCATGCGCCAAGCTATAGTCTTTATTTTTTTGTAAAAAAATATTATTAATTTATTAATTTGGCCTTTTTTTTTTCTTTTATTATGACAACGACTTCGGCAAAAAAATGTTGAAAAGGAGTTAAATCAAGTACCCATCCGTGCAAGACCAAAACCGATATTCTAGGGCAATGTTTTATTATTGGACAGATGGTTTTTATTAAAGTACCCTTTGGATTTTTGTGATTTTGTGAACGAATTTGAGGGTATTATGGGATTATGGAAATGGTAATTGGATGTGAGAATGATTTTGTCAAGGTAGATAAGATTTGTGAGCCTTGGGGAAGTTGAGTTTAATCATTGTCTCCATTGTTTTGAGTGGGATAATTTTAAATTTCTTTTTTTTTTTTTGTCTTTGTTAGTTTAAATGCCAATTTCATATATATATATATATATATATGTGTGTGTGTGTGTGTGTGTGTGTGTGTGTGTGTGTGTGTGTGTGTGTGTGTGTTGTATGTATGTATATATACACTCACACGCACGAGGAAGGGAAGAAGAATAAATAGAATCCATAAAGAAAACATCTCTTTTAATTTGTTCCTAAATTTGTAGGAGAAATAAGAAAACTCAAGTTTTGGACGCAAATTAATAAGTAAAATGAAGGAACTGGTGAGGTACTAGTGTATATACCAAGCCCTATTCACAATTTCACATGGATTTGGGAAGGGATTTGCTGGATGCCAAAATGATTGAAATAATTAATCAAAAATGTTATATGTAACACCTTTAATCGATAAATTCTAACCTTTTCTTTTCCTGGGGAAATTTAGGAATTAAGCATACATTGTAGAGGTGGTGATTTTATTTATTTTTTTTCCTCTAAATGAGCAGCTGATGGGAAAATGAAATTCATGTTGATAAGTGACTTCCATGACAAAATGTTTCCAGTGAAGGAATTCTAAGAAAATGCTTTGCAAATGTACTGTACAAGGACGATAATAAAAGTCGAACTTTGAAGTAGAATTTTAATAAAAAAGCATATATAGATGCAACAACGAATAAAAACACTCACTAGACAAGAAAAGAAGAGGCGTCTACGTCTGTCTAATTATATTTTTGACCATTCAGTATTCCACTAATTAAATTTCATAACCCCAATCACCTGAAATGACAAGAGAGAAATACATTTGTGTCCACATAATTTTTGGTTTTGTATGCAACAGAAAGCCTTTAATTTAATGGGAAGTTAAGAATTCAAAGAAGATTCATTTCTCTCCATCATCCCACCACCATAAGCTTTAATTTGCCACTAAGTGTTGAGTTTAATAGGGTAAAAAAAAGAGAGCCAAAACCGATAAATGTTTTCTGATTTTCTGGTTCTAATTTTCGGAGCTGCAAAATTTGACCCACAACACTAACTTCAAGCTTAAAAATGTGAATAGGTTAAATTTGATATGCTCAAAGAAAGTGGGATGATCAACATAAAACCAGCTATTAATCAATTTGATGAAAACAAGTTGACATCAAGTGAAACCAAAATTCAACCTGATTATAAGTATTGACAAGTTGTTCTTGACCATTGTATTGCAAGCTTATCCCTCTAGATATTAATTTATTTGTAAAATCTCTTTATTAGCAATTCTAGCTAGGTTCCACCAAAGAAACTAATAAATTTCAATAGATCTTCTAGGAATTTTTAAACTTTTTCTTACCTCTTAAAGCTATCAACTCCAACTAAAATCTTCATGCTGAGATCAACATATTTGTCTTACTAATAAACAAGTGTTAATCATAAAGGAAAGAAAAGAGGCAACAAGAAACCTGTGTTCTTATAAAATACACATAGAACATCTTAACCACAAGAATTGATCACCATTAAAAATGTGGCAAGCTTTTCTCTTTAGTTAGTGTTCTTATATCTAATTCTCCAACTAAACAAAAGAAAGCTAAAAGATTACACTGCCTTTACATTAATTAATTAATAAACTAATAAATCAAGATTAAGATATTTTGCTTCAAGTTTGGCCAAACAGCTGACTTTCGGTCATTCTACGTTTTTGTAAGATGACTGTCCTTTACTACAGCTGATTTCGTTTTAATTTTCTCTTCGTTCATGGTTATTGATTGGCTTTTAGAACCAAATGCCATGGAAATTGTAAGTGATTTTAAATAGAGTAAGAATTGACTGAAAAATTTTAGTTATATAGGAATGAAGTGCATATATAATAACCAAAAGAAAATGTGATAAGAGATTAATAGGAATATTTTTGGCCGGCTTGATACATAAGAAAAAGTATAAATTTGTAAGTAAGGCTCAGCATGTTCCTAAGAATGACATACATGATTATTAAATTTTTGATAACATTATTCATTGGAGTAATATTACACTTATATAGTTGGGATTAATAGTTTGAATCTCAGCAAGTGATCAAAAATCTAACCTGTCATTTATTGATATGTGATCTAACATTGTCATGAAGAGCAAGTATAAAACTAGTAATAGTTTAAGTTAAAATGAAGTATAAATTTGTCGAAAAGTTAAGGTTCCTTATGACTCTAAGAACGAAATATATAATTATCCATTTTTCGATATCATTATTTAGCTAAAATGCCCAGGATTAGTAATAGAGTTACCTACTATGACCTAAAATATGATTAGTTTGTGAAGGGTCTCAAATTGATCACCAAGTGGATGCCGAGTCATTAGTTCCTAAAATAATCTGAACCCCTTTTCCCTAATTCCTTTTCATTGCTTTACGTCAGAAAATGAGCAATCCATGTAATTAACATAAAAGGCTTGGCTCTAATTAAACATTAAAGCAATAATCATACTCATGATCCTGATCCACTCAAGTGATTGACTTCTTGAAACTCCATTTCTATTAGTTCTATGCGAGTGTGCTTACTTCTTTAGCCAAAACGGTTTCTCCAATAAAATAATTATTCTCCCCACAATTCCAAACTCCTTTTCTCTCTGATGTAAGCATACTTTCATCTCAAAAATAATTATCCATAGCAATATATACTTTATACATATGTATGTATCATACATACATCTATGATCACATGCATTCATTTACATGTAATTAATATCCCTACTATGACTAAGGATGCATTTGGTGTTGTTTTTGGTAGTTTTTGGTATACTACCAAGGGAAACATTTTCTAGATACACTTATAACACGCTGGCATACCATCAAGCTTTTATCTATATTTGCATATTAGTATGTATGAATATGATGTTACAAAACCCATTACACATGACATAGTCTGCAAGGATTCTAATGAGCTAGCCTAGATATAAGCAGAAGCTTTCCCACTGTGGCCCTAACAGTGGGCCATCTGATCAAGTCTCAACAATCTTTTTCCTCGCTATATAACACTAGCTTTGCTTCTCTTCAACTTCCACTCTCCTCCACTCTAACTCCATTACAATCAAGTCATCTTACAATTAAATTTTCTTTAATAATTAATTAAATTCAAAGCCATGCAGCCCTTCAGCGAAGTTTCAGGTCTCCATTATCTTCTTCCTCCAAGCCTTTCCCAGTATTCATCTCATTACATAAGCAGCAGCGACCACAACACATCCACACGCCAATTCGACAGATTCTTGAACCCAATACTAAACTTTCACCAAATCCCTCCTCAAGTCCCAGAAATCATAAATGCTCAGACCTCATCTTTCAGCAGCAACAACTCGACTTCCGACGACGCCGATGAACAACAACAACAGAGCATGATCATCAACGAGAGGAAGCAGAGGAGGATGATATCAAACCGGGAATCTGCTCGGAGATCGCGTATGCGGAAGCAGAAGCACCTTGATGAGATGTGGTCACAGGTTGTATGGCTCAGGAACGAGAATCATCAGCTTGTTGACAAGCTGAATCATGTGTCCGAGTGCCATGACAAGGTCATGCAAGAGAACGCTCAGCTCAAAGTTGAAGCCACCGAGCTTCGTCAAATGCTCACTGATTTGCAACTTAATAGTCATTATTCTTCTTTAAAAGATCTCGATGATGTGCCCTGCTGCAACGCGGCAGATTTGCTGGGCTAAAGCTAGCTGGAGGAAGTGGCCACGTTTTGGATTTTTTGTCATTTTGGTCCACTTTTGGTCCTTCTTCTACTTCTTCTTCTCCTTTGTGTGGAAGTTATTAACCAGTAATTAATTATGGCAATAACATGTTTTGAGTATTATTTTATTCCCTTATGTAAGGTCTGGGATATATTGTATAAGTCTCGTATATTGTTATTTTAGTTTTTTATTCGACAAAGTTTGCAAAATGGTCCTTGAATGTTCAATATCCTCGTTTCGGGAGGATATCTATGAAGTAATATCATCGACAAATATAATCACAAATCAATCTAAGTAGGCTTTAGAGTTTGGACACTGACTGGCTCCAGATTTTTATACGAGCAATTAATTATCAACTAAAGACATTGCAAAAATTTATAATATGGGTTTGAAATGTGATTTTAGTAATTTGGATTAATGTACTTGATCGGTTCAAGTCCTCGAAATGTAGCTGCGTTAAAGATTTATTGGGAGAGTTTTGCCACCCTAATAGTCCTACCTATCTCGAATCTAAATTAGTCGAGTTTCAATGTAGTTTTCGGATAACAAATAATTTAATATATTAAAAAAAATATACTTGATCAGTTAAATAAAATTGCACCAATTATTACTGTAGGTAATGAAAGAATAGTAGTACATACTCAGATGTACTTCCGACGGTAGATAAAAGTGGCATTAGGTGAAGGATTGGATGATGATGCAAAATTAATTAATTACCATGAAATCCAAATTAAGCTACCCTAATGAAGAATCCAAAGTAAGATTATTACTGTCCATTGCTATGGCATTTTGAGAGGTACATTTACTAAGTTCAACTGGGCATATTTGTGTGCCCACCCCCGCCACTAGTTTTGGATGGAGTCAGAAAACCTACATATTACTCAAAAACTAGATATCTTTATATATCTTATATCTATTGCCCTGATACATTACAATTTACAGAACAATGGTATGTATTTTTGCTTATTTATTTATTTTGAAGAGTTCCATAGTTTGGTTTTGATACAGCTGCTTGTTATAATCCAGCTTTACTAAACTGTCTCAATTAAAAATTTATTTTTTGTTTCCTAGTGAAATAGGTAAAAATACCCTTTATAGAACTTGACTATCAACTTCAAAGAAAGTCTAGAAAGGGGACAAATGCCTTAGCCCTTATGCAAGCAATTAGGTAAGAGTGGAGCTTTTAAATCTCCTCTGAAATCTCTGTAACACCCTTTTTAAATTTATTTTTTAAAAATGCTCTTAGCAAAATTGATAAATTATAGATTGATATATTAAATTAACTATCTTCTCATAAAATTTATTTAAAGGACGTATTTTTTTAACATTTCATTAAAATCTTAAAATATTAAATTTATCTTAAATTCTTTTATTATATAAAGTCTATTTCCATAAATCTAAACCATTTTAATTTTATCTAAAAAATTATAATTATAATTATAAAATATCAATATAAATTATGATTGAATGGGTGTAAAATATTTCTTAAAAGAATAATATATGTAAGTGTTTAATTGAATTTTCATTCAAAACAAATAATTTATTTTAGGTTATTTAACTAATTTTAATTAAAAATGGCTTTAGAAAGGAACTTTGGGGGGTGAAGGGGCGTGGGGGGGTGGTGTGGTGGTGGTGTTATGTTGTGGAATCGAAAGGTCTACTCATTAAGAAATGAAATCTCACGGACGAGCATGGATAAGGATAATTGGGCCCTTAGAGTTAGAAAGAGCGCTTTTAGAAATTATTATGGGCAAGTTCAACAAGAGGTGAGCACCATTTATAGAGTGGAGCTTTGAATATCCCTCTGAAATCATTATAGCACCCCCTTTTGAATATTAGCTTTTAAGATTCCCTTGTTTAATTGATAAAATAAAAACTATATATTAAAATTAAGCATCTTCTTTTAAATTTTACCTAAACAGATATTTTTTAGATTACATTAAAATCCTAACATGTTAAATTTATCTTAGATTTTTTTTCGTTTTATTATGTAATTTTTATCTTCGTAACTCTAACTCTATAATTATCTTTTAATAAAAAAGAATAATATTTTTTAATTAAAAATAAAATATAGATATAAATTTAATTTAAAATAGGGTGGGCGTAAAATGTTTGTTAAAAAATAATTTATGTAAAATTTTAATTAAATTTTCATTGAAAATACAAAATCAACTAATTTATGTGGAGTTATTTAAGTAATTTCAACTAAAAATGGGTTTTACGAGGAATTTGGGGGGATATGGAAAGACTTGCTCCTTTTAGAAACTATTATGGCATGGACAAGTTCAACAAGAGCTAGACTTGGATTGAAAATTCCAACTCCAAGATGGAAGGCAAATATCTGGTCCTATTGGCTATCAACACAGAGTTAACCCTGTATCGACTAAGTTAACATCCATGATAGAAGTACCTTCATTACCAACTCAAGGGTTGCAAACCCAATCTACATGTTACAAGGTTCACATCAGAATCAAGAATCTCCTGATATAACTCACTTCTTTTCAAAGAGACATATGGTGCACAAACCACAACATTTAAGTAGCACAAAGACAACTCATTATACGTACTGAAATGGTAGTCGCATTATTAAGCTCAATAACAAAATTTTAACCACACTTATTTGTTCAAATAGTACAGCTACAATGACTAGAAATCCAATATTTAGTCTAAGATCTTGAATTTAAACATCATAGAATTCTAATATACAAAACTTGGTTGAATAATTGTAGTAGCTCATGTTGGGTTTTGGTCAAATAAGAATAAAAATCTAATTGTGAAAAGTTACAACAAACCACTTGTAAAAAATCACAATGTTTGGTGATGTATTGGTATTTAAAAGTCTATATAAGGAGAAGGGAGATGGCTGTCAAAAATTAGTGAACACTTTACCAAATATAAAGTGTTCATATTTTCTTAGTGAATTCTTCACTTTTGCTTGGTGCAGATTCACATCAAAGGCTTGTCATATCCTGGAAACGACTTGTCAATAAACCCATAAACAATCTCTACCGAGAAGGGACAATTAACGCTTTAAGGAAAGCGTATTCTATACGTGTTTTAAGTCTCCATCTACTACTGCTATTATTTTTAACAACTTTTTAACAGCTCAAACACGCCAAAAAAACCATTCAGTTGCAGATGGCTATAAACCGAATTCTGTTTTGCATGAAATTTCAAACACTAACCTTCGTTCTTGAGTAGAGTCTATAATTAACACTGGAAAGCGTTTGATCAGAGGGCGCTCCATAGTCTATTTTACTTTCTTCAACTAGCTAGAGATAACAACAAGAGCAAAGGCCTTGCTTTTTCAACTGGAGGAAAAAATCTGCTGCACCGAATCAGATACTACTTGTATATGAATGATGACCGCAAAATGAATCTTCTGCCAATGCTACAGATTAATGAATAAATGAGAGCGAAGCTGCAAAATGAATGAAATATCCACAAAAACCAGCAAAGGGACTAACCAATTACTGATGATTTAAGAACTCGTTTAATATTCGATATTAAAACTTAATGAAGTTTTTTTAATTTCAAAAATCAGCAAACTGACAATGAACCTCACGATAATAATGGATTACCGTAACGCTATTGCCTGAATAAATAAACACAAATGTAAGCGACTGAGCGAGTCATGTGCCGCTAATGTAATCCGTGCATGTGTATGATTAGAAAGATTAAGTTAACAACTATGAGAAAATAATTTAAAATAGCAAAATGTGTTGTTCAATAGATTATTATTGCTACAAAAAAATAAATATGAAGACCAGCTGAGAGGTAATAGCATACAGGAAATCTTCTATTTCTTAAACAGCCTTTTAAGGCCCTAAACACAAGATCTAGTAAAAAATCGACCAATATCATAACAATAGTTGAGTGTTTGAAATAATATACACATACACTCAAATCTAACACCATTCCTCCAAGTTTTGGACATAAAAATATGCTAATTCCACATGTTAGAAAAGAGTATATGCCAACATCATAAGCTAAATAATGTGGGCCATCGGCACTTGGAGTTCCCCAAACTGCGAACTAAATCCACCCCTAAAGTATCTAACTAAGTACCCATTAATCCATAAAGTGGTGTTGAAAAAATAATTGGCCCATTGTCAAAGCCCATACTGAATCAGGCCCATTTCCGCGCATAGCAGGAAAAAGAACCATGAGCGAGCGGGAATTGGCTTTTGCTCCGTTGTCTCTTCTGTATCCGTCGCTCTTCCTCTTCGCTTTTGCAGGGGTTTCAATGGAGGAATCGGGTCGTGCTGTAATCGGGTCGAGGCAATCGGATCTCAACAAGTCCTTTAAGCTGGCCATTCGTTCTCTTCTTACTACCTGCTCCAAAGAGGTAACTTCTCGAATCCTCACTTGCGAACAATTTCTTCCTAAAATTTCGTTTTTTTTTTTTGGCTGAATTTGTTCATTTGTTTCCATTTCAAACCCAATTTTTTTTTTAAAAAAAACAGGAATTTGGCAAAGCATTTGGTAGGTTTACTAGCTCCGAGCAAAACTCTCTCCACCGTCTATTTATCCAGGTCTGCTCTCTATAAACTTATCTTCTTTGCACACAAATGTAGTGTTTTTTTTAAAAATTAAAAATTTGAACTTTGAACTGATACATATCTTGGATGTATGATTTGGTGCGAAAATCTTCAGGTCATTACCTCATTGCATGAAAACATAGAGGTATATATATTTCCTGCGCTTTTTTTTTTCTTTTAATTTTAAAGATATTTTAGATGCGTCAATTAGAATCTTCAATTATTATTATTATTTTTTTTTTTAATGAGTCTTAGGTTGCTAGTGTGACTTAAGCACATTGCTGAACTTCTGTTTGATTGTGATAATTTTCCATATAATTTTTTTTTCTCTCCTTGTATCCTGTTCTTATGAGAACTATTACACTGTGATTATTGCATTAAATAGAAAGGTATAACAAACTTATTACATATATACATATATATTTTTTTATCTACTTACATGTGATTCATGGTAACAAATAAGCTACTTGGGAACCAATGGGGTCATCTTATTTTTAACCTGGGTTCCCCATTCGGCATATTGGAATTGAAATGAAAGTTTAAACTATCAGGTAGTTTGACCAAATCTAGTATATCAACAAATTGCAAAACTAATTCCCAATTGGATAGATTATTATAATATCTGATCATTTGAATTCTAATGGTGCCTCTTTGCATATTGCAGAATGAATTTGAATCTTTGTGCCTTGAAACACAGGTAGCTTCTTACTTATTACTTCTTTGTTGTTTTTCCTTCGTTACTGTGCGTGGATTTGCATCCAGGGTGCCCCTAACTGTGAGATCATCCTGTCTCATTTAGTGGGATGTTGGCATTCTGAAAGAGAATGATAAATGTTTTGCCTCTCTCATTGCATGGTAGTTGCTGCTGTATAGTTATGACCAATAGAAGTTACATTCACTTTTGCAGGTGGGAGCCGCTCTTGATACTGTAGAGCAATTCGTGGAAGAACAAAGTCTGGATCCCTTGTTTTCAGAGAAGTATGTAATCACTTGGTGATGACCAGTTATGTGTTTAGTGACCTTTTATCAATTCTTCCTTAGGAGATGGTGTTAACCTAGTCTGTGAAAATGATAAAAGAAATAGAAAACTGGAATTGAAAACAAAGAATCATAGATGGAGAACTACTGAAAGCTTTGGTTTCTCTGTTCCCTTATGACCTTATGACGGCACTAAGAATATCCAACTGAATGCTTTATGCTGGAACTGGTTTCTATGGCTTGGGGTTTCTTCGTGATTAACTTGCAGTTCATTCTATCTGCAATTTCTGGATGCCTGATATTTCAATTGGCATCACTCACACGCAGGACAAATGTGATGGATGTTGTATGCGATCTGACAACAGCAAAGAAGAATGAGATCTGCTACTTGACATGTATGCTGGAGAGGGTGAGTAATGTTGAGAATTACATCAATCTGTCCTTTTAAAAATTGTATTATAACGATCGTCTACCTTCAAGGTTGGTTTAACTTGCATTCATATGCTTATTAATAAGTGCTATGAGTGATGGAATCAGCTTTTCTTGGGTTGGCTGAAGAGCAAACAAGAGTTCAATATCTCTCCTTTTATTCTTGATTCAGGACCAATTAGTGCATTGCATCTTATTGAACTACTGTAGCCAATATCAAGATTCTTACGGTTTTATGAATCATATTTTTCCCTTTGTTTCACCATTCATGGGATCCTTATAGTTACCATGCTGCTGTTTGTTTACACAATTTATCCTTTTACATTGAGAAACAAGCAAGTGCCGTATTTTATGCCATCAAGAAAGAGAAAACTCATAAACCAATCTATTTAGGACTCGCTTATGATGATTCCCAGTCAACTCTCGTTTGTGGCTAGATTACTTTGGGTTCCTTGAAGTTAGAATGTTTCTCTACAATTTTATTCATGCTTTAGTTGATTTTTAAGGATGGTTATGTATTTGATGGAATGGGCTTCAGTAGTGGGCCCATTTGCGTTCAGATCCTGCATAGTGATGCTTTCTGTTTTCTTGATGGATTCTTCTCCCACTTCATTTATTAGGCGGAAGAACAGAATCGCCTCCTTAAAGCACGTCTTGAACTACTTAAGAAAGGAAGGCAAGATTTTTCGGGCATGACAGAGGTTGTTGAGAAGGTGAGATATTTGCTGTTGCTGTGGATTTTTCTTCTTTTTTTTCATCGAATTGAAAGAATAATAATAATGAATGAAGAATATTTTATTGAAAGTGGGCATTAAGAGCTTATATTTGCGGGTTGATTTAAGTGGAAACGATCTCAGTTTTGTGTTCGTTTATCTTGCTAGTTACAGTTGAGAAGCGGGATAGCATACTACGGAACATACAATAATGGTTTTCATGATCCAGAATTAATGGGTTAAATGATGCGGTTACAAACAAGAACACTTGTGGGTTGCGCCCTCTTATATATGTTGAAGATTAAAATTTCCCCTTTGTTAAGTGTGTACTTTCTGCCCTCTTAGTCAGAATCCACTAAGTGCAGGGTACTTGTCAACAGTGTTTAGGTTGTCTTAAAAAATAAAATTTTATGATGTTTGGTTAAGTACTCTCTGCTGTTTATTTTATAAAGATGAGCAGCTGAGGGTCTTGTATTGTTCTTATCATACCAGCTGTAGCACACCTTTTGTCTATACAATTAAACGTGCTTCTTTTTTCTAAGTAGCATGTGCATGAAGCCACCACACATTTTCATATAAAGTGAATCTCTCTTTTGGCAATGATACCACTTACAGCAAATTAGATTGGAAGAGAAATAACTCTTTAACAGCTGTGAACTTGACCATTTTAATATTGCGACAACCTTGAACTCTCTGGTAACTAGAACAGGTCCAAATGGAATTCTTTAAGCCTGCTTTTCATAATGTGATTGCATTACACTTATCATACTCAACATACAGCAACTTGGACTTTCGTTGAGCTCACCAAAAGAAAGCATTCAGAAAATTTTCCCAATGCAAATGCACGGCATATCACAAATAGCTGGCAATGAGTTGGATTGAAAAGGCCGGTTTCTCTCTTGGTTGCGGGATGACAAAACCACTCTTCTTCATGAATTTATATTATTCATATCTGTGAATAGTATAACAGAATTCGCCCCACTAGTAATTGCATACACGAATCAACAAAGTTGATTCCTCGTGGCTTTTCTTTCTTAAAACTTCTTTGAGTAAAGAATATCCCACCACATAGCAAGTTCTTATGACTTCATTTCAATTCACAGTAACATCAACATCAAACCATTCTTTGCTTATTTTATTTGGCTGGAGTCGGAAGCATAATTATGAGAAAACTTTAAAGAGAAGATCTGAAGAATTTCAGAAATGTCCATATTTACCTGAATTCTAGAAATGTCCAAAATTTATCTTGGAATAAGTGCGTTTTGAGGGTTTGTTTAGGATTTGAGATATCGTGACTTTTAATCCATAGTTCTTGTGGGATGCAATGTGTATTTCTAGTTGTTGTGCTTTTTACTCAATTTTTTGTAGCACAACAGGCCTACATTTACTTGGAAGCAAATTTTTATCCCCAACTCTCCCATTTATACTTACATCTAGTAATATTGAGGGTTTTGAGTCAATTCAAACCAAAGCATAAAAGTCTGGGTCCAACCTAAACCAACTCAAATATTTCTAACCCAACCCAAACCAACCCATTTCGGTTCGATTTAGGTTTGGTTTAAATTTTATTATCAAAATATTTTTTATTTTAATAAATTTAATTATATCAAAATTATAATAATTATTAATTATTAAATTGACATTAAAATATGAAAAAAAAATAGAGGATAAAAAATAATTAATAATAAATTTTACAATAACTTCATCCTTAAATTAAAAGAATACTAGAAAATTAAAATAAATTTTAATCACGAGAATTATTATTTTCTCAATAAATGAGAACGTAAACTCTAATAATAAACTTCTACAAATATGACATCAATAAGTAAATTCAAAAAAGGAAAAAAGAAAAAAAATAGTATTATGAAGTATTAATCTTGTTATAGTACAAACTCTAACAATGTCCATACAAATCAAAATAAAATAAGACATCTCAACTCAAGTGTCAAAGCAATCCGTCATAATCATTCCCATATGCAGTATTTTAATTAAGAGATTCCACGATTAACTGAGTCTGCTCCTTCACCAACAAATATATAAATATTACATGAAAAATAAAAGTTTTTTTTTAAAAAAAAAACTGATTTTGAATTTTATTAGCTCAGATAAAAACAACAAATAAGATTTTACAATTTCAGCTGAGCACAATGAACGAACATACACTATTTGAGAATTTTGCGTCATGGTTTTAGAAAGGAGAAGTTGCAGGTTGAAAAGTAGTTATTTTGAATTCAGATCGGCAAATAATCCATTTATTTAATTCAAATTTATTTTTACATGTTGCTTTTCTTTTCTATCTGTTGACACTTGATCACGCTATGAACAATTTAATAGTGGGTTTTCACTTATTTGTTTTCATTTATTTCATTTGATAAGTTTAAGTGTTGGGATTTTGTCCACAACTCATGGTTAAACCATACCCAACTTATGATAAAATAGTTTTTATATAAAAGAGTTGAACTATTGGCACCCCTCTATAATCCTTATAAAACCCATCGCCTATTACAATGATATTAAATGACAAAATAAATATAATATACCATTGTATTTCTTTTTTCAACTCTTTATATCCATACAACTACACCAAAGTCTTTTATAATTTTTATTTCCTCACAAACAACTTTTTCTTGAGAAATTTACAAAACTTATTTTTAATTTTAAAAAATAAATAATTAAAAAAATAAATAATATCTAATTGAGTCTATTTAATTTACAAAACTTTCTAAACTTATTTTAAATCAAAAAAATAAATAATAGCTATTTAGGTCCATTTTAATTCTACTTAATTCATACATGTATGTGATTTTTTTGAGTAAAATATGTATGATTTAATAATTTAAAATTTTATTAAAACAATATTTATAATTAGAGTTGTTTGGAAGAAACTGGCTTTTTTTAAATTAAAAAAACTGAAAAAATAGAAAATGATATTTTGAGAATTAAAGTAAGTTTTGATAGAAAAAGGATTTGAAAAGAAAGTTAAGAGGGGTGCTAATAGTCCCACTCTATATAAAATCCACATCTAACCCATTTTTAATCATTTACCCAACTTAAACTATTTAATTTAGTTTGGGTTTAGGTAAACCCATGGGTTGTGGGTTTATGCCCACACCCAATTGTTAAAGCTGCTGGACTCTCGAAGTTGAGCTCAAGCACGGCAACCCAAACAAACCCAAGGTTCCCATATTTAATAATCTCATATCTCAATTCGCGGTTTGATGAACAACCCGAATCATCTGCAAACAGGTAGGAATAGGATTAGTAAGTGCTAAAACTATGGTCTTTGGCCTCACATGTTGAATTTCGTTTAGAAGATTCCAAGTCAGACATTGCATCTATATATTTCATACTGAGTTGACTTTGTTAATGAAACAGAGTTTAAGAGGGAGGAAAAAAAAAAAATGTTAAGACCTTGTGTTAATAGATTCGCGCCAGCTTGCAGGTGAAATCTTTGACCAATAATAATAATGATAATGATATTAAAAAAATCATCATCAATTCATCATCATTATTTTGTAGTTCATTGCCGAGCTACATGAACCAGATGTGCGAATGAGATTTAATTTATTTTTCAAACAGAGAGAGCTAGAAAAAATCCCAAATTTCAAAAGAACAAAACAAGAGAATACCAACTGCGGGAAAGAATTAATTTCTGGTGGTTTTTAATCAGAAATAAAGCGGGGTCAAAGCGTCAAAATGTCCAGATTAGCAGCAGTCTTTTTCAGTTGCTAATCTAGAACAAAGAAAGTCATCTCCGAGGCTGACATTATAAAAGTTGAACATTATGATTTTGAAAGAGTTAAATTCATCTGTTCATCAATCTCTGCATGGAGACAAATTTCTCGTTTTCAATTGCGACATTCATGAAAGACAGCGGCGACTGATGATGAAATGCTTTTGAATGACAAAATCTTCAACTGGCAATGCCTCAATTGTTAGTCTCTTCACATTTGCGGCTAGCGTATGCCATGTGCATGCATCTTCTTCTTCTTCTTCTTCTTTTTTTCTTTTTCAAATAATAATAAAATCAACCCAACAACTCTATAGAACATAGACTGAGTAATGCTAAGAATTCTAACTAAAATCCCAATAATTAACATTTGAGTATCAACTAATGTAATAATTTATCTGTAATTCACATAAGACAATTATTAATATTTATGATAGACGGGTGAAACCATAATTCATGAAAATTAATAAAAATTAATAATTAAAAAGACGTGACAGTTAAAAATAAAATGTTACATGTGACATCCTTGACATTGTCGTCACAAACAGTGCTTCCATGTTGTTTGATTATTAAGTTAAAAAAAAAATTGCTAAGTTAATATTTAAAATCCATTTTGGATAAGTTCAAAATGGCTTGAAATATCAAAGCACGTTTTGCAGGGAAATCTCTGAATCTATCAACATCAACACGAAAGGTAGAATGAACAACACGTGTTGTCCTTACGGGAAACAAGAATCAAAATCAGAAACTCGACTAAGATTTTCATGTTATTTGAAATTCTCTAATGAGAAATTTGTTGTCCTTCTTTGGGTAAATGACTCAAGCGATAACTTAATCAATTGATAATATAAATTAGAGATAAGCATAGATTTTTTATTTTTTTGATTCTCTATTCTATTGCCACAAGTTGCAAACTTTAAAAATCTGGCAAAAATTTTATATATAATTATCTATAAAGTCAGCAATCATGGCGGCGGTTTTGGTCTGTTGTGTTTGTTGAAATGACTATTTTGACAAAATATCCCGTATTTTGACAAAATCTTCACTCCAGTAAATCTTGGAAGGTTTTGGAGAATTAATAAAAATCTTTTCCAAATGGTTTGATCAAACTTAAAATACTATTATTAGGATCCTTGCTTTATGAGTTTGTGGTTGAATATGAGCTTCAATATCATACGACTATCAGTTTTACACAAATTTTTCATTTGTGAAATGTAATAAAAAATTTGTGGTCGTGTAATATTGAAGCTACACATAATTAATACGTTTTTGAATTTCTTGTAGTTCTCAATCTGACCTTTCGACTTTTTAACTCTTAAATATTTAAAAAATTCATCTTCCTTACAAAATACGAGTGAAATAAGGACATTCTTCTTTTGTAAGGAGTTATTTATCTTATGTATATACTTCATAGAATTTAATGTAATAATATAAGTCTCAAATTATGTATAACTTATTATAATTATCAGTGTGTGTAATGTCTATTATAATAATAGTTATTGTAAATGTCTGTGTAATTAAGTAATATGATGTTTAATCAGTATTAAAAAAAACTCTTAAAAAGATTACTTTACGGAAGCTTAAGACTATCATTGATATTGTTACCAGGCACGCAACTACACCTGTCTAAATATTATTAAAATTCACGGTATTTTGCTGGATAGCCTTGACCTTGAACATGTAGCATTTGATCTCATCAAACACTAAAATAGAATTCGTCAATGCATGTTTAGAAAAGGGCGGCATGCGATTCATTTACTTGGAAAATTTTTTACGGTAATCTTGAATAATTGACGAGGTCAAGTCTCTATATGAATAGGTGTGAAAGGATAAGAAATAAACATATATATATATATATAGAGAGAGATAGATAAAGAGAGAGAGAGAGAGAGAGAGAGAGAGAGAGAACAAGTAATTAGTCCGAAGTAAATAGATAATTAGAATTTAATTTTTATTTTTCGCCTTGCGGCTCCTTATGGCTTATATTTATAAACACTTACAAAAGCACTCCCAAATTGGGGATCAAGACTAACCCACTTACATATATTGAACCCAATACCATCTGAAATTCTTTGCCTAATAAAATGGAAAAATAATGAAAATAATCTGCTTCCTTTTTTTGGAATGTTAGGAAGGCTCTTCTGTACAATTAAGGTTTCCTTTTTGTACGCTAATAATCTTTAAAATCTTTTTACCTTTTGGCAAAGAAACAATGCTTCTTCTCACTTTCTTCTCTCTTTTGTGATGTGTTGTCTGTCTTTAGTTTATTTTCTTTTTATCTCTTCATCATCATTTTGGCTTTCCATAATTAGAAAGTTGCATGTTGTGAATTGTGATTTAGGACTTGTCCTTTGACTTTTGGGCTAATCTGATGGGCAATCCATTCATAGGAAGGGGAAAAGGGCCATATTGGATTCCAGTATTTGTGCCCACCACTGTCCATCTGCAAACAAAATAGCCCACGTCAGCAAGACAAGTACTCGAAACTAATTCCCCATTTATGGCAACTCAGAAAAAACTTTATCTAAACTATTGTAAGAATCAAATTTACCAACCTGTACTTTGTAGTTAGATGATGAAGAAGCACCAAAATTTCTAGCTTGGCTAACTCATTCCCTGGACATGAATGCGTCCCGTTCCCAAAAGGCATGAACGTATTTGGCTTTGGAGATACCTGTGGATTCAATACAGAATCAGTACATTGAACAACCAAAACCAAATCATTAATCAATAATAATTTATTTATTTTATTTGTTTTTGTTACCTCAAATCTCGAGGGGTCAAATTTTTCAGGGTCTGGGAAAATTTCTGGGCTGTGATGAATGTTTCTGAAAAGAGGCAAAACTTTCCACCCTTTTGGTATGAGGTACCCTGGAGAGATGAAAAGAAAAATGGGGTAAGATTATCAGCATACTGACAAATACATAGGCATAGGTAAGTGATAAATTTTTGTCAGAAATTTGAGATAACTGAAACCGACCTTCATATTCAACATCTTCCACAGCTTCTCTAAAAGTAAAAGATAAGATTGAAGCAACTCTGAGAGTCTCCTGAATGACTCTAGAAGTTATTGGCATCTTCCTTGTATCTGCCCAACTCAGAACTTCCTCCTCCCCACTCTTTTCTTTACTCTTTATTATCGCCTCTTGCTCTTCCTGCAAAGCCACCAGTATCAACAAAAAAAAAAAAAAACACCCATCAGCCATTTGCCATTATTAAACTATTATTTTCACATAATATATTAAAATTGAGATATTTTTCTAGGGAGCCAGGTTTGAAATTTCCTTACCGTGACAGCTTGTAGGACACCGGGGTTTTCGCCGAGGTATTTGACAATCCAAGTCAACACGCTTGCGGTGGTGTCACGGGCAGCGAAAATAACACCGATTATGTTATCTGCTATCTGCTCATCAGTAAGGCCTTCTTTGTCACCCATGAAAGATCCAAGCAAGTCATTGTGATCAAGCTTCATTTGTCTTCTTGTTGAGATGATTCTCGCCACAATTTGAGCCAATTCTTTTCTTGCTTTCATTGATTTGTGGAAGAGTGTTCCTGGAAGATTGATTGGCATTGAATTGTAACCCTTTTCAAGAATGTAATAGCACCTTTTCAGATCTTCTCTGTATAGCACTTCGTCTTTTCCAAATATTGAGAGCAGTGCAACATTGAAAGTATACTGCACAATAGCAGAAAAAGAAAGCAGAAAAAGGATAAATTTAGCTTTTGCAAACCCCAGAAGGGATACGGAGAAAAACAGGTGAATGAAACAGAGGACTCATGTTTTTGCTCTGTTTTGAATTTGGGAACTCACTGTTTTCATTTCTTGGTAAGTGTTGATCAACCTTCCCTGCCACGACTGGAGAGAATCTTTAGCTATGCATTCGATATCGGGGATGATGTTCTTGATGGCTTCGGGCGTGAAAGCGCGAAGAACAAGCTTCCTGAGCTTGGTATGATAGTCTCCTTGGTGAAAGAATATGGCTTGTTTCCCTAACATCCTTTCTTTGCTAGCTGGAAATGTTGGCTTGAAAAGATGAGCTCTTGTTACAAGCACAAATTTTGCAGCCTCCGGGCTCGAAATCATTACGCAAGGACATCCCAATATGTGAGTCTTGAAGATAGAACCATACCTATAAACCAAGAACAGGACCGCTTTAGTTATAGTCATACAAGAATTATTCAATATGCAACAGCAAGATGAACAAGAACTGGTTTTAATATTAACCTTTTCACTTTGGAGGCAAAGAACACATTTGGGTTTTGAGAATAGAGCTCAAAGGTTTCTCCAATATAAGGCCAGCCTAAGGTGCCTGGAGGGAGAGGCAAATTTCTTCCGTTTGAGGAAATGAACTTGAGAAGCAAATAAAAGCAGAGGACGAAGCAAATGGAAACAAATGGTAAGAGAAGCAAGAAAGTAGAATCCATGCTTGATATGTTTTTGTGCTTGAGAAGTAGAAGTAGTAGCAGTAGTGGTAGTTGAGTGGTGAAGGAGTTGTGTGAGGAAAACAAGTGAACAAACAAGGGTATATATAGGATTTTTTGGGTTACAAAAAAGGAAGAAAGAGAGAAGCTGAGAAAGTGCTTTTCAAAAAATACAGCTTGAATCCCACACACGGAATCTCCCTCCAGCTCATTCATGTCTTCGGCGATTTACATATTTCTGCTAGCTAATTTCAATTTTCATTTTTTTTTTCTTTTTTCAAGAGCGAGGAACCACGTGTCAAGAAGCTTGCGAAGAGCACTTTTGGGTGAGGAGAGTTTTGAGACTTTGACCAAAAAGACTCAAAATTGGCCCTTAAGCAAAGATAAAAGGGGAGTTAGAGACTTCAATTTTGCTCCATCCGTACTCTTCGCCTTTTTAACTATTGCTTTCTACAGCATTAGTTAATTTAGTATGCACATACGTTCAATCATCTACGTAATTTTTTTTCGCCAATTCCTAGTTGTGTTGCTACTTTATGAGTCTTCATTAATATTAATTAATTTGATTAATAAGTTAATCTAGATGCGACAATCTAAAATTTAATGAATTTGAATGCGAAAATTTTTAAAAATTAATGAAATTGCACGTTATCGTGTAATTTGAAATAGATGGGAGTTGATGCTTTTTATTTGTTTATCTTGTCTCTGTAGACAATGTGATGGCAAGCAAGATGTTTTAACGATACAACGAGCAATGAGTTCAAGTTGATGGGTTTTGTTAGCACATCAAAACCCTCCACATTGACCAATCAAGTGTGGGACATATGGCAAAATTACAAGTATCTAGTTTGTAGATAAAACATGGGACCTTTCATTAAGTTCTAGGCCTGCCTTAAGACTAATTGGTTCAATGTGAGAAAAGTCTTCAAACTTCAAACGGTCAAGATCGTATCATTTCAGCTTTTAATAAAATCATATGATTTTTTTTTTTATATGTTTCTCATAATTTGTAGAATTTCTGGCACTTTCAGCCAAAAAAAAAAAATCACAAATTAATTTTTTTATTATCAAATTATCAATTACAAAAAAAAATCTCCGTGTTGAATCCACCTTAGATTTCATAAATACTAATTTTATCTCAAAAGAGAAAAGGAACTTTCAATTATAAATTATAACTCTTTTCCTTTGAAAAAAACAAAATTAAGCACTAATTATTTATTTATTTGGAACATCTCAAGTGAGTGGATGAAGACATAACAAACCTCACTGGTAAATTTTGTATCAGTCAAATATTATTTCACAAACCAAATAGTGATAGTGTGATACCCATTATCTTATTCTTCTTCTTCTTCTTTTATTCTTCATTCTTTTTCTTTTTTTTTCATTTTTGATAAATAGCAAGTGATCACATCTACTTCATTATGTGATTACGATAATTATGCAAATCCAAATGTAAGCTAATTAGTCGAAATCATAAGACTTGATGGCGACTAATAACTAAAGTTTTAATCAGTGTGTTTTATCCATGACTTGTTTGCAAAATGTGACATGTGTTTCATACAATGTGCATGTTCATCTAATTTGTGTACCCCTAATTTGTTAGTTACATCATATGAATTATAAACAGAAATATTTTCACAAAAAAAGTGTTTTTATTGTCCTATTTTCTCAACAAATATTTTCACATATTTATTGTGAACTTTACCACACATTGATTACATTTTTTTTCAGAAAAAAAAAATTAGGGCACCAAAATATTTTGATGTGTATCGGGCTAAAATATACTCCAAAAGCAATTTTTAGAAATTTCGTTTAAAAATGGCCTAATTCGATATACCTCATACTTAAAAATGTAATATAACTTGTAAAGAATCAAGTAATCTTAGAGGAAATATACCAATATTTGTTCATTACAGCGCTCAAAAATCATCTTTAAATATATATATCCTTCCCCCACCCAAAAGGAAGAAAAAGAGTTTTACTTGCTTTGTATTTGGTCTTATTCTGTACTGTGTACGTACGAAAACATATTTAGACTTCCAATAAGATATTGAATCATACAAATAGATAAGGTGACCAAAGTAATATAAAACGCTTCACATATGACATATATATGAGAGGAAATGTAACGCCAATACAAAAAAGTAAGATATATTAATTAAATACATTTGCAGACTACGAATATGAAATATGAGCAGAGGAAGAAGAAAGAAAGTTACAACAAATATTCAAACAAATGATGAAAGAATGATGCACAAACCTTTACGCATTAATGAAGAGGAAAGTGTCAAGACAATCGATATTTGGCTATGCAACATTTATGAGCCCAAAAAGTTAGGATGCTACTACTACGCAATGCATTAATAAAAATTATTAATTGAATACGTAGAAGAAATGAGACAATAATTATTAAATAGATATAATAATAATAATAATAATAAGGGTTATTATCATTTTATTATCTTAGGAATTATCAAATATCAAATAATTATAAGAAGTATTGTCTTCTATCAATTTACTACTATATCTTTTTAAAAATATCATTTTACTACTTTTCCGTTACAATTGTTAGTTGACCATTAGTTGACTAACACAATACTAAATTTACCCTTCATGATTAAAAAAATAATAAGATAAATTTGTAATTCATATATCATAATTATAGCAAAAAAAATTATATTGGTATTTTATATCCATTTTAATAAATATATTACAAATTTATTTTATAAATAACCTTCAAATATTTTTTTTTAATCATGAAGGGTGAAATTGGTATTTTGTTAGTCAACTAACTCAATAACTAATGATCAACTAATGGTCAACTAACAGTTGTAAAGGAAAAGTAGTAAAATGATATTTTTATAAAGATATAGTGGTAAAATGATAGGAGACAATACTTTGCGATCACTGATATTTGTGATTTAAAAGTAGTAAAATGATAATAGCTCTAATAATAATAATAATGTGGGCTCGAAAATTTTGGAATGTAGGAGGTGAACAGTAATCTACTGCATATATCTCATAAATACATACGTCCAAGATTAGTATGGAGGCAAGTATTTATTTCCATCTTTAAATAAAGAAATGGTTTTCTTATTTAAGTATGCATCACGTATATCAGACTTTTAGGTATTAAAGTTTTCCCCAACTAGAATTGTTGGATTTTTTCGTTATCAAATAATTTCATGAAAAAGAAGTCATTCAAAAACCGATGTAAAAGCATCTTATGTGAATATTGATTACATATATATCTAATTTTGTAGTTTTATCTTCTTTCATGCAAACGCCTACATATTTTAAGGTATAGATTTGACTTTCATATCATTCTTTAATACTCGTACATTATTGTCTACAATCAAATTGTCATTAATTTAAATTAAAAAAAAATGGATATCGACACCTGGTAACTAATACCGACTTTGATAATATTTTCTTAAGGGTTTCTCTTACTCTTCAATGAAGCTTACATTATGTAATCAAATGTGTGTATAATAAATTATGTTTAACAATGTCAAAAACCTCTTAAATATATCGTTTATTTTATTAAAAAACAATTAAAATTTGGATACATGTTCAATCATAAGTGGGCGATGAACTTGTCTTGGGAGCATGCTTCATCATGTCCAAACATTTTTTTTGAAGCACCAAACTTGCTGACTTAATTTACAAATCAAACATTGCTTTCAAAGAATCCAATTTTAGTCGATTGACTTTTCTCTTGCTAATCATAATTAATCATAAGAAAAAAAAATATAGTCAACTTCTCCTGTGCAGATCTCCAAAGGCTCCATGCATGCATTGATTTATCACAACCCCAAATTAAACGAAGTATAACTATAATTTTCTTTTTAATATTGTCCTTCATATTATTCATAAATAGAGAAGCTAGTTAATATTATTACAAGAAATCTCTAACCAATCTTAATCCTGAAATGAAAAAGAAAAATTCATGTACTTTTAGGTATAAAGAGACTATTTATTAATATTACTACACATATAAAAGTGCTAATTGTAATGAAATGATTTATTCACTAATCCAGTGATTCAGAGTTACACATAGATAGCGAAAGATTTAAATTTACTTGTATGGTTGTACAGAAGCATGCAATTTAAAAGTTATCATTGCAAAAGCAAAATACCTAACCCATTATACCATTACCAAGAAATTTAATCCTAGAAATTTTCTATAAAGATACGAATATACATTAATTTACATCAGATCAATTTTGTTGAATTATAAATTGGCGCTTGGCCTTTTATCTATGGTCGGGCGACTAAGCACCTAATTAACAAGAATCAAAGAGTATAATGCAAATAATATATAATCCACGTGCCCGTAATTAGTTGATTTTGCATGAAAGTCTCCAAATATTTAATTTCAGGTTATAAGGATAATACTAATTAAACTATGCTGGCAATACAAATGTTGCTTTTTAACAAATTAATGAAAATAAGGTGTGATTGGTAAAGATAAAGCTTTATTTAATTAATAACATAGTAGTCATGCGAAAAATAATATCATATATTCAGTGAATTTATATATATATAATAATCGATTGGAATCCAAATTCGATTTTACCTTCTCTTGTGTATATATAAAAAATCTGAATTGGTACGACTGCTCCAAGAAAATATTTACAAGTAGATTCTATGATTACAATTATTGATTTATGTTACAAAAGCAAAAAGTAATTGCGATTTTCTTTGAAAAAAAATTGTCTAATTAATTAGTCCTATTACTCCAATATATATACGTATCTAACCAAACATTTAGTTCAACCAAAACTCTTCTTTATATATATATGTATCCCAACATTTTCACCTGTTTATTTTATATGTTAATTAAGTAGTTCCGTAATTATCAAAATCTTAGCTTTTTGAGTTAAGGTAATGCTTGTTTTTAGATCTAAAATTTAAATGGGTCTGAATTTTTCTAAAGTTTGAATGGGTCTGATTACGAAAATATGAATTACATGTTTGTTTTTCTTTTTTAAATATATGAATATAAGTGGCATCTTGTTTGTTTTCACAATAAAAAACATCTTAAATTTGGTTATTTGACATTTATGTCATTGTAACTTAAAACAAAAAATGATTAAATTTTATAGTTTAGGAAATAAATTATTTTACAGAGATAGTTTTGGAATATAATATTTACTTGTCATTTATATTTTTTTCCATTCAGATAAAAGTCACAAAAGTTTACTTTTTCTATTCATATGTAAATGTCTGAAAATCGGATATAAGTTCTAAAAAATAAACAAGCATATTTTAAAAAATATCTGAAATTAATAAAATTTCAGATTTCAGACATTTAACAATAACTTCTAATAAAAAGGTTTAATTTCGTCACCCTTCTTATTTATGAAATTAATAAATAAGTTCATATGTTTTAAATTATTTAATAATTTATTTCTTGTTAAGAAAGTAGGACGATAAACTTTTCAGTCAAATTAGGTATAAGATTTATTTCTTAAAATCTATCTGTTACTTTATTCTGTAAAATCTTCGCTTTTACCATTTAATCTCTTACAGTTTTTGTATTATTATTTTATCATTCTTTTGAAGTCCGAACTTGCATAGAAAAATTTCATCACACCCACAAAACATCCATTTTTTTTTCATAGAGTTTTGACTCAATGCAAAATTATGAGACTATCAAGAAATAAGTGGTAAACCTTGAAAACTATAGGGGAAAGTACATACTCATATCAATCTCATATAGTGTTCGTGGAATAGAGGGTAATGAAACAATAGATGTAGCTAAAGATTATTGACTAGTTAATAAAAGATTCCTAATTACAAACATCCTAGTAATTAATTTTACATATGAAAGAGAATAATTTGAATTCAATTGGAAGTTTGAGACGGAGTTTGATCGATGGATGAATGACAAATGAATGAATCATGAATGAATCATGAATGAATGACAGTAATTAAGCTTCTCTTTCTCCTGTACACATGAGATATATAACTCATCTAAAAAAAAATTAAAATAGAGAAGTACATGAAAAATAAAAATCAAAGATGGAAACAGAAGTGGACCCCCAATGCCATTTCCATGCAGCAGCATGCACCAACTTGCTGTCAAGATTGTGGCAGAAAAATAATTGATCAAGGGAACTGGTACAACAGCAACAGACGCCAGTACGTAGTAAAATCCACCATTCTGTATCTATCCATATATCCCATGCATAATAATTGAACTACAAGATTTATATTAGCACTCCAATGATACAGTAAACTGGGGAGAATGACTCTTTGACCTTGAAGCTTTTGGCTCAGGCAAATGTTTGTTTAGTTTTATATTTTGATTTAAATTTATATTTAAAAAAATATTTTAAAACACTCTTGTTGAAATATCATTTAACTATATTATTTACTCCCTTTTAATATCATTTAACAATGAAAATGTCTTCTTTCTTTCCTCCTCAGGATGTGTGTGTGTGTGTTTTTTTTTTCTTCTGGCAAAGATTTTGACTTCAAAAATTCTGAATTTAATATGAGAAAAGTAACATTCTCCCATTAATATGATGTACCAGCTGCAACATCACATTATTCACCAAGTGATAATGATGATTATTTGGTGTCGACGTCTACACATTAAACAATTATGTGCAGCGCTATGTAATCTGAAATTCAATTATGTGCAATGGCATTGGAGCAAGTTTATCTTTTAGCAGCAGAGTGGACGCCCATATATTAAATTTTTAAAGTTTCGAATACATGGAGACCACAGTTATACGATATTACAGTTAGATTCAACCGTTAGATCTAATTAATAATTATTTTTTCTCTAAATTCAATGATTAGACAGAATTATAATACCGTACAAATGTAATACTACAATTCTATCCTACATGGAGAGCAATGAATCATGCCACATAAATCGAAGCAGAATTACATGACATATCGTCCGCAAAAACCGTGTATTAACTGTGTGCAAACTGCAAAGCATGTACGTGCATGCACGTACAGAAGGGTCCCCCCATTTCTGTGTCCCATCGAAATCTCATAATCATTCATCATCGTCGACCTCGTCGTCGTCGTTTTGCTCTAAGAATTGATGTGACAAATGACACAGAGGACTGCTTCTTGTTGAAACTTTAAAACATTGCGCTCTTGTTATGGTTGTGTTCCCAAGCATATGGTTTTGGGTCCACGCGCTTATAAAATTTTCATGGGGTCCGCGGTCTTCACTCATTTACAGGACCATTAGACACTATTCAATATTCATCGTCCCTCCCCCGCCCTTGTCTCCATCCTCCAGTGTATATCCATAATGTACTTTGACCAATTGCTCACACTGTATTAGTGCTCTATTGATAATATTCCCTTTGATTATATATACGTACTTGCATATGCCCTTTTAATTAATTATGAAAATAAGAGAGTTTAAGGTGGCACAAGAAAAATATTGAGGTTATAATATTGAAGTTATCAATGTTTGCACTTTCATTTGTTTAACTTTTTTGTTTTTACCATATATATCATCTCTCAATCTATATATATATATATTCTTTCTTTAATGTGGATGGCCATATTCTTTAAAATACAAGTGCACTGTATATATTATCTTCACCAGAGAATGATAGAACCCGGAAGGCTTCCAGCCACTAAAAAAAAGTTATGTTGATTTATAAATATTTCAATTTAAAAGGAAAAAATGAATTTATAATACGGTCTAAAATATTTTAAAAACCACAATTTACTCTAATAATTTCTCTTATTTTGTAGATTTTGCTGGCCAATTTTTCACCCCTGAACATTTTGGCCACCATAACTTAATAAAAGGCCATTTGATTGTTAATCATAATTATTAGAAAATTTAATGGTGTAATTACCTTAATAGAAAGTTTTATGAAAGGTATATAAAATAAATGGAAGTAATTATTTTTTAAACTATTGCTATTTTTTTTATAAGAAAACTATTGCTACTTTATACAACTTAAACATCTATTGTGTTTCTAAAAGTTTAAAATAGGAGTTTATCTAATATGGCCAATTAGCTAAAATTTTTAAATCTTTCGATCATAAGCCCTGCTTCAATTACAGCTAGAGGGCCATAGGAAAAAAAAAAGGAAAAAAAATCTAAATGAGCTTATGACAATCGAAAAAAAAAGAGAGTTGGCTTGTCACTTGTGGAAGAGCTCTTTTAAACCTTTTTTTTCTTTTTGGGAAGAATATGTTTCTGCATGCCTATTCTAAGAATATCAATGCTTTTCTAAATTCTCAATCTTTTTTGTAGCGATATACACTTAACAAACTATTTAGGAATATTTAATGGCAGTGATCACGGACGATGAAACAGATACTTTAAGTCACGATCTAAAAAAGGGGGAAAAAATAAAAATAAAAACTAATAAAACACTCAATCATCCACGTAATGATCAGTTCATCAAATATGCGATCTATTTTGCGTCTCATTTCAAGAAACTACTAGCAATGATTAGTTCATCAAAGATGCGATTTTATTTTCATGGATTGGAATAATTTTTCTTTTATTTCATCAGTTTAATGTCATAAGAAATCCTTATTAACCCATTTTTTGCGATTTTCTCACTTAAAACTACATCTCTGCATAGGTCATCATTTGATGAACACAACAAGAAGTGGTGCATTTTAAACCAATTTGTCCATCGTTTTCAAATTGTAAAGTGCACCACATTCTTATCGAAATTGTAATTTTCTTGTTGAAAAAAAAAAAGAAAAAATAATTGGAGAACGAAATCCTACACAACCCTTCAGCCGTAAAATGACAATAGCTAGCATGTGATAAATTGATAGCGCTTTCCAATAATTCTGCCTAGGGACTAGGTGTCAATTATATGTAGTTGATGTGGCATGAAACTGTGGCAGCTCCACAATGATATCATAAACTCAAGTTGAAAGGAATAACAGCCCCCCACCCACCAAAAACAAAAAAAGAAAAAAAAATTAGCAATTCCCACTTCTTTAATTTTTTAAGGGACCTGAAAAATGAAATTTAAAAATGGCGATGTTTTATATTGTTTTGTAGTAAAATAATGTTGTATTGCTTTGTTTTACTTGAAAAAAAAAAAGAAGAAGAGAAAATCAAAATTATATAGCTCTAATATGTATTTAGTAAAATACAGACACATATCCATGGGAAAAGACATTTGCTTACAAATGGGAGCATAATATATGTAAACACGTGTCACGATTTCATAGTAATTTGATAAAAATTAATGATGTAAGGATGTGACGGAAATTTTATTAACTACATGATTTGAGAGTTGTTAATTGATAGTCGACCTTGGAGGGGTCAAACTGTCCCAATGCAGTTTATAGCGTGCTGGCTCCTTTACATCATAGCTGTGAAGATAAGATTTTCTTAATTAACAATTAAAATTATGTATTTTATTCATAATAGCTTCGCCCTCCATCCATGCCTCCTAGTCCTAGGTTTCTAATTAATTAAATTACAATTTTAGAATATGCAACAAGTAAGGAACTGGGCTGTTTGTTATGTGTGCAAGGAAGCTTTATTTAATTTCTTCTTAAAGTTGCATACAGATCTGCGCGAATTGTATTATTGAACACAAAAATTATTTTTGTACCAATTTGTTTGTTAGGGTGCAACACAAATCAAATGCTTTTAATTGGTTTACATAATTAATTTGTGGTATTTGTTCATGAGGCTCTCCATGTAATTTACGGTCAAAAGGACGGTAAAGCTGTGAGAAAATTAATTTTGGCATTTTTGAGATTTTAACCAAAATCTTGAAATACAAATAAATTCTTCATATGAAGAAAATAATTAAATGGCTTTGTGATTGAATTGATTAATTTGGTGCCGACATTGTTTTTTTCAATAATTTAATCCACGAAAGTCTAGTTAAGAGACTTTTTAGATTTGACAACAATATAAGTCTGAAAAGGATAATGAAATTGTCTGACAATCTCGCCCCATCATAAGTTAAAATATCTCAATGACTAGTAAATGGTCGGCTAGTTTCTTTAGTTTAAGCAAATTACTTTGTTAATTCTTATATTTTAAAAGATTGCTCAAAATATTTTTGTTACATATTTTGTTTCAGTTGAAATCTATTTAAATTATCATCTGTCGTATTATTAGATTTGTTTAAATTTTTAAGTTACTCTATCATAGGAAAACATTGTTTTATCGTTAAATAGCAATTAAATCAAGATCAAACCACTAAGAAAGTAATGATAAAGATGTTTTAAGTAATTTTTTTAAAAAAAAATACATGAACTAGATGGGTGATTGACTAAGACTATGGAGAACTAATTAAAGGAACTTTCGCCGCTTGTATTCGTCAAAACAATGGAATCGATTTGAGACAAAACAGCTAAAGAATATTACAGCATAAAGGAAGAGTGGCATACCCCTATGCATCCTCACGTACATTAATTATCTCCCTAGGAGCACAATCCCACCATGTGAATTAGTATTACAAATGCACAGTAGCCAATTTATCAGCAACTGAAATAGGCCCTGAGGTTAATGTTTATTCGTTCACTGATAACATTTCTTGACCTTAAGGCAAGTGGTCACGCAAATACCCAAAATTTTTTTTTTTTTATAATCTATAGTCGAAGGCTATGTGACAATTAAAATTACTCCCGGTACAAAATAAATTAAGTTTATGCTAAGCTACAGCTAGTATAATTTACAACTCACACAAAATTCATGTGGACCCTACGGCCTGTTCACTACCGTTCATATATTTTAAATTGACTGTAAGTTACAGCCGACTGCAATTTAACAATTGTCAATAAATGAATATAAAACACTGAATGCTCCTTGGTAGAGCAAAACTATTTAAAAAAATTATGTGAATGAAACGATTTTTGATTTATGCATATATTTACGTAAATTTTACATACCAAATTTGATGTGATGGACTGTCATCATCTTTCTAATGTAGTTGAAAATCTGCAAATAAGACTAATTTCTTAATACATGCCCAGTTGCATGTAACCTAACCATATGAGAAGTAAAATAAATAATACATCAAAGGACCCTCAGGACAATGATAATGACTTTTTTGGAAAGGTTAATGGAACCGGTGCAATTCGGTAATAAATTATACTCATCATTATTTTAATTTTGCTTTTGGAAAGTTTGTTAATTATTTCTTTATATAGATATGGTTGTTAGTTGGCCATAGCATGGTTTATACAACGACAATTCTTAAGTATCTTACTGAGTATAAAATTAATTAAAGCCACATATAATTGTGCTTAATAGCATACAAAAATCAATATCACTTTTCATTATTAGGTGAGAGAAAATTGGAGCCAGCTATCAATTGTGTTTTTTTTTTGGAGGATATAGAGAGAAAGACGTGGGCCACTAGTCGTTTAAAAGTTGTGACAAATTGAAATGGACATTCACTTACGCTTAGAGACGTTTCGTAGCAAATTGTTTGGATAATACTCATGGGATTTCCATAATAGCATTTTTTTTTAATAAAGAATTAAAAAAGATTAACTATGATTAAAGACAAGATTCTCTTCCCCTCTTTAGCAAGTTCATGGATCCACCGCAATTCAAAATCAAAACGTCATAATTCCTGCTTTAAACTTTTTTTTTCCAATTAAACAATCTTTCTTTTGTCATTATACACACACACACACATATACATACATGCTACACGAAATTGCTGGGCTACTATGCATTGCAACTAGCAAGTTGCCCAACGATGAAAAAAGTCGCTGATGGGACGATTTTAATATGATCATTTTAAATTAATCATGTCACATGTTACATATAAAATTAGTGATTTTTTATCTATCTAACCTTCAGATGGAATGGGAAACTTAACAAAAAAAGTCAAATTTTAATTCAATTAAGATGGAATGTTACATATAAAATTAGTGATTTTTTATCTAACCTAGAGAGGGAAACTTAACAAGCAAATTCAATTCAATAAGATGGAATGCTTGAATCTAACCAGAGCTACAGAAACACCAACCCACGAAGTCTCTTTGAACGATTTTATTTATTATTATTATTTTTTTTTTTTGAGGTCCGTTTTACCATTGAAAGAAGAATACAAACGTAGTATCAATTCCATCTGCTCCGCCAATTACTACGAATAGAAAGTTTTTGTTGACTCGATGCCAAGTGAGAAAAATTAGATGACTTTGACTGGAATCGTTCCACGTTCTCTCAATTATTATGAAATACAATGCCACCAGTATCTCTTTGTAAACATCAAGAACAGATACAACAAACAATGCATTAGAAGTGGAATTCCCTTGGACTATCTGTAAGGTCTCAACATGTACGAGATCAATCCATCAATATAGTCCATCCAATTAAGATCTCAACATGTAGGAGATCAATCCATCAATATAGTCCATCCAATTTGCACCATCACTTTCGGAATTTTGATAATTTTCAGTCAAAATTGATTTGATGATTAAAAGGCGCATGCGAGGCGAAATTATTATAATTGCTTTTTGGTAAATTATGTTCAAAAAACAAATTTAAATGAGTTTAGAAACTCTTCACCCTTTCAAAAAATTATTTCTGTTTTTTAATTATCAATAATTACTATCAAATAGTGATGGACACTACACGTCATGTCAAGTACAAAATCTAATAAACCGTACTAAACATAATATTAGTCTTTTTTTTTCTTTTTCCTTAGAAAGAAGTAATTTAATTAAGCATCTACTTATAATAAATGAGATCAGCAGAGTGACTGAACTAAAATGAATTGTCAACTGTCGTAAACAGTGAATACAGAATATGATAGACTATTATGATCTTAACTCTGGAGTCAAAATACAAATTTAAATAATCTTTGAAATTTATGAAGTCAAAATACACCTAACATAATGTATAGATGCAAACTTAACGACATGATAACCCATAATCAATCTTTTGAATTTGACATCATGAAAGATATTATAAACTAATGCCCTATACAAATATATTAAGAAATAGATAGTCATGCTACGATTTCAATTAAAGCATTTAATGCCCGTAAACTCTTACGTATACATAATGATATATGTGTATGTATATAACCTATGGGCCAAATAAAAACCACTAAAACAAAACCAGGGTCGATGATCAAATGAGTAGTCTCCATGCAAGTTGCTAGTTTTGGTTGGAATCACATAAGTTTCAACTTTTGAAGCCTCCAGCTCCCCCTCGCTCGATCCTTGTCTCTTTTGGCCACATCATCAATTATTAATTATTGTAAAAAATGCCGCCTATGTGCTGATGTGCATTTTTATATCGGTTAATTAATTATCATATTGGGTATTATTACTGTATATCCACATTATATGTTCTTTAATTATTCTAAATGAGACAATATGAGATGGGATGGGAACAAGAAACCAAAAAACAAATCATATCACCCATTCCTGCCCCACTTCGACATGTTTTCCTTTATGCTTCAATGTCATTGATTGCAACGTCTATGGTGGATGCCACTCTTGCTCCAAAACCACCTTTTTTTTTTAATGATAATACAATACGTAAGGCTTTTTGTTTTCTATGTACCGATGAGAATCACACGACGAGATCTGAAAATTTAATTTATTGGGTGTAAAATTATAATAAAAATTAATAATTTGTGAACTTAACTATAATATTAAATTTTTTTAATAATTTAATCACGATTAAATAAAATTTTCTTAAAGGACAAGTGTCACGTCGATCCACCCCTGTATGAAGATCAGTTTTAATTATAATACATAATATACTAATTTAGTAAGAATCAAAATTAGTGTGTGGTAAAATATTTTAGGTGTTATTATGATTAGCAAGATTTTCATATTATCGCATCATGTTAATAATGGCAGAATCAAAACATTAAACCTGGGGCCATTTGTTGAAATAAAAATTTTGTTTAGGTCAAAATATAATAAAGATTGATTTAGAGAGGTTGCATGGATAAAACATTTGGGGTCATTGTAGAATGAGCAATGAATCAAACTATAAATACGGCTAATTTTAATGTCCGATTCATTAAAAAGAATAACCTTTTTATACTGAAATTAAAAATTTTCAGGGCTGCAGTCTGGGGGTGGGCCTCCCTTACAGTCCCCTCGTTTTTTTTTTAGAATTACTAATATTATAATTAAAGAATTATTGATATTTGTAATCATATAATTTTTAAAAATATTTTACATTAAATTTGTAAAGACAATTTAAATTTTTTATTCCCATTAATATTCGAAGAATATTTGTTCAGTTCTTAATTCGGTGTTGCGTGAAAATCTAGGAAAATTAAGGTATTTTAACTTTTTAATAAATATATTTTCCTTGCATAAAAATTGAACTTTGCGCCACTAATCATAAATTAATAATTATGATTGCTAAAGATCATCAATTTAAACATTTTCTTTTTGGATTCTTCCTCGGTATAATTTCAAAAGATATTTTTAAAATTTGTGGGCGAATGTAAGAAAAGGAAAGCACACTGACTTCACTCTCTAATTAATATTCTTTAATGGTAAAATAATTAGAATTTTTTTAGTTGTTAGGTAAAATAATTATAATTTTTTTTAATTGTTTGATACTATCATAATTTGGGATATATTAGTAGTCTAATGACTAGGTACATGCACTTGTATTATGGCTTAGAGATCTACGAAGCATTAGTTCAGAAATCCACTCCATTAATATTTGGGAAGAAATTCACCCGAGTCCACAATTTTAGGATAGAGATTGAAGAGAAGTACTCCTGCAAGTGCAAGGCTTCAAACTGACGCCCGCACCATATGAGGCACGAGTTCCATTGATTTACAAGCTTCGTGGCAATTTCATTTACATATCAAAATGGCGATCCACATGCAAGAATGCGCCATCTATCATCTTCATCCTGTAAACTTTCAATCGATCATTATAACTAATGTAACGAACTAACCATATTTTTGACTTGTAATTACAATATTTTTTGGAAAGCAAGTTGAAAATTTTAATTAAATTTTCTCATGCATGCCATCAAGAACCATGCAACGGTGAACACGTGCCCCGGTTTTGTTCGAAGTACACATGCACGTACGTAATGTCAACTATGTGCATACGTAGAATAATAAAAATATTAAGAAAAGGATTACGTAAAATGGAAGCGTAATTAATAAAATGATTTGATACTCGCTAATGGTAGTTAAGTAGTGAATCAATTAAGAGGGCATCAAGTTCGGTAAATCGTACTGTACGAGTGGTATTCGAGGAAGCATCGATCCATGCATACGCCGCTGACGCTGAGGTACAAGTAATTGTTAATTATTTCTTATTAAACCAAATTAAAATTCGAATGAGATAAGTCAAAAGGAGACAAAGGCGCCAGTTGTATGCAGGGCTTTGACAGTCAATTAATTAAACTATAATTAATTTCTTAATTAATCATTCTGAGTATTAAAAAGCTTTCGTTCGTTAAAATGATTTTATGTTAAACAATTTGGGGTGTGAGTCAGACTTGACTGGATTTGAGTTTTAGAAGTGAAAAAAGTTTGACGATAACAACAAAAAATCTATTAAACCATGTCCTTTAGTGTGTTTTTTTTTTCTAATAATATTTTAATTAAATTTATTTATTGTGTTTTTGTATCATATTTGCTTGTGAATGACTTCAGTGCCACCCAATACTTGACACGGGGAAGGTGCTTGTGGGGAATATTGAGAGATTTGGTGTGTGTACTATAATTTTATAATACAGTTTGCAAATTTTGTTAAATTAAATTAAATGAGAAAATAAAAATGCTATATAGGATTAGCATATTGCAGGAGTTATGGTGTTAGATCCTAGATGGTAATTATGAGATGATTATGATGATGATGATGATGATATGTGTAGATTTATGACGTTAAATCCTAACTAATACTCAATTATTATATCTTTTTGATATATATAGCACAACAATCGAGTCAATGTCGATAGGTGTGACGTTTAAAGAAAAGAAAATTCAACTAAGATCACATATTGAAAGGGTCGTTGATTGAAATCAATAAATGAGATTGTTGCACATATGCCAAATAGAAAGGGTCATTCAAAGAAATCAATATATATATATATATATAATCGCATAACAAAAGAAAAAAGCTAAAAGAATAACAATTTATTTATTTATTTTTTAAAATTACATTATAATCATTATTCCACCATATTTACAGTAAAAAAAAATGTGTCAAAACATTTTATACCAACTTTATGATTGTGTAGTTTGAATAATTAGACTAAGGTAGCGTTTGTTTTTTTGTCTGAAATCTAAATGGGTCTGAATTTTTTTAAAGTCTAAATGGGTCTGAATATGAAAATCTGAATGACATGTTTGTTTTTCTTTTTTAAATATCTGAATTTAAGTAGCGTCTTGTTTGTTTTTATAATAAAAAACATCTTAAATTTGGTTATTTGACATTCATGTTCTTGTAAATTAAAACAAACAGGGGGATTAGATTTTATAGTTTAGGAAATAAGTTATTTTACAGAGATATTTTTGGAATATAATATTTACTTGTCATTCAGACCTTTTTCCATTCAGATAAAAGTCACAAAAGTTTACTTTTTCTATTCAGATATAAATGTCTGAAAATCGATAAGTTTCTAAAAACAAACAAGCATATTTTAAAAAATGTCTGAAATTAATAAAATTTCAGACTTCAGACATTTAACAAACAACCTCTAAGAATGAGTTGGATCTACTTTTAAATATTACGATAAAAGTCAACTCATACTAATATACATAGAAGGGAACCTGAAACATTACAACATCTTAGGTGCATTTAGATTATGTTGCTCATTTGATTAAAGAAGAAAACGAAAAAGAAAGTCTTTGAATGAAGATTCACCCCACTTCGGATTTCAAACGAAAATCGTTTTCAGAATCAAATTTCAAAAGTATTTGTTTCCACCCAACCTAGGTACAATGTAGGGGTTGAACATTAATTTTATAATTTTCTATGTACGAGTCAAATTTTATATTTAGTAAGCTGATTGAATTATTAAAAGTCTGAGGTTTTATTGAATTTAGTTTTGAGTTTTAGTATTAGTTCTTCCCAGTTGCAAATATTGACTTTTGAGTTTCCAAAATATCATCCTTTAGGATATAATTAACACATTTTCTTAATCCTTTCATGTTGTTGATATGTCGAACCTCATTATCTTATTAAATGAAATTTTAAAAAAATGCTATGCCATGCATATCTTTTTCTACCATAGTTTATTATATATTTTATTAAGAAAAAATGTAGGTCTGTTATAGAGATTTTGTGGTTAAACTACTTAGCAGTAGATAAAATTCTCAATTATAGAAGGTACATACATTTTATCAAACCCTGTTCTGTTTATTTTGATGTCCTGTAAAATCTGATATTACACGATTAATCCCCTGGGCATAGCTCGGCTGCTGGCGAATATGTTTTGCGTCTAGTCACTTAAGTTCAAGTAATGATAGAGAACAAGATTGATATTTTTTGGACAAGAACTATCATTTCTATTGAAATCTTAAAAAAAAAAAAAAAATCTACGCACTGTGATATTCACTAAAAAAAAAAAAAACATCTACGATAAACTAATATTTTATATTCGACTAGTTATGTTGTAATTTACAAAAATTATTGTAATTGAATAATTACATTATAAGGATTGTTAAATAGTTAGCTGGGACTATTAACAACTTTATACAGGCAATTCAAGTTGAAGTTGAGGTTCCATACAACTCAAAATTCTATCGGCGATGCTGCTCATATTGGGTCTAGCTTCACAATTTTCAACAAGAGCGGAATTTGCTATATCAACCAACACTCTTAATTGCTCCATATTTGCATCTCCATTGAGTTTTGGATCCAACATTTGAGCCCAAACCTCCACATTTTTATTTCTCCTACACTCTTCAGTCCATTCGGCTAGCGTTACTGAACCTTGAATTGATTTTAGCCCTGTAATTAGCTCAAGAAGCAGCACCCCAAAGCTATAAATATCGCTCTTTGTCGACACAAGGCCCGTGTTAAGATAATTGGTATCCACATAACCAAATGAGCCTTTGATGCTTGTTTGTCTTTTGGGCCCATTTGGGTCACTAAAGGGACCTAATTTGCAAAGCCCAAAATCAGCAAGCTTGGCATGGTTGTCGTCAATTAAGAGAATGTTTGAAGACTTGATGTCTCTGTGGATTATAGGAGGGTCTGCTTGTGAATGGAGATACTCCAGAGCTCGAGCTATGTCTAGGGCAATGCTCAAACGATTTGACCACGAAATTACGCCCAGAGATTGGCCGTTGTATGTGTGCATCCTGTCGAATAGGCTCTTGTTCGCTACGTATTCGAGTAGTAGAAGTTGCTCTCCTGCTTAAATCGTACATAAAAAATCATATACTTGAGTCACGGGTCAGGAATTTGCCATCAATTTAATCGATTAATTGTGGCAACTTATTGACCAGCGAGTGTTTATTATGCTTGGAAATAGACAATGAAATAGAATGAGAATATATGGATGAACTAGTCAATGAGAAAGCAAAGTTCAAGAATCAAGATTATCACTCACTTGTTCGAAGTAATTGTTTAGATAGAGGAATAGTAACATTTTTAGATTCTGTATTATATTTGCTTGGAAATATTATTACCTTTTTCCAAGCAGAAACCTAATAATCCCACCAAATTTGGATGGGAAACTCTGAGCAAAACTGAGACCTCATCAAGGAAAATCTTTCTGCTGCCACCTCTTTCCTCCATGACTCTCTTAACAGCCCCAAAATTGCCATCTCCAAGCTCTGCAAGATATACGAACGACGTCGCTCCAACCCCAATCAGAATTCTGAAATCATTAGTAGCCATTTTCAGCTCTTCAAGTGCATAGGTCCTAATACCACCAGCATTGCAGCACGAAGTATAAATCGTCTGTGAAGTGCTCATGTCGTGATCTTTTTCCGACTCGGTTTCGATATCTTTCTCCGACGAGAAGCTTGCTTGAGGTTCAAGGTACATAGCCATCTTCTTCAAAACTATTAAGACAAGGATTACAAGCAGAATTGCCCCAAAAATCCACAAATTTGCTGGCCTATTTGTGGAGAATCCAAAGAACCACATTGTGATTTTCTTCGGATTTCTTGTTTAATTTGCATGCAGATTTTCTTTAAGCGGGTAATTAACAATTAAATTTATGCCTTTGCACCACACAATACTTGAAAATGAGGTGATAGAAATATAAGAAAAATGTGAAGAGAAGATTCATTTCTTTGGATTTTAGCATAGGAAGGTTAAAAACAAAAGAAAAGAAAAGAAAAAAAAGACCTAAAGCGTGTCTTATATGCATGAGAATAAATCACAAGTTAAGGGTCTTTAATTTGTCATTATTAAACATTGTCCGAGTTTTCCATTCTATATAAGGCACAATTATTATAACAATTACAAATTAAATTTTCCTAAGTTACAATTAATGTAACTTACAAATTACCTAAACACATGCATAAATTAATTTATGACAGTGTGACATATTTGATTTTTATACTATTTTAGGTGGGCTGTAAGTTACGTTAATTATAAATTAACAAGATCCTTATAAATTAAAAACATAAAGTTTGTATTCCAACATCCTATGTGTCACTCATTGATAGTTGTGATTAAAAATTTGATAACAACGTCATTCATGGGGGTTGTAAATAAGTGGCATGTCATTTTTTTTATCTCATAATATATATCATATAAATCCATGTTATGATCATTAATTATGCTAATTGAATAAATTGGAGTACAAGTTATTCCACCATAAAGATATATTAATAAAATATAATTGAAAGTTTAAAATATTGATAATGATAAGTTAGTAGTATATACATTTGAGTGAAAATTCAGACATTCTTGAATATGACATCTTCTTTAGCAAATGATTGAATAATTTAATATATGCTCACATTTGTGTAAATTATACAAAATTAGAAAAATAATTTCAACTTTCAAGATTCCACAATTTCAAGTTCAGCTTCAGTTCCCATTATTTAAAATCAATCGATTTCAATTCGATTCAGTTTTAAACCAAAACCAAACTAAACTATTAAATACCCACCCCTTATTTTAAAATTTCAAAGAGTCCACAAATTTGGCTTCATCTAGTCCACCAAACCCATCAGTCTCTGTCGATCCATTTGGACCAAACTGACCCAAATTTCATTCAGACCCAATCCAAACAAATTCAGCAAAATTTGGCCCGATCCATTAAACTCTCAAGTGGGCCAATCTATTTTTAAAAATAAATTAAAAACCATTATTTTCTCTTCCAGTAAGTAAGCAACCATTTTTTTTTCTTTTTCTTTAAAAAGGAATTAGGTGGGGCATGTTTTTCGTTTATTTATCTAACTCCTCTAGCTCTCGACTTAGTCAAATCAAAAACGAATCTTTTTTAATAATGGAACCTGATAATAAACCCAAATTATAATCTCTTGCTAGTTTCTAAATGATTCTATTCATTTGATAAATGATAATAATCATTACTAATTCATTCATTAGCCACCGACTCCCCCGTCCGCCCATGTTGCCACATTTTATTTTAGCATATTAATTAATCTTTTTTAATTTATTTTAAAAAAAGTTACTTATAAATGAAAAAAGTATCATTTATGATCTTACCATTTTATAGTCTATTTTTTGCCATAAAAGAAGAAAATAAAACAAATTAAGCGAGAAAAGGAGGGCCAGTCACATAATTTCAGAAGTTGACCTTGCTTGCCTGGGCTGCCGCTGCATGTTTTTCAAAAATATTTTTTAAAAATGTGGGAGAAAAATAAAAAACTCCAAAAAACCCAGCTTTCTTATTACACAGCGACTGAGTCCTTCATCAGATTCATTCACATGGCAATGAAGACAGGCAACTGAACAAACGTTATTGGGCATCTGAACAATAAGAGCAATGAAGCTTATAACTTGATAAAAAAAATTTCATTTTATTTCCGATGAAACAAAAATAAAAATGGGTGGCTGGAGAAATTGGTATCAAGAGTTGGTGAATTCGAAGCCATTGTTCTTGACGATCTACACAACTGTGATTGTGGGAATCGTTGTTTCATCGTTTTATGTCTTCTCCGCCGTTTACTCTCCTTCCTCTGCCAGCGCCAACTGGGTCTCTTCTCCTCCTTCAATTTCACGTATGTGTTCTTTTTTTTTTTTCCCCCCTTGGTTTCTTGTTTGTTTTAAGATGGACCCAGATGATTTTTTTATTCTCTTGCATGAATTTGAAGTTTGCATGTTATATTTTGATGCATTTTAGTAAATGCTTATATGTTGATTTTTTTTTTCTGCTTAAGATTCGCTTTTGATCATTGAATGCGACAGTAATGTAAAATTTTCATGAGTTGATCATAATCTGGCTCGAAGTTTTGACTTCTATTGTGGCATGTGAGGTTGACTTTTGAAGTGAGGTTGTATATGTTGTTAGTGATTCAGTGGCTATTTATGTGATCAAATTTGATTTTTGTTGAGTATGCTACCTAGTAGCTCTTCGGCTAACAAACCACGTAGATAAGCACTACTTGTAGTTTTCACATCATGAATATTTGCTAGCATTTTTGCCTTACTTTTATTAAGGTTGTTCCTTTTAATGGATCCTGTCTTAATGTATCGAAATTGTCCTGCTTTTTTTTGCCATCTCATCCTCTCACTGATTAATTTGTCTCCATATCCATGCACAGATTCTCCAGTTGCAGCTTCTTATCACATTAATGTAGCACCTAACTTTTCCCCAACACCGAAAGTGAGTGCAATTCCACCTCCCCTGCCTCAGTCTAGAAGCAAACAGGTGAAACCTATATGGGAGGTTCCACAAACCAAAAGATTGCCATCTCTGAAGTCTTTTCAACTGACAAAAGAACTGGTTGAGCAAAGGGTACAAGATAATATTATAATAATGACTTTTGGGAACTATGCATTCATGGATTTTATCCTGAATTGGGTTCGACACTTAACGGATTTGGGGCTTTCCAATATTTTGGTTGGTAAGTTGTCTTCTAGGAAGTCTAACCTTGTAGATTCTACTCACTGTCCTAGTAAATGTCATTCAAAATTGAATTTGAAATTGGACTTGCAACTTTTTTACAGGTGCTCTGGACACCAAGCTGGTGAAGGCTTTATATTGGAAAGGAGTTCCTGTATTTGATATGGGTAGCCATATGAGCACAATGGATGTAGGCTGGGGTTCACCAACCTTTCACAAAATGGGGAGAGAAAAAGCTATTTTGATAGATTCAGTCCTTCCTTTCGGTTTTGAGCTCTTGATGTGCGATACAGATATGGTCTGGTTGAAGGTACCATTCCATGCCTGTTGATAGTTTCATTTGGTTTCAAGTCCTTCTTCTTTTCATATTTTGATTGATTCATGCCCTATTGCTTAATAAGTATATTTAAATTCAACAGCTTTTATGGACATTTTTATTATTTCCATGTTTTTGTTTCATCATTGTATTCAGTAGGTTATTGCTGAAACTTTTATTTTTTCTGTGACAGAATCCACTCCCATATTTTGCTCGGTACCCTGATGCAGATATCTTAACTTCGAGTGATCAAGTTGTACCCACAGTTGTTGATGATAGGTTGGACATCTGGCAACAAGGTAAAGATTATATATCAGTGATTTTACTCTTTAGTCCAAATTTTTGTTTATACCCTTTAGTCTAACTTTCTCTCTAGTCTCTACTTACAATAATGGAGGGCTTGGTTATGTTTATATCAATCAATTGGGCTATCAGGCACTTTATTGATTATGGTAATGCCATACCTCAGTTGTGTCAAAGATTCAGTGACAATATTTGTTTCGCCTTGACAGTTGGTGCTGCTTACAATGTGGGAATTTTTCACTGGCGACCAACAGAGTCTGCAAAGAAATTTGCTAAAGAATGGAAAGAAATGATTCTAGCTGATGACAAGATATGGGATCAAAATGGATTTAATGATCTTATACGCAGGCAGTTAGGGCCATCTGTTTCAGAGGACAGTGAACTTGTATATGCTTATGATGGAAATTTGAAGTTGGGAGTTCTACCTGCAAGTATATTTTGTAGCGGGCATACTTATTTTGTCCAGGTTGGTTATATATATTAGTTCTTTATGATTCCTGGAGTTTATTCATTCTGTTTTATAATGGATTCTGGATTTTTGAGTCCTTTCTTATATTCTTCTGAGTAATAATGAATCAAACTTGCTGCAGAATTATGTCAGGATTTCTGAAATTCCTAATGCTATATTGTCAGGCCATGTATAAACAACTGAGATTGGAGCCATATGCAGTACATACAACATTCCAGTATGCAGGCACTGAGGGAAAGCGTCATCGACTGCGAGAAGCCATGGTTTTTTATGATCCACCAGAATATTATGATACACCAGGTAATACTGTCCCAGTGATCTATGTTGGGGCTCTTCTTGTTGTAAGTTGATCTACATTCCAATTAATTGTTTCTTCTGTACTTCATCTGTCCAGTTTATGATTTGCAGGTCATTAGTACCAATTGATTCTCTACTAAGTTATCAATCCTTCTCAATCCTAGATGTCTGTAAAGATGCTTTTTTGGGTGCTTATGTACTTTTTTCTCCATCTAATATAAACCCCAGCCAATCCTTTTGTGGGCAGAATCTGATCCCAAGACCAGTTTTGTACCGCCCCAAGAGATCATAATAGAACAACTAATATCCTACAAATACAGAACCGTTTCTGCATATTGATATTTATGTTGATAATGGTCTGGGATGCTTCACTGTATTGATCCAATTTGAACCTTTTACTTCTTTGTTACTTATGCAGTTGGCCTTTCTCATCCTAACTACTATTTCTTTCCATCAAATATTTCCACAACCTATGTGACTTTAATTTGTAATTGCGAACATACAGATGTGTGTATTTATGGATCCCCTTTTAAAAAAAAAAAATTAATTTGAAATTCCATGTTTTAAAAAATATTTTGTTTCAAGAATATGACTGCAATATAATTTCTTTGGGGATCTTATGCAGGAGGTTTCTTGTCATTTAAGCCATTTATCCCAAAGAGTTTGTTGCTAGATGGAAAGCATGATCTGGAATCTCACTTTGCTCTTGTTAATTACCAAGTATGCGTGCATATTCCCCTAATTGTTCTGTCTTCTGGCAATTGTTGAGGTAGTTATGTCACACATTATAATTTATGTTATCAATCTTTTTTTTTTTTCCCTCCTTTTCAGATGAAACAAATAAGGACAGCACTGGCTATTGCTTCAGTGTTGAATCGCACGTTGGTGAGAACAACTGAAATATTTATATGTTTCCTTTTGATGATTGTTTGAGGATGAGACTTTTTCCATGGAAAAATTCTTAACTATTTTCTGCTTTTACAGTCATTGACATACCTAAGAGTCTAACTTTACAGCAATCTCTCTGAAAAGAATAACGTAAAATTAGTATCTGGAGTTAGAAACTTGGAAAGAATAGCTCTTAAACATGAGATATCGTTTTGATTGTGAGCCATTAGACTCAAATGGCTATTCAACAAGGTGCCCATATGATGATCACAGATACAGTAATGCATTAACAATGCATGGTTGATTAAACTTCCAAGTTTCTTTTTCCACCATTTATGAGATTTGGATGTAATTCACTTTTTTGTTATTTTATTTGTGTTTTAGGTCATGCCACCCCTATGGTGTAGGTTGGATAGATTATGGTTTCCACATCCTGGAGTTTTGGAGGGTACTATGACTAGACAACCTTTTCTCTGCCCTTTGGACCATGTATTTGAGGTAGTTACATTTCTGTTGAAGCTGATTGTTAGACCTGTATAGAGACTAATTACACTTGTACAATTATAAGTCATGAAAAAATTGACTTTATTCACTTATCCAGTTTAGAAAAATAAGAGATCTTTTTCTACTTTCTACCTTTATTTCTTATTGATTGCCTCACAACTCTTGAGAAATATGCACTGCAGGTAAATGTCATGCTGCAGCAACTTCCAGAGGATGAATATGGCCCTGGCATTGGTTTCAGAGAGTACTCCTTTATGGACAATCCATCGGTGCCTAAACAGGTAATGGATACCAGCTTCATGTGGATGAGAGACTCACCTTTTGATTACTGTCATGTAATGGAGCTTTCTATGATGTTTGTTTCAGGTGAAAGAGTCTCGGCTTGAAGTTCAGCTTTGTGATGACACCTTAATAGATTGTCAGGCATCAAGCAATACATCTTCACTGGGAATACTTAGGTTTCCACAGCATAGCAGTGAAGAAACGGTATTCTAGATCTTATACTTTTTGTGCCTTTCTATCATTTCTAACATTGATACATGGTCATAGTTTAACAAACATATGTTAAATTAGAACTTTCTGCTTAAAAGCTGGGTCTGATTTTTCAATCGCTGGCAAAGAAGTGAAGTTGTTTGGGTACAGCTCTAGTTTTACAGTCTATCATTTCTAGGATCTAATTGTTGGTTAAAGTTGATTTTCTAATATGCCTGTGTTAGCATTTATTCTTCGGTACTTTCTCAGATTTAGTTAGACCATCCGTATCTTCTGTATTCTGTAAGCTGTAAAAATATATAAGTTGTTCAACTTGCTATATAACAATCTGAGGATGCTGAATGTTACTTTCAATGTGCAGTTCAAGACAGTTTTCTCCTCATTCAAGGATGTGAAAGTCATTAATTTCTCTTCAATGAAAAATGCTTTCCTTAATTTCACTGACAAGGCAAGTTCATTTCTTCCCCTCGCTGATTTCATAATATCATTTGGAAATGAAAGCACTTTCTTCTTATCATATGCTGAAACAATGTGCAATATCTACTTAGACAAGAGAAGAGAGATTCAGGAGACGCATGAAACGGTATGTCGGCATATGGTGCTGCGTGGACAGCCACACTCCTGGACACATTTATTATGACATGTACTGGGACAAGAAACCTGATTGGAAACCTATACCTCCCCAGACTCCAGGGGATGATCATCCGCCATGGTGAGGCCTAACATGAAAGTGGTTATTTACAGAATTTACTATTGGATAAGGGAGGAGGAAGGAAGTTCCACAACTGGTTAATTTGAATTTGTAAATGGGAAGACGGTTGTATCATCATCTTCAGACCTTTTTCTTTCTTTTTGGGGTTAAACAGAGAAAGCCAGATGTATTTTTTTCTTTTTCATTTCTCCTTTTTCATGTAACAGTAGAAAATTTTGACTTCATTTGAATTATGCAGCAAAGCAAACAGAAGAAATGCAACTTCAGCTCTTTGTTTGTATCAATATTATAACCCTTTTTAAGTTATTCATAACTGGTTTTCACTCTATCACGTGACATTCTGAAATTAAAACTCATCTTTGTTTCTTGTGGATGGACTTTGCTAGTATACTGGCATGTAAGCTATCTGGACTTAAAATAACTAATATGAGAGTACTTGCTCTTGTAGGCAAGGTGTTTGATTACGGCGGATCTATTTGGTGCCTCGAAGCTGGGGGTATATTTGTAATTCCATTTGTTATGCTTAATTTTGCTAAGTGTCTAGCGGTAGTTAATAGGTACAAACTGCTGGTTCACTTGATTCCGAGGTATTTATTAACTTTGCCTCCTCGAAGGAAAAAAAAGGTAAGTATGATCTTGCAATTTTCTTGCAATAGATGCATCAGTAAACCAAAAAAATGGGAGCAAGAGCAAGCAAGCAGCAGCAACTAAACAAACATCTAATTCTAATTCCCTCTTCGTAAGAGAGAGAAGGGAGAAAAAAAAAAAAAAAAACATGCTTAGACTGAGACAGTCTCCGTTCCTCTCTTCACAATTTTTATGTTTTACGTGCACTTTCAAAGCAACTAACTATCGCTTTTACAGCGCTCATAATAAACGCAAAGATCCCTTTTCACCCTTCACTTCATCTACTCTTATCTCCAAAACTTATAGCTTACGTGCGCTCCATTCAACTGATTTTTCCACCCTTTATCAAGCGTTTGATAAAATGCCACAGAGAAATCAACAATGCAATAGCAGCGACATTTACTCTGTTCTTGATCTTCTTAAATCTTCCAAAGCAAGACTTGATGTTGTGTCGGTCGTAACTATCCATTGCTTGGCCCTTAAGATAGGTTTTCTTGCCCACTTGCCAACTTCCACCTCTCTCCTTACAGCTTACTCTAATGTCAGTTATTTTGAGTCTTCGTTGGCTTTGTTTAACGAAACTTGTAATAAAGATGTAGTCACTTGGAACGCTATGATCACTGCTTGTGTTGAGAATCGGTGTGTTGTTATGGGTTTGCATTTCTTTGGTGAGATGGTTGAAGAGGGAATTAGGTTTGATTCTACAACTCTTTTGATTGTTGTGTCAGCCTTAACTCAAATGAATTGCTTGAAACGAGGAAGGGTTGCTCACTGTTTGAGCATAAAGGCTGGGATGATTGCAGATTCTAGTCTATGTAACGTATTTGTGAACATGTATGCAAAATGTGGTGACTTGAACTCTTCAGAGTGTACCTTTTCAGGTATGCATTGTGCAGACACAGTGTCTTGGAATACAATAATGAGCGGTTGTCTTCATAGCAATTATCCTGAGAAGTGCTTGTTATACTTTAGAGAAATGGGTTGGTCTGGAGAACAAGCGGATAATGTGAGTTTGTCATCTGCTGTTGCAGCGGCTGCTTGTCTTAGGGAGTTGAGTTATGGTAAAGTCATTCATGCATTGGGGATTAAGTTGGGGTATGAAGACAGCCCTTATGTTTCAGTAACCAATTCACTCATTTCGATGTATTCTCAATGTGGAGATATTGAGGCTGCGGAGAGGGCATTTTGGGGAATGACATGTAAGGATGTTGTTTCATGGAATGCAATAATAGATGGATTTGCTTTGAACGGAAAATTTGGAGAAGCATTTGATCTTCTGCATGAAATGCAATTGATGAGGTCTGTTGAACCTGATATAGCAACTGTAGTTACTCTGATTTCACTTTGTGCAGACTCACTGCTGTTGAGGGAAGGAAGAAGTGTTCATGGATATGCAATTCGTAGACTGTTGGGTTATGATCTGTTAGTGATGAACAGCCTGATGGACTTCTACTCAAAATCCAACAGTCTATCTAAGGCTGAACTCTTGTTCAATGCCATAGCTCCGATGAACGACTTGGTCTCATGGAATTCAATGATCTCTGGGTATAGCCAAAACAGTCATTCCGAAAAAGCTCAAAGATTATTCAAGGAAATGCTGTGTCTTTGTTCACAGTTCAGCTTTTCAACTTTGCTAGCTATTCTTCCATCTTGTAATTCTCCTGAATCCTTTGAGTTTGGTAAATCAATTCACTGTTGGCAGTTGAAATTGGGATTTTCAAACAATACTATTGGAGTTAATGCCCTCATGCACATGTATATAAATTGTGGAGACTTGGTGGCTGCTTTCTCATTGCTGCAGAGAATTTCTCACAACTCAGATACTTCTTGTTGGAATATCGTAATTGTTGCTTGCACGCAGAATGGCCATTTTCAAGAAGCCATTAAAATTTTTAAATCAATGAGACAGCAACGAAATGCCAGCCCCGATTCAGTAACCCTTGTCAATGTCATATCAGCATGTGGAAATCTTGAGCTGGCCTTGGAAGGGAAATCCCTTCATGGCCTTGCTCTAAAATCTTTGATGGGGTCAGATATTCGCCTACAGAATGCACTAATCACCATGTACGGTAGGTGCAGGGACATTAAGAGTGCTAGCACAGTATTTGAATCATGTTACAATTGCAATTTATGTACATGGAATTGCATGATGTCTGCTTTTTCTCAGAATAAGGCTGAAGTAAGAGCCCTTGAACTATTTCGCGATTTTGAGTTTGAACCGAATGAGATCAGCATAGTGAGCATTCTCTCTGCTTGCACTCAACTAGGAGTTCTAAGACATGGAAAACAAATTCATGGTCACGTGTTTCGCCTGGGATTTCAGGAGAACTCTTTTATATCTTCAGCTCTTCTTGATATGTACAGCAACTGTGGAAGATTGGACAGTGCTTGCCAAATCTTTAAAAATTCAAAGGATAAATCTAATGCAGCTTGGAGCTCTATGATTTCAGCATATGGGTACCACGGCAAAGGCTGGGATGCAATTGAACTTTTTCATGAAATGTGCAATTCTGGAATTAGACCAACAAAAAGCAGTGTCATTAGTCTTTTGTCAGCATGTAGCCATTCAGGTATTGTAGATGAAGGTCTATGGTACTACACCAATATGCTGGAGGAATATGACGTACGACCTGAAACTGAGCATCATGTGTGCATCGTTGATATGCTGGGGCGATCTGGCAAGCTCCAAGAAGCCTATGAATTTATTAAGAATTTGCCAATACAACCTAAGCCTGGAGTTTGGGGAGCCATGCTGAGTGCCTGCTGCCACCATGGAGATACCAAGATGGGTAAACAAGTTGCGGAACTTCTTTTCAAACTGGAACCCGAAAATGTTGGGTACTACATTTCCTTGTCGAATATGTATGTCGCTTCGGGGAGATGGAAAGACGCAGTGGAAATTAGGGAAATAATTGAAGAAAAAAAGTTGCGAAAAACAGCAGGTTACAGTCTTATTGATGTCGGTTTGGGGTGAAGATTGGAAAGTTTTCACTTTTCACTTTCAGATGGCACGTATTGTGTGTACATTCATATTTTTACTTTTGTACCCGAAACCAATGAAGACCGGGCTTTTCATCTTCAAAAGAAAAACAAGGATTTTACAGTACCCAATTCCACCGCTCTGACTTCACATACAAGAAAGATATCGGGTTTACCAACACATTGGCAAAAGAGGGAAAAGAGAGAGGAACTAATTGGCAATCATTTTTTTTTAATTTTCTTTTATTTTTTGGAAAAAAATATCACTTAAGAATTATTTAGGTAAAAGTAAAACGGGTGAAACTCTCAGATATTTCAATTCTAGAATTACAAAGACAAGCTCTCCTGCTCATTAACTCAAGTGTCCCACCTCTTTAACTCTGAAATGACTTTTCCAGATTCACTCGCCTAATACCACAATAAAAAAATGGTGAAAACACAAAAGCCTAATAAAGCGAAAATTTAGCTAGAGCTTCATTAGTATATGGCACAAAAACTCATTTCAAACATTTTTTGGGCAAAAGGACCTCGGATGCCATCGCCTCATTCTATGCCTGCATTGATGCCATCAACTTTTGCAGAACCACCAACTGCACAAAATTTGAAACCCAAGTCAATCTCTGGGGTGCCTCCCGAAAGTGTACATTCAGATATCAGCAGGCAGAACCAAATCAACTAAACCTGGAAATTATTATTTTAATCATCCAGGTAATAGTATGACCCAGCAGCTTTTTGATCCCTGTCCTTGGTGGAGTCCAATTTGTTGATTCTCGGTCGGAAATTTGTTGGATCCCGCCTAAATGTTATATCTAGATGCTGCAGGAGGTGCAACAAAACATAACAGTGAGTACTAGACATGCAGGCATAAAGATGAGTGAGAGAAACAGAATACAGAATATACCACGTTAGTATTATGGAATGTTCACATAAGCAAAGCCAAAAATATATTAAAGAGTGAAAGAAATTTGTGAAACTTACGGATAAGAAAAGATTCATTCCAGTCAACAATGATTGAGGAGCATTTGCAATACAATCCACTGATGGCTGTCCCTCATACACAATAACTCTATCCGCCAGATAAGTAGCCATTATAAAATCATGCTCGACGACAAATGCTGTTTTCTTCGCATGCAGGATAAACCTCTTAATGACTTTTGCAGCAACAATACGCTGCTCAGAATCGAGATAAGCACTAGGTTCATCAATTAAATAAATGTCCGCTGGCTGCATGAAAAGCAAATGCACCATTAGACTATATCAATATAACAAAAAGTTCTTACATTACTTGAGTTTACACGTCAAGCATCACTAGGATTCTAGAGAATTGTTGACATAAAGGAAACCAATACTAAAATCTAGTTTAATAATCCCTTTTAAACCAAATTCATCTAGAAACTTTTTCCATACACCATCACATTAGCCAACAATTTACATGGTGAAAGAAAACATTTAGCAATACAATGTGTCACATGCTTTATGCAAACATGATCATTATTCTACGCATTCTCAGACGTGAAGCTGTGTGGAAGTTTGCTTTACATAGAAGGACATTTGAAAGTTGTAGAAGAGCAGAAAGTAGCAGTAAAACAATGGAACTTCATTTAACATGTTTCAAGCAACAAATAACAGGCATACAAATTTGGAACCACCACCACATTACACATATCTCCATTCAAATACGATTCCCTGGCAGCATCCAACCAGGATCTTCTACCAGGAATTTTTCCCCCCCTTGTCATCTATTAAGTTTGTAAAATTTACCTTCCCAAGGCAGAGGCATAGCGCAACTCTCTGCAGTTCTCCACCAGAAAGATTCACAACTTCTTGATCCATCAATTGTTCAATGAGAAGAGGCTTCATCACATCTGACACAAACTGAGGATGAGTATATGAATCACGTATTTTTTGGTGGAGCAAGTGTCTGACTGTAGACTGAAATTTAGGACTGATTTTCTGAGGTTTGTAAGACACATTAAACTCAGGTATCTCCACGTCGGAATCTTCCACAGAATCAGGTTTCAATAGACCAGCCTAAAGATTTAGCCAACAAAATTGATTACTCAACTAGTTCAACAAGCTGGAATTCATGAGAACTTCAGCAGTTACACAACAAAAAGAAAATAAAATTAATGAAACCAAACAATACCAGCATTCTGATGAAGGTTGTCTTCCCTGTCCCATTCTCTCCCAACATCACAATTATCTGGGAGTCGGTAAATTCACCCTCAACCACCTTAAGCTTAAAATTTCCCTGCGTTTTAACCATGGTGGGGTACTTGTATCGTGCATATGTCTCGATCTCCTCAGCACTTTCTTGTGGAGTCTCAGCGACCTACAGAAAGCAAACATGTAAATGACAAAGAATGTCTGCAACAGGAATACAGAGAACCACAAACAACAGGCGTACCCTGAATGTTAAAGATTCATCACGAAAACGTAGGTTTTCAGTTGGTACAAATCCAGCCAAGAAAATATTGATTCCTTCTCGAACAGAGAAAGGAAGAGTAACAACGCCATAAGCACCAGGCTTCCCATATAAGCAGCAAATGAAATCTGACAGGTAATCAAGGACGCTAAGATCATGCTCCACAACAATCACATAGCTGAAAAAAAAGTTTAGACAGTGTAATTAACCATTAAAATATCAAAATCAAGAAAATTTGTTGAAAAATAAGAAATTGGAAATAAAACCTATTAGGCCTGAGTAAAGATCGGATAACTTGGGCCGCTTTCAGCCTCTGTTTAACATCAAGATAACTTGAAGGTTCATCAAACATATATATCTCTGCATTCTGCACGGCAACAACAGCAATGGCAAATCTCTGAAGCTCTCCACCAGATAAATCCCCAACATTACGGTCTATGACTTGATTCAGGTCAAGATCCGCACAAAGATCCGCCTTCATATCTCTTTCGTCTTTTTGGTCAAGCACCTGCCCTACATTGCCTTGAACTGCTTTTGGAATGTGATCAACATACTGAGGCTTTATAATAGCCTATTAAATTCAAAACATATCATAAGTAGAGAGATCAGCAGCGAAAAAGCAGTCATCGAGGGAATCAAGAGGGTACCTAATTATGACAGAAATTTTAGCTGTATGCATAAACTACTCACAAAATTTAGCGGGAACAAAAGTAAATGACCAAGCACAGGTAAATACACCACAAATTTCTTCCTTCATATCTATTTTAGCTGGTCTTGTTTAATCAGAGATATTGAACCACACAACTAAAATAATACCATCTTGAAGTAATATAGTAACATCAAATTAATGCAACAAGGTAACCTCAAAACATAGGTAAAAGAAAATATACCTTCAAATTATCTTCCAGAATACGAGTAAAATAGTTTTGGAGCTCAGATCCACGAAAGTAGGTCAAAATTTCCTGCCAATCAGGAGGGTTCTGCAAAAACAAAAACTCAACAATGTATATCACATGCAGAAAATGCAGAAATTAAAGAGCAATTAGAAATAAGATACATCAGTGTATTACATTGAAACGACCCAAATTTGGTTTCAGCTTCCCAGCCAAAATCTTAAGTGCAGTTGATTTCCCAATACCATTTGTTCCAACCAAGCCAAGAACTTGCCCAGGCCTCGGTACAGGCAACCTGTATCAATTATTTCCAGCCATCTCAAAACAAATAAAAAAATATTGTAACATTTTCAAAGGGGGAAAAAAGAAGACATGAAGTAACCTATGTAATTTGAAAGTATTGGGGCCATATCGATGAGTTGTATCCTTATCCAAATCCTTTGGCAAGTTGATGATCTGAATTGCTTCAAATGGACATTTCTGCAATAGAAGATCAAATTGACAACCAAAATTCATAAACTGCAAGTAAAATTTAAAAAATAAAAAAAGAGAGAAGTACAGAACCAAATTTTATGTACAAACCTTAACACAGATACCACATCCAATGCACAACTCCTCAGAGATAAAGGCAATCTTAGCTGCAGGAGTAACCTCAATACACAACTTCCCTGTAGATTTGTTCACAATAAAGGATAAGAAAAACAAATACTCATGCAGCTAATGTTTCTAGCTTATACAAAATTTTCGAAAAAAACTATTTGGCTGATCGCCTGAAATCAAAAAACACACAAAAAATCCTATCAACTAAATTATAACAATCATCGGAGAATGGTCAAAGTTACTAGCTTTAGTCACCAAATCCCTGAACACCCAGACACCGATTATAACCAAAAAAAAAAAAACATTAAAACGCATTGGATCGATCAAAACTCACCGGTTTTGACAACGGGACAACTCTTCTTACACTCCTGACGACACTTCTTGGGCTTGCATCTATCAGAACTAACAATAGCTATACGCGTCAATCGGTCCGACATCTTCTCTCTAAGCGACGCAAATTTCCATTTGGTAAAAAAAAAAAAGGACAAATTATTTATTTATTACATTAAAAAAAAAGAACCGATTTTAAAGATCGAGAAGAAATTAAAGAGGAAACGGAAGTACCTTTGAAACGGACGAGAGACGTGTGCTGAGAACGCTCTCTGTGGATTGTGAAAGCGTTGGGCGCACACACGCACACAGAGCAATAGCAACACAGAATTTCTTTTTGGTTAAGTGTTAGGGTTTCTTTTTCTTTTCATTTTGTTTTTAGTTTCTTCAATATCAGTTTTGCTTGTGCGCGAGTGTGTCGTTTGATCAATTAAATGGGCCAGGTCCTACTGGGCCTACGATCACGATCCATTGTGAGAGAAAGAGATGATAACATTAGGTCCCTAATTTCTTAAGTTTCTGTAAATAAGGCCAATATGTTTTATTTCTGTCAAATAGATCCAGGACTACTATAATGATGAAAGTACCCTTCCGAGTTTGAATATTGTCATTCGAGGTGTAAATTAGGCCATGCCAACCAAACACGAAAATTTTAGCCCCATTTTTTTTTCATATGCATGAAGATATGGCACCTCTTCATTATTCTTATAAAATCTCTTTTTAAATAAAATTATATTTAAAGATAAATAAGAATTTAATTTATATAGATTTTTTAAATAAATTACTTACATTCATAATTCTATTCCTATCTAGTCAAAATAAATTACACAAATTTAAAATAATCTATTATTCTTTCTTATTTTTTATTGATTGATTTTTTTTTTCTTAACGCGTGTTCAAATTATAGTTTAAAATATACATGATTTAAGTCAATTACTGGCATTTAAAATTTTTCACTGAAAATTTTTTTTAATTTGTGTGTAAGGTAACAATAAGATTATAAACGAAAATAAAAATAGCTGAATACTAATTTGAATTTTAACAATAAAAATATAAATTAAAAATAACTGAAAAAATTTATTAGGAGATTAGAGGGGTACTCTTTTCATATTCTACTCATGCTGAACTTAAATTTTTAACAGGCATGCTAGACATGACCCAATAGTCCATTATTATTATAGCGTGTCTACTTCACAGACTAGGGAATTTAGAATCAAAATCACTGACAACATTTACTTGACAAAATAAGAGTAGGAATCGGAATCGAAATCATGGGACCCAACTTAAATTGAGATAAAAGAATGAGAGACTAATTCTCGGGGGTGGGAATCAACGTCACATTCATAGGAGTGTTGATTTTGCCCCCATTAAAATTATGATATTTCATAAATACCCTCTTCATCATATTCGTCTTCGTCTCATGACAATCGAGTCTTACTACGATTGCTAACAAAAAATATAAGCCTCATCACACAATTTTCGTCATCTTTGTCTGCACCATTCACGATCCAGTAGCAACAACCATCGCCGATGATGACAATGATGATGTCATCGATGATGATATTCAATTTGTTGTTGTCGTTGACGATGATGATTTCGATTATCATTATTATTATTTTAAAATGAATTAATTAGTATTTGAATAATAACAATAATCACAATAATTAAAATACAAAATAATAATTACGACAATAGTTAATTAAGGGATTTTTATTAATATGTAATAATCTGACTCATTATGATCCCGATTCTAAAATAAAGTGTACATTAATGGCGACACAACTCATTCTGATTCTGATTATTACACCTAAAGTAAATAATTTATTCTAATTTCCATTATTGATTCCGATTCCAATCTATTCTGATTCTCGTTCAGTAACCGCACCATTAGTCTTATGTTGGGTCGAGCTTTAGCTTTCTATCTCTTTTCTAGATTATTAAATTATTCCTAAATTAGTTGTTATATAACTATTATTAAGAATATTGTTGGCTTTTTCTATTTTTAAAATTATATATGGAAATAATTGCTATTTCATGTCTTTGTGTCAATTCATTAAATTTTTGTGTCCAAAATATGAGCTTGGTTTAAACACATTTTGGTTCTCAGATAGCCATTTCGTGCTAGACCATCTCAATTTACATGATTACATCTTTAGTCACACTGTAACAGTATATGCAATGCCAGCCTAGCTGAATTTACGTATCCAGTCACAATGCAAGAGTGTGTAAAACTCACTGCTCCTGATTACTGAAGGGTGTTCCATCATTGCAGTAGGAATCACGACTTACTTGGGGACCTAATTAACACAAATGAACTAGTATTCACTTATTTGGAAAAAAATGAAATATTATTTGTGATAATTTCAAGCATCCATAACAACAGAATATGCATATTATTTCTTAAATTATGAAGATCCGGATATCCTATGCTAAAAATTGGATTGAACTAGAGGCAATAAGAAGTATAGCGAAGAGACAGAATTCGATTTAAACTTTGACTCAATTTGAAAAACTGAGCAAGCATGCGTTACAGGAAATCAAAAAAGCTCCACATACCCAGATCATGATCTCACATTGAATCCAGGTGGGAGGAGACATATTTATGATCAAGCCCAACATCAAAGGGGGCAAAAAAAAAAAAAAAAAAAATCTACCAGACATATGATCATATTGACCACGAGCTGCATATGCCGTGGATTTATTAACAAAAGTGGGACTTAATTAATTATGAGCATATGTTCTAGTTAAGTCAAAAGAGAGACTTAATTAAGAACGCATATATAATTCATAATCACTAGTGCTTGCCCCTCCTGCCCTTGCCGTGCTTGCCCCTGCCCTTGCCCTTGCCCTTTCCATGCTGGTAGTAGCCGCCGTGCTTGCCGTGTGTGTACGCACCGTGAGCTCCAGGATATGCATTATTATCTACGACAAAATAAGAAATTAAATCATAAGCTTATAATTAATTAGCTCGCTCTCAATGACAATGTACATGTGACGAACGTATCTTTAATTAAAAGCTAAGAGTGATTAAAATAATACCGTGCGGAACGGATGGGCCAGGGTATCCCGTTGGGGTGTAACCACCGGCGAGTGCTGCTCCTGTAGGCGGGTAGCCGGCACCGGCTGGGGCAGCATGATCACCACCTTCCATGATTTTGATGATCACCTAATAAATAATAACTTGGTCCAAAATAAACAACAATAAATAATTGTGGTTAATAAAAAGTAATATAATCTCTAATTAAAACAATGATCAATAAAGAGCAAACGAGAAATACTTACTGAATGCGATGGGAAATTTAATTGTTGGAGTGGATATGAGAACTAATGCTGAAGAAGATGGGAGACAACAGTGTGTTTATGTAGGCTATGGGGCGCTGGCTTCTGATGACACGTGTAAGTTCATGCTTAAACTCTTATCTCGCATTCAGTAGAAGTAGAACGATTCCTTCGCTTGGTAATTAGTATAATCCGGCGGGGTTTTGGCAGGTATATGTATATCTGCTGAAATCGTAACTGATTGCCAAAACGGCTGCGTCCCACGGTTTACACTTAAGTATTTATTGGTCAAAGTTATTCTTTGTTCATCATCAGCTCATATTTTGCACATATTAATCGAACGGAGTATGTGTTCTTAATGTTTGGGTTCGAATATTCATTGTTGCAGCAAATACACCATCTCAGCTTGTTGAAGAAATTAACAAGATCGAATTTTCCCTCACGGTTACTTTAATAATATTTTCCGATGCTTGACAGTTTTTTTTTTAAATTAAAAAATTAAAAAATTAGGGTTTAACATTCAGTTTTCCAGGTATTGGATTTGTCTATTACATTAAAAGATCGAATTTTCCTCTAAAAAGTGTATCAAACTTTAATAGACTTTAAGATGAGGGGAACGGATGGATTTTGCCAAGTAAGATTTCCCAATCTTTACTCAAAAATCATATGCATTTGTTCATTATGTCACTTGAATGACCATCCTCGTGCCACTACTTTACAAAAGAGATCACCATTAATGATGCTTTTATAATGGGTAAATATTTTTTTAGTTCGTATAATTTGAGTAATTAGTGAAATAGTCTCTGTATCTTTCTGAATTATTCAAAAAGTTCTTGTTGCATATCCAAGGAACATTTATGAAAGTAATCAATCACAGAGATACTTTGGATAATTTTTAACAATACGATGGCTAATTATTAATTGGGCAGTTCTCTTAAACTATAGCAACTTAAGAAATATTTATCTATTTTATGATCATATTCATCCCAATTACTGCGAACGATGACTTTGAAGTAAGGTAAGATTTCAAAATTTACACATCGAGTAACTCGTGTGTGATATTTTTGGTCGAATGTGCTTGGGCTGTTAAGCTAAGAAATTATTTTAATTCGGGATAAACTAAAATAATCTTTAAATAATGTTATTCATTCAGAATAATCCGAATTTTTCGGGGGCTAATATGAACATATGAACATGTGAATTTAAACAGGCACCAATATCAGTTGCTCTTTGGACTTCTGGTCATATCTCACAAGTCAGAAAGAAGCAAGCAACTAATTTCCGCCACGTGATAAGCTTAATTAATTATTATATATTCATATGCCTCGAATACTTATTTAACAAATTAAGCCGGGAATTCATCTGCATAGAAGTATATGTTCTAGTGCAGTCAGAAGAGACTTTATTAATTAAGAACATAATCGCGTATGAAATCATGTATAACTGTAGGAGGCAGGTAGCCGGCACCGGCTGGGGCAGCACGATCACCACCTTGCATGGGTCCAAATATTATTGAAAACATTAAGTTATCTTTCAAAATTCGTTATATTTTTATCATTTTTAATAGTTAAAAGAATAAAATAGTATCTACATATTTTATTACTAGTCAATTAAGAGAAAAAAGTCAAATCTAGGTAGACTAATTTCATGGGTCCAAATATTTCTAGATTTTTCAAAATACATATAAATATTTGAAATATTTATAGTATGCTTACTAATACTTTAAAATATTTTTATTTCCTGTCTATATGATTAATTTTTTTAACGGATTAAATTTTACCTTTTCATATTTAAAAAATAAATATAGAAATTAATTAAAAGGTACACATGGAAAAAGAATAATATTTTACCTTTTTTCATAATTTTCACTGTTATTGTTATTATTATTTTTTCATTTTGTAAAGGTATTTAAAGAAAATATAGATATAAAAAGAGAAGGAAAATCAAAGAACAAAATAAAAATATTGCTGGAGTTTTACCAAATAAATGAAATGAGTAAGGATGAGAAAAATGAAAGGAAAGAAAAAAAAATGCTACAGGAGTCATGTAGGGATGGCAATGTAACCTAGAGTCCTAGACCCGAGCGAACCCAGATTTATCTGGTACTGGGTTAACCCATGCCAAATTAAAATACATTCAGTATTCGGATGCAATTTTGTTGACCCAAATGTGTCCAAGTCTGGTTTTCGGGTTGGGGTTCACCCGTAGATTCAGAACCCAGACTCGGATATCTTATTTTAAAATTAGTTTTTTTAATTATTTTTAATACAAATACAAAGACTAAAAAAGAAATTCTAAGTGCCCTAGTTTCACATATCCAGTCGCAGCCTCCAAACATTTCCTTTCTCTTCAACTCTTCTCCTCATCAAATCAAATCACCGTGCTTCGCCAATCGCTACCTTCGCGGCTTTATTCATCATCGTCGTCATCATCAGCCGCGGTTTGTCCAACTGTGATACGATTGAAAATGCGATCTTTGTCATTATCAGCGGCATCGGTTGAAAACAGCACTAAAACGGCGAGATATCTAATTGAAAACAACACCGGCGGCAAGATATCTGGTTGAAAACGGCGGCATTGGCTGAAAACATCCTCTTCATCATCATCAGGGCATGGGGTTTTGCTGTGCCTTTTTCAGCTTTTTCTGCCTTTTTTTTCCTCTGATATGGCAGTAAAGTGAGATCCAAAAATGCATGATAGTTCCCACAATGTCTCCCTCGTTTTGATTTGTTTCCTCTACTTTTAATATTTTTCTTGCAAGGGAATATTATTCTCATAAATGATTATTGTATTTGTGGATGTTTAATTGCTTAGAAACATTGAAATTTAATATGTATTTGTTTTTTATTTTATTAGAATATGGATTTATTTGTATGTTAAAGCTTTTTTTTTACTTGATTCACTAACCCGAGTTCAAAATCCGGAATTTAGAAATCCAAATTTTTTTCGGGTTAAACCTGGACCGAACTTGAATGGAAAAAAATCAGGTTTAAATCCGGATCCGATATAAGAAAATCATATTCGGATCTGGAACCGGAAAGGCTGAACCCGGGTTTGAACTCAGATTTTGGCATCTCTAGAGTTATGTACACGAAAGAAAAGGAAAAAATGAAGAAAATGACGAATGAGTAAGGATGAGAAAAAAATAAATGAAAGGAAAAGAGGAAGGAGTAAGGATGAGAAAAATGAAAAGGAAAATAAAATAGTTACTAGAGTCATTTACATGAAAGAAAAGAAAAAAATGAAGAAAAAAACGAAAGGACGAGGGAAAAACAAATGAAAGGAAAACACAGAGAAATGAAAGGAAATGAAAGACAAAAGAAAAAGACGAAGATGACATTATCGTAATTTATAGACAATGTCATATCTTGTAATTTATTTAATTAACATGTTTAATTTTGAAAAACTGTTAATTTATTTAGGTTCATTAAGTCATTTCGATAATTTATATTTTAATTTATTTTTTAATAACTAATCATACATCAACTACTTTTTCATTTTTCAATAATCAATCATACATGAACCATTTTTTTTAGCCTCACAACGCTGTTACAAGAATATTATGTTAAAGTAGAAACATTTTCGTACTTTTATGAGTTAACGGCGGTCAATAGTTAAAAATAACGAATTTTGAGAATAACTTCATGGTTTTAATAATGAAGGGAACGATTTAAAAATTTTCATTTCATAAAAGGAGTAGGCTGAAATTTGCCCTTTAACAACAATAAAACTATAATAAAAACATTAGTTCTTTACAAATTTCCTCTTATTCAAATAAGATTTATTTATTTTTTAAATTAAGCGGGTCAATTGCCAACCCTGGACCATATTCACCTACCCGTGTCCCCATCATAATTTGTATCCTAATGTTTGGTTTCCACTTTTGTAGCAGAAAACAAGTTTTATAATTGGGAAAACAACCATTGCCCTTGAAAATTAATCATTTCTCATTTTATGTTTTAAAAATTCATTAAGCGCTTAAAATGTTCTACAAAGTAGCAATATTTATGTGTTTAAAAAATATTGCGTATTTCAAGCTGCTGATGCATGCATTTCCCAAAAGGGTAATTTTTGGATACCTCCCCTGAGATTTGGCCTCGCTACACTTGGAGAGAAACTATGAATATATTGACATATAGCACCCCTAAAGTATATGACTGTTAAGTTTGAATGTTCATTGACTTTGAAAGTACTAAAATACCCACGAACTAGATAAGATCAAACAAACTGAAAAAAAAAAAAAGAAATAGTTTAAACCACCCAAAATAGGAATTTTTTTAATAACAAAATCCAAATTAACAAAAATCATGAAACATTCCTTTTATTACTTTATTTTGCTTTTCTTAATTTCCTTAGAAATTAAACTAAAGTAAAATAAATTTTTTTTATTATTCAAATACAACCAAAATTTGCTTAAAAAAATCTCTCTCCTCAATATCTTCAACCTATTAAAATTACCACAAAAATTCAGTAATGTTTGCCATCATCCTCATCTAATTCTCAATTCAACCATTCGAATCCAAATATACTTCCCTTCAAATCCAACCCATTTGAATACAAAGTCGATATGCTTCTCTTCAAATCCAATTAATTGGACTCCAAATGAAACCCCTGTGAATGCAATTCCCCAGAATACACGTTCTTTAATTTTACAAAATCAGTTTGAATATGAATTAGCACTTTATAAAGCTCCATGGCGTGAATCAAGGTAAAGTTTTGAGAGTTATAATTTTGATAATTGGCCAAGAAACTAGCGCCAACATTAGCAACAATAGCCTAACACCAGTATCAGTAACAACAACAAACACAAAAAGAAAAAGAAAAAAGAAAACTATAAAACAAAATTAAACAACAAAAAGGAAGTTGTTTACTCATTTATTCAACTTCTATCATGGTGGCGATTGGTGTGGTAGATGTCGGCAAGTTGGGAGGAAAGGAACAACTGTGGCTTGGGCTTTGCTGGTGGGCAACGGTGGTGCTACGATTCATGAGTGTTGGCTAGCAACAATGTCCAAGGGTTTTGAAAGTTAACTAAGACAGCGGCGGCTGGGTTTTGTGATTGTATGGTGGTCTCAAGGGATTATGATTAGTAGTGATTGTGGTGGTTAGGGTTAGAAGGTACAATGGTGGTTTGGAGTGGGTGATGATGGTTGTGGCTATTGATGAAAAAGAAAAGATGAAAAGATTGGGTTTTTACTGAATTTTTTCTTTTTTGAATTGATTAATTACTTTACTGCCCTTGATTACCAACCGGCACCTTAACGATTATACACGTTAGGGGTGCTATATGTCAATATATCCAAAGTTTCTCTCTAAGTGTAGCGAGACCAAACCTCAGGGGAGGTATCTAAAAATTACCCTTTCCTCCCAAAACACCGGACAACGTGTGTCACAAGGGGGTGTTCAAAACAATTAAATTCTTCAAACTATTTTTCATAACATAGACACATTAGACTCATCCAAGCCCCTTGGACATTTCGGTCAGAACTCACAAAGTCAGAGGAGGCAACTTTCCGGAAGACGAAGGCGTATGATCTAAAAGTATAAGACAAGCAAAATTTTCCGCCAACGCACTCGAATTCCATAAACCGAACCGAAATTCTCCGGTATTCCACCTCTATGGAAGGCTTTGAGAGGTGCAAGTAGCCAAGTTCGATCAAACTTGAAGGCTTATATCCGAGCTTATTATTTATTAATATAACATAACTAGGACCAGATCACAACGGTAGAGTGAGAGCAACAAGAAACATAATTCTCTGCGACCTACCACTAAATAATTTATTCTTGCAAACTGTCAAATTGAGCACTCTTAAATATTACATAAGGAAATTGTGTAAAATTTGTTGCCAAATCTAAACACATCTTGTACAACCTGGAGTCTGAAGATTTAAGTCAGCAAAACCTCAAACAAGCTTCAAGCTCCTTCTCATCATGACAACTATATCCCAACACATAGGCGCGTGCTGTCATAGATACATAAGAAATGAATATATATGTGGGGGAAAAAAAGACAGGATGTTAAGACAGAAGTAATATCCATACCAAATCGACCAGACCCCATGAAAGGTTCTTCATCAATCACACTGCCTTGTTGTTCCTAAAAATTGTAGAAAATTAAGAAAATGAATTTAGAACAAAGGAAAAGAGAGAAATTGAGGAAAAAGACCAATAGCTTAATTGACACAATCATGACCCTTGGAACATCATCACAACGAATAGGAATGAAATGCTGCAGCCATAGTCTGCTAAAGAATGCGGAATTTCATTTTTTTCTTTGTCTTTTTGGTCATACAAGTGTTTTAAGCATGATGCATGGAATTGACAATAACAATATAGAGCAAAAGAAAATGCAATTCATTTTCTTCTCTTAGGGTAGTGAGGGAAGAACTGCATGCATATCATGTTGTTGTATAAATTCAATTACTGATGAACACAGGGGAGAACATCATCATCATTGGACATTCAGTACCAGAATAAGCTGTTTCTCACAGTTAGACAGTAAAATTAGCCAAATACATGAACAAGACATTTAAACTATGCACGACCAAGATTCCATCAAGACTTTTCAATTTTGAATTTTAAAATTGTTTCAAAACATAATATAAACTTCTCATTATCCTAGGCTTTGGATCATCAAATCCCCAAAGGATAGCCCAGTTTTGAAAGGTTCATGTCCGATGGAAAGTATTTAATTTGAGGGCGGGGTGCAAGGTAAATAAAAGAATAAAAAAACAATGAAACAAAAAGCTTTGGATCGTCAAAAAGTGAACTACCAAATTCTTATCTAGTGCTTTATAATTCTAAAACTCTAGGCAGAGGAAGCAGAAGCAGATTTTAAGCAAGTAAACAAATAAAGAAGGTACAGAAAATTTCTACTCACAGGATCTGGTTCCAATTCATCTGTCGACATCAACAATTCAAAACAACGGCCAGAAATTTTACAGACCAAAATCCCGTCTTCGGGGTCCATAGCCACCTCTCTGCATGTATCATCACAAACTGACAGCATAGGAAAGACAAATTAGTTCATTGCATTCTATAGTAAATATTTAAATGCAAGAACATGAAATTGCTGCCATCGTTTCCTACCATGAACATATCCAGTCTTCTCACAAACAAATAAATTACCAACTTGGTGGTACGTGCACAGATCTCCAGAACAAGCATGGTCAGTGGCCACGTTATCAGTCAAGCCCTTACTGCTTTTCCACAAAGAAACTTGATCCCCAACTGTCTTGTCAATAATGATCCGATCATCTTTCACCTTCAGATCACCAAAAAGAATAAAAAGTGACGAAGAATACAAGATGTACAAGAATGCTGCCTCCTAATGATTTGTTCACAGAAATTCTTCGAAAAAGGCAGTCGAAAATGTAAACCAATATGTTTGCCTCAAACATAAGCTGCAATACATTTGACATAAGTATCCCAAAACTAAACATGAAACAAAGTCAACCGATCCTTTGCACTAAAAACAGCAAAAGCACACAGCTTCAAAAAATGAGAACAAACTGACAAACAAGCACCAATCAGTCAAATTTCGGGCACATTTAGGAACACAATACGTGCATGCAACCAGACAATAAATGCGGCAGAAAGGAGGCATGTGAGGATCCATTTGTGTAAAAGCACCCAATCTTACAGTAAGGTAGAGATTCTTAGCTCTTCTTTCACATCCAAATGATGCAGTGAATGAAAAGCATAAGACAAACAACTAAAGGCAATAGTTATAAAAAATATTTCAAACGGTAAGGTTAAAAAAAAAAAAGAAAATCCATAAACTTGAAAAGACACTCTAAAATGTATACAATTTTTAACAAATGAGTCTTCGTGTTAGGCAACATCACATGTTACCTGTGAAGGAAGTGGTGCTTGGCTTCTCTTAGCAGCTTGCATCTGGATATAGTACTCTTTAAACTCAGTTGGGCAACTTCTAACTAGTGCGGTCATGTCTTCCTTATCGCGCTGTAAAACGAAGAAACATTAACTTAAAAGACTACTGTCTACACCAGCTTTAACAATGCTTCAAGCATCAAAAAGGAATTTCAAAAAATATAAACTTGCCTTGAGTCTCTTTGAGATTAAATTAAAAGTTTGAACTCCAAAAATTCTTAATTTCATATGCAATTTCAATTAACATTTCAATCCCAATTAAACAATATTCTCATTAATGCCTTGTCCAAAATAAGACTTGACCCACAATACAACTGGTTTGATGCAACAACAATAACATTTTCAACACCCTCCTTTCTACTTCTAAGAAACAAACGGTCTAATTACATGTCCATAAATCACTTTTTCCCTTTTTATCTTTTTGCCAATAAGAACACAGTGGCATGCCCTCATATTGAAACACCACTATCATACATGTCTTTGCCTGAAAATTTCATATAGAAAGCTGATAATTCAGATGTAGTTGGAACATGTATCACAAACAGGACATAATACAAGGATTCAACATTTTTGCAGTTCCAATGAAAATACGTACAATGTGTGAAAAACAGAAACAAAAAAAGGTTTTTCCCTAATCATCTGAACATAAATAGGTAAGGAGACATATTAACAGAAGAGAGGTCTTAAAAGATACCTGAATATAAAGCTTTTTCCAAGCACAAACTCGTAAATTGTTGGTTGGGGGCAACAAACCCCATCGCATACAGTATCTGCCCCAACACAAAAATAAGCATGTATCATAGGTGTATCTTCACACATAACCTCAGCATATTTCTTAACCTTGCATTAACAAGTCTAAATTACCACAAATCTCAGTGTTTGTGTGTGCGCGCGCGAAGCCAGCCACCCAAAAAAATTTAAAAAAGCACAAAAAAAAACCATTTTGGAAAACAGGACTATTGTTATTTTTCTTCCGAGATCAACTCAAAAGAGACTGGTACAAAATAAAAACTCACAAGCGACGCCACAAGGACTCATCAGAAGCAGCATAATTCAGGAATCTACAAACCAGCGAACATGAAACAAGATCCTGTCACATTTCAATAAATAAAACAAGAACATTATAAGATAAAAACACAACAAATCAAACAACAATAATTCAACATCATAATATAAAAAACCTCAACAAATCAAACAAAAATAATTCATAATCATAATTTTAACGAACCTCAGAAGACACGAATTTGAGTATGTGCGTGAACAATTCAGGCGGAATCTTGCTGAAAATTCCAGTATCAATTCTTGTAGGACTAGAATGAATCTCACTTTTATTATTAAAATTATTATTGTTACTAGTACTATCCGAGCCCGAGGCTGAGAATTTCTCCACGCACAATTTCTTCTTTTTCGGTTCATCTTCTTCCTTGGATTGCTTCTCTTCCTATTTACAAAAAAAAGTTGATATAAGCGGACGTGAAACGACATCGTATTCATAATGATTGTGTAAGATGAATAGAACCTCGGAATCTGAAACCTGAGCGAGGACTTCGGATTCGAGGAACTGAGCCAAGCTATCGTCTTCGTCGTCGGATAACGTCATCGTCGAGACGAAAGGAGCAGCGGAATCTGGATTTGGATCGGACGGCGGCGACAGGGTTGTGGCCGTTTTTGTAATATTCTATGAGGTGAAAATTACAGCGGAGCAAACGAGGCGTGATCAGACGATGATAAGCGTATGCACACGGATTGGGACGGTCCAGATGCGTCGGCGACTCGAGTTGGGCCCAGCTATCTAATTGTGGTGTGTCCAGTCCGAAAATCCTCCTAACTATTTTCTGAATTAGTTTCAACCCTTGGATTGCAGTTAACAAAATCTAACCTCTCAAAGTAACGAAAGAAGTAGAATTCTGATAAAATAGAAAATCCTTTTTATGTTACGGGAATATTATAAGAGTATGCAATCAAGTAAATCTCATATATCTGGTTATTTAATCAATATTTTAAAAATACAAAAAAGATGACGATTTGTATAATTGTACACGATATTAGGGAATAGCTTTAATTAGAACAAAAATCATCGGATCATTATCCATATATATATATATATATATATTTGATTTACTTATTAAAACTATAAGGGTCGACAATTGTACAAGAAATTTGGAAATTAACTAAATTAGAATAAAAAATCAAGGGAATATATTATCGACGCATTAAATTAATCATTTGGCACACGACACCGTCCGGTGAACGTGTAACGATGTAAATTGTAAACTGGCAATCTCTTTTCTCAGTAAGGGTGCGTTTGACATACTATATTATATTATGTTGTATTATATTATTTTAATGTAGGTGTATTATATTATGTTGTATTATATTAACACTGTATTATAATAATATTGTACAGTATTTGATATTATATTAATTTTTAGTTATATTATATTTAGTGCTGCATTGTACTGTATTAATTTTTTAATGATTAATTTTGATTAAATATTTTTTAAAAATAATATTTATTAATACTTAGAAAAATACTAAATATCAAAATTTTAAAAAATGAGAAATTTAATATTATTTTTTAATATCATAATTCTTCATAAAGATCAATCTTTATGGCTTTAAATTTTTGTCAGCATAACTTTTATTTTTTCAGCATATTCCAAATATATAACTTTTCAAATGAAAATTGAAGCAAATAATTCAATTAAATAACCTCTAAATAATATCAAGACATAAATAAAATCCAATACGTCCAACCATGGTCTTTTAATTTCATAAATTCAAATTCTAGGATTGCTTAATCCATAAATTTAAAATCTTTTTCATTCTTTTTTTTTTTTTTAGAAATTTCTTACAAGATCTCTTATCAAAGATAAGAAAGAAAAAGAAAAGGAAAAAAGCTAAAGATCCTATTTTAATGAAATCTCCAGGTGAAAGATCATAATTTACGGGCAACAATTGGGACACGGAATTATAGTTGAAGTTGATACAGTACATAATGCACAATCTTATTTAGCATAAGACGAAGAGCCCGAGCTCCTACAATCAGGCAAATTAACTAAAAATTGTCAAATATCAATAACAAGAGTAAAATGTCATATAAATATGATAGTTAAATTTGTCAATTACATATAACTTGTTAAAACTATCAAATATTACACTGGTTTTAAAAAAAATACAATAATGGGTTACAGAATATACATTAGGTAAATTTAAGACCTAAATTTAAATTGAAATTTTGAACCAACTCCAAACAACACAATAAAAAAGAAAAAAAAAATTCGGAATCATGTTATTAACATGCATAAATGTATTTATATATCTAAATAAGATCTTGCTTTCAAAGCCATATATTTATCTAAATATATACTCCAACTTAATTTCAAAATCTATACCGATGAATCATTTTCAACACCAAAAGCAACACCCAAAACACAAACTCAACAGCTACATTTCTTCAATACAAGTCAGTTGTAGTTAGCATTCCACCGTTGATTCCAGAATTCTTCATAACGGGCCTGTACAAATACAAAATCTAGAAGATGTCACTTTTGACAAGCCAGAAAGTGGCTTACGAAGCAAAAGCAGCAAGTAAGACCCAAACTTATAGCATGTTTGGGTAGACTATAGAAATGGGGAATCATTGTAAATCTTCTCGTTGAGTATGTTGAAGATGGCATTTATGAAGTACCTAAAAAGAAAAGAAGAGTTGCTTAAAGATTTTAGTAATTACGTAAACAACATTTATAATCAAAACAAAAGTAAGGCGTATATCATATGACCACACTATCAAGTTAATCTATGCTTTTGTATACACAACATATAAGCAATCAAGTGCAAGTTTTGTATAATATTCTTTCACTTCTAGTTAAAAAAAATGGAAAAGAAAAGAGGGCAGAGTTACTAAACCATAACTCACCCTAATATTTATGTCACTATTGGAAGCTTAAATCACAAAAGTCATTACGTATTCACATTGTTAGATTGTTACTAATACTTAATACTTTTATATAATATCTAGAAATAATAAAATCAAGCTAGTACAAGGATATCTAAATGAAGATAAAAATAACATAGGCAAAATTTGATCTGATTAATCCATATTATATCATCTATTAATGCAATCAAAAACCTGAAAAAAATATTGATAACGACATAGACTGCCAATGTCATCATTCAATAACAATAAGTTAAAAGGAGAGAGAATAAACTCCTCTTCATATTTAAACTAGAACTTTTATACCAATATAAAGCAAAGGAATTTCTAATATTAAACCAATAAAATGCAACTCTATCTTTCGTAACCAAAAAGCCTATGTTTAATGAAAATAGTGATATGATTGTTTCAATTTGGCCTATATTATTTGTTTTTACCTCTTAGAATAATGTCATTGAATGAAATCAACATTGCCTTTCCTTTTCTTTTCCTCAGGCCTCACTGCAAAATCAACAAAAACTTACAACAACAGCAACAATAAAACACAAAGTTCTATAGTAAAGAACGTCGTTGAACCGATGACGAGACAGGTGTCTAATTTGCAAAGCTCAGTCATCAAAGTTCAAATTGCAGCATGTTCGAAAATCAAACGAAAATTAAAGCATGAACAGAGAAATAAAGTGTCAACTAGAACAACCATGAAACACCTTCCCTCCATTTCCTATCATGCTTTATGTTTTTACTTTACAATCCCCTCCACTCACGAAACCAAAAAACCAAAACAAAAACCCACACTCATCAAATTCAAAGCGAAAGCCAACACAAGAATTCCTACAGACTCCTCAGACAAGACCCAATAGAAATCTTCCTCTCACTTTGCTTCGTTAGGGTTCAATTTCCCCAAATTATCAAAGAAATAGCAATTCCAACATGTTGTGAAGCATTTACATAAAAAAATTAAAGTTAACAGTTGGAAAAAAAAATATATAAAGAGAAATTAAATAAATCGAGAACCTCCAACTTTATCGAAGATCCTATATGAGTCTGAGAATCTATTGCTTTTGCTATTTAGCTTGGAATAATATGAGAAAGAGACATGTGATATTTAGCCTCTGTTTTGCTACGGAAATCTTGAGAAGAAATAAAGAGAAAGACCTTTTCAAAAATCAAAGATGTAGTTCGTTGATTCAAGAGGTGAAGGCGAGCATGGCGGTGGTGTTGCACAGTGGGGTTTTGACGAAGCTGGCTGTCACGCAGTGATAGAAGATTGCATGGTGGTCGAATCTCGTGTGTCAGTAAGAGAAAATAGAAGGCACTGGTGTTGCGGGATGAGGTGATGGTGGAGCTGGGTGTTGCGCGGCGAAGAAAGTTGGCCTGGTGTGGCGCGATGTGTTCGTGAGAGAGCATAAAGAAGGAGAAAGTTGAGGGAAGGAGAAAGATCTATTGCAAACCCGTATAAACCCGGGGGGGGGGGGGTTGGGGTCGAGTTTAGTTTATGTGGGTGTTACGGCATTATAAATTTTAGTTAATGCAATGAGTTGTAACTGCCAAACACGAGATTGTATAATTCTAATGCAATGCGGAGTCCTTATCCTATATATTACTACATGCCAAACATGCCCTAAAATCATTCGTTTCTCGGCGTTAAAACTTAGAACTGCATAATTGCATATACACCCACAAATTCAATAGTAAATGATTTTGGTTCAAGCCATTTCACAGAATTTCTTTACTTCCCGTAAGTTTCAAAAATGACACAAAGAAGTCCTCTAACGTCACATGAACCATAGAGCCACCCATCCATTAGTCAGATGATAACTTGCTTTAGAGTTCAAATCAACCAAATAAAACAAGAGCCCCATCAACGTTCAGGCTGTGCCATACACAAATGATGGCATGAACACTTGGATGTATCAATTCTTAGAGCATGATATACACACATGCTGACATGAAAACCACATGATATTGATCTAATGAAAACATAATTGCATAAAGCATCAGCATCGGCATCATACGATTCTAACAAATCATATGAATTTCATAGCTACCATAGCAACTAAAAAGTTTGAAATACATCCATCTGCACCATCCCTCATTGCAAATCAGATGTCTTAGCACTTGTACCAAATGGTTCAACTGTGTACACCCACGAGGTTAGATAACAAACGGTTCTTCTAAATAAACCAGAGCGACATCCAGATGATGAACCAAGCTAAACGTCAAGCAGATTTTACAAAATGCTGGGACAGCAATTTGGCAATCTCCAGGAAGCCAACAGAATCTTTTCCATTGAAAATGGTCTTCAACTTATCATCACATCGAATCTCCCTCTTGTTTGCAGGATTCTACAAAGCATTATGTCAAGTGAAAGAAATTATATTACCATAAAACTGAAACTTGAGACAAGAATAAATGATTATAACAACAAATTGCTATTTCAAACAAAATTGCACTTTGTAACTAGTACATTTGTTTAAGTATCAAACATTTTTTGGAAATCATAGATTAGACAATGGAAGTAACAATAAGTACTTGTTTTAGCACAGTTCCTAGCTTCACCAAAGAAAAAAGAAAAACTTGGAACTTAATGTAATCTTTTACTAATAAAAAGTATGATTATGGTGTTGTACTTTGAAATTGATTAATTTGTTTTACTGATTTTTGGCAAATATAGAATTAGCCTTTATGGTGAGAAACAAGAAAAAATATTGAGTCTTGCTTCCAAACAGTGTGCTGACAGAAACAGCAGCAAAATGACTCCAAAATATGTAAAACGATATAGTTTTGCTGCTGGTTCTGTCAACGTGCGCCTCGTTGATATTGATACAGTTGTTCAAGAATGTTGCCTTATTTTTCTTTATTCATTTTGTGACCAGAAAAGTAATATTTTCATTTTCCAGAATCTACAGTTAACACACACAAGACTTTTTTAAGCTATTTTTACAGCATATTAAACAAGCCAAACAGCAAAACAGCAAGCAGACAAGTAATTTATGACGAAACAAAAACAAGAAACACACAATTTCAATTATTACAATGCAGTCAAAACGTTCGACGAAAAGCCGAAAAGAACTTGAACACTGGCAACTGGCAAAGAAGAAAACAATAAAGAAAAGACCTGGAGGTCGTGTTGTCTGATATATTGCCAGATTTTCTTGACAGCGTCGGAGCGAGAGGCCTCGTTGGCTCCGAGAAACTTGCTCAGTTGTGCAGATACAGGAACCGGTTTCCCAATCCCTCCCTTTGCTTTCTTGCCAGCAGCTGCTGTTGCTTCTGCTCCGGACTTGGCCGCCGCCGCCATCATTGTCCTGCATCCTCCAAACAATCTTGTTGCCATTTTCCGAACAGATATAGAGTCACTCAGGCTAAAACCCTAGGAATGCGAAGGGAAACGAGGGTTTCTTTGACAAATGATTCCGCACGGTCTTAAATAACCGAACATGCGCCCAGACGAGAACTTTTGAAATTTTTTAGCCCGGTATCAAGTTGAAACTGAAAAGACTAATTTACCCTCTAGAGTCCAGAAAGAATAGAGGGTGCAAAATTAGAACTTGTCAATTGGCATCAAGTAAATCAGAAATGCCCTAATTTTGCACCATTTCCGTCAATTTCTGTAAAAACTTGTTATTTAAGTTGAATTATACCACGTTTACAAAGTTAGAGCTTGAAGCATTTCATGGACTACACGAAGAAAGCTGCACAAATGTTTTGATCTTTACGCTCAAAGGAACAATGGCTTCAACATTTTATGATTGACAAAGATAGTTTGGACTTTGGAATTGTCATATGAAGCTTCAGTAAGAGAATGCTGAAGGAAGTTATGGCTTGCAATCAGCAATAATCATCATGGATTCGAGGCAGCCTTGTGATCTTGGTCGATGAGTCAGTCGTGATGACCTGAACATCATCAAGTATAAGAATACCCCCACTGCATTGCATCTCCCTGTGATTGAATTCTTTCAGATGTGCTGAAAGAAGAGAATGAAAAAGGATTGCATCCTTTGATGAAGACAAATCATAGAGCAAGCTTGCTGATAATCTTCCACACAGAACAGTAACATTGGAAAGAATAGAAACAACAGAAGGGATATAAAGATAAACAGCACATCTCTCGCATATCATTCATGCCATGATTCAGCAATTCTCAATGAAATATTCAGCGCATGAACAAATTCCTAACTAACAATATGAGACATTATTTGGTTTCTGCAGCGCAATAGAACTACTACAACCACAATTATAATAGCAGCAAACTATCAGCTAGAGCCAGTTTTCACAAATTGTCCGGACAGCAATTTGGCAATCTCTGGGATCCCAATCCTGTCTTTTCCAGACAATAAAGACTTCAACTTCTCTTCACCAAGAAGATCCTTTTTCATTCCAGGGTTCTGCAAAAATCATAGACATGTTAGGCCACTACAGATTTTTCATTCATGAAAAATAGCAGAGCAAGAAAATATGGATTACTTTTGAACAATAATAGAGGATATTTTAACAGGTGAATGTTTGTTTCATACTAGCTGTTACGAAGTGTTAAATGTAATTATTTCTCTTTATCTTGATGAAGGCATTTAATAGGATGAGTGAAATTATAAAGCGAAAAATAAGTAACAAAGAAAAGTGGAGTGGATGAAACTATATGCATGTGTTCAGAGCAAGTCCAAGAGACATTAGAAATCAAACTCAGGTAAGGAAGCAACTACAACATGCAACTTATTCAAGTAAAATGTAGATGGTGAAAACACAGATATGTAATACTTGAACTGGCAGCAGTTTAAATAACAACTGTTGAAATAAAGAAAGCCAAATGCATGCCGGCAAGAACCCTTGAAGTTTAGTTCTACAAAAGGTTTTCAATCTTAATCCCCCTCACACATAATAGCAGAGTTTTGGTTTAATTTTAGGGGATTGACAAAAATGGTTAATTAATAAAAACTAATTTAAATAGTCCTAAATAGAGTTAAAATTTCACAACACGTATACACATGTAAGAAACCAAAGTGGTTTTTTCAGTTAACAGCAATTCAAAAGAACAAATGTTATTGACAACCAAAAAAAAAAAAAATAATGAAATACTATCAATGCACGTAAATCCAAAATTCAGTTAGGACAATCATCAAACACTTGGAAGTGGCAGCATAATTAACAAACGATATCGCAACTAATTTAAGTGGGAGCAAAATTATTGGTAAATCTAAAGATATGCAATCAAATAAACCAATGATTTAAAAGAGAGACCTCGCGATTGTTGAGTTTGATGAACTTGGTGATCAGTTTAGCAGTTTCCGAACGGGGAGGCTCAGGGATGTTCAGAAATTTGCCCAACTCAGAAGTAGAGGAGGGTGCTGCAGATTTGGTCTTGGCTTTGGTTTTGGCTTTGGCTTGAGCTTTGGAAGAAGAAGCAGCAGCCTGGAATTTGAGGCTGCCGGCGCCCTTCATTGCCGCCATAGCTGCTTTCCCTCCTCCCCTGGCAGCCATCTTTTGATCTACTTACGTTGGATATGATACTTGCCAGGCGCTTATATTATGTTTGTTAAAACTTCAAGCACTCCGATAATTGGTTATTTTTGTTACTTATTTTATCACTCGTTTGTTTTAATTTAATCGATTTTTTTTTTTCTCTAGACATTATCTTTCCCGTTTACTTTCATGGAATAGTTAGGCTTGTGTAGATATTATTTATTCCGTTTACAAGTATGAAATAATTAGTGACTGTTTAGTATTGTTTATTTATTTGTTAATGTCATAATCTCTTATCAAAAGTTGTTATTTAATTTTTTTAATAAAACTTTTATTTTGTCCAGTATTAGAAAAAACTTAAATCTTAAACTTTAAAAGTAAAGTAAATTTTCTTTTTAAATGATAAAGTATTTAAAATATCTTTTATTTATTTAATTATTTTATTTTATTTTTTTATAATAAAAACTCCCATTGACAACTAAATAACAAAAAAATTTTAGATAAAATTTCTATTTATAAAAATTCTACTAATAAAAATTCTATCTAAATAAATTTTATTTTAAAAAATATACCAAATGGAGTTTTATGCTCCAAAATAATTAATTGTCTTTAATTTTTTTTAAAAAGATAATCCAAAATAAAGAAAAGAAAATAACAGTAAGAATGCTATAGTTGATGAACATTATAATTTATACACCGAAAAATTGCCAATCGTCAATTCTCGGACGTGTTCACAAGGTCCTAGATGGTAGAGTAGTACACGGATAAGCAAGATACAAAGACTCTTTTGTCACAATGATGCTAAGCACCTTATATGCCAATGCAAACTAATGGAGATACAAAAATATGAGCCCTCTTAGCTTCTTCCTCCAATGGCTTGCAGCTTTGCCCTATAATCTCATCTCAATCTAGACTATGACTTGATCATGCTGACGGTATGGTTTACTTCTGTCATGTATATCAAGAGTCAGAATCTTCATATGAGCGTCGTTAATGAGAATACTTGTGTCTGCTCTTCTCACTCCTATGATGTCTATCGGATTCATCTGCAGATGTATATCTATGCTTTTGCCTGCTCTTTTCTCTTCTTGGATGCCTACCCGAGTCAGAATCTTCAGATGAATGCGAATGCCTCTTTCTACTCTTTTCACCTACATTATGCCTGCCAGCCTCATCTTCAGATAAATAATGCCTTTTTTTGCAATCAGATAAATAATGTTTTTGCCTGTTCTTTCTATTTCTATTTCTATTAAGCCTATCAGCGTCAGACGCTTCAGACCGATAAGAATACTTGTCTCTGCGTTCTTTTATCATATGATGATAATCAGAGTCATCTTCAGATGAATAAGAATGCATTTGCCTGCTCCTACTTCTATGATACTTGTCAGAATCAGAATCTTCGGATGAATAATTGTGCTTGTGTCTGGTTTTTCTACGATGCGTATCCCACTCTGAAACATCAGATGAACTTGATTTGGAATAGCTTCGCTTCTTTTTCTTCTTATGTTTCTTCTCCTTCTTTGACCTCCTGCCTTCATTATCGGAAGGTGAAGTCAACCCATCTTCATCAGAAACTCTTAATTCTTTACCATCAGGTGATGCCTGCCTCTTGGGTTTACTTTTCTTTTTGGACTTCTTCTTTCTACTTTTGCTCGACAAGCTGCTCAACAAGTCGGGCACACTATCCCCAGCCAGAAACCCTAGAATTTTGGGGGGAAGGAGAATAATAAGTAAAATGTATCAGTTACTACTATATGATGAGAAGAAAAACAAAGTTCAGTGGTTAATGAAGGGCATTTACCCCCATATTCATCAAAAATGTCCTCAGCAACTATCTGCTGATTGGGATCATCAGGTTTAAAACCTCCACGAGGAGGACTAAAATTTCCTGGTTGTCGCTTCAGCTCCCACTTGAGAGGCTGCATGGAACAGAATAGCTTCAGCAAGCAGCCAGTGCTCCCACTTTGTCATAAAAGTGCAAAAGGCAAGCAAAATGCTCAAAATAAAGGGCAACGAAATATACATGAGCTTGTACTAGCTATAAACACAAGTGCAAAATAACTTATAAGCTACCCATCTTCGTCATATGAATCCACAGGTGAGTGACTAACTGCTATGGGTACTCATTTCTAGATTGCTTATTGTTGATATTCCACTTCACATATAAAACAGAAGCCATTAGAAGAGATTTGGGTATGGCTCTCTATAATTTTTTCATTGATTGGCATTCATGTAGATTTTCAAGCAAACTTAGTGACTTTTTAAATATAGTTTCCAGCACCGGACATCCACCTACGAGACACAACAATGGAGAATCTAGATACAAAATAGGGTAAATAAACAACAGGTATGGAAATGAACTTTTTGAAGCTCAGTTCTAGTCTCAAGGCTAACAATTTGTAGCCTTTACTTAATTTCCAGCAACACCAAAGAAAAAATACATACCTCACCAGGATCTACGTGAGCCATGATAGCAGTCAGGGGGTCATCTCTTTTCAATCGACTTTCTTCATTAGGCATTATTGCATCCTTCAATGGACACTCACGATCACCACTTTGATGCCCAAAATTTCCACATCTTAAACATTTCACATTTCTTACTTCAACACCAAATGGTTTTACCCTTGCAGGAGCACCTGTCTCCAGCCTGGTTATTGTTTAAAGCAAATGCAACTAAGACTTCTGTATATTAGCATAATAATATCTCATGGAACACAACCAACTGAAAATACACAGCATTGCCATTTGAACTCTTGGAAGACCAATCTTATTGTGATAGCATGTATAAGCTAATAAACAAATAAAAGATTCCACTTAAGATTTCTACTGGCAAGTACATATAATGGAATATTCACAACATACAATAAATCATTGCATGCACAGCAGGGTCATAAATCTCAAACAAATAATACTAAGTAATTCAGTAGTATTAACAAGTATGCATAATAAATGCTTCTGAGCAAGACCGAAACATACCGTGGAGCATTTTTTAGGATTTCAAACTCTTCTTCAGTAGGTAAAGGTCGCCCAAACACATCTTTTGGCCTTGATTTCTTCTTTTCTTCAGCCACAGGCTTCGACTCTGGTTGCCTACAATAAATACAAAACAACGTCTTACATTACCACAAAACGAAACAATTATACAACTGCTTTCTAATGGCAATGATTAATAAGAATAATAACAGAATACATTGGATTTGAAGCTGGTTCTTGAGATGAGTCTCCTTGTTTCTTCCTCCCTTCTTCAAGTTCCGCGGCCTTAGCACTTTCAGCATTGTATCCGGGTGGACGAACATACATAAAGCTAACAGCTTGCATAGTCTCCATCTACACCACATCAACAGAATAAACAAATAACTATCCTACAAAAAAAAAAAGAAAAAAAATACATCTCGGGTTTTAAATCAAACGCTTATAAGTAGTAAAAACTGTACCTTTTCCTTGTCTTTCTTGGAAATAAGAGATGTTTGGCGAAAGAACTCCTGCTCTTGTGCATACTGAAAAAAAAAAAAAAGAGAGGGAGAGAGAGATTAGGAAAATTGGTTAAATAAATGAATGAGAACAAATTGATGGGAAAAGAAGAGATACTTCGCGGGTCACTTCCTCGGCACGGCGCTGGCGCTGGGAGTGCATCTGTTCGGCGATCCATTTGCGGCGTTGATTAGGGTAAGATAGAGGATGCCATGGCTTCTGGTTTAAGTATGAATGGCTCCATGCGGTTCCTGCTTTCGTCTTGTAATCAACTTCACCCGATCCTACAGCTGATGCTTTCTTCAATCTCTTTCCCCCTCCTTCCTCGTCCTCCATTCCGATGATGACAAACGATGAGCGATAGATGAAACGACGTTGCTGATCAACTAGCCATTAATTTGATAATTTAACCGAAAAGTAAGAAGAAAAAGTTTTAAGGATAATTTATGTTCAGAGCCTTATAATTTATAAAATTGTGTAAAATTTCAAAATTATTTCAATATTATAAATCAAGTCCCTCAAGGTTCTTGAAGAGCTGCAAAATTACAGCGACGAAATTGCTTTTAGGTCCTTGTTACTTTCTGAAAATTCACAACAATGATAAAAAATTTTAAACTCTTTAAGTGGTCAAGTTTTAAAATTATGCGTGTATAAAAAATGCGCAAATATTGTTACTACTTGAAGGTTAAGCCTCTTATTCACGAGGGTTTCAATTAAAAAAACTAATTTATTGGATAAAAAACCTATCTTATTTATAAGTCCAAGTAACTCAACAAATATTATTTGAACTTAAGGCTCGTTTGAGATTATTTTTTGAGGCTCAAAAGTGATTTAAGAAGTTAAAAGTTAATTTTAATATTTAATAATTTTTTAAAAAAATTATTTTTACCAAAATTATCTGATCACACTGCAAATATTAGATTTTAAAAAGTAAGGGAGGATTAACTTCTCATAATTTCATTTTCACTTTTATATTTAATACCATTTCATATATATATATATATTATAAAAATCTAATATTATACATTTTAGTTAGGAAATAAAATCATTAATTTTAAAGAGATTATTATTATTACTAATTATATGTATTGAGGTAACAAAATAAAAAATAAAATTAATAATCTAAAATATTTATTTTTGTTATCAATTATTGCATATACACAATAAAAAATATTTTATATACATATTTATAAAAAAGTAAATAAAATTTATTGAATATTATGTTCAGTTTAATCATCTACATTCTTACACAAATTTAACAGTAAGATTTACTAAATACATACTACTACTTTTAAAACTCACAACACTTATAAAAATAAATTTTACCAAACAATTAACTAATTTTCTTCATAATTAATTATTTCTATAACATAGCTAACCAAAATTATTTTAAAAGCTACACTGTTACCAAATTCGACCTTAACACATATTGTGAAAGGATAAAGCTCATTACATCACATTACTGTTCTTGTTCTTGTTGCGCCATACGTCTTCTTATTTCTAGTGATGACAATTTAACGCAACTTTTTCTTGCTCAATCAATTAAACTGCTACAGATAAGCTTTTTTCTGAATGGTTCGGGCAATTTTAACTCATTTGGTAGAAATTGTCATACAACATAACATTCCTTTTCTGTTGAGTGAAATTTGGCATGTAGTTAGGTTAAAAGAAAAAACAAAATTGCCATATCTAACAAATCCTATAACTGATGCAACAACTAAAGGATCACACTTCTGCTGCTTCTAATTGGAGCCACAATGACAGAACATGATAATGCTTACCTGATAGTGGGAAACTGTTATTGCATGAGCCTTAGCTGATGCTTGTTTAAAACCTTTGAATGAGCTGGTATGAATCGGTGTCATGTCATGCAATTTTTAACTTTTAGCCACTTGGTTTCTATGTATTTACTGTTTAGTTGAACCCATATGGCCTACTCAGATTGCCAATTCTAAATGCTCAATGAAAATCACGGTTCTTATAGAGAAGAAAAGGACTTGATAGGATGCAGATTTCTTGTCCTTTCCAATTATTTAAGGATGCTGAATTGTGGTGTGGATCTGCACTATGTTGAATGTTGGAAAATGACAGATTTTGGGGTCATGTCTTGTTTGCTGACTTATTGTAACAGCTTTGTGCCAAGAACCAGTAGATGTTGTAGATATTGTCTGCTTTGTCCTTCACTCACACGTTCTTCATGCTCGCGGATTTGCCATTCGGGAGAACATGCGGTTTTTATGCCGACTTTGCTACCTATGTGGGATGTCACACTCCGTCTGCATAATTCTGCCTGTTGGAACAATGAAGATGAGGAATCTGGTGTTAGTTTTATATATCTAGTCATCTCTGGTCTAGTTCCATGTTTTTTTTTAAAATTCTCCATTTAATATTTCTTTTTTCATGTGAATGATCTTGAAAGGTTCACTTGGTTGGTACAATTCTAAGTAGGGGTGGGCAAAATACCCGACCCGAACCGACCCGACCCGACCCGAAAATTTTCGGGTTCGGGTCGGATCGGGTTGTGATGCAAACCCGATCGGGTTAGAATTAGCCAACCCGATCGGGTTGTGATCGGGTCGGGTCAAACCCGACCCGATCCGAATACCCGATTGGGTTGCCCAACCAAAAAAAAATATTTTCTTTTAACTTTATTCATTTGATTTTATAATATTTGATTTTATTTTTTTAGTTGAAAATTAGTGAAATGGACTACAATTAAGAAATATGTCTTAAAACCACCATAAAAACTCTAAAAATAGGGAAAAAATAGCTCAAATTTGAATTAAATCAAACTGACCCGAACTGACCCGACCTGACCCGAACTGACCCGACCTGACCCGAACTGACCCGAATTGACCCGAACTGACCCGAACTCAATCCGACCCATTTCAAATCCGAACCCGATCCTACCCGAATTATTGACCCGACCCGAACCGACCCGAACTATGTTCGGGTCGGTTCGGGTCGGGTCATTAATTCGGGTTCCATTCGGGTCGATTTTTATTAAACCCGACCAACCCGCAACCCGATCGGGTTGACCCGAACCCGACCCGAACCCGCATTTGCCCACCCCTAATTCTAAGGGAATAGGTAACCACATTTGCTTTTCTGACCAGAACATCAAAGTGAAAAGAATGATTTCTTCTTCTTCTCAAATCTCTTCATCTATAAAAATACAAACAGAATAAAAGTCGAAAAGAATCTTTAACGATTCTTCATTAAGGATCAGCTTGCAATCATCGGCACCCAAGTTGCTAAGCTCATCTTTTAATTTTGTTGCAATGTTCTTCTCGTAAGCAGATTTGAGAGCTTCCCTTGCCAACTTCTGATCTTGGTCCGTGTTCTCACATTGATCAGTTGATTGCTTGTAATCAGGCTGCAATTTTAGGACAATCTGTAAATGTATCGTGTTCCAGTTAATTAAAAAGACAATGCAACAACTTGAGATACATCAATCTCTAAAAGGATGAAATGATAATCCATGCACAGAATTACTTGGGAAGTGATTGCATGTGGTTCTTGCTCACACCGTGTCACGCGTGTGTTTGTTAAGAATAAGGAATAAACTTGGTTAGTTGTCTATTAGCAACAAAATCAGTTATCACAAATAAGTTGAAATTGAAACTGAAACAAAAAATGAAATGATGCTAAACAAAGCGGCGAAGAAGAACTTAAACTGCAAAAGAATAAAGAATTAGAAATGAAAGAAGAAAAAGAAGCGTGAAGAAGAAGAATAAAAAGAGCGAACAAAAAGAAGAAGAAGAAAAAGAATAAAGAAGAATAAAGAATAAATGTTAACATTTATGTTAACATAATGTTGATTTTGATGATAACAAACAAAATTAAGAATGATTAAGTTTTTGAAAGCTTAAATTATTTTTATACATTTTAATAAATCATTATTTTCACATTATAAAGGTTTTATATCTAATGGAAAAATGATTTTATGAAATTGGTTGTTTTTCAAGTTTATGGTTTAATTGAAAGAATTTTGAAAACTTTGAAATCAACAAGTATTGCTTGAAATTTTAGAGAATGATTTATTTGAAACATTTCATAACATTTGGGCGATATCATAATTTCAGAAAGTTTTGGGATTCACAAATTATTATTAAGAAATTCTGAAATTGGACTTAACTGCAAATTTGTATAACATTTTGGGCCATACTATAGTTTCATAAACTTTTGGGGTCAAAATGTAATTTTGGCAAACAGTGCACTGTATCCGTTCTTGTAGCAAGCGGCATTCGGATATGATAAACGGAATTCGGTTACGGGCAGAATTCATCCGAATGGAAAGCGGCAATCCGGTTATCTTTAAACAATCCGGTTATGGTAAAACTCTCGGATGAAAAGCGGCAATCCGGTTTCGTAGCGTGTCCGGTTATTGGCGAAAAGGTTCGAGCATAAACGGCAATCGGTTGTGCTAAACGGTAATCCGATTCACGAGGCGAAAAGGTTACGAGCATAAACGCAATCCGGGATATCACAAGCGGCATTCTGGATACTCAAAAATTCAAATTTTTGCCTTAACGGTAACATGCAAGCGGAATTAAAACCATAAACGGTAATCCGGTTATGAGCAAAAAGTGCATAACGGCTAATTTTTTAGCTCCATCTATATAAACTCAAATCCAAATCATTTTTAAATATCTTGGCAAGCATAAACAAGTGCACACAACATATATTGAGCTTCAAATTCGAAAATCATTATAGATTAAATCTTCATTGAGCTATCATTTGTATATCCACTCTAAAAGAGAGTTGTTTGTTGTATTTTTCATTTCTCATCAAATTGTGAGTGTACAAGTGTGAGAAACACTTGGGGTGAAGAGATTGGGGAGATAATCTCTTGATTGTAAAGGTCCATTGACACCTTGGAAGTCAATTGTAAACATTTGAAGTCTTGAAAGGCTTGGATAGTGAAATCCTCAAGCTTGGGTTGCTTGGAGGCGTGGACGTAGGCGGGGATAGCCGAACCACGTAAAAATCCTTGAGTTTGCTTTCTCTTACCCTGCTCATTTATTATTGCGCTTTTATCGAATTTATTGTTTTGGATTCCATTAAGGCATTAGATTTAATTGTTGTGTGGTTTGCTTAAGATAAGTTTTTAAATCCCAATTCACCCCCCCTCTTGGGTTGCACACTTGTATTTCATTTGGTATCAGAGCAAGGTGCTCTTGTGTAGACTTAATCGTCTAGAGTTAAAGATCCATAGCAACCTAAATTAGCTCAACCATCATGGAAGGCCAATCTACCACTAGACCTCCATTTTTCGATGGAAATGATTATCCTTATTGGAAAACTAGGATGAGAATCTTTTTACAAGCCTTAGATTATGAAATATGGAAAATAGTTTGTGATGGTTCATTCATTCCTAGGAAGAATGCTTTAAGTGAGTTGGATAGGAAGAATATGTCTTTAAATTCCAAGGCTATGAATGCTTTATTTTGTGCCTTAGATAAAAGGAATTTCATAGAGTTTCAAATTGTTCTAATGCTTATGAAATATGGAGAAAACTTGAAGTTGTGTATGAGGAGACTACAAACAAGGAGGAATCTCATGAAGTGTCAAATTTGGCACTTATGGCAATGGAGATGAATTGGATGACGAGCTTGATGAGGTAAGTGATCATAGCTATGATGAATTACATGATGCTTTTAAAGAATTGCATGATGAGTGGATGAAACTCGGTAAAAAAAATGCATGTCTTAAAAAGAAAATGCTAGAGCTCACAAATGAAAATGAATCTCTAAGTGCAAAGATTATATGCCTAGAATTAGAGAATAAAACATTGCATGGTAAAGTTGCATTATCAAATGAGAAATGTAGCACTTCGCACAAGCATCTAGAATCACATGTAGATGACTTGAAAAATGAAAAAGATGGTTTACAAAAATGCAATGATTCATTAAATGAAAAGATTAAAGTACTAGAATTAGAGAATAAAACTTTGCATAATAGAGTTGCATTATCAAATGAGAATTCTAGCACTTCACATGAGCATTTAGAATCACATGTGAATGAGTTGAAAAATGAAAATGAAATGCTTAGAAATAAGAGCAATGATCTAAAGGAGATTGTGCTAAAATTTACAAATGGGCAAAAGATGTTGGATAACTTGCTTAATTCACAAAAATGTGTGTTTGACAAAGGAGGTATTGGTTATAAGCCAAATTTGAAGCAAAAATATTATAAGAGTTATTTTGTTAAAACTACCTCCATTAATGATCAAATTGTATGCCATTATTGCAATCAAAATGGTCACATGAAGAATAGATGTCTAGTTAAAAGAAATGCATATTATGGAGCAAAATGTATTTGGGTTCCAAAAGGAACCATTGCTAACACTCAAGGACCCAAGAGTATTTGGGTACCAAAAGGCACAACTTGAATATTTTTTTTGTAGGTACCACAAACAAGGAATGGTGGAGAGTTCCTTGATAAGAGCTTGTAAGAGTAATCACTTGATCATGAACTAGGAGAAAAAGATGAGGCAAGATGATTTAATTGTTTTGGTAACAATTCTTGCCATATTGATTTTGTTGAATGGATCATGATAAATGGATAATATATTGAATTTGCGAAAGTATGCTTTTTTGTTTACTTGATGGAATTATCAATGTGTATAACATTGAGTGATTTATCATGATGCCTTTGTTTGATTTTGATGATTGTATGATGTGTATGCATGATAGATGAGTTATATGTTTGCATTTATATTTCATGCATTAAAAGGCTTATTGAATTGTTTTAAATCACAAAATGATTTAAAATCAATCAACTTTTAAGCCAAAAATAAAATGGTGTGTATAATACAAGTTTAAGAGCTTACTTCATCTCAAAAATATTTTTCATAGCTTAACCGATTAAGAAATCTGGAAACCCGGATTAAATTTGATGCTCTGATGTATCAAAAAAAAAAATTTGATGCTTGTTGGAACTAACCGGACAACCGGTTATGAAATCCGGAAACCCGGATTCAGTTTGATAGTTGCTGGAACACATTCGGCCAACCAGATATTGTCAACCGGTAAACCGAATTCAAGTTGGTTGCTTGCTGGAAGGAACCGGCAGGATAAGAAATCCGAAAACCGGATGCAAGTTTGATCTTTCTTGACACAATCGGATGACCGGTTATTCAATCCGAAATCCGAATTCTTCTTGCCAACTCTTCGACCACAACCGGATATCCGGTTATCCACATCCGGAACCGGATTCGCGTTGTTGCCCTGCTGCTTGGTCACTGGTTTTATGCTTCTTCTTCGTTTTCAGTTTTTTTTTTTCTGCACATGTTTTCTTTCCCTCACCAAAACCGTGAACAGCTCCTCCATTTGTATTCAATTTCTACTCTTTTTTCAACCAACCATCTTTATGCCAAGATCAATCTCTCAAACCATTACCTATGCATTTAACCTTCATTAAACACTTCCCAATCATCATTTCTTCACTTGTTCATCATCATCTCTCACGCATGAACAGTACTTCTCCGTTTCTCTCTCTACATTTTTAAGCTATCTTCAACTCTATTTTGATTCAATTAACAACATTTATTAGCTTCATTCATCTCTAAAATTTTTTTTTTTTTTAATTGATTCATACTTACCCTTTCTTTTACTCGATATCTTGGAAATCCGAATTTGTGCATTTTGGGTATTTCAAATTACCACTTTCATATGCTTGGTCATGTTTTCTTTCATATGCTTTAAAAAAAAAAAATTACCACTTTCATAGTGTGCTCTCCTTATAGATTTTACCTTGGTTCTTTATTAAATTATGCACCTACATTTTCATATGCATTGTTGTTTTTAATTATGGATTGAGGATGATAATTTTTATGTTATAGCTTTAGTTAATTGCATGCTTATTGTTTTTGTTTCTTGATTAATCATTGAGATGTTCTTTTTTTTGGTGTAAGCATGGATTTATAGTAATTTTGATAATTGATGGTTATATATGTATTACTTGATAAATTGATGGAGTTGTTGGTTTGTTATAATTGTTTAAGCTTATTTGGAAGTGTTTTTAACCATGTTGCGTACTTGAGGATTTGTTCATTTTTTTTTTTTGGGAGACTTTGCTTAAATTTTTGCTAATGGGTAATATCTTCATCGAATTATTTTTTTTTGATGATCTTATTTCGATTGTATCTATCTATCTTTTTTTATGGGGAGATAAATGTGATATGTTTTTGAATAAAATCATTTTGGTTAAATTTTTAAATTGGTCATATATTTAGGGGGAGTATACAATATAATTTTTATTAATATGCATTTTGAACTTTTTTGTTGTCCAAAGGGGGAGACAAAATAATATATCATTTTGATGTTTTCAAAAGGAGGAGAATAGTATGCATTTTGAGTATCATTTTGATGATTGATATGCGATTATGGTGATGATTTTGATGATTTTGATGATTTTGAGATATGATGATAATTTAATTACATAGTTGTTTTATATGATATTTTTGTGTTATGAGTTGTTGACTTGGTAATTGATGGAATAATGATTCATAATTTTTTGGTGTGATGATTTGTGTGTGGGGTTGGCTTGTATCATGATTTATGATAATTTGGGAGTAATAATGCTAAACTTGTATTTGAGGCGATGTTTGTTGTTAGGGGGAGATTCTATCAAAATTTCTACTCGGACAACATGGGTAACAAATTTACTACTCTTATTCTTTTTCTTGAAGTTTTCGTTTTAATGATGAAGGGGGAAGAAGAATACATTTTTTTTTAAATTTATAAAAATTTTCTACTCTTTTTCTTTGCCAATAAAGTTTTTCTTTTTGATGATGAGGGGGAGAAGAATACATGTATTTAAATTTGTTAATTGGCAAATTGTAAGAGAATCTTACATTTAGGGGGAGCAATTTATGAAATCATTCTTTAAATACATGAAAGGTTTGTCATCATCAAAAAGGGGGAGATTGTTAACATATATGTTTTCATAATGATTTTGATGATAACAAACAAGATTAAGAATGATTAATCTTTTAAGCTCAAATTGTAAGGGGAGCTTACATTTAAGGGGAGCAATTTATGAAATCATTCTTTAAATACATGAAAAGTTTGTCATCATCAAAAAGGGGGAGATTGTTAACATTTATGTTAACATAATGTTGATTTTGATGATAACAAACAAAATTAAGAATGATTAAGTTTTTGAAAGCTTAAATTATTTTTATACATTTTAATAAATCATTATTTTCACATTATAAAGGTTTTATATCTAATGGAAAAATGATTTTATGAAATTGGTTGTTTTTCAAGTTTATGGTTTAATTGAAAGAATTTTGAAAACTTTGAAATCAACAAGTATTGCTTGAAATTTTAGAGAAGGATTTATTTGAAACATTTCATAACATTTGGGCGATATCATAATTTCAGAAAGTTTTGGGATTCACAAATTATTATTAAGAAATTCTGAAATTGGACTTAACTGCAAATTTGTATAACATTTTGGGCCATACTATAGTTTCATAAACTTTTGGGGTCAAAATGTAATTTTGGCAAACAGTGCACTGTACTGTTATCACATTCTTTGTAGCAAGCGGCATTCCGGATATGATAAACGGAATTCCGGTTACGGGGCAGAATTCATCCAAATGGAAAGCGGCAATCCGGTTATGCTAAACGGCAATCCGGTTATGGGGCAGAAACTCTCCGGATGAAAAGCGGCAATCCGGTTTCGTAGCGTAATCCGGTTATTGGCGAAAAGCTTCGGAGCATAAACGGCAATCCGGTTGTGCTAAAAACGGTAATCCGATTCACGAGGCGAAAGGTTACGGAGCATAAACGGCAATCCGGATATCACAAGGCGGCATTCCTGATACTCAAAAATTCAAATTTTTGCCTTAATCGGTAACATGCAAGCGGAATTCCGGAAACCATAAACGGTAATCCGGTTATGAGCAAAAAGTGCATAACGGCTAGTTTTTTAGCTCCATCTATATAAACTCAAATCCAAATCATTTTTAAATATCTTGGCAAGCATAAACAAGTGCACACAACATATATTGAGCTTCAAATTCGAAAATCATTATAGATTAAATCTTCATTGAGCTATCATTTGTATATCCACTCTAAAAGAGAGTTGTTTGTTACTGAAATTAAATCTTTGGCTCAGGACATTCAAAATGCACGATCAACTCTTAGTTTCGGTCAGAGTAACAAGATCATCAAAGACATTGGATGGAAAGCTCCGCCCGAATCTTTTTTCAAATTAAATACCGATGGATCACGGGTAAAGAATGGTCTAGCCAGTGCGGGGGGCTTAGTGAGGGATTGCTCTGGAGAGTGGCAGTTTGGATTTGGCATGAACATTGGATTTGGATCGGTGACTACTGCAGAACTTTGGGGTCTCTTCCAAGGGCTTAATATCGCTTGGGACCGTGGCATTCGTTATTTAATTGCAGAGGTAGACAACCAATGTGTTTCCCAACTTATTTCCTCTACTAGCTTGATGCCTAATGCACATTTTTCTCTCATAACTGCCATCAAGGAACTGATGAATAGACAATGGCTTATTACCATAAAGCATATATATCGGGAGGCCAATTTTGCTGCAGATTCCATGGCGAAACTTGCTGGTTCTTTACCCCTTGGTCTCCATGTCTTTGACAACCCCCCTGAGGGTCTTAGTTATTGGCTTTGTAATGATATATATGGCACCTCTATTCCCCGTTCTGTTTTAGCCTATTTTTACTAGGCTCTGATGTATCAAAAAAAAAAAAAAAGAGAGTTGTTTGTTGTATTTTTCATTTCTCATCAAATTGTGAGTGTACAAGTGTGAGAAACACTTGGGGTGAAGAGATTGGGGAGATAATCTCTTGATTGTAAAGGTCCATTGACACCTTGGAAGTCAATTGTAAACATTTGAAGTCTTGAAAGGCTTGGATAGTGAAATCCTCAAGCTTGGGTTGCTTGGAGGCGTGGACGTAGGCGGGGATAGCCGAACCACGTAAAAATCCTTGAGTTTGCTTTCTCTTACCCTGCTCATTTATTATTGCGCTTTTATCGAATTTATTGTTTTGTATTCCATTAAGGCATTAGATTTAATTGTTGTGTGGTTTGCTTAAGATAAGTTTTTAAATCCCAATTCACCCCCCCTCTTGGGTTGCACACTTGTATTTCGAAAAGCTGAAAAAGAAGAATAAAGAAGCGGCAAACAAGCAAACCCGAGGCCTGTCAAACCAGTGTCCTTAAAACAGATTAACCACCTACTGGTATGCTTTAGGTTTGTTGGTTTCTGTTTCCCAGAATCAACGGGTACGAACAAATCTGTTAAGCACGAACAGTTTGTTCCGGTGAACCACAACAGTTCAAAACTCGACCAGAAAAACCAGAAAGAGGAAGAAGGAGAAGGAAGGAAGAAATCGTGCTGTTTGCTTATGATTTCAGTGTATCAAAAACAGAAGATGGACTGCCTTTTTATAGTCATGTGGGTGTGTAACAGCAGCTCCAAAATTGAATTTGAAATTCAATTCATGCTGTTTAATTCGTATAACAGCCATTTTAAATTAAATTCATACTGTTTAATTCGTATAATAGCCATTTTGAATTCAATTCAAGCTATTTAATTCGTATAACAACCATTTGAATTAAGCAAAATTGAATTCTCGGTTTTAATTACATAACAGCCAGCATAATGAGGAAGCTGCTGTTACAAGTTCTTTGAATTCAAACTGCAAACTGTTATTTAAAAAATTAAAAAGAGAATTAAAAATTATTCACATACGCAGGACGCGCAGGCGCACACAAATTCAACCAAATCGGTCTTGGATTCGCACCCCTCCTGCGCATGCGCGTATGGAGAGAGCCTTTATCATTAACATTCTTGCTCATGCATGGTTGAGTGTTTACATATAAACACAAACTCCTAGACTTATTTTTCCCATGTGGGATAAGCTCATTCTCTTTTAAATTTTCAACATCATGGGTGCACCTTGTGAGACAATTTCTCATTCACCCATGCACCATTTTGAGTAAACAAATATATATTCTTTAAGTATTTACGGAGTATAATCCGTACATCTCAAAATTTTCCACTTTCGATAAGTGGGACCCACTCAAAATGTACCCTTAAAATATCTTAATAACATGCTATTTTTCCAACAGTGTTTACATATGATCACAAATGAAGATGACTCCAAAGTTTCTCGTAGTGATAATGTAAATGTTGAGGTTGGTGGGGTCTTATTTTATTCCATTTACATAATTGTACAAGCGACATTTTCAGTAAGCCAAGTGACGCCCTATTCCAGTCTCATGTTAAAAGAAACTGAAGAGACTATGCAAAGATGATGAGTTAACAAAAGGAAACCCCACCACATATAAATTTTGCAGTTTGAAATGTGTTTGTTCAGTGATAGTAAAATATGAAAAAAAAAAAAGTAGGATCAAAATTACCATTTGCAAGATCAAGTAAGAGATCTGCTGGATTGACAGTCACTGACGTAGACAAACCAATGGAGGAAATTAAAAGTATTCCAAAGCTGTAGAAGGAGGGCCATTATAGATTGGGCTGCCTTCAGAGAGTAAAACTACTTTATCTAACATGTGGTAAAGTCTGCTGGATGGCTGATGAATGGTGGTGATGATGGTTCGGCTACTATTTGCCAGCCGTTTGATAGTTGTCACTTGTCGGGATTCTTTGAGCCGTGGTTCAATCCTATTCTGAGGTTAGCTCATCAAGCAGTAACAAGCATGGATTGATTAGCATTTCTTGAGCTATCTCTTATTTTCCCCTCCTGGTATTCCTCGCACGAGTGGGCCTCCTATCATGCTATTCCGGCACCGTGTTAATCCCAGCTCAGGGCTAGCGTAGCTAGTATTTCTCCTGGACAAACCGAAAGACAGGTCTCAAGTCTCAACACAGGAGAAGTTTTTTTTTTTTTTTTTAGCTGTAGAAGAATAATAATATTCTGAAAAGAGGGGTTGGTTTCAACACACTAATAAAATTAGACAAATGCTAAGTTACAACTAATATAACTTACATGTAGTCTTGAGAACCACAAAAGTGTGTGAGTCTCACAAATTATGTGATTCTCAAGGCTAGATATAAGTTACATTAATTGTAATTTAGACTCTCCCATAAAATTGTGATTAATTTGTTTACTAGAGAAAGCAAAATATTAAAGACAAAATGGGTTGTCGAGAGAGTGAGTGAAATAAATTAAAGTGAAAGCAATGGCTCCTGACTTCCTTTTCCATGCAAAGCAAAAACTGATTCTTTTAATCTATTCTCTTCATTTTTTTCCCCCTCCTTTTAGTTAATTTATTGTAATCTTCAACATTCATATCACCTAAATTCGATATGACCATTGCATTTATCATTGCTTATCGTTTATGTATTATTATCTCTTGAAGATTAATCGCCTGAAGATTCTATATATGCCGTGCCAAGCTCAGTCATCTCTAATTTATAATTCCTTTTTTTTTCCTTAATTTATTTTATTATTTTATGCTGAATAAGAGAGAGAGAGAGAGAGAGAAATGATTAAAGGAAAAGAACCCTCAAATCTGATTGTCCCTCATATGTGGGTGTGTGTATTTTCTTTGCAGAACACTAAGAATGAAAGAAGTATAATGGGGGGTCGAAAGTGGAGCCAGCCTTTTCAATGATCAGAGACTTGAGAGTTTTGGCTACTTGACGTTGTTGGGTGCGTATCATTTTTTTGAGTGCACCCCTTTCTGCTCCCCCAACTGGTACATATATTATGCATTCAATAAAAATTTTCACTTTTTCTTGTGTTTTGTGCTCTTGCTTTTTTGAAATATTCTTTCTAATTCCATTGCTTTCCCATTATATCTCTGATTTTATCAATACACTTTTTTTTTTTTGTTTGAGAAGATCAATGCGCTGCTAGCTAGCTTCATTTTTGCATGAATTATTCTCTCTAGTTTTTGGGTTTCTTTATTATTTATCAATGACCCTCTTATAGTTGTGCTAGCATATTATTTATGAGGGTATCTTTAGCTTGACTAATGATCCTTTGTAGGTGAGCTCTAGAATATTATATAATCATGTCAAGTACTTTCATTTTACATCAAATTGCAAATGTTGTTTACTGCTAGAAAAGATAACTAAATTGATTGATCCATGAATCAACCAACCTGCATCCATTATTTTAAACTTAAAAAAAAAAAAATAATGCCTCTAGATAGCTAATGAAATTTTATGGCTATCATTATAATCAAATAGGGGGGAAAAAAAAAGGTTTCTCTTATTGCTATTGATTTTGACTAGCTTATTCCATAGCCGTGTCCCGTGTGCTTGGGTTGGCAATTCTTTTTTATTTCATCATAGTGGAAACTGCTCTTCTCTAGATATATTGAGAATGACATGCACTTAGTTTTCTAATTTCACAACTAGCTCCCGAGCTATCATTAATTAGATATTTTGTAAGGTACATCTAAGTGCAACTTTGTTAGTGAATGAGATAAAAGGTGAGAATTGAGATGATGATTAAAGTTGACGATAATGAAATGTTGAATTAATCTCACCATAAATAATTGTATCATTTAAAATAATAAAATTTAATATTCTTTTTAAAGGTGTGTGTGTGTGTATAATTATATATATATTTATATAATTTAATATTCTTTTTAAGTTTACAAATTAAAGAAAGAAACAAACAAAACAAAAAGAAAGTCATCGAACAGAAAGAGAAGAAACTGGCCACATGATGAGGAGACAAGCGATATAAATAAAATGTATTTATTTTCAAAAAATTGAAAACAGAATTAAACCAAAGGTAACACATAGATGAAATTAAAGGTGTGCGTTGTCGATAAATCGTTTTTGCATGTTTTGGTGAGTGTGATTCGCATTGAGCACACCCCACGTGACAGATACCAAAATCATGTCAATATATATATCATCAAGATAGAAGGGAAAAAAAAAAAAAATATATATATATATATATATATATCGTGCGCGCGCGCGTGTGTGATGCCAAAAATTATTCTCAGTAGTGGAGATGATGTGGAGGAGGAGAATGACAAGTTAGCAATAGAAAATAAAATAGTTCAAAAAGCAAAGTTACGGTTATTTTAAGATTTTGTAGGACAAGAAGGACCCACGCTCAAAAAAAAAAAAGATTTTGTAGGACAAGAAGGACCCACGCAATGAATCGTGAAATTTTTTTGATTCTTTTCTTTATTTGTACTCACAAGTCACCCACTACTTTATCATCCCCCATTAACTCGCATTTTCATGTACATATTTTGAGGGGGAAAAAAAAAAAAAAGAGAAAGAAAGACCCTAAGCTTTTAAAAGTACAGATTTTCTTTTAAGTATAATGTTCTTTAACTTTATAAATTTAAAAAATTAATCTCAAAATTTTATAATAAATAAAAATATGACATTAAAAATAAATATAATAATACATACTTTAGAGGTGTAGATGTCTTTTCTCCAAAAAAAAAAAAAATTAAAGAAATCATGCCAATTGAGTTTTTTTTTAGTGATGAAATTAATGATATTGTCTGTATAATTATAAAGTGGTGAATGACTGGAAGTTAATAGTTATGTTTTCTTTTTTAGTAGTAATGTAAATATGGATCCAAATTAATATCAATTTTATATGAAGCCGGAATTAGTCATACTATGTGATCAAGTCATGTAGTATGTTAGCAATAACATAGAAGGAATTATTTAATAGTTGATGGTAAATCATTATGCAAATAATTTTAGGTATTAGCATGTATTAGTGGGGTTGATTTTTTTCTAAATATTTACGATCCGCTAAGTCAATTTTACTCTAAAATATCCAAACTTTACCATCAAATGATGATTTGTGGTTTTTGGTAAACTTATGACTTACCTAAATATATACAAAGTTCAAAAGAAAATTAATTATTAAAGGATCGCGAAGGGAGATAGCTAGAACTCTTAGGCTGTTGTAAGTGGAACTCATATAATGTATGATAACTGAAATCATTATTACGTGGCTTGAAAATCTTTGTTGCATATAATTTTAAATACAACTTCTAAAGCATGCGGATTAGCTCTTTTCATTTTCATTCTCACGTAAGCATGAGACGTTCATTAGCACTGAATGATAATTAAAATTAACTTCAACTAAATCTGGTTCATATATGTCATCCTATTATTAATCAAATAAATAGATAATCAATTGATCATTTTAGGTTGCTGTAGTAGCTTCCACTTGTGCATTAGCAAATAGCAACTATTTTTAGTGCAAAAGGCAGACTTAAATTGAGACCTAAGTAAAATAATGATGTTGTTTCTTTCTATACACAAATCAAATAAAGAACTCAAATCTTGTTAAAAATCACATCTGTTTATCAGTTGTTGATCATCTCCTCTTCATAGTCACTTTTAGCCGAAACCCACATAGTTGGACTGACTAGCCAGATATAGGTTTAGGATCAAGATCATGAAATAGGTTTTATGGATTTTGTTTAGGTTTTTTATTTGATTGGCCAATTATACATATATTCATTGGTGCCATTGATAACGGAGAAATTGTGTGGCGAAGACAAAGATATGAGAGAAGAGAAAGCTAGTTCAAAAAAAAAAAAAGGAAAGAAAAATAGGGTTACTCAGTTGTTGTCCTTGTCATAATATATATAAGCAGAGATAATTAATGGCTATAATAAGAACAATGATAAAATTTAAGTTTGTGCGGAATGGTGGGCATGCTTACGATTACAATATGGTTACTATTGATATATAGGTCACTCTTATAACATGCACACGAAATCGCATTATCATTAATTTTAGGAAAACTATTCTTACCCCTCCTGTTTATCAAAAGCCACAGAGAACTGGCACAACTCTAATGGAAATAACCACACTTGCTTTTTTGACCAGGACATCAAAGTGAAAAGAAGGATTTTTTCACTCTTTTCGTTTGATAAGCCCCAGTTACCCCACAAAATGTCCGGCTTTGAGTTCTGCGGAAGCCTAGTGGCTTCAAAGGTCTGGTTGCTATATTTTATCTTTCTTGCAAATGTGCAATGCATGTGTCCTTTTCTTTGCCCTTGTTCAGAATATCCATTGGGTTGACAACGCAACAAATTAATAAATTTATTCTGAAATTAAGACTTGTTAGTATTATCTAAGCGCTCTAACAAAAAGGCTAGTACATCAACTTACAGAAAAGTTTATCAAAATGATCTCACATGATTCCCGTCTAACCCTAACATTATTCCTCAGTTTGAAGAAGGAGAAAACTCTTCAACTGTCACGTTCAAATGGCAGTAGACCTATGATAAATTGACCTAATTAACGTACACGACGCAGTGCCATGTAAGCAATCAGTCGATATCCCACCAACATGAGGGCCATGATGCACACATCTGCCCACAAATTGTTCAGTCCCATTGATTTTACAGCAGGATAGTCTGCAACCCGGCACAACTGTCCCTTTGAGCACTCATAATAGTCATCATCATCATACTGAATCCCGAGTAGCATCTTGTAACAGTAGTAGCTATAGCTCAGGTACTTGAGCCAGATTATGAATGGTGGGATCTGTTGGACATAGTATCCTCCAGCCATTAGGAAAACAAGAGTTGTGACAGAAGCTAAAGTAGTGGCTTGTTTGACATCCATGAGAATAGCTCCAATTGCTAAACCAAGACCTTGTGCAACAAGGACTGAGTAAAGAACCGCCAGTAAGGATAGAACAAAAGTAACAGCATCGGCTTTGAGGCCACCCATCCAATATATTATGAAAACAAACGCTGTTGGAAGGGCTAGTTCTAATGGCAGGTCTCCGAATGTTCTGGCTAAGAAGTATGATGAAAGGCGATACATTCCAGATGATCTTTCCTTTATTAGCATTGTTCTTTCTTGGGGAAATGTAAAAACAGCATTGTAGAGGGGATAGAACCCCCAGAACACAGAAAAAAAGAAGAGCAAAGCTACCTGAATCCGAAAGGAAAGCCTGATTTAGTGTCTATTAGTTATCAAAACTATAGAGTATTAATCAAACAATTAGGCATGTAATCTATGAACGAACTAAATTAGAATTCTTACTCGGTCTTCGATGTGAGAAGTTGGAGTGTGCCACCACAGGAGTCCACCAAGCACAGCAACACTGAGGACTTGGAAAATTCTAAGCTTGTTGAAAGCTTCAAACCTCCTCTCCCTCACTCCCCTTTGGATCAGCACTTTGAACTGATGCCACCAGCTTGTGGACCAGTGCTCTGCTTTCCTTCCATTTTCTGCATCATTTCAGAATTTATAATTCAGATTAACTCAAAAAGAGAAGAAAACAAAAATAGGAGACGTTTTAACTTGAAGGGTGATAAGAGCAGAGGTAGTAAAGGAGAGAAAATTACTTGCAGAAGCATTTTTCGTGGAGTTGCAATCAATGGCACCCAAGTTGCTAAGCTCGTCTTTTAATTTTGTTGCAATGTTCTTCTCATAAGCAGACTTGAGAGCTTCCCTTACCAACTTCTGATCTTGATCCGTGTTCTCACCCTGCTCAGTTGATTGCTTGTAATCAGGGCTTACTCCTGCAATTTTAGGACAATCTGTAAATGTCTGATGTTCCAGTCAATTAAAAGACCATGCAACAACTTGGGATACATCAATCGCTAAAAGGATGAAATGAAAATCCGTGCACAGAATTACTTGGGATGTGATTGCATGTGGTTCTTGCTCACACCGTGTCACGCGTTTGTTTACATATGATCACAAATGAAGATGACTCCAAAGTTTCTCGTAGTGATAATGTAAATGTTTAGGTTGGTGGGGTCTTATGTTATTCCATTCACATAATTGTACAAGCAACATTTTCTGTAAGCCAAGTGATGTCCTATCCTAGTCTCGTGTTAAAAGAAACCAAAGAGACTATGCAGCAATGATGGGTCAAGAAAAGGAAACTACCCCCACCACGTATAAATTTTGCAGCTTTCAATGTGTTTGTTCAGTGATAGTAAAATATGAAAAACAAGTGGGATAAAGTTTACCATTTGCAAGATCAAGTAAGAGATCGGCTGGATTGACAGTCACTGATGTAGAGAAACCAATGGAGGAAAAGTATTCCAAAGCTGTAGAAGCAGGGCCATTATAGATGAGGCTGCCTTCAGAGAGCAAAACTACTTTATCAAACATGTGATAAAGTCTGCTGGATGGCTGATGAATGGTGGTGATGATGGTTCGGCCGCTATTTGCCAGCCGTTTGATAGTTGTCAGGATTCTTTGAGCCGTGGTTGAGTCCAATCCTGAGGTTGGCTCATCAAGCAGTAGCAAGCATGGATTGATTAGCATTTCTTGGGCTATACTTACTCTCTTCTTTTCCCCTCCTGATATTCCTCTCACCAGTGGCCCTCCTATCATGCTATTCCGGCACCGTGTTAATCCCAGCTCAGCCATAACTTGCTCCACATGCTGGTATTTTTCACTATATGTCAAGCTATTGGGTAGCCTTAGCAGAGCAGTGAATAGAAGAGTTTCAGTGACAGTGAGATGTGGGTACAAAATGTCATTCTGTGCAACAAATCCTGTTCTTCTCTTTATGGAACCAGAAAAAGGCTGGTCATTGTATGTGATTTTCCCGGATAACTTGCCGTGAAGACGTCCTCCGAGAGCACTGAGCAGAGTGGTTTTGCCACTGCCTGATGGGCCTAGCATAGCTAGTAGTTCTCCTGGACAAACCATTCCTGTTATCCCCTTCAGTATAGTCTTTTCTTTGGCTCCCCATGTTCCAGTACCTCTGCAAAATCCTATGGGCTGCTCCAATTTCACCTTGTAAACGACATCCTCAAACTGTGGATGTATAGAAAAAAAAAAACAAATCAAATAAACATGCACAAGGTATTTATTATGTTAACATGACTTAGTGTGACTATTAAATTAATCCTTCATCCAAGAGAGAAAGACCTTGAGAGTTATAGGACTCAAGATGAGCTGGTGAAGACCAGCAAGCTGTGACTTTGGTTGTACGGCAAAGGCGAGGGCCGGCTCGTTCTGAGGCTCAGTCGACATGTTAGAATTGGTGCTGCAATGTTCGGGCTTTGGTGCTATGCAGTTGAGGGGCATACGGCTTAAACAATGAAATGATCTTGTTAACTATAAGCTGTTTTAATTAGTAGTAGAAGTGTTGTGGTGGTGGTGGTGGTGGTGGTGGTGGGTGGTGACGGTGATGATGATTGGGGGAGGGGACTATGAAGTTGTAGTTATAAGGAGTTTTTTTTAATAACTTGGCCTTGGCTATTCCCAAACTGAACTCGAGAGCTCATGAATATATAGAGATGGTACAAATGAGGATTTGTGATTGTGCCAAGTGCCAAGCCTCCCCCACGGTGGGTTCCCACTTTTTTTCCCCTTAAATTATTCGAACACCATCTCTTAACCATTATTTATACTAATCTCTATATCTTTCCTTTTAGCTCTTTTTATCAGCATCTCTATCATGTTCCTATTGTAACCCTGATAGCATGGATTTTTTATGCAGCTGAGATCAAAGTATGACAATTGGAAAATCCATTGACAATATAAGATACTTTTAGAATTAGAGACCGGCTGCGAGTGCAAGACCTAAAAGGCTTAAGTTGATTGGTAAGAGTTATTATCAATATATTAATTGAGATGAGTCTTAATAGAATTCTCATGTAAAATGAAGATGTAATTATAAGGTCATGTGAATTTTAAAAGACATACAAATGCCTAAAAATGAACCAAGATCAAAAAAAAAAAATTAACTAATCTAAACATAAAAGCATGTTAGAAAAGTTAATAAACCAAAAATTTAAAGTTAATTACTAAAGACAAGTCCTAACCATCAATTCTCACTGCCTTTGGTACTTAAATGGAACCAGATTCTAAGCACATGGAAGTAGCCAAGAATGATAAACATAGCATCAATATTGCCATATTTTTTATTCTTGTTTTCTTACGTGCGAGTTGTAATAATAATAGCGCGATTGGGGCAGTTGCGCTGCCACCGCGCAGCTGCTTCCATGCATATTCTAGGGGAATATTCTCCTGACATGGGAAAAGCTGCGCAGTGGCAACGCAGCTGCCCCAAACGCGTCTTAAATTGTGTACATATAAAACTTTGAGTTTGAAATAGTTTAAAAAAAAAAAAAAAGAGCAAGTTGTTGAATATGATCTAACAGACAATTAATAGTGCTTCCCACCATTATTTCACACAAGTTACCTAGATTATGAAGGGAGTGGGAGATCCAAAAACCTATTTGTATAGAGTTAATACATTATAAGGTTTCAAAGTCACAATCCCTTTTTGTTGTGTTGCGTAACATCTTTATATATACAACTTTTAATTTTTCCTTTTTTCTCAAAAGGAATTATTTGTTATTTATACAAAGCACTTTGTACATTATATGCTACTTGCATGTGAAAAATTGGGTATTGCTTAGCTCGAAGATAATCATTATGTTTCCCACCATTTCTCACATGGCATGCAAATTAACTATTTCTATCTGTCATACTATAACACACACACACACACAAAACCTATTATAATCTTGATTGTCTCATGTATACGAAGTTAATTAAGATCTTTTACAGTCTTTTCTATTTGATTTCGTTGCTGTAATTTGGTCATTCTCATATACTAAAAATCGAAAATTTTTAATTTTACTAAGTAGAATATTGTCAAAATTTTCATTTCTAACACTCAAATTTTCATGATATATCACAATTAGATTTAGAAATAAAAAATTTAGGATGCACCTCAAATTTAAGATTCACATTGAGAACCAAAAAAAAAAAAAAAAGAGAGGCATCAAATCTCACAACAATTGTATTACAGACACATCGATGTACAAGTGCCTAAAAAAGCTGAACACTGTATACGTCAATACAATTAAACACAGTCAACGATAAAAGATATCACAATCTATGGACTTTATTAGTCAATTGATTTACCCAAACACAAGGGGTTAAAAAATCTAATTTAGTTAATATTATATGTAAAAGTTTTTCAATGCCGGCTTCGTTCTTTTTATTGAGCCCCTTTTAACTTTCTTTGACAAAAGATAAACATAAAATAAAATGATACCAAATTAATGGCAGAAAAATCTCTCTTTAATTTTTTGAGCTCCAACACCTATGCTGCTTTGCATAATTAATTGCTTTGCTAGTCAACTTTCACTTTGAAATGTAGTGGCATAGGTCGACTTATCAACCTGGTACAGTATAAATTCATTAGAGCAAGCACTTTTTCAGGGTAATATAACTAAAGTTTCTCCGGTTAGGAGTTATATATTTCTCCATTTTTTTATTTTTAAAAAATTAAAAGGAAACACCTAAATATGAAGAATTTGCAACATATGACGAAAAAAATTCAGTAGTTGCAATATGACCTCCTCAACTAACTTTGTAATCATCTACATATAATTTATATGTTTGAGTCTAGAATAAATTGAATTTATCCTTACTATATCAATGCCCATAATAGATAACATCTACTTTTAAATATTTAGAAAAAAAATTAATTTCTGTAATACACACGATAAAATTAGGCAAGGAGCTGCCCTTCGATCAGCTACAGTTGAAAGTACTATTAGCTGCAGAAATTCTATCATATACAAAGATGAGAAGATTGAGGTTATTTTCACATGCTTTATAGTATTTTCTTAGGACAATGACACGATTTGACTTCTCTGTATTCCCTGCACTTGGGACCAATTTGACGCAGTGAAAACTCGTGAGAAAAACAAAGCATAAGAAACGAAACTAAAAATCTTTCCCAGATTCTTGCCCTTGGTTCCGTGCATGCATGCACATATGATACTTCTAAGGTGATTGTTATCTTACATAATTACGTAAGATACATGATTCTTCCACAACCGTTTGATAAAAATCTAATGGATGTAAAAATATAAATTAATAAAACCACGTTATTTATACAATTATTGAATTTTCATTCAATGACTGCAGAAAAATCATGTATCTTACATAATTATGTAACGAAACAAAAGTCCACTTTTAATATTTCTTTCCTCTTTCAAGTCAAAACTATAACTAACAGTCGAATTTTGTGCGAATTAGTTATTTAACAACATTATCGCGTTAAATTTAAGCCACAAGAAAAGTTTCAAGTCTCAATACAGCAGCAGAATTTTTTAAAAAAAAAAAGCTGTAGAAGAATAATAATATTCTCAAAAGAGGGGCCGGTTTCAAGAAACTAATTAATAAAGTTATGATGTGTTTAGCAGAGAAAGCATAATACTAAAGATAAAACGGATTGTCAAAAGAGTTAGTGAAATAAATTAAAAGTGAAAGCAATGGTTCCTTTTCCATGTAAAGCAAAAACTGATTCTTTCAATCTATTCTCTTCCTTTTTTTTTTCCTTTTTAATTAATCTACTGTAGTCTTCAACATTCGCATCACCGAAATTCGATATGACCATTGCTTATTATTTATATATTATTACCCCTAACTAATATTAATCACCTGAAGATGCTATACATGCTATGCTAAGCTAAGTCATCTCTAACTTTTTATTCTTTTTTGCCCTTAGTTTATTTTATTATCTTATGCTGAATAAGAGATATTTTATTATCTTATGCTGAATAAGAGAGAGAGAAATGATTAAAGGAAAAGAAACCTCAATCTGATTCCAATTTCTGTCCCAAAAATATATAGAAATATATTTTCTTTGCAGAGAGCACTAAGAATGAAAGAAGTGTAATGGAGGGGGAGGGGGCGGGGGGTGTGTCGAAAGTGGGGCCAACCTTTTCAATGATCAAAGACTTGAGAGTTTTGGCCACTTCACATTATTGTGTGCGCATCATTTTTTTGAGTGCACCCCTTTCTGCTCCCTCAACTTGTATATATATTATGCGTTCAATAAGATTTTTTACTTTTTCTTGTGGTTTATGCTCTTGCTTTTTTGAAATATTCTTTCTCACTCCATTGTTCTCTCATCATATCTCTAATTTTATCTATACACTATTTAGCTAGATCTATACACTATTTAGCTAGCTTGCTTCATTTTTGCATGAATCATTCTCTCTAGTTTTTGGGTATCTTTATTATTAATCAATGACCCTTTTGTGGTTGTGCTAGCATATTATTTATTAGGGTATCTTTGCCTTAATCAATGAACCTTTATAGGTGAGCTCTAGAATATTATATAAACATGTCAAGAATTTTCATTTCACATCAAATTACAAATGTTGTTTACTGCTAAAAGAGATAACCAAATTGATCGATCCATGAATCAACCAACCTGCATCCATTATTTTAAACCGGAATAAAAAAAAAACCATGCCTTTAGATAGATAAAGAAACTTTATTGCTATCATTATAATCAAATAGAAAAAAAGATTCTTTTAATGCGATCGATTTTGACTAAATGATTCCATAACCATTTGCTTAGCTTGGCAATTCTTTTTTATTTTATCATAGTGGAAGCTGCTCTTCTCTAGATATATTGAAAATGACATGCACTTAGTTTTCTAATTTCACAACTAGCTCCCAAGCTATCATTAATTAGATATTTTAACAGTGAATCTCTAAGTGCAACTTTGTTAGTGAATAAGAGAAAAGGTGAGAATTGAGATGATGATTAAAGTTAATGATAATGAAGTGTTAAGTTAAACTCACCATAAATAATTGGATCATTTAAAATAACAAAAGTAATTATTTTTTTTGAAGATATATATAATCATTATCAGATGTGAACTCTATCCTTAAGACTGTTAATGTATAGTTCCTTTATAATTTTACAGCACATAAAGGCACTCGACAACGAAATAAAAGGTCAATCAATAAATTATGAATGTCCATACTTGTGAATAGTCCTTCTTTAATGGACACCTGAAAAAATTTAAATTTCAAATGGTAGACTAGACAACTTTCTAAAAATAATATTGTCTAACTTCAAGTAATCACTGTTTTTCTTTTTCTTTCTTTCTTTTTTTTTTCCTTTTGTCTTTCACATTAGTTACTAACAGTATTTTCCCAACACTCACATATGAGAATTTATAATTTTATTAAAACATTAAAAATTTAAGAGAAAACCAATGGGCATGCTACAACTCCTGCAGATTCATGAAACTCTTTGGAGAGTCGGGAAAAGAATTAAAAATTGAATTAAGAAGTTAAAATTAATGAAAGCGATACCCATTTAAAAGTTCTTTATAATTTAAAAATGACTCAAAAATTTTCAAAAAACAATATATTTAAAAGTGGGACCAGTTAGATGTGTCGTATGAGTTTGTGAAGAGAGTTACGAAGTCGACAAGTGGCAAGCACTCCCGGTTTGTAGTGGCCGTAAGGGGGGATGGGGGGAATTGTTGGTGTCGTTTTGTGCTTTCATGGATTTCATGGATTGCGTTTACACAACTATTCAATCAAATCGTTTGGTGGTGGGGGTGTCCTCCTCATAATTATTATCTATCATCATCTTCCATTATTATTATTCTTTCAGCTTTTAAATTAATTATTGTCATTATGAAATTAATAATGAAAATTGGATTTTCCTCCAAACTTTTCAATCCCTGTTTTCTTTGTCTTTTGTGGTTTAGTCTTTGATCTCTCTTTCTCACCTTTTTCTCATTATGATTGTTGCTTTAACAACCTTAATCTTTTCGTTGACCCGCTCAAAACTGGTTGGTTATGAATTCTTATTAACAGAAAGGGAGGATTAAACTCATAACAGAGTGTTTTAATCCTAAAAACTGAATTCATTCTAATTTAATTATGAAATTGACAAAATGGTGATATTAATTAATAAATAAATGGAAAGAGATTCTGTTTGTAATCATAAATGTGAAAAATAAACAAACTAAAAAAAAAGGTGCTACTCTTTTTTTTTTGGTTTCATTGGACTCAAAATGGGGTTGATTGCTAATTTGCTATAACTGGAGCTAAATAATTATACGGATGTGATGAGATATACTGGTTGTCTCAGTCTCACTGTCATATCTTGATTTTTGTCCACTGCAAATCTTTCCATGCTTCTTGACACAAACTACCACGCATGAGGGAAAAATCTTTATTGGTTGTGACATCAAATTTGATAAGCATTTGCATTTTGTTGATGTAACAGTTCAATAATTGCAATATTCGCGGATTAACACTCCACCAAGTTTTAATCTCTTTGATTTTGATTAATTCCTTTGATTAGCTCTGGCAACCTTTTTTATTTGACTATTGACATTAATTACTAGTTTGCAATCTATTCGAATCTGTACTTAACTTAGACATCTAACCTAAATCAGATGTGCTAGCTTCTAATTAGTTGAAGAAGAAGAAGAAAAAATAAAAAATCCCCACACATATGGGGAGTAGGAATATGATTGGATCCTACTATAATATATAGCTATGTTGTGGCGTAATTTAATTAGATATCTAAAATAAAAAGGGTTAAATTTGCTTTCAAATAGCGAACGTTCAATTAAATTACTTATTTTTTTTTTAAAAAAAAGTGAGTTATCATCCAATTAATAAGCAATCTATTTAATGAAGATTTACATTAATTAAATTATCTTCTTCAGTTCAACAACATAATAATGTTAAAAAAGTTAATCCGATTGAATTATTAAATAATGATGATAAGACTTAGATTGCTAAATCTTCTTATATCCAATAATTTAAGACAAATGTAATGCTTAAGTTAAGTTGCATGCTTACAAGAATAACAGATAGAAAGCAGAAGGGTCAAAACAACATCATTGGAAAGATGTATTATGGTGGTTAATAATTTTAAACATGCATTAACTTAAAAGGCATTTCTAGATGCATGCGTGGTTTTTCCACATTGGGTTGAAATGCTAGTAAGAGTTCATTAAGTTAAAGCAACCATTAAATTACGTTTACAAATTAAAGAAACGGACAAAACAAAAAAGAAAGTCATTAAACAGAAGGATAGGAAACTGGTCACATGATGAGGACACAAGTGATATAAATGTATTTATTTTCAAATAATTAAAAACAAAATTAAACTACAGTAACATATAGCTGAAGTTAAAGGTGTGTGTTGTCGATAGATCTTATGTTTTAGTGAGTGTGATTCACATCAAGCACACCCCATGTGAGGGATACCAAAATCATGTCAATATATATCATCAAGATTAAAAAAAAAAAAAGGTTAAAAGATGTGTATGTGATATCAAATATTATTCTCATTAGTGGAGATGATGTGGAGGAGGAGAATGACATGTAAGCAATAGAAAATAAAATAATGCAAAAAGCAAGTTAGGGTTTTGTTTTTAAGATTTTGCAGAGAGACAAGAAGAACCCACACAATCACGCGCGTGCGGTGTGCCCTCTTGTATGTTTTTGATTCTTTGCTTTATTTGTACTCACAAATCACCCACTACTTCATCATCATCCATTAACTAACATTTTCATATACATATTTGAAAAAAAAAAAACAATGAAAGAGAATTAAAGAAATCAGGTCAATCGTTAGTTATTAGTGATGAAATTAATGATATTAGTTGTGTGATTATAAGGTCATGAATGAATGGAAGTTAATAGATATGTTTTCTTTTCTAATAGTAATGTATATATCAATTGAAATTAAAATCGACAATGAAGCCGGAATTGGTAGATCAGGTCATGTAGTATGTTAGCAACAACATACGAGGAATTACTCAATAGTTGATAGTAAACCATTATGAAAACAAATTCAAGCCAATTTGTAGTATGTAACTATGTATTAATGGGGATTATGAGGTTGATTTGCTTTTAAATGTTTACAGTAGACTAAGCCAATTTTACGTCAAATTATCCAAAATTTACCATCAAATAATGATTTTTGGTTCTTGATAATAATTGACGTTTTATATATACATGTATATTCATTTATTTACTTACTTACTTACTTTTGTTAATGGAGATCGACAAAATTCAAAAGAAAATTAATTGTTAAACGATCGCGAATGGAGATAGCTAGAATTCTTCGGTTGTTGTATGTGGGACACATATACTGTATGATAATTGAAATCATTACTATGTGGCTTGAAAATCCTTGTTACATATAATTTCATATACAACTTAGAAAGCACGCGCATTAGCCCTTTTCATCCTCATTCTCGCGTAAGCATGAGACGTACATTAGCACTTAATGATAATTAAATGTGGTTCACATATGTCACCCTATTAATCAAATAAATTGATAATTAATGGATCATTTTAGGTAGCTTTAGTAGCTTCCACTTGTACACTAGCAAATGGCAACCATCTTCAGTGGAAAAGGCAGGCTTAAACTGAGACCTAAGTAAAATAATAATGTTGTTTCTTTCTGTACACAAATAAAATGCAATCAAGTGAAAGAACTCAAATCTTTTTTAAAATCACTTCCGTTTATCCATTGTCGATCATCCCATCATCATAGTCACCGTAGCCGAAATCCATACCGATGAGATAGCTACTAGCTATATATGGGTTTCGGATCAAAATCATGAAATCGGATTTGTAGATTTTGATTAGATTTTTTATTTGATTGGCCAATTATAAGTATATTCATTGGTGGGAGTGATAATGGAGAAACTGTGTGCAAAGACAAAGATATGAGAGGAGAAAGCTAGTAATTAAAAAAAAAAAAGAAAAAGAAAAGAAAAATAGAGTTACTCAATTGTCCTTGTCATAATATAAGCAGAGATAATTAATTAATGGCTATAATATGAAGAATGATAAATCTTGCGGTTTGTGCGGAATGGTGGGCACTCTTATCTCTCATGCATGATTACGATTACAATTTACAATATGGTTACTTTTGATAGGTCACTCTCAGAACGTGCACACGAAATCGCATTATCATTATTTTTGGAAATACGATTCTTGCCCCTCTTGTTAATCAAAAGCTATCAAAATTAAGAGTTGGTAAAACCAGCAAGTGCGTAGATTAAGTGGTATGGAATTATTCTACTTTAACCAAGGTTCTCGGCTCGAAGGTTAGGAATACAATTGCGTTAAATATTTGTTGGGAGAGCTTTGCCGCCCTAGTATTCTCACTCGGCTCAAATCTAAATTAATCGAGGCCCAATGTGGTCTTTGAATACCAGATAGTGTAATACACAAAAAAAAAAGTCAGTAAAAAAATTGTTGTCTCAAAAAAGTTGAATAGCACTGATGATTCAGTTTGATTCAATTTTTAAAACTAAAAAATTGATTGATTTATTTGAGAAAAATTAAAAAATTAAAAAATTAAAAAAATAAAGGTTTTAATTCAATTCAGTCAAGTTTGATTTTTTATTTCTATAAAAATTGATGGTTCAATTTAATTTGAAACTGAATCGACTGAATTATTGTCCACCCCTAATTAAAACCCTTTAAAACTTCGCTACCGTTAGTTAAATTCTATTAATTACTAATGCTTTTGCTTCTATCACTATTTTACCCTTGATATCATATTGATGATCGAGGTATCTGCAACAGTCGCAGGATCAAAAGCTTTGCAAATTAGAAACTAGCAAATGTTCAATGTTTAATACATTCAATAATTATTAAAAAATCATAAATTAATATCCAATTTCTCTTTCTTATTCTTCTCCAGTTCTTCTTCTTTTTCCCTTCTATTTTTTTGTTCATCTTCTTCTTCTTTACCAAAACAAACAACCCCTAAATTAAATTATCAAGCAACAAAAATAGCGGCAGCTTCCAGCGATGGCATTGGCGGTTTTGTGTAGCGACATGACGGAGTGGGATAGCAAAAGCGGATTGATAGGGTAGGTAAATAATAAATATCCTTCCAGTATTGGATTGAGCCAACGTGATTAGATTATACCCTAATCCAAGCATTAGTAAATAAACACTTTGATATCCTTCAAGTATCAGACTAAGTCAACATGATAGGTTACGTTTTAATCGAAACATGATTAGATCTCGTCTTCAAATGATTCAAAGAGGTTCTAATTCAAACCGCTCAATGAGATCTTAATAATGCACTAAGTGAGACTAGATTATGTTCTAATCTAAATGATTCTATAAGATAGATTTTGATAGATAATCCCAAAGGGAATTATAAAGAGTTTTTTTTTCTTTATAATTAATCAAAGGTTATGAAACAATGACAAGACTTTTTCAATTTATAATAAACCTAAAAAACAAAATCTCAATTATAATGTAAATAAAAGACTAAAACATATACCATGATTGACTCTAATTCAAATAGAAAATATCAAAAATATTTAAATAAAAATATTCTAAAATCCTAAAATGACATCCTATACTACATTTCCGAGCAGTAGCAATTGATGTAGAAGATTGCACTGCATCATATCGGTTTGTTGTTACCCCCTTCAAACCTGCAACAAAGAGAAGATGAAGAAGAAATGAGACAAAGAAGAAGAAGAAGAAGAAAAGGAGAACTCAATCATCAATACATTATATATCAGAGGTAAAATGGTAATAGAAGCAAAAACGTTAGCAATTTGACCGAATATATCTAACGGCAAGGGGTTTTAAAACATCAAACTGATGACTTTTGATAAATAAGAAGGGTTGTTAACTTTAGTTCTTTGTTGATAGATGATTATAGTTCAAAGGAGATAATCACATGTTGGTGCAAAGATGCCTCTCTCTCTTTTTTTTTTTAATCATTTTTTTATTCTAATTGTCATCACATGATTCGTTAAATAACACAAACAAGTTATATCAACGAAGAATTAGTTTTATACTTAAATAATTCAACTTTTCATTAAATCGAAGTAGAAGAATGCAGCATTTACATTCATACAAATAGGGGTGTAGCCAAAAAAATTGAATTCACGGGAGCAAAATTTTTAACCAATGTAAAATGCAAACAAGGAATAAAACATACTAAATATTAGAACTTAACTAGAAATCAAGACGTCGGCATTTGGCAATAAAGAGTGTGTTTGGGAGTGAGGTGTTGTAGCTCTTAAGCTGCAGCTGCTGTAGAGTAAAAGCTATAACTATGACGGAGAAGTTAAAAAAAAAAAAATTTGTTAAGCTACCAAAACCCAGCTACAAATGTGACCAAACACTTTAATAACTGGGCTTCCAAAGCCCAACTACCTCATCACACTCCCAAACGAGCTAAAAATGGTCAAATCATAGATTCCATCCTATTATACATTAGTCTAATAAATTTTATTCATTTAGGTTATCTGGAATTAATTTTACAATTGGGCTAAAAATTATAAATAGATGAGACATTATATTCTCAATTGAACTTAAATTAACAAAATAATTAATCTAACAAGAATAAGTTTGCAATTTCAACTGAACATCTCAATCTTTCTTTTGAAATTTTTAGCGGCAACTGCTAGCCTCTTAATGTTTCCGCCACTGCATGTAAAAATATGTATAAATTTGAAGGAGGTAGTTAGCTTTATGCATTGTTTAAGGAATGAGGCCAGTTACATCGTTATTTATATCATATATTTTTCTATTAATTTAATATAACCCCATTTATTCCGCTGTATATTCTTTATAAAGTGGAAAAAGACCTATGTCCTCTGAAAAAGAGTGTCCAATCCAAGGAAATTAGAATTAGGATATGCATTGTATCAACTTCATCTTATGTCAATTTTATCAAACAATTCAACTAATGTCTTAAGTAACGTCTCAAACATTTCTCTTTTCTCTTATTTCTACTTAAATGCATCTATTGTATAAAAAAAGAAATCATTTTAAATGACCACCATCTGTAGAAGCTTGTTCACAGTTCCGTTGACCACAGGATAAAACAAAAGATTAGTATTATATATGCAGTTTGGGCTTGAGTTTAGCGGGCGTAGTCTATAAGGATAGCATTTCTATACTTTTGAGAACAATTGCTAAATGAGCCACTCAGCCTATGGCCGAGTGGTGAATTCACGTCCACACATGAGCGAGGGTGGGAGGGTATGGTGAAGTCCCTTTGAGGACTATTCACATTCCGCTCTCAATTAAACATTAGATAAAGGTTAGTATATTTTCGTTAGTTTATCGGTAGAATATATTCCCACCCAATACTTATAAAAATAGAAATTTAAATTGTGTCATAATAGAAGTAAGTGACCTTAGTAGACGTCTCTTATCTTATTTGGAAAAAAAAAAGAACAATTGCGAAATGCAATCTATATATTTCTAATCGTACTTACCAAATTTTACTGTCATTTAAAATCAAATATTATGATAGGGTTAGAAATGGGCACCGCTCGCAGTGGATTTACCATCACCAAAGCCAAACCCGCGTAAAATTTAAATTACCAAACCCACCCGTGACCTGCAGTGGGTTTTAATTTTTTTAAGAGAACCCACCCGCTGTAGGTTTTGACAATTACTAAACTCGTAATGGTATCTGGCGGATTTTTTTACGGGTTTATACATTTAAAATCACAAATGTTCAATATATAAATTGACAATAATAACCTCAAATTCCACATAACATACTTAATTTTAAATTTAACCAATGTAAATGAAAAATTAAAATTTTAACATCAATCCAACATAAATTCTCAAATTTAAGTATAAAATACACAAATCTATTAAAAAAAATCACAAGCTAATATCTAAAAATAACAATTACATTTCATATTATTGTTCAACACCAACTCCAAGAGAAGATCTATATTTCATTCACCGTCATTAGGATCCATCCAACTTGATGACTACAATAATGATTAAGATTAATATTTTTCAAAGAATAATACTTTTCAAATAGTAATCCGAAGAAAAAAATTATAATAATGAAATAATTTATATATTGAGTTAAAGAAAATATAGTTCATACAAAAACAATTTGATTATTTGACACTTTGCATAATTGCATTATTTTCCTTATATATATTTTAGATTTAATTTTTTAAGTTAAATTAAATTAAAAATATTATCGGGTTTAGCAGATATCTATGTGGGTATCCACTAGATATTAGGTTAACACCAAACTCATTCGCATCAAAATGCAAGTTTCAATTTGTAATATCAAACGCATCCACAACCTGTAAAATTATCGGTAGCGAGCATGACTTATTTCTTATAGATGGACAAGCTATCTCCTTCTTTAAGATTTTGTAAGGTTCAGGGAATAAAATGCTATTACCCCAACTTTTGGTGATTTCATTAACGGGTTGGGATCTTATTTGTTACACATGGAAACAATATATCCCAATATGAAAATGTATAAAATCTGAGGTTAAAAAATGTTGTGTCCTCAAATTTGTTTTAAAGGTACTGTTCATGGGCCTAAAGCCCTAAACAATGAGATTTGGGCCCGGCCCAGCATTTGAGAATTACAAACAGAAACAAAAAATAACAGAAGAGAAGAAGAAGAGAAACAACAGATCAGTCTCATTCACAGATCGGAGCCGGCCAGTCTGTTCGGGGAGAATCGGAAATGGCATTAGCGCCGGGGCTCTCACGGAAGCTGAAGAAAGTACTAGAATCAAGAACAGAAACTCCCGATCTGCTAGCTTCGCTCAAGACGCTTTCTACTTTCTACGAAGACAACACTCCACACGCGCGTCGCAACCTCAGATCCACCATCGAAAAACGCGCACTCTCCATCAATCTCGATTTCCTCCAAGCCTCAAGCGCCGCTCAACAAGTAACTCTCTCTTTTCTCTTCTTTTCTCTCTTTATTTCTCTCTCTCTCTTTTTGTTTTAGTAGGATTTGTTTTTTCAACGATTTTAGGCTCTGGATCAAGTTGAAGAGGAGGTTAATTCGCTCGCTGAATGCTGTGACAGGTTTTTTTTTTTTAATCATAAGAATTTAATTCAATTGTAGTAATTTCTGATTGGTGGTAGCTTTAGCCTGTAAATGCTCACGTGCACGCACAATATTTGATTCATGTTGTGCTTGACAGGATTGAGAAGGCATTGAATAGTTGTAATGCTACCACTGGTAATATTATCGAAACCACAGAGAGGTTGAAGCGGGAGCTTGATGTGAATACACAGAGACAAGAGATTGTTTCATGCTTTCTTCGTGATTATCAGCTCTCTAATGAAGAGGTTCAAGATTAAGCCTTTGATTTCGAAATGCACCCGCAAATTGAACTTAAATTACTGTGTTCATGTTCATTTATGGTGTTTGTTTGTTTTAATTGTAGATAAATGCACTGAGAGATGAAGACCTAGATGAAAGTTTCTTTAAGGCGCTTGCACATGTTCAAGAAATTCACGCCAACTGCAAAGTTCTGTTAAGGACACATCACCAGGTAAAGTCTCTCTTTCTCTTTCCAATCCATGGGGGACAATTTTGGACCTTATATGATAAAACTTGGTTTGAATCATTGAAGTCCAAAGTTAAAGAACTAATAATTGACTTAGACTCATTGAAACCCAATGGATTTATAGCTATATGAAATTGAAAATTGAAAATTACATTTTAATACGGGATCAGCAACATATAAAGACTTCTATTAACTGCCAAGACACTTTCTCTTGGCCAAAGGCATCCCTGCTGTCATAAGACCTATGAGTTTAATTCTGGGCTTTCAGACAAGATTAAAGATTAATCTTCTGATGCCATCACATTCTACCTCTCCTAAATCTTTGTAATGAAGGTGGGTATATTTCTGTTTTTGTGTGTGCCAGGGTCAAATTTATATTGAATTTATTTAATTTGTGATTAAAATTAGTAATTATGGCCACCTCCTGTTTGGTCTACTCCCGTTTATTTACGTATTCTAAGTTTCAGTTACTCAATTTTGACCCTATGTTGAAGATTATTTTTCTTATGTACGTGCTAATTGCTAACTGAGATGGACCAAGATTTACATGTTTATTTGGCCTCCTCCTTATATTAGTATTATTATTATTATTATTTTACAGAATTAATGATGATAATTGTGATTCACTTGCAGCGTGCAGGTTTGGAGCTGATGGATATGATGGCTATGTACCAAGAAGGAGCCTATGAGCGCCTTTGCAGGTAAAGCTATATTATGATGGCTCTCATTGCTATATGTTTTTCGGGGGGGAAAAAAAAAATACACATGCACTGCTTTGGCTTCTTAGAACTTAAGTTCAGTTTTTCCAGATAAACAATCTGATGGTACTTTAATATTTCATGTAGTTTTTTTTTAGTACCACTCTTGCTCTGTGGTCAATTACTGAATTTCCAGATACCAACTTTTTGGGAAGCTTTTGCCTTTTGTAGATCAAATTATGATTTGCGTACTTTGTTAATCTTTTATCCAACATTTATTTGCTTCTATGGTATCTGAACAGATTATATGTAATATGTATTTGGTTCCTTTCTCCTAGGTGGGTTCAGGCAGAGTGTAGGAAACTGGGTGACACTGAGAATCCTGAAGTTGGTGAACTTTTGAAAACAGCAGTTCGATGCCTCAAGGAGAGGCCTGTCCTTTTCAAGTATTGTGCAGAAGAGGTGATTCTTTTTCTTTCTAAGCCTAGTATTAATAACTTAACTATATATTTCTAGAAGCTTTTATATGACTTCACTGCTTATACAGGTAGCGAATATGAGGCATAATGCATTATTCAGAAGATTCTTAAGTGCTCTTACACGTGGAGGGCCTGGTGGACTGCCAAGACCTATAGAAGTGCATGCTCATGACCCCTTACGATATGTAGGAGACATGCTGGGTTGGTTACATCAGGTGTGACGCAGGCCTTTTTAGATGGATTTAACTTTGATCTTTTGATATAGCTGAGGACTTTTCTACATCCGTGAATGAACTTTTACTGTATTTTTGTTATATGTTGCTGTCTAAGCAGGCACTGGCATCTGAACGGGAGCTTGTGCTAGGGTTACTTGATCCAGATGCAGGAGATACTGGATTAACTGCCAGCCAATTTTCCAAGAGCCAGAATGGATCTGGAAAGACTGATTCAGACCTGACATTTGTTCTGGATAGAATTTTTGAAGGAGTTTGTCGGCCATTTAAAGTGAGGGTTGAGCAAGTTTTGCAATCTCAACCCAGTCTTATAATCTCATATAAACTCAGTAATACCCTGGAGTTTTACAGCTATACTGTGAGTCGAGCTCTATTCCTTTTGTATTCGCTGTTCTCTGCTATGCTCTCTTTTGTCCAACTGTTTGTTGTTTTCTGTAGATATCAGATTTACTCGGGAGGGAAACAGCCCTATGTAATACTCTTTGGGTGCTGAAAGAAGCTGCTCAAAAAACATTTTTTGACATTCTGAAAAGTAGAGGAGAAAAGCTTTTACGGTACCCTCCCCTCGTCGCTGCTGACCTTTCTCCGCCTACAGCTGTGAGGGATGGAGTTTCTGTGCTGCTTGAAATAATTGAGACCCATAACAGTACAATGGTTCCTGCATCAGGAGAAACACCTGATTTCAATCTGGTTATATCTGCTTTGCTGGATCCTATTATCCAGGTATGTTTGTGTTTCATATTAATGCTCTCAGTTGCATTATATTTAGTGGCAAACTACTTTCGGCCAATTGACAATGGAAAATTTTGGAACAACAATTTTTTGTGCTGCAATCAGGTCTTTGTAATAGAAATGCGGTGCTTTTTGCCTAGGGAGTTGGGAAGAAGGATAAAGAGGTTTCACTATAAACCTTCAAATTGTAACATTTACCTTGGAAATGAGAACTGAATGTTTTCTTTGTATTTTAGCTCTAGATAAACTCATTCTGAATTTTATATGGGCTGACTAAAGTCAGGCCTTTGTAAAACTTGTTAAACGAGGCTGGTGTTCCTTGTGAAAAATTGTAGCAGCTCTTCTTTCCAAAATTTAGCAAATCAGATAAAAATTCATTTTTCTTGCTAGAATTTAGAAATTATGTCAAATCCGTTCCTTCTATTTGCAGATGTGTGAACAAGCAGCAGAAGCACACAAGTCCAAGGGAGCCAGTCACTCATCGAGAAGAAGACTGAGTTCTGACTCAGGCAACGTGAGTAAATCATCAGTTGATGCAATATTGTTGAACAGCAGCTCCACCCTATCCTCACAGGTTTGTCCTTACTTGTTTTGTTGCTTTTATCAATGCTAATTTTAGGATAATTTTAGCTACTATTAAATTGCAGGTTTTACTAGATATGTCCTTAAAATATTTTGAGCCATACTTATAGAAATCATTGCCCCCCCCCCCCCCCCCCAAAAAAAAAAAAAAAAAAAAAACTAATGGCCCAATAGTTAGGATCCAATCTGTTTGTGTATTGTGTGATGGAGTTAAGTCTTCAATCTTTGCATGTGTAAATGCTTGATTGTTTTTGCATTCTAATCCCCTAAATGTTTTTTGGCAGAGTATCGAGACCCCTTCTAAGATATTCCTCATCAACTGCTTATGTGCAATCCAACAACCATTGATTGGTCATGAAGTTGCTGCTGAATATGTTAAGAACCTTGGATCAGTGATAGATAATCACTTGCGAATTCTTGTGGATAAAGAAGTTGATACCATTTTAAGAAGATGCGGCTTGTTGCCGAAGATGCGTCATTTCCGTAGCAAGGAGGTTAGCCTTCCTCTGGCAGAGATAGAAGACACTTCTCCAACATCTCTTTCGGAGTGTTTAAAGGCATTCTTTGGGCTTGTTTTGGGAAGTGAGAGTTCTCTGCCTGAATTTGAGTTATTGCAGGTCCCAAAATTGCGTTCTGAAGCTTGTATCCAGGTGGCCAGGTCACTTGCTGAAGCTTATGAGCTAATTTACCAGGCAATTATGGCCCCCCAGAATGGCTATCCAGACCCCAAGTCCCTAGCTAGACATCCTCCAGATCAAATAAGGACCATTTTGGGAATATGAGGTTGAGTTTTTCACTTTTGGGAGTTAAATACTTTTAATTTTTGTAATTAAATAGGAACATCCTCATAGCAGTTCAACGTCACATAGGCATGTTGACAAGTTGCCGTCCAAGTGAACAGAAAAGGAGATAATACATTTATATTTTTTTGTTATTGAACTATTTGTTGCTGTAAGTGAAATAATAATATCATCATCACTGTGTGAATTTTATTTAGGTTAATGTGTTTTCTTTTGCCCAAGGGACTGGGGTTTTGCGCGGGTTTGGATAAAGGAAACGGGGCACAGATATGCCCCCCCTCCTAAGCTACATTTCAAGAACAATAAAGAGAACAAACAATAGACAACGTAATGAATTTTGGATTCAAAATGGTTCTCACTTTCATTAAACAGAAATGTTTACAAACCTTTGCAGAACCCAGTCTGTTATTGAAACAAATGAAGATGAGGGCTACGGCTCTGAAAACTTCTTCAAAGACTAGAGGAGGAAAGCGAAGGCACAACATAATCAACAACAACGACACCGTCTAAATAATCCTTCACCTTCTGCTTCTGCAGATTCACCAACTCCTCATTCGAATCTGCTTCCTCCATCTCTTTGACGCTCTCAAAAACCGCAATGGAAGCAATCGAAAAACCCTTGGCCCGGGCAGAAAAATTTTCTCCGCTAGTAATTTGCTGAATTCCCCCAAAACTCTCCTTAATTCCCTTTATCACCCCATATATCTCATTCTTCGCATCCTCCCCAACACCCTCCTTCAATTTCAAAAACGAGACTCTCACAGCTGACCCCGGAGGTAAGACAGTCGGATCGGGAGTTTGATCAGCCTCCCAATCGACGGCCATGATGTCCTCGCAGATCGGAAGCACTGACTCTTTGACCACGCCCATGTGGTCGGGGTGTTGAGAGTAACTGTCGAGGTCCTCTTTGGAGCTGTAGCGGCTGTGGAGCATGTGAGTGAAGGTGAAGAGAGATGAACCGTTTCGGAGGACCGGACCGCAGGCTAGGTGTCGGACCGGGTCGAGTGTGACCAGGCCGTTGAGGTTGTTGATCATGGTGTTCACTTTTGACGGGTCGGTCTCGGATTTGACCTTGAAAAGGACGACGTGCTCGATGGTCTTTGACATATTCGCTTTGACGGAGAATCTGAATGACTGGGGTTTTTTCAGGCGTTTGGGCGGTGAGAAAGTTTGACAAAGTGGCGAGAAAAACAGCGGGCGTGATTTGAGCGCAAGGCCAAACATATTAATGGATCTTCTCAGCGACTGTGTAGCGAGCGAGTGAGTGACAGAGTGTGCGGGCAACTCAAATTGAAAGACTCCTTTATTTTTGTTCCGAATTTGAGAAATGTTGCACGCGCTACAGGCGCGTGGTTCTGTTTAAGTTTTGGGTTCCAAAAAATGGGCCTCTGAATTTTTAGCCGGGCTGGTCTGGACCATTAGAAAATGGAGTTGCCTAAGTTACAGTTCATGTAACTTACAGCCAACTCGTCTTACTTGTTTTTCAATGCTTTTTCTCTCTCCTCGGAAAATTTGTTATATGCATGCGGAAGTTCGTGAAACCTAAGATTCTGTCACAACATAGTCTACATATCCACATATCCGGTTTAAGACGAGCCGAATCTACTCCAATGTTATTATTAATGAGTTAAAATTGAAATAAACTGAAATTGAAATGGGGGATTTTACTTTAGTCATACTAGCTACATCTACTTTAATATTGTGTTTATCAATTGGTAATCGGAATGAGTTATAATTAAAATAAATGAAAATTACTATGGGGAATGAAAATTAGAATTAATGATTTGCTTTAGCCGCATGAATCAAAATAATTTTTTGTAAGTTGTTAAAATAATTTTAGTTGATATTTTAATTATTAATTATAGTAATAGTAATTATTATTATTGTTATTCAAAATAACTACTAGTAGTAGTAGTAGTAGTAGTAGTAGTAGTAGTGCTAATAATAATAATTTAATTGAGAACAAAGATGGAATTATGAAATTTGGGTGGGATAAAATGGGGAGTTGAAGGAATGAAAACTTAATTTCTAACCCTCATGGAAATCAAGATTTTGTTGCTTAATATCAAAAACATTTGGGCCTCACTTGTTTTATTTTATTCCCACTTCTATTTTAATAAGCAAATACCATCAATAATTCAGATTCACATTCAAATTTAGATTCTTTAATTTCACAAGTAAACATACCATAAATTTAGATTTCTATTCTTAGGAGCGAGGGAAGGAAGTAAAATAAAATTTTAATGATTAGTTTCCTCCCATCGCTGGACTTTAGGCAATTCAGACAGTCATGCCTCGTACATGAGTTGCTTTCAAGTGAAATATAAAAGAAAGAGAAATTCCATTTTTCTTTTGCGATTGAACAATTTGTTGCTACCTATGTAATAATAATCAGTGTTACCATGATGCATTTGAATTCTGTTTGGACTAAGGTGCTTCCTGGGAGTACAGCATGGGTTAGGAGTTTGCTTATCTAACTTTTGAAAATCTTACATCTTTATAAGTTTTATTGGTGCACAGAATTGTGTTTAGATGTTTAAATCAAATCATCTGTCCCTATTGATGACTTTGTTTATACGTGTAGACATTGAAGAGTGCTATTTTTCCAGGAAGTAAAATAGACAGCGAGGCATATAATCCACTGGAAGAAACTAGATTATTAGATTGAAATCGTGCATCAAGTATACACGAAGAAATTAGATTAACAGACAACCAGCAGTTTTGAACTAGTCATGAGCATATTTACCTTTAATATGGAGTCTCTTTAGTGATAAACAACATGCATTTTTACTTGGATTCTAGAGATGAATTATCAAAATTTTCATTAAGATACTGCAACAGAATTATCACAATAACAGTGAAATAAAGAATTAACTATATAACACGTAGCAGCTAAGAGAATTTTGCCACATTAATTAATATGTAACATTACTCAATCGATTTTTCATTTAAGACCTAGCTAGCTAGAACTTCCTCACGTTCATTAACGCAGTGCAGCATGCCATCACCGTCGAATTGAGAGGCTCTGAAGGAGGAAGGTATTGAGAGGGTTAGGGCGCCCATTGCGAGTGCATGCGCCGTCTAAGCAAGAAGGGAGCGATCCTTGTGTTTCTTGGCATTGTGTTTAGGGGTGGCAAATATCCAATTATGGATGGATATTCTCATCCAAATATAAATCCATAATTATCCATAATGGGTATATCCATATCCATATCCAATATTTAATATTGGACATGGATATGGATTTTATCCATATAAATATGGATATCCATGGATATCCATGGATATTTTATTTTTATTATATAAAAATAATAATAGAAAATAATTAAAATTATAATATTAAATTTAACTATTAACCTATTTATATTAGTAATATATATATATATATATATATATATATATATATATATATATATAAAATAAAATGACGGTCCGGTGGTCGGTGGTGAATTTCCGACAAAGTCCGGTGACTTTCCGGCGAGGTCCGGTGGTGGTCCGGCGAGGTCCGGCGGTGGTCCGGCGAGGTCCGGCGGTGGTCCGGCGAGGTCCGGCGGTGGTCCGGCAACCTTCCGGCGAGGTCCGGCGGTGGTCCGGCGACATTCCGGCGAGGTCCGGTGGTGGTCCGGCGAAGTCCGACGGTGGTTTGACGAGGTCCGATGGTGGTCCGGTGACCTTCCGGCGGTGGTTCATTTATAATATTAAATTAATAAAATAAAATAATAATTAATAATAACATTAAATAAGTTAAAAAATTAAAGGGTAATTTTAGAAACTTTAGTTTTTAATATAAGAAAAACTAAAGTTTAGTTTAGTTTTTATTTTAGTTTAATAATATATTTTTTTAATTTTAAATGGATAAATTAATTAGATTTTGGATATCCATCAAATATCCATATCCATCCAATATCTAATTGGATATTTTTAAAAATATCCATATCCATATCCAAGAAGATTTTGGATGGATATTATCCAATTCAATTGGATTGGATGTATGGATATCCGATTTGGATGGACTAATTTGCCATCCCTAATTGTGTTGGAGGAAGCGCATGTTCAAGAGGAGCAAAGTTATTGCAAAATGCACGATTCGGGTGTAGCGTCGTGAAGACAATGATTGGACTTGGAGTTCAGGTTCAATCAAGCTGTTGAAGAGATTGTTGGATATCATCGCACTTCTTGTTGAAGTCTTGAAGAGTAAATGATTTTGCATAGCGAGTACAGTCCATAAGTGATGAATTGCATTTGAGGAGGAGCTAGGATTCTCTCCCTTCTCTTCTTTTTGTCTGTTACAGTCGTCCCACACACTTATCTCAAAAATTTTATTTCAAATGATGTAACATTCATTTGTTGGTTGATGAAATAATTTAATTGTTTCATTTATAATTTATAAAAAAAATCAACCACTTAGTGAATGATATATTGTATATTATATTATTTAGGATAAAATTTTAAGATGTTTATCATTACTCTCTATTATTACTACGACGTGAGTAAAGTTTGAATTACAATCAATTATTTTTATGTAAGAGATTTTATTAACTTAAAGTACATGACACCCACAAATTAAATTTTGATGGTCTTGAGATATTTTAAATTTAAAAAAAAAATGACAAAGAGAAACATAGATGTGATGCATAGAATAGGTTGATAGATTTGAAACACAGATGAAGGCCGTCGCATAGGCTTTTCCTCGTGGAGGGCTACAAATGAAATTGTAAGTACATAATATACGTGGAGTCTGAACAACAAGCTGATGATCAAGAGGAAGATGTAATTAAAAAAAAAAAAAAAAATATATATATATATATATATATATATATATATATATATATATATATATATATGGTTGACTGTAAGTCTGTAACAGCAATTTTTACTTTTGATGTATATAAAATCGGCAAATTGTCCCGATTTAACGTGTGTCATTACTTTGAATATATAAATAGTTGCCACGAGAAGATTGATGATGAAATAAATAATTGACAGCCACTTAATTTAAACACATTACACACGTGCCACTTCGTGATGTGTGCCACATTATTATGTATAAAGCAATATATTATTGCTTTTTCTATTTAATATGTCAAACCTAACTTTGTCGAGTCTTGGTATCATTGGTCGATTAAACACGGTGTTTATATTTGAAAATACCAAATTACATCCATCACAATTGTATTCTAGCTAGAGATTCTAGACGCCACTTGCGTATTTTTTATATAGATTTAGGGTGTATTTAAAATTAAGATGCTGTATCTTTTTAAGATATAATTAATGTAAAAAAATTATAATTATCAAATAAAAGTTAATAATATTTAGTAAATATAAAATTTAAATAATAATTTTAATAAAATTATTAAAGATATAATAAATTTTTTATTATACAAGTGAAAAATCACATTAACATAACTTTTAAGATACAGTAGATAGTGTTTATCAAACACTTTACTGATATAATTTTTAAGTTATAATTGTCCAACTTCAATCTCAAATCGTACTCTTAAATTCTACTGTTTACGTAATCAAACATGATTTATGTCAAGAAACATACACACTAATATTAAGATTTAAGAGTCTTTGTGGACCCGCGCTTCATTTCCATCTGCCATAGTCACGTATACATAACAATAATGAAGTGAAGACTGCTGGACCATTTGCGAAGAAATTTTTACGAGCGTTATACCACGTGATTCCTGACAATCATATCGAAATCCAGCCTCGCTAGGATTTTCTTCTAATGATATGCATATAAAACTTATCCCAAGTTTACTTTTATTGGCATGGCAGTTAATTAGTAGATTGGAACGTATGACTAATTAATTCTTAGTTATTCACATCATTTTGAAAAATTAACAAAATTGGTAGTTTACTTTAAATTTCTCTATACTATTTTCATATACACTGTCATTAACTAATTATACTACTTATTTTGAATATGTAGAAAATATAAATTAGTATCCTCACATAATTTAAATTCTCTCTTAAACTTTTAATTTTTTTCCCCTTTCAAGTAATGCATTCTCTCTCTCTCTCTCTCTCTCTCTCTCCCTCTATAATGTAGGGTGTTGTGTGTCGCGAACATTGTACATTTCAAAGGTCATAACTTGGGTTACAATAGCATGTTTTCGACGTATAATATGTCGTTTCCAAACTCGCGACGAGACAAACAAAATCCAGAATCACCAATGTTGTTCTGCCTTATGGTCAAGCAAGAAATTCCTCTTATTTCCTGGTCAATTTCTAATTTCAAGATTTTTTTTTCTTTGAGTGATGTTTGTTTTTCTTTTGTTATTTTGATTAGGAGAATTTAATTCTTATATTATATTTCGAATTTGCCTATTTTCATAAATTTACAAATCAAAATCCTAGTATTATTTATTCTAACTTTCAATGAAATTAATCATTATTCAGAAATATAGTTTCTTGTATAAGAAAACTCAATAACGTTCCCACTTCGTAACTATTTATACCCGCTCCGATCCACCGTTGTTGTAGTGCAAACTGCAAAGACACACATAGCCATGGATGCCTTGTCTTCCTCCTTCATGTCAACATTACCACCTCAAATACAGCGGCTCCACTACTCTCCAACCAAAACAAAAGCACCATTGTTGTTACCGTCATCATCGCGAACCAATACTGTGATAGTTTCAACAACATCACCACCCAAAAAACCTGAAACCACAGCAGAAAATAACAAACAACAAACAAAGACGACGCAGAAACCATCATCTTCAGTATCAGCAACAACAAACGTAAGTGCAGTGACACTTAATACACTCAACAATCTCTTCAACAAATTGATAAAACCTAAACTCCAGGCGCAACCACTGTCTCTCGACCCAAATCGTGCATTTTCCAATAACTCAGCTCCTGTCGACGAGCTTCATCCAACACAATGCCAGGTAACACAAGGATCACTCCCGTCTTGCTTAGACGGTGCATATATTCGCAATGGCCCTAACCCTCAATACCCTCCTCGTTCAGAGCCTTATAGTCTCTTCGACGGCGATGGCATGCTGCACTGCATTAAAATCTCACAAGGCCAGGCCACCTTCTGTAGCCGCTATGTCAAAACTTATAAATACACCATTGAAAACACGGTTGGTTCTCCCATTGTTCCCCGTCCCTTCTCTAGCTTCAGTGGCCCTCTTGCGTTTTTAACAAGAGCTGGTGTCTTAGCAGCTCGTGTGCTCGCAGGTCAACTTAGTATTAACCGCGGATTTGGTCTAGCAAACACCAGTTTAGCTTTCATGGGAAACCGTTTGCTTGCACTTTATGAAGGTGATCTCCCCTATGCTGTGCGCTTGACGTCTAATGGTGATATTGAAACTTTGGGTCGTTGTGATTTGGATGGAAAGTTAGTGATGAACATGACTGCCCATCCCAAGAAAGACCCCGAAACAGGCGAAATGTTTGCTTTCCGTTATAGTCCAATGCCTCCATTTGTGACCTACTTCTGGTTTGATGCTAACGGAGAGAAACAACCTGACGTGCACATAAAAATGCCAGGTCAATGGCTTCGTCATCCTCCTTTAATGCATGACTTTGCAATAACAAAGAGATACGCTATATTTGTCGACACACAAGTTCAGGCTTATGGTATGGAAATGATTCTTCGACGGGAGCCTCTGCTCCATTCGGATCCAACAAAGGTGTCAAGGATTGGTGTTATGCCTCGATATGCAAAAAATTCATCGCAAATGAGATGGTTTGATGCGCCGGGACTTAACAATATACATGCCGTCAATGCATGGGATGAGGAGGATGGCAATGTAATAGTCATGGTGGCACCAAATATATTATCTGTGGAACAAGTGTTTGAAAGAATGGAACTTATTCATTGTTTGATGGAAAAAGTGACGATTGATCTCAGAACAGGAGTAGTATCAAGGCATCCTATTTCAGCAAGAAATTTGGATATGGCGGTTATAAATCCGGGATATGTGGGAAAAAAGAACAGGTATGTGTATGCAGCAGTGGGCGATCCAATGCCTAAGATGATAGGCTTGGTGAAGCTGGATTTGACGAAAGGGGAACGACAGGAGTGCACTGTGGCTACCAGGATTTACGGGCCGGATTGCTACGGGGGCGAGCCATTCTTCGTGGCCAGAGATGCGGCGGACTCAGAAGCAGATGAAGATGATGGCTATATTTTGTCGTATGTTCATGATGGGAAGGCAGGAGAATCAAAATTCTTGGTGATGGATGCAAAATCACCTCATTTGGAAATTGTGGCTGAAGTGAAGCTGCCTCAGCGGGTGCCTACAGGTTTTCATGGCCTTTTTGTAAGGGAAATTGACCTGTGTAAGCTTTGAAACTGCCCCCAGCTAATAAATGGACAAGACTCGTGTTGTAGATAAACTATTTCTAAATCAATGTTGCTTGAGTATGAGGGTTTTGAGAAGTGAGCATGAATTATAATCACAACAATGCATTTCTAAAGATGAGGGACTTCCAAAATTTGTGAATATATTTTCTTCTGCCTGTTTCATGCACTGTGTGTTGTTAACAAAAGTGCAGAACAAAAGATCTTCAAAGTGCAAGCCTCAAGATCAGCATAATAGAGCTAGGAAAAGTCACCATTAAATTACAACAGCATTTGTTTTCTTTTTCCTGAAACAAATCTGCTAATTATGGACATCAAAAGCTCATATGTATTGAAAGCATACTGGTCATTCTATAGCATATAACTGTTTCTCGTAATCCTACTTTCTATCTCTTCCGATCACTCCTCCACCGCACCATTTCGTAACCAATGACAAAATGAAATTATCAACAAGTGTCAACTTAATTCAGTTAAGCTCCTACAGTAATAGCTGGAAAAGAGTGAAAGTTAAGTGAAAATATGGTCATTGGCGCTGCCAGACTAAAGATGTCGGAGCATCAAATCGTTGTCAGGTAAGAAATAGCAGAACATGGAATGCTCGCGTGGTAACCACGGCCTGTACTCTCAATGATTGCAAACTTGTGTGTAGGGCAATTTGCCAAGGATGCCTGGATACCCTGCTGAGCAAGATCTGTTCGAACAATGATAAGACCAGCTCATCATTAGCTCAATGATCATTTTCTTTGTTATTGAGCGCTATAATGCGGGGAACATTCACAAATGTAGTGGAATGCATCAAGGATCAAGTAAAAAGCAAAAGAAACAGCTTAGTGAAAGGTGAAAAACGAATTAGAAGAAGTTAAGGCATCTGACCATCAATTCATAATTGCTGATGAGAGAAGGGTTTCCACTTGGTGAGTTATGACTTATGAGAGTTGGCATATAAAAGTTTTTCTTTCTTTGGTGAGTGTTTTTAATCCCTTTAATTGCCACAAATAAGATATATTACTGATATATCCGTATATGCAATTTCATCTTCTCTATTACAGAAATAGAACAGCTAGTAACATATCTGACGCTAAATGGATTATAAACTATGTTAAATTACTTTTTAAATTGAAGTTCTGTATGATACAAAAAGAATGCCTACAATTGAATGGGAAAGGCAAAATTGTTAAAAAAAAAAAAAAGAACTTTAGTGGCTTTTTTACTGTGTTTCAAGAATAAAACAAATGCGATTCAGAGAAGAATGACCATACCAAAACTTCAGGACAAGCATTTGCCTAAATCTTCACCAAGTGTGCATCAGCCAGAGAAGAACTGAGGTCTTCTCGAGATTGTGATCTCCTACTTTGAAGATGCATCTGACTTCTGTGAGGGGACCAGAAGGACGCCATGCTACCACTGTCAAATTGGAATTGCCCCAAATTACTTGAAGAGAAACTGTGTGATACACTACTAGTTGATGGGTACAATGGAGACTCCACAAGCTCAATGCTGCTGCCTCCGAGACCATGTCCCAAGCCAAATGGTCTTTGCTGGGAACCCGCAACTGTTGGACTCAGTGGCATCTTAACTCTTCCATCCCCTAAACCACAGTTGTCATTGCCTTTAGAACTTGAACAAAGAAAACCTAATCTAAAACCAGTTAATAAGAAGAAACAAACAGAATAAAACTTGCTCAAAAGAGAATACCAAATAGACTGAAACAAAATAAAAATTCTGTGGACTAAGAAATGAGATTCACATAAGCGATGAAAGAATCGCTTGAATTGTTTGATCACGTAACACGAGTGAAGTAACAATCAGGTTCCAGAACAAATCAAGATAACAAATATAAGATAGACAAACTACATGCTGATTAAAGTCATAAGGCTCTCAAACCCTGCTAACCTGATTATACCCACATATAATGTCTTATTTCAAATCATGTAGCATAATTAACAGTATGAACATCCGATTATATAGTAGAAGAGCTTACCAGAGTTAATAGGACTCCAACGCTTGAACCGGAAAGGAGATGGAATATTAAGAACAGAAGTAGTAGATGTGCTGTTTTGTTTAAATAATGGGAGATATGACTGCCGGAAAAATCTTGGTGTCCAATTGACACATGATAATGCACAAACTAGGAAAATGAATGAAATAAGGAAAACAACAATTAGAATAACTGGATTGATCTTCATTCGAAGTATTTCATAACTGTGAAGCCCCCATCTAGTTGAAAATGTCTTCCCAGCTTCCAACAGGGCAACCCCAAGTGTCCAAGTAATACTTCCAGAACCAACAATGATGTTTTTATCAGTGATATGCAAGCCCTCTCTTAGCAATAACACAACATATGGTGACCTAAAGCAGTACTGTTCAATAAAGGGCTGCGGGGGAACACTGACTCTAGCAATGTCCCAAGTTTTCTCACAGAACTCCCGACCCTTTTCTAACACATCATCAAGTGAAGCTTCTGAAGTCAAGTTAAAAAACCGATACACCACAAAAAACCCTGAGATAGCATAAAATTGACCGAAAGGGCGCGGCAAACCATCAGGAAGAGCACAAGGTTGCATATCACAATCAATTCCTGGGCTTATATTCAACCATTCAGACAAATTGACAACAGTTTTGGCAAGTGCACTGCATTCTTCCCAGTTTGGAGCACCAGTTAGCTGCACAGTAGTTCCCGATTTTCCTCCCTTAACCAATTTTTTTCCTCCAACCACAGGACTTCCGCTTTCTGCTGGACTAGAAGCACAATGAGAGCAAACATATTGTTCCTTGTAACCAGACTGCAAGCAAGGGTGCTTAATTTCTACTTTACCATTTACTAAGTCTGAATCTGAAACATTTGGAATCCTCTTTAAAAGTTTAACCACAGACTTGTCAAATGCGTCATTCAAACCATAACCTGAGAGAGAGTAGGCACTGAGATGATGGTTAACTGCCCCAATCCTAAGGTTTAAGTTAGTCTCATTATGCATGTGTTCCTTACTCTCAAATGTAACTTGCAACGACGATCCACCCAAGTCAAGTGAGCCAAATGTTTCTTTTTTGGGTATGGCCCCCAACATACCTGTGCGATAGTTCAAGGCCGTCCATCCATAGTAAGCTTCCTCTCTGCCACTTATGATCTTAACCCAATCTCTCTGACACAAGAACGGTGAATTTTTTTTAAGAATGGACCAAGCATTGTCTAGCAGCCATTTTGAATCGGAGGTCGGCAGCCTGCGAACCCCAGCTGTAGCATAAATGAAGAGAGAGGTAGTCTTATGCGCATGCTCAGGGATTTGTTTCTCTGCCCACTGTAAAAGAGGCTTTATAGCAGCTTTCAAGCCAGATATATTGTGCACCAACTTATCAAACCCGGGCTCAGTTTCCATTCGATCATATGCACGTCCACTCTGTAAACTAGATTTTCTAGAAAGACCCTTTGTAAGAGGATTCATCAAAATAGGGAGACTGCTCTCTTTATTGTGATTTAGAGATGCCTCATACACATAAACTCGAGTTCCAGTACTTCCACAATCAAGAACGACATAGTATTTGGACCCTCCTTGATACCAATTAGAATAAATGTACATTGAAACCATATATACTAGAAAAGAAAACAATAATATGATCAAGAGAACCATAAAAACTCGCAGCCATTTCCTGCACATAAACGGTGTTCCACCGGGCAATGCCTTTTCCTTTGAAAAACTTGATCCAGCATTTTCTCTCTGTAAGAGATTAGGTTGTTTTGCATACCTATCATATCCAATACCAACAGCCTCCTCTGAATCAAGTTGACGATAAGTTGAAAAATCTTGAAGAGACGAGGAGAGTCGCAGATTGTTGGGAAAACCAAACTGATGAGCTGAACCGGCCTCAGTTGGCAATCCCGCTGAAAGAGCAGTAGAAGACTGTGGTGCTGAAATACGACTTGATGCAGCTGAGATTACTTCTGCAATTCTACTGAACACCATCTTGTGCAGCAGAATGTTCCACCAAAATTTTGATAATTGCGCATCACACTGCCTGCACCGAATTAATGGAATAGCTTACGTGTCTCCAATCAACATCCCATTTGCGTACCAAGGAGCTAAAACAAGGAAAAAGGAGCTTGCATATATTTCAAATTTCCATGCATAATTATTGCAATCATGTGCACAAAGCCAGTGTGATTGAGTGCTGATAAATCAAATACAAGGTATCAACTTCAACAAATCCTGCACAGAAAAGTTCCATTACAGAATCTAATCAGTAAATTACATAATAAAAAACCACATCTTTGGATCATGGGTTGCTGAGAGACACAAATTCACATGTATTGCTGAGTAAAAAAATCTACTTTTGTTTCAATCATTTTTTTTTTTATTTTGACATCTCAAAGATGATCATTCAAAGAATAACTATTAAGTTACGATTTTGAATCATAGGTAGTATTTGTTTTTGATGCTCAACCAATTTCTAATACAATACAATAAAGAGCATTCATAAATCGATGAACAGGAAACCCTAGAACATTATGATCTCACATACAAAAGTAAGCTAAATGTGAACGAAAAGTAAACAAGTGCCAATAATACTAAATACCCACCAACCCATTGAACCAAAAAAATAAGAAAAACACAAAATATACGAAAAGCTACAGAAATTAAAATTAGAAAACAAAGTTAGGGTGGGGGAAAAAGAAAAACTTACACAGAAGAAAGTGAAAGTGAAAGCAAAAGGGGAAAAAATGAGCGAAGTTTTTGGTTGTGTTGATAGATTGGAAGTGATGATCTGTCGTCTGGTTAATGCCCTGACTCAGAACTTGTTTTGCCCCTTTTTTTTTATAACATTTGAGATCCAATGAGAGAGAGAGAGAGAGTGAGACAGGGTCCTGTTCTTCTTCTTGTTCTTTGTTTTGTTGGAACTCAACCAAACTCCTTACATTCGTTGTTTGTGATTTGTGTGATTTTCTTTTCCTGAGTTTTAATTTAATTTTTATTACGTTTCTATATTCTTTTATTGTTTTTATTTTTACTTATTTTTCAGACTCGAATCAGATGACTACACATTGCCGTCGGCCCGTAGCCCGTTGATTTTGACTTTGGATTGGATCCAAATACGAAGTCCGGTCCAACTTGGTGGAGAATTTTGGATCCACTACGGGCATATTTGTAATTGCACTTTTCTTTTTCTTTTTTCTTTTTTCCAACTAAAGAATTAAAGAAGAGGTTTCTTTTCCATAATCAATCGAGTGTTTGATTATTTCGATAATTTGATTAATCGCGATTATGATTTTAAAATAATCGTAATCGAACGATTATGAAAAATTTAGTAAAAAACCGAACCGAACCGAACCGCGCCCACCCCTACTCAAAATCTACTAGGACTTGGGGTAGATGCAAATATGATGTTGAAAAAAATCTGTCTTGCTAAGGTAATAAAACTATGAAACAATTTCCATAACTCAAATGGTAAAATATTTATATAGTCGTGTAAGGAAAACTAAGACCAAATCTCATGCATACAAAAGGAAGGGAGTGGAATATTGGATGACGAAATGTGTCACTTATTTTCTGTAATTCTTGCTTCTGCCTTTTCTGCTTCATTTAGTATCAGAGAAAATTTATTTCCCTTCTATTCAACTTGTGTTTGAAGTTTTTATTACCATATTTTACCTTTAGGTCGAGAAAGTCATTTACGAAGACATCCCCATTGTGTCATTAGTAAAGCCGTCCAATGAAATATTACCACATACACTTCGAAATTAGAAGCAACCAAACATTGGTGATAAAATTTTTAACATACACGTATCACAATTCTATTAGATGGTCCCATAGAAACGCCCCAAATAAAAAACTTCTCCAATGAGGGGGCAAACGAGCTACGTTCACCAAACAAACGAAAACAAATGTGATTTCAGTCTTTCAATAGCTTCCGGTCTTCAATGTACAAATGCCAAGGCTTTTCCACTTACCAAACATGATCACGAAAGCTCTACTGGAAAAGGTCTCAACAAAATTGACAGCGACTCCTTCAAGTGGCCAAGCAAATTCACATAGATAATCAATTTCATGCGATGGTTTCGTAAAATTTTAGCAAATAAGGTCAAAGAGACAAACAACTTAATCATGCGAAAATGATGGTTCGCCTTAGGAAGGACTAAAAATACATTTGGTGAAGAGAAAGGTACACAGTAAGATATACTAATTTCTTTGACAAAGACTTGAGTAATGATAATTTTACATCAAATATCAAGAGTTTGCTTAATCATTCGATTTTGTTGCAAAAACATGTGCTCTCTGGAAAGGAGTCTTGGATATTGCCACGTCCTTGTTTATTAGAGGTTCAACTTCTCGAGTAACATGAGTAGTGATCACTGGGGGAGCTTGTCTTTCTCTATAGGATGCCCAAGTGACCATATAAAGACCCGCAATAATTAGACAACCCCCTAACACGCTGCATCCACAAGCGAAAAATACCAGAAGTAAGCACACATTAGCTTTTGAGGTATGAGCTCAAGGATGTTCAACCAAAGAAGTAAGGATGAAAAGGAGCAGAACCTTCCCAAATAGACAGGGCTTCCAAGGAAAATTTTTGACAAAAAGGCAGATGCTGCAGGTTGAAGTGGATTGTAGAGTGCAACCAAAGCTGGCCCCAAGATCTTATTGGACCAAGTGATGAGTCCATAATTGACAGCTGATGCAATAATTCCCTGGAAAATCATGGATTATTTTTCTCAGGGATTTCTTCATTTTCAACACTTAATAGAGGACATAACAAGAAGCTAAAACTTCAAACTTGATAATTGATATACCAAATTTCACAATCTAACAACCTTAATCACTTCCTTGACTAGATAACTTCTGATTCAACAAAAAGAATGGACACTGACAAATAACTTGTGATTTTAACCAATTCTGAACTACAAGTAAGAAAATGATACAACCCTGACTACGTCCAATAAACAACCAAAATTCATGCATCAACCCAGAAGATTAGGTAGATACTACTAAACAACTTCCCAAAGCTAGATGGACTCATAACTCAAAATGGAACTAGATTAATAGATGCAACTATAAATAATGACATAAGGAAACTTACTGCATATATGACAGCAAAAAATTCAGACTGCGTCAAACTCCATTCCGTTGAGTCATTGGTCAAAAAGAATGCTGTTATAACCACCAATACAGCACCAAAAAAGTATGAATATGCTGTAACAGAGAGGCTGGAAGGATATTTCCTTAAAACAGGTGCCTGTAAATTTTCATCACAAAAAATTAACATGAGGAAATTCTAACCTTCAGCAAGGAAAAGATATGTAAAAATTATGATAAATAGTTCGAAGCAGAAACAGGTACAGCATGCTAAAATCAAATATGAAGGCTTATTAAGAAAAGCTAAAGTCTTATGAGATGATCCAGGAAATTGAAGCAGCTACGTGATAGTAAATACGAGAATGAAACACTAAAGCAAGCCAAAATTAAACAAAGAACATTTTCTAAGCATACAAAAAATGATCCTCTCAGTTTTTTATGTTTTGACTTCAGATATGAAATTTCAGTTCTCATCCACAAGTAACTATATAATCCAGTACCTGAATGGCTATAAAAGCAGCCATGCACATACAATTTCCAATCAAGCATAAAACTCCAAGGTGCCACTGATCAAGTCCAAAATCAATGAAACTAGACAAGAGCCATCCAACAGGCTCCGGTTGACCCCTTACACGTACTTCATTTTCCCCTACAAAGTCTTCATTACCATATCCAAACAAAGCTGGGCCACGGAATAAAACCATTAATATGGCTCCAGAAACACAGATAAAGGTACCTCCAACCTTTGCCTGACCTTCAGTTGTGAGCAAATTCAGTCTTTCTGTACTGCATGAACAAGTTCATACATGAAATTGGACGACCAACATCCCACATAAAACACTCATCAAATATAGATAGGTATAAAAGGTAAAAGGGGTCAAATAGAAATTTGTCACTCACCCCATCATTACAGCCAAGAGAAATGTGAATACTGGAATTGAAGGTTGTATGGCAGCAGCATAAGTAGGATTGGTGTAGCTAAGACCAAGAAGAAACAGAAGCTGGTTCCCAAATATCCTAAACAAAGGTGTTAAAAAATAGCTATAAAACCAGATGATTTTTTCAGCACTATATTAGGAAGCTATGACCAGTCCTATAACAATGGATCTTTAATGAAAAATGACTTACCCTGTTAATCCAAGAAAGAAGAATGACATGAGTAGGCGTCTAGTCATAGGTAGACGGGTTCTTCTACATAGAGGAAACAAAAAATATTTCAAAATACGGACTTTATCTATCATATGCTACAAATAAGCAGTATACATTAACAAAATTATTCAATAGCAGGATCCATTTTACAGCCAAATCTACAAAAGGCAAATAGATGCAGTCATACAGAAAGACAGAAGCTTGAATAAATAAGAAGCTGACTTCTACCATATGTCAAACGAACAAAAAGGATACAGCAGCAGGCTCTAATTACTTTTCTCTATTTCAGGGGTGTTAACCCCACAAAACCTCATAACATTCTAGATACAGCAAGAAGTGTAATATGATCATAAGTGCAGATAACCAAGGACGGACCTTAATGAACCCCTGAAAAAGAGACAAAAAATCAACAAGGTAACGAGTGTCGAATGCAGCAGTACATCAATAATTAGACATGAATTACACTTGAATGATGAAATCCTCTAATTCCCTACTCTATACAAAATGGAAGCGGCATTTGGGCATGTGAAATTTCATTCATACTAGAATCTACATGCAACAAAAAAGATAGATTTAGGGTATGTTTGTATCTGCTATGCTTCAGCTCAGTTTGGAGAACAGAGTAACAAGTTTTTGGATAACACCCGCTTGTATTTGAGCGTTCATGTTTAATAACCACCTACACACTTATACTCAACAGCTAGTAATTTCATTCCACAGCACCTCAATCTTAAACATTCCTTTGGATTCATATCCCAAGGCCAGGTAATGCATATAAGCAAAACATTTCAAACTCTCAGGTAAGTTTATAATCAAGAAGCATATGTTTAGTTCTTCTTAGCTTGTATATACGCGTATTAATACAAATTCAACATGCAAGATTCGATAATAAGTTGAATCAGAGCTAAAATGATTACTTTAAATCCAACAGCGCCACCTAACTATAGAAATTTCATCATCTCAAAATCATAAAAAGCTAAACTATTTGACACTAGAGTTCCAATTTTTATCCTTAAAAATCAAACTCTGATTATGGAAATGAAAAATAAAATTGTAAGAAAAACATACTTCTCACGAAAATAGGCGATGGGGGCTAGAATTGAGAGGGCAAGAAGATCACGAAATACGCAAAAGACAAGCTGATTGACTCCGACATTGAGGGCTACTTTGGTAATTACATGATACCCTCCATTGAATAACTGCACCAAAGCCATCGCCCCATGAGCTCTCAATACCTCCCTCTCCATTACCAAGCTTTTGATTTTGAAATTTTTGGTTTCTTCGTGAACTGTTCGTTGTTTTGCCTCAATGAAAAAATAAACCAAAAAACCAAAACATATATACGTAGAATGGAAGAAGAAGAGGTAGATAATACTAATAATAATGGGTGTGTTTGCAGGCGTGAGTGACACTCTTTTATTTACAAGGCAACAAATAAAGTAATAGTGATTGATTTAAGTTGTTGCTGGGTTCGCACAGATTTTCTTTCAAATTCTGCTGATTTTGATTTTGACATTTTAGTTCTGCTTGTTAATTGTTATGTTTTGTCATTGTCCTGCTGGGGTTTCTTTGTTTAGTTGTTTGTTTTACTTCCTAATGACGCCACAACACGTTCGCTAATCTGTCAATTCATTAATTTATAATTGGCTAAGCAAAGTAAAAATTATCAAAATTTGGAAACAAATCCATTGAATTTTTTCTTTTTTTTTTTTGCAGTTTGCTTTTAATCAAAATTAATTCTCTATCAAAAGGAATGGGAAAAAAAAATTAAAATCACTCCACCAAACTTTTTAGGTACCCATGTGGATCTTTTTGGCCGTAAAAGTCAATACAAGTTCAAGCAAGATACATTTTACTAACTCAGTATTTTTTTTTTGTTGTTATTATTTTTTCTAATATTATATTAATTTATTGATATATAAAAATATATTAAAAAAAAGTACACACGATGAGCTATATTTGTTAATTAAAAATACAACATTTATTAAGATTCTTTCTTAATTTAAGTCATTTTAAATTTTTAACTATCTTATATAATAGATCATGTAATATTAATATATGGATACCTTTCAATATATATATAGATAAGATTTAATTTTTTTATTTTTTTATTTATTAACCATCAATCAACACTTAAATTTTTGTTGGAGAAGTTCAGCAGCCCCTTCAAATGAGTTGCTTCTTGTAAAATTAAATTACTGAAATTCACATGGTGGATTAACTTTTGAAAATCGTTAACTTTTGAAACATGCAACGGGCTCTTTACAGAATGTGTCAAAGTGTTAGTGCTAGCACATTTAGTCCAATCATTAAAAACAAATCATCAACAAGCATGTATGACTTTGAACTGCCGTTGAAGACATATCTAAAACAAGCTTCAGAACCCAGGTTGGGACTTGCATGTTGCCTTAAATTAAAGAAGAAACGCTAAATTCTCTCGGCAGAGCTAACTTAACTTAATTTTAAATAAATCAAACTAGGATTAAATATGTATCCTCATAGAAATGACAACATATTTGCTTAAACTCTAGACTTTGGAGAGAAAACTTGTCCTCTTTAGCATGTAAGTGGAGTTGTATGATTTATGTGATGGGTCTTTGTGAATGAAAGGTTCAGTGGTCCGAGCAACATGAGCAACAACAGCCGGCGCAGCTTTTCTGTCTCTAGAGGATGCCCAAGGGAGCAAATAAAGTCCAGCGACAACCAGACATCCTCCTACAACACCGTCAAGATACAAAAAACACCAAAGTGAGCTTCCACTACCGTCGGCAAGGAGACAACCAAATGAAAATTTCAACATACTATAGTAATCCAACGAAAAAGAACATGGTGTACGTACCTTCCCCAATAGATAGGGCTTCCGAGGAAAAAAATTGATAGAATGGCGGATGCTACAAGTGGAATTGGATTGCATAGTGCAACCAAAGATGGTCCCAAGATCTTATTAGACCAAGTCATGAGTACATGGTTGAATGCAGATGCAACAGCTCCCTGGAAAAGCATGGACAAATTTTGTAAAGCATTTCTTTATTTCAGACACATAAAAACGGACCATTTACATGCGGCTAAAACTTTCTAGATTGGATCATTAAGAAAAAAAAAAATGCATCTATAACATGAGGAAACTTACAGTATATATGACTGCAGACAGTTCAGACTCTGTCAAACTCCAATCCATTGGCTCATTGGCCATAAAGAATATTGTTATTTCGATGCATATAGCACCGAAGAAGTACGAAAATGCTGTAACAGAGAGGCTGGCTGGATATTCTTTGAAAACTTGTGCCCGGATATGTTTACCGCAAGAAATTAAACGTCGGAAAGAATGGCTCAAGCATAAGTTGTAAGCGCAACAATACATTATCAATATGTAGTAGTAAGTCGTATTCATAAAAAATGAAGGGGCTATGAGGGCAAAAATCATATGGTATCATCTAAATTTCAGTAAAATGATTCAGTAACGAATTCAGAAAGCACAGATATTTCTAATGAAACTTTACAGTCACAGTTGCAAGAACTGCTTTCAGGAACTGAAAAAGTATCTAGTCTTAAGCAGGACAAGGACAATTGAAACCTTCGCCTTCTGCCATCAATGTATATGCTTTTCTGAATAGTCTAATCGTTGTGAAATCCACAAGCAAAACGAATGAATGAGGATTAAGCTTAGTTGCCAAAGGCAGCAGACAAACACCCAGTAATATGATTGACATAGCAACGGCCTCAAAGAGATGCCACACAGTTCACTTCAGGCAGAAAGCAGCTTTAAGAATTGGAAATCCACATTCGTAGACTTAAAAGAAATGCATTAGACAATCAGCTGCAGAAGAAATTTATTGAAAACTTCCGTAAGAAATCTACCCATTTGTTTGTCGTGAAACATTAATTAGCAAAAAGCTAAACCTATTTGTCATTTTAGTTTTCCAAGCAGAATGGATCAGACTTCTGATGATGATCTAAAAAGTAACTTACAATCTATTTAATATTTCTGAACATGCAACTTCATGCATCCAGAAGTGAACTATATAATCCAGTACCTGCATAACCGGAAAAGTAGCCATGCAGATACAATTCCCTATTGAGCACAACAGACCAAGGTTTCAATGGTCAAGTCCAAGCTCAAGAAAACTAGGCACTAGCCATCCAGCATGCTCCAGTTGACCCCTTTCACCTATTTCGGTTTGTGTTACAAGTCCTGGTTACTGCCCCCAAACAAAGCCGGGCCATGGAATAGAACCATTAATATGGCACCTGAAACACAGATGACCGTACCTTCAACCTTTGCTTGACCTTTAGTTCTACCCAAGTTCACCCTCTCTGAACTGCATGAACAAATTCATAATGAAATGGAACAAATTCATAATGAAATGGAACAAATTCATCTCCTTTGTTTGTTTGTTTGTTTGCTTACTTACTTGGAACGTCTGCTTAGCTGCTAAGTGTCAAATAATAAAATTATGTTATGGTATGATACATGCATATTTGAATGTTCTAAATTCATCCCCAAATAAATGGTATTAGAATTAGAACTTAATAGCTAGAATGTGAGGGACTGGATTAATTGTCGGGGGTAGTGTTTCTTTCCTGCTAACAGGGGTTTTGTCCGAGGAGGATTGTTGAGAAATTAAGTAGTACCACATATTTTAGAAAAGAATTTACTTCACTTAAAACTTTTAATTCTTCAATTGAATACCTCAGTGTCCTAGTACCACCCTCAAAAATTGTAAGTGGGGCTTCATTTATAAAGAAACTAAATTATAAGATAGTTGAAATGTATTATTAGTGGGTTTGAAAATTATGTTTCAACTCCTTTAACATTTTTGTAGTGTCCTTTTACTTGTTATCATCCGTTACATGCGGTATATCTTCGACAGTCTATATAATTAGATATTTATGATGTGTTTTCATTTCCTTTGAATTTATGAAAAACACAAAACTTATTAGAGATGAGATTTACCAATCACAATCTCGTTCTGTATATGTAAGTGAGATGAAAAAACGTCTCACTCCCGTTCTTATATTTTTTTTGGGACAGAAATATGTCCCGATCCAGTCCCAAAAGATATGGGATCATGCGTGATCTCATCCCAAATGCAAAAATTATTATTCTTAATCGGTAATGAGACGAGATAAGACGGAATTTGCTAATTCTACTCCCGTCTCGTATATATAAATAGGATAAAAAAAGATCTCACTTCCATCCCTAAATTTTTTTATGAAACAAAAATATGCCCTAATCCCGTCCCAAATGAGATGGGGTCCTGCAGGATTTTATCCCATTAGAAAAAATTGTCATCCCTACTATTAAATAACAATCATCTAATAGATCATGTCAATGGCAAATCAGTAATTACCAGGTCTCATGCAATCAACAGCACAGTTACGATGGTAAAGAAATCTGCAATATCATCTCGTTCAACACATGGACAGCAAGAATCGAAGTATGAAGAAAAGAATGGAATCAAACAGCCAGAGGAAAAGCTTTAGATCCTGATCTCAAGGCTGGCCACATGCATATTTTGTCTTTATTATTGAATTATTAGCTGTCAAATTAAGTAGGCATGTAGATAGAATTACAATCCACATGTTATTTTTCTTTTTTATTATGTAAGACATGCGTATAAATCTTTGTAATCTTCTTTGCGGAAATGCAACACGAGTTTTAACACTCATAAAATTCTTTATCATCAACTCTTTAGCTGGCTTTTACGTATAAGTTTTAGACTCATATATAGTACTAATTAGAATCATACTCGTGCGCGAGTGAGCCAGTATTATCTTTTCACTTAGGTTCATATTGTTTTTTTCGCGTGATAAAGACTGAGTAAAAGTGTTAAAAGAACTATATTGAGAATAATTTTTAGACTAAATATATAAAACTTGTACAATCCTCAACTCTTAAGTTAATTTTTAAGTATACCTTAATCCTATAAATTTTTAAAGTTTTACCCATATCCTATTTGAGGAAGATGATTTTCTCATATTATACAATAAATGAACACAATAGTACTTTATTGCATGCATTTTATTTATTGATTAAGTATCTAGATAGTAACAGACTAAATATATAAGATTTGAACAATCTTCAACTCTTAAGTTAGTTTTTAAGTACAAGTTAACTCTATAGAATTTTAAAAGTTTTACTCATGTCTCATGATTCTTATTGTGGGATCAGCAGTGGATCCCATAGTGGCACTCATTAAATTTAATGTTAAAAAATTTAAACGAGTCCCACGATAAAATTAAATGCTCTATCACATGGTGGAACATCATTGAACTATCCTATTAACTGTAAGACAATTCTACCCAAATTTTTTTACCCCCTAGTTTTAGATAATGATATTCTAATGCGTGTTTTATTGACCAACATATATGTACACAAGACTTGAGTTATCAACTATTGAGTTAGTTTTTAAGTATAAGTTAGTCCTATGGAATTTTAAAAGTTTTACCTATGTCCTATTTAAGGAAGATAATTTTCTCATATTATATAATACATGAACGCAATAATACTTTATAGCATGCAGCTTATTTATTGTCATGTTGATGTGGCAAAATTAGTTTGTCACTCAAGTCTTATGTGCATGTTGGCCAATAAAATATACATTAGGATATCATTATCTAAAATGAAAAAAAAAAAATTGTGTCGGATTGTCTTACAGTTAATGGGATAGTTTAATGATATTCTATCATATGATAGAGCATTTGATTTAATGATTTTATCATGGGATTCATTAAAATTTTTAACATTAAATTTAGTGAGTATTATTATGGGATCCAGTGTTGATCCCACGGTAAGACTCGTGACACAACACCATTGAACTCTACCGCAACCCCCGCATGCTGAGCTGTTGAGACAGCCGAAACAACTCCTCTTTAACTGATGGAAGCTTGATTGTTTAGGAACCATTAATTGAAAAGAAAGTTCTAAGTATAAAATCACTGAACTGTAGTATATAGATCACCTAATTAATTTATTGTGGTCGTGATGAATAAAAAAAGATTGGTAAGATTTTCTACAATATACATATATTATTTCAATTTCATTCTTCGGGTAGTGCGTTTGGCAGCCTTTATAAATACCCCCTTCCAATATTCCATTTTCATAGTGGCCATGGATGCCTTCTCTTCCTCCTCCTTATCAATTTTACCATCTCACACCACTCCTCTCTCAAACCAAAAAGCCTCCACTATTGTTACCATCATCATCTTCGTCGCAAAGAAAGACCTCATCATCATCATCGACTAGGACAATGATACTCAATACAATCAACAATCTCTTCAACAACTTGATGATGATAAACTCTAATTTTAAACTCCAATCATCTCTCCACCCAAAACGTGCACTCTCTAATAACTTTACCCCAGTGGATGACCTTCCTCCAACACAATGCCAAGTAATACGAGGGTCACTCTCATCTTGCTTGGACGGTGCATACATACGTAATGGCCCTAACCCTCAATACCCTCCTCTTTCAGAGCCTTATCATCTCTTCGATGGCGATGGCATGCTGCATTGCATTAGAATCTCACACGGCCAAGCCACCTTCTGTAGCCGCTATGTCAAAACTTACAAATACACCATTGAAAACACTGTTGGTTCTCCCTTTGTTCCCCCCGCCTTCTCTAGCTTCAGTGGCCCTATTGCGTTTCTAGCATGAGCTGCTGTCTCTACAGCTCGTGTTCTCACAGGCCAACTCAGTATTAACAATGGATATGGTCTAGCAAACACCAGTTTAGCTTCCTTGGGAGAACATTTGTTTGCGATTTGTGAAGGCGATCTCCCTTAAGCTGTACGTTTGACGTCTCATGGTGACACCGAAATTTTGGACGTCATGATTTTGATGAAAAGTTAAGTGATGAACATGACTGCCCATCCGAAAAAAGACCCTGAAACAGGCGAAACATTTTCTTTCCGTTATGGTCCGATACCTCTGTTTGTGACATACTTTTACTTTGATGCAAGTGGAGAGAAACAGCCTGATGTACACATAGCAATGGAAGGACGTCACCCTCCTTTCATGCATGACTTCGCAATAACAAAGAAACATACCATCTTTGTTGACACACAATTGCCGATGTATTATTTGGAAATGATTCTCCCAGGAGAGCCTTTGCTGCATTCGGATCCAACCAAGGCGTCAAGAATTGGTGTCATTCCGCGATACGCGAAAGATTCATTTCAAATAAGATGGTTTGACGTGCCGGGATTTAACAGTATACATGCTATCAATGCATGGGATGAGGAGGATGGCAACGTAATCATGTTGGCACCAAAAATACTATCTATTCAACAAGCATTTGCAAAAACAGAACTTATTCATTGTTTGATTGAAAAAGTGAGGATTGATCCTAGAACAGGAATAGTATGCAGGCGTCCTATTTCAGCAAGAAATCAGGATATACGGGTCATAAATCCGTGAAATGTGGGAAAAAAGAACAGGTACTGGTATGCAGATCATATCTTTTTAAGTAGACAAGATCCGGCGATGTTCCAGCGAACACAGAAGCTGATAAAGATGATGGGTATGTGGCGTCATATGTTCATGATGAGAAGACTGGTGAATCAAAGTTCTTGGTGATGGATGCAAAATCACCTCATTTGGCTATTGTGGCCGCAGTGAAGTTGACTCAGCGTGTGCCTATAGGTTCCCATGGCCTTTTTGTGAGGGAATCTGACCTTCGTAAACTTTACAACTGCAAATATCCCATCATTTGACAGATTTGCATTCAGGAAAGCTCGTCAATCTGAGCAACTATAGTGAAAAACATTGTGTGAAAATTATCAATTACAGATTGAAGACAAGGAAGAGCATTTTCATAATAAAGTTGTAGCAAGAGCACAGCCAGTGGGGCAGATTTTTTGTGAAGTCATATCAACCCTCAGATGATGTTCTTGTATGACCATTCGATTTCCTACCTTTTAGTTCCAATAATAAACAGAAGTTTCTTTCAGAATTATACGTATTTGTTAGATGTTGATAATATATGAAGTACTAAAAGCAAATAAAATAAGTAAACTAGGGGGAGCTTAATGATGTGTTGCAAGGGAGCACCTCGGCTTTTCATTATCGCTGCCTATCTAGACAGATATACAGTGTTTCCCATTGCTAGCAAATAGAATTCTGACAATCGATGGCGTGTAGATCATCAACAACTTTCTGTATAATGAACTTCACAAATTAATTCACAAAACATTGCCTTTCCTAAAAGATGAGTCTCTAAACATAAGTTTTGTTTTGGTCCTAGAATGAATGCCAGAATGAAGGCAAGAATCAGGATATATCAACTTGCCACTGAAGGCTCCACATAACCAGGACGTATCCTATTAGGTAAAGGCCTTGCAATAAGACCATCACTAATCCACCCTACAGAAGCGCTGTCACTTTTGACATGGTTAAATTCCCTTTGCACGTAGTCCAGTGAGATTTCTAGCCTTCCACCTGGTGCACAGTCAGCAGAAGTACTTGTTGCTACTATTCCCGCATTTCTTTCCAACCAATAGAGGTAACTCACTTGGAACAATGACTTCAGCATGTCTTGAGGTAAAGCACTTTCTTTAAGCACAACCTGATCTCAAGTAAACAGTCAAAACATCAAGAAAAAGTGCAGCGCATTTGTTTTCTAACTTTGTAATGACAAAGTTAAACTGTTTTCTCCTATTAATTCATTCTTTCAATTAAAGGGTAATCAAATGTTTTGAGTAGAAAAACATCAAAAAGGGAAAGAAACACTCGAATTTGAAAAAAAAAAATGATGTGATGACATGAAATGACAAGGAGGTAGCTAATTACACAGAATTTTCCACCATGCTCAGTCAAAATGTAGCCTTCATCTTTATATAAACTGAATAATGCATGAGCATCCTCCTTATTGTTGACAACATCACTAAGCTTTGATCCAAGCTGTAGCCGATGCTCAATTTCAACTGCAGCATCCTTCGCTTCCGATGATAGAACAAGTAATTGTGACTGAAAATGGATATTCACTAATAAGAATCAGATATAAGAATCAATAATACCACTACTACTGCATATGCATGTTAAACTTATATGGTCACACTGCTCAGAATCATTTAAATTCTCCAAGCATCCCAATCCCAGTACTTAAATCACTGAGCAATTGAGTGTTATGGAATGAATTTAGTCATTGTTAAATAGATTAATGCCCTGGTCTGATCTATTTCCCTTACTTAAGGAGCAGAAGAAAGATGAACGCTTAGAGGAGTGGGAGTATTTAATCACACACTTATGAATCCATAAGCCAGGCTCTTGCTCACCACAGGTAGCAGCAAAATCAAGAACTTGAATTCATAAATGACTGGATAATGATGTGCATAGGTAGTACTACAAAGGCAGATACTATAGTGCAGCACTATATATCCACCGAAACTAGGCCTGCTATGACTTATGATGCTGCAATGTAGTCGTTTTACAATGTTTAGTTTCATGGTCATATGCACCTATAACATTATTTAAAGTGATTTCTTCAACATAAAGCTCCCATAAGGTAAGAGAATAAAACTGCAGCTATATGCCCAGAGATGTGCATTTTGAAATGAAAACCAGCATTAGCTTTCTTTGGTTTGTCAATTCTCGAATCTACGCTTCCTGATCATTTGGGATGTTTACCTTCCATTATTCTATTTTCTGTGGAATTTAACCACTAGCAACAGAGGTAAGAAAAGAAGAACTGAACTTACTTTGTTTGCAGACTTTATTTTAAAAAAATGAAGGCCTGGAAAAAGTGGTTCCTCATCATTGACCTCCTTGACTGGAGGAGCTTGGCCACTGAGGAGATATTCACTGAAGACCAGACCTGTTGTAACAGTAATACAACAACAAACAAAAACTCTGTAATAGAAATCATTGTGAAAATGACTATGATGTCATAATGATTTCACGTTATATGGGCAATTTCTATTGCTGCTAGAAAATCCAAGTTGACATGATATCACACAGAAGTAATGGATTATGCAAATGATATCACAAAGGTATAATATCTATTCATTAGGGATCAAATAAGTATTTCTTGTATATTGCAAACCGTTTCATTAAAATATTCAAGTCGAAATGTAACAATACCAATGCCAAAACACTTCTAATAATAAAAAAAAGGATAAAAGAAAGAAAGAAAAGAACTGAATGAAAAAGGAGACTTACTTGCACGGTAGGGATTTAAAGTCCTAAGTTCAATGGACTGGTACGACTTCAGATTACAGTACATGTGAATCCATGTTACAACACTGAAGGAAGCAAGTGCAAAAGGCATAGATGAGCCTATATGATTAGCCAATGCTATACCAAGCATGATACCAATAGCTTTGCTCACCATTCCTTGAGCTTCACCTTTAGCAATTACCTAAAATTAATAATTCCATTCAGAAAAGATATGCTCGACGACAAATGGAATTTAATATAAAAACTAGTAAATAAAAAAGAAAACTGCATTTCACCTCAGCAAAGTTCCTTTGAGCAGCAAAACCAGCATAGAAGCAGCTCCTTGTTGATGCCTGTGAATTGATGAGCGTAAACTTTCATTAAATGTACATCATATATTGGGTGGGTCAATGTGAAAAGAAAACAACGGAACATCACAACATTCATAGACCGTGAAATTGTTCATAAAGCAGAGAAACTGAACACAATGTTTATTTAAAGATATGGTGGACATAAATGGCTACTTCGATATCCAACCAGGTATCCACACCTAAACCATCTAACTTAAAAAAACAGAATTTAATTCAGCAGGAAGTTTTTCCATTTCAGCTCCAAACTCTGCATTACAACAGCATCATAATAAAGTTTGGAATGTGCTAAAAATAAACACCAACATTGTTTGTAGTACCTGAATGAGTGCAGCAGCTGAGCGTCCAGCTCCGGCAGCAGCACCAATGAAAACAAAATGGTGCGGAAAAGCAGGAGTTAACATCTCTAATCCAAAGGCAGCATTTTCCAAAAGATCAGCAAACAACCTCCACCCTTTAGGATTCACATCAAAATGCCTTCCGAAATTCGACAACATAATTTTGCTAAGATACCCGATTCCATCTTTAAGTACCCAATTAATAGCAGCTGCTGTAGGAATAGCTCCTTTACCCAATCCAACAGCATAAAGCAAAGCCTACATCACATCTCTTAAATATAAAACAAAAAACAAAAAATTGACTGCCAGGCGTTCGAAGAAAGTTCTCAATCAGGATTATTGCTTTTTTTTTTGTTGTTGTGTGGGGGGGGGGGGTTACCTGGGTAGCAAGAACGCCACTAATTTGGCTGGCAACGCCCTGAACGCTCCGCCAAAGAGAGTAGCTCAAATAATCACTAGTGACGCTATCAGGAAAACCTTCGGGTAGCATGAATTGCACAAAGAGTTCTCTACACTCATCCCATAATTTATTAACAGATAACAGCGAGGATAACGAAGCATTACTTGCACTTGCAACAACAAATGCATCTTTTGTGAAATCAGGAATCAGCTTGGTCCGCTTGCTTCCCTTTACTTCCCAAACGGCGTCGTATTCCTTATTGCCGTCGTCCTCAGAACTTGTTGCAGTTCTTGCAATTGCTGTGGCCACTTGCAAGTGACAGAAACAATACGAAAGCGATGATACAAACAAGAGAAGTGAGTAAAAAGACCCTGAAGAATCATCATCACCACCATTCCCGCCGTGCCACCACCAAGAACCAAATGGGTTATTGTTATTGTTGTTGTTGTTGTTGTTGCCGCTGCTACCGCCATTGCCAGTGGAGCAAGAGAACAAAGGGAAGTGAAATTTATCGAATGCTTTAGTGTTAATAACAAAATTTTGTTTCCAATATGGAAAATGTAATGGGGATTGTGAGGATGGTGACAGCCCTATTCCATTGAGGTACAAGGGCCTGCTAACGCACCCCATTACTTTTCTCTTTCTTTCTTTTTTTAACGATGTTTCTGCAAGCGAGGCGCAGGCTGCAATCTCCCTCCCGCTTGGCTCTCGTGGAAGAAAGAAACTCTCAAACCAGCAAAACGCAAAGGGTTATAGTTTTCAAAACTAGCAAATTAGTCCACGGGTTACGCGATTTCGTTCAATGAAGAAGTTGTCGCACTAATTTGTGATTTTTTTTTTTATATTTTGAAAACATATTTAGAGAATTAAATAATATTTATCAATCCGCACGCTTTAATTCTAAATACGACAATAATAATATATTCAGATACGGTCTATATTATTGACCAATATTCTATTGATAAACTCGTGCAACAATATAAAAAAAATGTAAAACATTAAAAAAAAACTCGATGACAATAACAATTTGGTCAAACGGAATTGCAATTGGAAGACAGAAATTAATTCGGAAAACGTGGTAAACTTGTGGATTAATTTGATGCTTTTGGCAAACCATAGGGACACGTATGATAATGACCCAACCAGGAAGTTACCCTAATGAACGATATCGTTTCTCTCCGTGATTTTGGCTTGAAACGAACGGCCAAGATGTAATGTAGCTCATCCAACAGTCAGTTATAAAAGACCGTTTCTGGATTGTGTTATTCATCTAGCCGCCGCATCGCTTACCCTAACTTCACTGCAAACTCTCGCTTCCCAGCTATATATTGCCGCGATAATCAGTTATTGTATTGAATGAAGGAGGTCTCTGATATGGAAGAAGAAAAAGGATTGGAAGAACGGCCAAAATCAAGAGACATAAGGCGTTATTACTGTGATTACTGTGGGATTTGCAGGTCCAAGAAGTCTCTCATTCTTTCCCACATCGCCACTCACCATAAGGTTTGATTCTGTTGCCTTTTTTGTTTAATGAAAAAAATTTGTTTCAAATAATTAGAAATTTTAGATTCTTAAGGGGTTAGTGAAATTCAACTTTTTGCTCACATGGTTTTGTATTTTGACTTTAATTGTAATTTGCTGTTTAAGCTTCTGTGAAAACCCGTAGTATTTGAAGCTTATCTGAGAAACCAATTTTGTCTTTTACCCGAAAAAGGTATTTTTCTTTTTAATAAAAATCTGGGTTCAATTATTCAATTGCTTTACACTTTAATTGAGCGTTAGTGAGTCAATTTTCAAGGGTAACAACGTTTGCTGCTAGAATTTAGTGGGTGGCTCGAGTGTCCAACTTGAATTCTCTGAGCTGCTTGGGAATTTCTGATGATGAACAAACAATTACACTAAGTACAGTTGTGCCCGTCTGTCTTATGGTTTTTATTTTATTAATTCTTTTCTATCAGGAAGAGGCAGATGAGGAAAGGGTTAATGGAGATGGGGAAACAAAAGGAGTGCAATGCAATACATGCGAGGAATGTGGTGCTAGTTTCAAGAAACCTGCTTACTTGAAACAACACATGCTGAGTCATTTGCTTGAGGTATTTCAGAATAATTGTTGGGCATCTTTCCTTTTCCACAGAGTTCTTTTTCAAGAGTACATTCATTTTGGTCTTTTTCCTGTTACATGGCAAAGTTTTGGAGCCTCTGCTGATGTCTTGTTTTATAATCCTTCATCAAGAAGAACTTTCAATACCTAGTTAGTGGGATCCTTTTCATATTGTTTGTGTCAATTAAAGATCAATAATTTTGCAGGAATTTTGGTTTTTGAGAAATCTGAAAAAAAACCATGGAATTTGTAGCGTGAAGCATTGGATCCCTCACAGAGAACTCCAAAATGCAAGAGGTTGCAATTTTAAACTTGAATGGACCAGTATCAGGTTGGGAGACCTCCTGAGAAGCTCCATCAAGTAAGCCTCATTCACGCAATCTTCCGAATCGAGGTTTGGATATGTATGCTTGCACTTAGGTTTGTCAACTATGCAGTGGATCACTGCTGATTCATTTGATTTGCTGCAGAGGCCATTTCGCTGCTCCGCTGATGATTGCCATGCCAGCTATAGAAGAAAAGATCACTTGACTCGGCATCTATTACGGCATCAAGGAAAATTATTTAAGTGTCCAATAGAAAACTGCAATCGTGAATTTACCATTCAGGGCAATATGAAAAGACATGTGAAAGAACTTCATCATGAGGGCTCCACACCCACTGATTCTGGTGATCAGAAGCACTACATCTGTCAGGAAATTGGGTGTGGAAAAGTATTCAAATATGCCTCGAAGTTGCGGCAACACGAGGACTCTCATGGTCTGTTGCTTAAATTCGAAATTAATATGAAATTTTGTAACATAATATCTGTTATAGTGAATGTTTGAAGTGTTGTTTGAGTTGAAGTTGGCAGTCTGCAAGCTCTGACCAACATGTTTGTGTCCACAGTTAAACTAGACTCTGTGGAGGCATTTTGTTCAGAACCTGGATGTATGAAATATTTTACGAATAAACAATGCCTTGAGGCCCACATCAGGTCATGCCACCAATATATTCCATGTGAGATATGTGGGTCCATGCAGTTGAAAAAGAACATCCAGCGACATGTCCGCACACATGAAGCCAGAGATTTATCTGAGAGAGTTAAATGCCAATTTAAGGGCTGCCTCCTCTCATTCTCAACTGTAAGAAGCAGCTACCTTTGAGTTCCCTTCTTTTGGGCTGAATTGATTTTCTTGTATTATATATCTTACTTATCTAATATCTTTCCACCATTGGTCTATCTGTTTGCAGAAATCAAACCTCCGGCAGCATGTGAAAGCTGTGCACTATGAAATCAAGCCTTTTGCCTGTAGCTTTTTTGGTTGTGGCATGAGATTTGCCTACAAGCATGTGAGAGATAACCATGAGAAGTCTGGGCACCATGTTTATTCTTCTGTGAGTGTACTGTGAAAACAATGTCAACACAGCTTTAATTTTTTTCCAATATTTTCTCATTTAGCTTGGTAAACATCACGATTGGCACTGATAAAAACCATGCTCTGTTTTTACTTTGGTATCAGGGGGATTTTGTAGAGTCGGATGAGCAGTTCAGGTCAAGGGAGAGGGGTGGGCGAAAGAGGACATGTCCAACCGTGGAAATGCTGATACGAAAGAGGGTTATGCTGCCGAGTCCCACCCAATCTTGTAATCTTTACGAAGATTGATGATACTATTGATTGACCTAGGTTTGCGGTGTATAGGTGCTGCCATTAGATTTCCTCATTGAAATTTTGCTGTCACATCGGTCTACTCCATTTATACTGTATGTACCTACTTCAAAGACCGTTAACATATAGTCTATGTATAGTTGAAAAATGAAAATATAGGCTGCTTCTTCTCTCTTGTAAGGCCGTTGCCCATTGGTGTTTGCACAACCATGACCCTTGATTATGTGTACTGTTCAACATGGATAAACAATAAAATCAGAAAGATCACAAAATGGTAAAATGTGATTCATATATATATATATTAGAATGGTAAATATAATTTCAAAGTCTTATAATAGTCCATAATAGATACAACAGCCGTTTTTTGCCCCTGGTACAACCCAATAATATTTAGAAACTGCCGCAATTTGTCTCCTGTATAAGCTAATAAATTAATAATATCATTTGGATCTATTAATCGAAAAGAGGGAAAGAATATCATTTGACAATATTATCAGTGGTTTCCGTTTTGATGCCATGCAATCAAGCAATTATTATCATTCATTTCATACAACATATTCAGTAACTTTGCATTTGATTAAGGCTAATCTAAAGTCCATACAGCATTTGTTCTTTTAACATGCTTTCAGCAGGCAATTTTGAGAAAACGAACAACAAATTCAATTTGGTGTATTACATATCAAATATTTAAAAGAAAAACTGGCACAAATGTTTATCCACAAGATCAAGAAAGCCGCAAATACACGATTACAAACTAGGCAAATCCAGAGATGACTGTAAAAAGCCATTCCATGTAGTAAGACTTTTCAGTAAAACTGCAAGTAAAGACAGTCGGCAAATTTCTCAAACAATCAAAACCGAAGGCTTCACAATAATGTCAACACTATAATAGCATATACAACAGATATTAGGGTACAAATCCGACGTCCCTGAAGTATTCATGTTCTAGAGCACTTCTGGCAGTAATTCTTCTGCTTGGATCCATGCAGAGCATTTTCTGGAAAAATGATATACAAATGGCATAAGTATCTCAAATAGAAAAACATCCGTGCATATTCACAGTACACAATACTCAGCTTTGGAATCACTTTGTGTTGTATAGATATTAGTAAAAGAATTGAAAGAAATCCTAAAATGTAAGAAATAAAAGCCTTAAAAATTCATAAAAACATTTTTTTTTAATCCTAAATCTACAAAATTAAAGCCTTATGACAATGGCCTTGGGTCATCATCCAATTACCACAATGCTCAGAAGGGCTAAAAAATAAAAAAGCCAGGTACACCAATCAAAAAGGCAATATGTAGGAAGGATCTAATTTAGGACCTTGCTTTCAGGCACATATTGCCGAAGAGAAAGTTTAAAAACTTCTAAACACTGGATGTCATTTGAAAATAAAAAATAAATACAAATTAAATTGGAGCCATTTGGCTGACAACTCACTGAGCTCACACTAAAGGGACATCATATTACAAAATAGGGAAATTATCATTGCACCACTTCTATTTTACCTTATGTTTATCCAACCACCACAAAATTCTAACACGACCTCTCTGCACCACCTTTCTTTTTAAATTTTTATCAATTAACCACTTTTGCACTAATAACATTAAATAATTGAAATAAAATAACAATTTTACTCCTAAATTTAATATTAAATAAATCTCAAATAGAAGTGCTCAGCGATTTTTATTAAATTTAGATTTTACAAAATTTTAATAATTATTTTTATAAAAAATTATAATTTTTCAAAATTTTATTAAAATAACTGAATTTATTTATTAAAAAAATAAATCCCAAAATCTTAATAATTTAGGAGATTTTTATTAAATCTCAAAATTTTGTAGTTATTTTTATAATTATAATTTTTTATTAAAAAATAAAAATTATGATTTTGGCATTTATTTTTAATTAAATTTAAGAATATTTTTATAATTATATTTTTTTTATTTTTCAAAGTTTTTATAAGATAAAATGATCTTTTAATTTATTTAAGGGTAAAATTGACATTTCGTTTAAATTATTTAATAGTGTTAGAATAAAAGTGGTTAATTGATACAAATTTAAAAAGAAAAAAAATAGTGCAGAGAATATGTTAAAATTTTGTAGTAGTTAGATGAACATAAAACAACATAGAGGTGGTGCAGTGATAATCTCCCTACAAAATAAAAAGCCCCAATTGAGTAGAAAGATTCATAGAAAACTCATTTTATGTATACAATACTAGGTATTATCGAGCTGCAAACAGGGAGGAGCAGATGCAGTTAAGCTTATCTCAAATCTTGAACTTACAGAAAGGAGATCAATGCCAGCTGGCTCAAGATTTCGAACAACAGTCCCCAACTCCTGCAAATAACATGTGCAGCAAGAAAACTTTATAATTGTATATTCTCTCTTTTCTTTGCAACATAATTACATCACTGGATACAACAAACATGACGTCATAACTAAATCCCATTACCTTAGGAGGCCATTTAGGAAAGGCGGATTTAAAGTCAGGCAAGGAAGTCACTCCAGGCCATGTGTCCTCATTAGGTGTTCCCAAGACTCTTCATAAAGGGTGGGGGGAAAAAAAGAGTTAGCCAGAACCAAATAGAGAGAATAAAGAATATAAAGAAAGATACAAAAACAATGAAGACGCACCAAGGAGATCCATTCTGTTCGACATAATTTCTTCTTTTCTTAGGCAAAATTGACCATTATTGAAAGGTAATTTAAGAAAAAAAAATTTGCAAAACTTACTTAACAACACTAGTGAATAAACAGAGTCAACAACTTTTATGGGACAACCAAAACGTAGTATTCTCAACTGGCCTCACATTAAAATGGATAAAAATTTCAAATCCTAAGCCAAGCCATAAATTTAGAAAATAGCATATTATTCCCTCCATTTTGCTGAATATCTCATGTTATCTAAACGTTCTCAAAATTAATCAAGACTATATTTACAAGAGAAAGAAAAGAAAAGGCACATGACCAACAGAAATCACATGAAGGAGAAATCACTGATCACTCAGATGAAATATATCAAGTACAAACTAAACCAGAGGAACAATAATATTTAACATACAAATCATATTTCCAATATCATATTCAGAAAACAAGTTTCCATCCAAACCTAGATCTATGAATCTTGGAAAAGAAGTCTGAGATATCTTAACCATACAATCTTTTTATTTCAACACACTATGATTTTGGAGGAACAATAATATTTAACATATTTATCATCTTTCCAAAAACACAGTCAGAAAATAAGTTTCAATCCAAACTTATATCTAGGAATCTTGGAAAAGAAGCCTGAAAGCTTAATCATACATTCATTCCATTTCAACATACTAGCTCATCTAATCAAAACAATTCATTGCACATATGAGGGATGAATAATCAGATGTGAACTTCCATCTTTCATTGAAAACCAACTTCTCAACATTCAATGTATCATAACTTTATTCTTTCCCCTCAGCATAGCTGATTCAGAGTGTAATTCAGGATATACAAAGAGAGAAGAGATCAATCTAGAAATATGGTATGAACACATCATATTCTAATATAATTACTGAATGAATCTAATCAAGTTTGGGAAACAATAAACCTGAAGATCTTGAATAACTCATCAATCTCAGAGTCTCCCGGAAACAATGGCCGCTGGTTCACCATCTCAGCAAATATACATCCCACCGACCACACATCAACTGGAGTAGAGTAATGGCGAGATCCTAGTAATATTTCAGGTGCTCTGTACCACAATGTCACCACCTAGAGAGAACTGATATTGAGTATAAACACAGAAGGCCATGGTATCAACAGAAAATTTTAATCACCGAAGTAGCCGATACATAATACCTTGAGAAACTGCAGTGTCAATGAACCAGCCAGTACACGATACCTTAGGAAGCTAAAGTATATTGGGATACCAGTACTACCCCCATGCCAAAAAGAAGAAAAAGAGTTTAAAATATTTAGGGCATACCAGCAGCCTCCACCCGCCCCAAAAAAAGAAGCTCAAATAAAGGAAAACTCCTAGTAGATACAAAGACGAGCACTCACGCTCCCTCGTATACAATCTGACTAGTCTCACTCGTATGGCCAACCGAACTTGTAGAAATACAAGTTCTGCATCCCTAGTACACTGTTATATGTTTTCTTTGATACAATAATAAAACATTATTGTTCAGAAACTTAAATGCAGTCATCTTTAGTACCTCATGTGTAAATGTCCTAACAGGAATACCAAAAGCCCTGGCCAGTCCAAAATCTGCTAGCTTTAGTGCATTCGTACGACGATCTATTAGCAAATTTTGTGGTTTCAAATCTCGATGAAGAACCCGGTGAGAATGGCAGTAGGCAATACCACGTAAAATTTGATAAAGGAATGTCTGCAAGACAAGAAACAAGCAATATGACTGTGAGTACTATCATTCTCTCCATCTTGATTGCTATAAAAAAAAAAAAAAGGTTTCATCATTTTGAGCCAGGTACTCGATCAGGTATACTAACAGCAGTAATCAAACAATAATTGCAAACGAATCAAAAAATTATACGAGGATCACCAAACATGCAATCCTACAGCAATGCATCTCTGCTCGACAAGCTAAAAAGGCATCATTAAACCAAAAAAATAAACATGCGCATTTTAGTGGGGTGAATTTCTAGTTAATTTTGAACCTCAAAGTATGAATTTAAATTTGAAGGGCTATGACAGATCATCAACACCGACCAATTAAAATGCCCTTGGAGAAAGTAATTTCCCAAGGTAAGAAAATACTAGCTAGTCTCCAACCACATTGCATACGGGAATCTAAAGAGCAAAATATAAACCTCAATTTATGAAATGTAACCATATATCTCAAACTCACTTTTATTAGACGAGGATTATTAGCAAAATCTGGGCAAGAATCCATGTGCTTCTTCAAATCCAAGTCCAAATACTCGAAAACCAGATAAAGTTTCTTCTCGCTATGCACTACATCTTGCAACCTGATATCCAAACGTCCATCACACAAACAGAATACATAATGACACATAAGAATCCATCTACCACGAGTGAAATGTATATACCTAACAATGTTCCCATGCTGCATTTCTTTCAAGAGGGAAATTTCTCTAATTGCGGTGCTAGGCACACCTTCATCTTCCTGCTCAAGGCGGATCTTCTTCAATGCTATTGTCTCATTTGTGACACAATTACGGGCCTTGTAAACTACTCCATAGGTTCCTTCACCAATCTTCTCAACCTTTTCATACTGGCACATTCACAGACATTAGAACCACTTCAATAATAACATTTACAGTAAAAAAATGGAAAGCAGTTATGAGCTAAAACATTGTAAATTTATTATAAATTTGTTCACCTACCTGGTCCATTTACTCTTAATGTAACAGCCACCCGAACGAGGCGTCCTAAAAGCCAAGATTAAGTAAAAGTTCACAGTAAAACACAGCCACATTTCTTACCAATGTAGTATCCGAATTCACAAAAATGAAACAAATAAATATTACTGATAAATAAATAAAAATTCTATACTATAAATAGCTAGATTCTGCGCATCCTTGTTGTCAGATTTAAGCAATGTGAGAATTAAAATACATGAATCTCAAGAAACGGTTGTAAATTTTACCATTCAATTTGTTAATAATGGATCATCTATCGAAGGCAGTGCGAACGAAGGAGAAAATTTTGTAAAATGAAAAAAATAAATTGCATTAGACGATCGAAAGAAACCTTGCTACCGACGGACGGCGACAAGAACGGCACGAATCGACGGCGTAGGCGGCGGCAGTGTGTTTTGAAGAAAAAATTAACCGCTTACGAAAGAGAAAAATACAAATGCATAATACAGTAACAGACGCTAGGACGATGCAAGCCGACAGGGGAGATCGCCGGAGTAAGAGTGAGGTGATTGGAGGCAGCGGCGGCGGTGAAAGAAGTGAGTTTTATGAGTGAGAACAGAGTAGAGTGGTAGGTTTTGGATATTTTTACAAATTTATACTCGTGGGTTTCGTGCGGGCAGGTTCATGAAAAGAAATCACAACATGCAGCTGCTTTATGCCACCTGTTGTCATACGGCTTTTGAGCGGCTTAGGTACGGGTTCAACTTGGCCTGACTAAGTATGTGGACCGGACCGAACATTCGGTTCTCTGCAAAATTTGCGAAGATTTTCAGAATAGCCACTATAAGTCATGACAGGGAGTCAGGGACTTCGAATTCAATTTTTTGTCGATTATATCAAATAGGCCCAGACAAGGAACCATCTATGAATTTAACGAAGGATGGCTCGTACTTCGTAATTTTAGAATCACACACACACACGCACACACACAAAAACACACACATTGAGAAGGACTTAATTGTAAAAAGAGACTTAAACATAGGTTAAGAGTGAAACAAAAATTAATTAAGGTAAAGACAAGAGATATAGGGTTTGGAATTAGAATCTTGGCTCTAATATATTATTTTAACCATATAACTAAAGTTTTATTTTTTAAAAAATATTAATTTAATCTCTTTTCTATTTATGTAAGCAGACATTTTTTTTTGATGTAAAAATTTGAATCACCTCAACGAGATGCATGGCACCCACGTTAAACTTAGCTGCGCTATGAAGATTTTGATGAAAAATCAAGAAAGTGAAATAAAAGACAAAGAGAGAAGCTTGATGATTGATGATATTTTTACTAATTCAACAGTCCACGTTGAAGAAAACAAAGGTTAATAATAAATTAATAATACACTTGTCTTTAATTTAAGGCCCTTTGTGATGATATGACAGGCAAGTTATAGTTTGCGAATGAAATCAGAAAGGAGATAAGCCTAATGATCCACCAAAGAGTTTTTTTTTTTTTTTTTTTTGAAACAGAAATTTCATTGTCGTCTCGAGATAAAAAAACAGGCTTGTTGGATGAGTTCTATGAGAGAATGGGAACCTTCCAAGTGAATAATAAAAGCACAAATTGTCAACTGTTGGGGTCATTTCGAAAGTTACCAAGTTAAGGAAGGAAAAAGAAACAAGAGGCTAAGCCCCTGGTTTTGAGTAAAGTCAAAAATTTGAAGCCTGAATGCAGCCCACTGAAACAAACCTTAATGCCTTACCAACTCAGCAATTCAAGCTGGTCCTTATCATTGCTTACGGGCATAATCTTGAACTCTTGACCGTTCCAATTTCACAACACTATATATAGGGACACATACATAAAAATTGCATTGAACTATTTGCATATACCTGGAGTCTTCCTTAACTGATCAAAGTCTGAAAAAGAAGAAAAGTTGGAAATGGGGCGTTGGATGAAGCCAGAGGTACACATATATATGCATTCATGAAGCATGAGATATGAATAGATCTTCATTTCTATTAGATATATATATTTATATGTATATTTTGAAGGATTATTAATTATTTAATTAATTTACATACATATCACATGCATTGATTTTTTTCTCTTTTTTAACCAGGTTTACCCATTAATGGCTGCCATGACGTTTGTGGCTAGCATGTGCGTCTTCCAGCTTACTAGAAACGTGCTGCTAAATCCCGATGTCAGGTACCTTTTGATTTAACGCTTTCATAAACTTGACAAAAGGTGACGGAGAATTCGTGAGTGTTGTGCTTCGATTGAAATTAATGTTAAATAATTGATGCAGAATAAACAAGGGGCGTAGGAGCATGGGAGTGCTTGAGAACGAAGAGGAAGGAGAGAAATATGCAGAGCATGGACTTCGCAGGTTCCTTCGTACCCGCCCTCCTCAAATCATGCCCGCCATTAACCGCTTCTTCTCCCAAGACAAAGATCATTTTCAACCACCGAAGAATTAACAACAGTCAATTTATCATACAAGAGAGACATGGGAAACTATGTATATTAATTATTTTTCTTATTTTGCACAGTTTGTCAACTTTTATTTCTGTTTTTCTATATACAATTTTTTTTCCTTTCTTTAATAAATTTGTCTTTTGATAGTCGTAATTTAGTTGTAACTAAGACCTTCAATGTTATTTTTTTTTTCTTTTTTTTATATATAAATTATATGACATAAAATAAGAGATCTCCGAAAATTTAAAAGAGTTTATATTAGAAAAGAATCCTAATTTATTCAAGATTTACTGTTAATTAAATATCAAGATATTTCATGAAAAGTTTAATTTGTTCATCTACTTTGAAAATACACAATACGCTTTGCAACGCGGATCATCAAACAACTAATAAGCGAATTATTTTAATCCTAAAGCATTAGATCAAAAAAAATAATAACAAAAAGAAAAAGGACACAGAAAAAAAGTCAATAAGAAGTTGCTGGACAACTGACTCCCCGTAGTCAACACAAACATTGCCTTATAACAAACGCGCAAAATTTGAAGTCATCAAACCATCAACTCAATTGATTTCATGCAACAACACTGTCTAACCGCACAAAATCAATTCTTTTCTGATCTTTTGCAACCGTCTATAATGGTGATAATTAAACTCATGATTTGTCATTTTGTATCGTATGTTTTAAAGGGAGAGTGCATAATGCACAATGCACAATGAACCCTCAAAGTCAACCCAATTCAATCCAACCTTCCCACATTAATCTCTTTTTTTTTTTTTTGGTATTTTCTTTTTCCGTCTTGTTCCCATTTTGTTGCTTTCGTACGCACATTTATAAATTCCTTCTCTTGGTTTCTCATTGAAGATGAATGGAATATTCTTTAGTTTTCTCAGCCAATAAACGTCGATGATCTGGCCACTTCCAATCCTATTTTTTAAACAAGCCCTCTCAATCTTCTAGCACTTTTACAAAATGGGTCCTTCTCAAAATTTGATTTTGATCGTCATAGTTTCATTTCTTCTCACAGTAAACGCAGCTTGCTCCAACGGACAGTGCAGGGTTTGTGTGCACAGTCTTGTGATCCTGAATTTTTTTTTTTTTTTATAATTTCTTTTTACATTTTGCAGTGCTGGTGTGTACCCACTGGGTTAATTAATTTGCAATGCTAATGTATAGCTACTTGAGCCATGCTCATCGGACGGAGATTGCGAGGCAGGGCTATACTGTTTCTCCTGTCCACAAGGATTCTCAGGGTCGAGATGTGCAAGATCATCTGTTACTAACCAATTCAAGCTTCTGGTTAGTAGTAATTCAATTCTGTTTCCTCATTTATTCTTTGTTTACACTTTTTCTTGATTAGATTGATTCTTGTCGATTGCGTAATTAATTTTTCGTTGAAAGTTTTAGTTCTGTCCAAGACCACTAAATTCTTTTCTTTTCTTTTCTTTTTTTTGGGTTTTTTAATAGAATAATTCTCTACCATTGAATAAGTATGCATTCTTGACAACACACAATGCATTTGCCAATGAGAATGAGCCATCTCACACAGGAGTTCCTCGAGCCGCAGCCACAAATCAAGAAGACACTGTAGCTCAACAGCTAAGTGTATGATTGTTATGATCTTTCAAAAGTTTGTTTTCAGTTTCTTACTACTTATTTTGGCGTTTTAAATAAGCTTTGTTCAATTCAAAGTATTACTCAAATTAAATGCAACCCAAAATAACAATTGAACTTTGCAAAATAATTAATCAAAAAATTGATTGATATTTTTTAATTTTGAAGAATGGGGTTCGAGGATTCATGCTTGATACATATGATTTCAAAGGAGATGTGTGGTTGTGTCACTCATTTGGGGGAAAATGCTATGACGTTACTGCATTTGTATGTTTTTTTCCCTTCTTTTTTTTCCCCGATAACTTATTCTCTTTAAGTTTCAGAATTTCATTTTCTGCAATGCTTCATTTTGAATGTTATAACTATAAAAACAAATATTATTTATCTAGTAGGAACCAGCAATAGACACATTAAAGGACATTGAAGCCTTTATGTCAGCAAATCCAGCAGAAATTGTGACATTGATTTTAGAAGATTATGTTCAAGCTCCAAATGGATTGACAAAAGTTTTCAATGATGCTGGATTGATGAAATATTGGTACCCAGTTTCAAAAATGCCCAAAAATGGTGAAGACTGGCCTCTAGTTAGTGACATGGTTGCTAATAACCAAAGGCTTCTTGTTTTCACTTCAAATAAATCTAAGGAAACAAGTGAAGGAATTGCTTACCAGTGGAGCTACATGGTTGAAAATCAGTGTAAGAATAATAGGATCTATTAAACTAATTTTATATTATGATGAATTTATAGTGTTTAATGTCATTGCACTCCCTTATGCTTTTTTCCGAAAATCAAGAAATCCCTGATAACTTTAAAGTTCATCCAAAATTGAAGCCCTTCTCAAACTCTGTTTTGAGGTTTCTCGTGATGCTCAAGAAGGTCTAACAGATTTCATAAAATAAAGAAAGATTTTGATAAATTTTGTAGCATTTTGAGTATTGATGGGAAATGCATTTTGAATTCTGAATATTTTGATTGTTTAAACAAGTAATATGAGAGTTAAACTATGGCAAACTAACCAAAATGTGACATGTGCTTAATTGTGTCAGACTCTAGTAAACTGGTACTATAACTTAACATCTTTTTCCCCTTTTAATGTTGAATGATGATCTTATAGATGGAAATGGTGGAATGCATGCTGGGAGTTGCCCTAACAGGGCAGAATCGCCACCGCTGAATGACAAGAGTAAATCTTTGGTATTGGTGAATTATTTCGATTCTTTTCCTGTCAAGCAGACCACATGTGTGCATAACTCAGGGGATCTTATTAACATGCTTCACACTTGCTATGGTGCTGCTGGTGGCCGGTGGGCTAACTTTGTTGCTGTTGATTACTATAAGGTAACGAATAGGAATTTGTTCCCTTCCCGTAATTTATATTTTCCCCTTTGTTATATCTATGCTTAACTTGCTGATCAAAAGTTTAACTAATTACTTGCCTTTTTATGCAGAGAAGTGAAGGAGGAGGCTCATTTCAAGCTGTTGATACTCTAAATGGGAAGCTGTTGTGTGGATGTGATGATCTTCATGCTTGTGCGGTGAGTTTTTTATTTTTATTTTTTTTAATATTCAGCCCATTAATTCGGTATGCTAGGCCTTATGACCCTTACACAGATTTGTTATGGACCATAAATTTGATATATATATATATAAGAAGAGTCACTATCTGGTAAAGTACCGAAATCCTCATTGAAAATTTTTTAAATTGTGTGGGTGTATATATATATAAAGATTTCAAATAACAATATAGCATGTAAAGCAATTTGATCTTCAATTTGTGCTATTTTCTGAGACTGTATTTTGTGCTTGCTTCAGCCTGGATCAACTGCCGGAGCCTGCACTCCATAAGTATGAGGACAATGAATGAACAAAATTCAGGTTAAAGTTTCCGCAAAAGCATCATCGAATTCTTAAGTAGAAGTTCAAGTTACCGTACTTATACAAATAATAAGTTGTCACCAAATTGATATTTCGAGATCTGTACAAAAGATTGATGGAGCTACAAACTAGAAATGAAAAAGAAAGTTTGAGTTTGATCTTAACCGGCAGCTGGCTTTTGAGAAAGCAAATCCCAATGTAGCTATACAGAAAATTTTGTGACGAGTGCAACCTTGTGTGAATAACTCATTATAAAAATCCTCTCGGATTTCTCCCTCTCTCTGCAGATTGCATGCTGTTTTGTTTGGCATACTTGAATCCAGTATCACGGCAAAACTAGAGGAGAGCCATGGCTTCCAATTAAAGATATACTTTTGTTTCAATTGTACAAAATGTTACTTAATTAATTTTCTCATTTATCTAAGTTGTTCCAATGATAAATTAACAAGCAGAGGAATTATGAAAAGGGGTATTGTTGCTAGGATGTATGCTGCTGCAAATCCTGAGCTAAATTGCGAACCAAAAGCAAATGATTTTTGTTTATTTATTTTTAATACAATTACAAACAGAATTCTATCAATTTATTTATAATGCAAAACACTGGTAATTACGACTTGTAACATCAACCATCCCCTTTTATCTTCCTTGAGGATTCACAATATCAGAGAACACATCTCGAGTCAAGGATGCGCTATCATACCTTACAGTTTTAAGTTCAATCTCATCAGGCTTTTCATTCTTCTCTGAACTTTCCCGCAGCAGCTGAAATACAAACTCAAGACCCCAAACCACATCACTCATTGATGGCCGTCTGATTCGATCATCATTCACGCAGCTCATTGCAACCTCAGCGAACTGGTTCAAGCACACAGGCGGTGCATTACCCTTTAAAAACGGATCAATGGTATCACCAATTTTTCCATTCCGATAACATTCTGTCGCCCAAACAGCTAAATTCACCTGCTTCTTGTCTCCTGTCCGGAGAATAGGGGGCCGAGCACACAGTACTTCCAACAGCACAACACCAAATGAGTACACATCTGATTTCTCTGTAAGCAGCTGAAGGCGATAGTATTCAGGATCTAAGTATCCGATACTTCCCTTCACCTGTGTGCTTACATGAGTTTTGGAAAAATTGGGTCCGAATTTGGACAGTCCGAAATCAGAAACCTTAGCCACCCATTCTTCGTCCAAGAGTATATTCGTTGTCTTCACATCACGATGAATGACAACTCTGCTCGCACCGGTATGCAGATAATGCAACCCGCGAGCTGCACCAATGCAAATTTTGAGCCGTCGATCCCATGGAAGAGGAGGATTATCGCTGTTGTAAAGATGATCACGTAGAGTCCCACGGGCCATGTAACCGTATACGAGGATCATTTGACCATCATCATTGCAGTAACCAATTAGAGAGACCAAATGAAGATACCTGAGCTGGGAGAGCATTCCGATCTCAGTCTGGAATTCCAGAGCGCCCTGTTGTGACCCTGGATTCAGCCGTTTGATGGCAACGGGAGTGGAGCCGCCATTGATGAACCCTTTGTACACATTTCCGAATCCTCCACGACCAATAATGAGAAGGCTGTTGAAGTCGTTTGTAGCCTCTTTGATTTCAGAAATTGAAAACTGGGTACAAAGATCAGACGGTAGAGATGAGGCAGGGCCGCCGGACTTAGCTCCTTTCATTACCGCTCGCCTTGAAATTAACAGAAACACTATGAAGAGCACAACTAAGCCTGAAGCAACAACGCCAACGATGCCAAGTATACGTGGACGATTGTTCTTTGCTTTTGTTGATTGCTGCGGGCTCCGCGTCCCAAACGATGATGCTTGGCTGACTGTAGGGTAAGGATTAGGTCCGGCGAGACTTCCGTTGTTGTCCACTTTAAAAATTTCAATCCCATTTAAGATAGAATCAGAGTACTTGGTCCTCCATCGGGGAGCAGGGTGGAGGGCAATAGAGAGGTTCTGCTTCTTTACGTTTGATTTTGATCCTATCGCTACAGCGTAATCTATGTATTCTGGAACACCATACCCACCACTCCAAGCTATTACGTCTGCAACATCTTCAGCAGTTCGATTCGCTAGGTAGATCTTGAAAACTCTATCACCCTCTTCAGTCACCTCCGACTGAAACTCGCAGAAATGAAGTCTGACAAAATATATGAACCCAGAATCCACCTGAAACTCCCAAGTGAGATTATAATGCTCGTTTATGATCTTGTCTAGTCCCATTGTCCTGGCGGTTCTGTAAACTTCAAGTGGAGCAGAGAAATTGTGTATCCTGCTGAAACAAAGAACAATAGTATTGTTAACTGGAAGAGCGCTTGGTCTGGCGTCTGTCACGTAGCGGTCGTCCGCAATCCACGTCCGATACATGCCGGTGTCCATCTGCGGCGAGATAAAGCTCCCACCGACATTTATTCGATACAAAGTCTCAAGAGCATTGCTGTTTAAGATGCTGAATTGGCTCGCCTCGCCAACAAATTCGAACCTTTGATCGTCAGCCGCCGTGTAATACAGATGGAGAGGCATGGAAACTAATTCAATTCCGTTGATGAAGGCATATGAATCTTGGTAATCTGGACTTGGAGTGAAGGTTATACTCAATGACCTCTCATCTTCTGGGACGTTGATGCAGAATTCTTTGAAAAAAGTATCATCATCCGCGAATGAAGCACTAAAGTTGTTAACAAGAGTAAAAGAATTGGCTTTGGCAGAGAAGAAAGCACTAGAGATGTTAAAGCCTGAATACGCTGTTGAATAGAAATGGAGGCGGATGAATTTCTGACCGGGAGTGACATTGAATGTGTAAGTGAATTGGGAATGAGAAAGCCGAGAGGCTGAATATGGGGGTTCCCGAGGCTTGGTGGAGATTGTTGATTGTTGTTGTCCCAAGGGGGAGTACTGAGAGTTGACATCTCCCACCCAGGTCCGGCCATCGGCACTGATGTTCCCCCGCCAGCCACAAGCAACGAAGGTTATTTCTGTTGGGGTGTAACAAGGAGATGGTGAGTCACCTGCGGCCGCAAGGATGCAAAAGAAGATGATCAGGTGGCAGAAGTAGAGTGCGGCAATAACTGATAGAAATTTCATATGATTCTCCATTGTTTATTGTGATAACGCACAGCTTCTTCACATCAAGTGCCTGTAAGTACATATACTTATACATAGATAAAGGAAAGAGTACACTCGGATGTAACCGTATATGAACACAAAGTTGGGGCAGCACTTAAGCTTTGCAGAAAGACTGGGGCATTAAGACTTGTGAGTCTTCGTCTTCGGCAGCAAACACTGATGCTAACTCATGAACAATTTTCTTTCCGATCATGTGAATCAAGCGCCTGTAAGTATAATATACGACAGAGTAATTTCGGGGCGCCGTCTTAATTAAGTTTAGTGTAAAATTAGGCCATGAACACTTGTGAGTCTTCGTCTTGAGCAGCAATTACTGATGCTAACCCACAGACAATTTTCTCTCCAACAATGTGAATCAAATTTAATTTTCATTATGTTCTTCTTATATAAATTTTATGTCGATTTCAGTTATTATCTGTTGGCACGACATCTCAACAGTAAGATTAACATTCACTTACTAGCTTATGAAACTCCAAGATTAATGATTGAATTTTTCTCGCACCAATTCATTATTATTAAGGATGCTAAATTTAATGATTCAAAAAAAAAAAGGATGCTAAATTCAATTGGGGGGAGCGCATGGTAGCCCAAATTTAAAAACTCGGACTGCTACCCTGTTTAGCCCATACTCCGTCTACTCTGGAAAAACATTATCAGCTCATTTTAGGCCCATTAATTCGGTAGGGTGTGCTCCCTAGACTGGGCCAGGGATATTGTTTGAATACTGGTATTCGACCCATCAATTTTATTGACAAGAAGTAGACGAACAATTATCTCCTTGCATATAGTTTAGGCAAAGCAAACATTAATTAATAATAGGAACAGAAAAAGAATTGAAGTCAAACTCATCACTTTCATGGCCTAACTACACTCTAATAACTCATTCCGAATCAATTCTCAAGTCCTTACAAATTTTAAATTTCATGATCTTTAATGACGATGACTCACGGTTTAACATTTTCTAGATCAATTAATATATGATTTGTTATTAAAAAAAAAAGGAAAAAAGAAAAGAAAAATAACATAGTACATAGTACATGATGGACACAATGAACCCTCATAAACTCTCAAGCTAATCCCCATATAAAGCTCTCCATTCTCGTATATATGTATAAATATAAAGTAACATTTTCATTTGACTTGTCCCCATTTTCTTGCTCTCCTAATTTTGTGCACATTTATAATTCCATGTTTCTTCTCTTGGCTTCCATGGAAGTTACTCAATGGAATGTTCTTCGTTTTCTAAGCCAACAAATATATCCTCTTCATCTAGAAATTAATTCCGCAAAAATGGGTCCTTCCCGAAACTTGATTTCAATCATATTCATAGTTTCAGTTCTTTTCATGTTAGCTTCAGCTTGCTCCAATGGACAGAGCAAGGTTTGTGCTTGAGCACTAAATAATTAGCTTGTTTGTTTTTGGACATTTTCTAAAATCTTAATTAATTTCGATGTTTATATATATATATATATATATATATATATATATATATATATATATATATATATATATATATATATATATATATATATATATATATATATATATATATATATATATATACACATATAGCTGCTTGAGCAATGCTCGTCGGACGGCGATTGCGAGGCGGGGCTTTACTGTTTCTCTTGCCCGGAGAGATTCTCAGGTTCAAGATGTGTAAGATCAACTATTACTGACCAATTCAAGCTCCTGGTAATTAACTAAGTTATTTAATTTTAATTTTTTTTTAATTCTTTCTTTAATTGATTATTTTTTGTCATTTCATTATGAAAAAATTAAATACACGACGCATTCGGCAGTTTCTAGGAAGCTCACAAACTCTCTGTCGCAAGCCAAAACAGCACAATTGTAACGATTTGATTGTTTGTTTTGGTTTTTCCTTTTTTCTTTTTTAATTATTTTTTGATGAAACGGTGATACATGCAATGCCAGGGCCATAATTTGTTTGTGTGATAGCGTTGGCTTTTTGGGTTTTATATATATATATATATGTATATAGGGCATGGACTCACTTAGTTCGATGATAAAGAAATTTAATTAACAAGGATTTTAGGTGTTTTGAAGAAGTGCTTTCATCTTCTAAATGTTTCTTTTTTTTTTTTTAATTTATAAAAATGTTACTACTAATACAATAAAGGCAATAAATAAACTACTTCGTGTCAAAAGCACGCTTAAAAGGACTAGTGGGAATGTGACCATCAACTTAAAAGCACACTTAAATGGAGTTTAAGTGGTGTTTGGTTTTTGACAATTTAATGGTGGAATGCGACTGCACTGAATTATACTGACGTAAAGTTTTTTCTGACCTCTTGAAGATTTTCATATTTTTTTTTTTACATTAGATACAAATTATAATTTGGTTACTGATAACTAAAAAATAGGAAACTACTTGGTTTAAATTTAAATGCTGGCGAAACCCTTCCTCACCAACGCCGTGTGAGGAAGGGGTTCAGCATGAGCAGACGCATTGCAGGGGTTTAATTTAAATTTCCTTCCTCGGAGTCCCAGTGCTTGAGTGTGAAGGCAGTCTTTCTCCCAAGAGGGGAGTTGACGTCCCTCGAATATTTGAGAGGGTTAAAAATCTGAATGTCTTGTATCGAATTGATGTAAACGGTCTCGAATATTTGAGAGGGTTAAAAATCGAGCGGTCTATCGAATTGATGTAAACGGCCTCAAGATATGTATGATTGTAAAATATCACGGCGTTAAGATACTCTTCAAAAAAAAAAAAACTAAAAAATAGGATGAATACATAGTATATCTACTATACCGTAGTCACACCCAAACTTTAATAGGGTTATTAAGTATATTTTTAAAGATATTTCTTCTTAATTATTTTATTTATATTCACATATAACTAAACCCTATAATAAGACGTGGGTGTCATCTAATTGAGATGATAAAATCTCATGTTGCAAATGGAAGGTTTGGGATTAATTATTTTTGCAATCAAACAAGGATGCAATAGTGATGCACAATTTGAGGATAAATTTAAGTACAGGATATCAAATTTAAGGCCTAGAGATATTATAATGCAATGCATTAATATGGGCTAATTATTTTTTGTTTTAACTTTTTTGATAGAATAATTCTCTACCGTTGAATAAGTATGCATTCTTGACAACACACAATGCTTTTGCCATCGATCACACGCCATCTCACACAGGAGTTCCTCGATTAACCTTTACAAATCAAGAAGATAATGTTGCTCAACAGCTAAAAGTACGAGTATTTACTAAACTTTTCCTCTTCTTTTTATTTGTTCTGAAAATAGTCCCCAAACTAAATTCAATCCAAAATAATAATTGAAATCTAAAGATTTATATATGTATTTATTTAATTTGTAGAATGGTGTTCGAGGCTTAATGCTCGATACTTATGATTTTAAAGGAGATGTCTGGTTGTGTCACTCATTTGGAGGAAAATGCCATGACTACACAGCATTTGTATGTTGATTTTATTTTTTTTCCTTACCAAAAGTTAATAGATTTCAAAATTTTACTCAATTAAGTATTTGTTATGATGAAGAGAAACATTATTTATCAAGCAGGAACCAGCAATTGACACACTGAAGGAGATTGAAGCCTTCATGTCTGCAAACCCAGCAGAAATTGTGACATTGATTTTAGAAGATTATGTTCAAGCCCCAAACGGACTCACAAAAGTGTTTGCTGATGCCGGATTGATGAAATATTGGTTCCCAGTTTCAAAAATGCCCACAAATGGTGAAGATTGGCCTTTAGTTAGTGACATGGTCGCTAATAACCAAAGGCTACTTGTTTTCACATCAAATAAATCTAAACAAGAAAGTGAAGGAATTGCTTATCAATGGAGCTACATGGTCGAAAATAAGTGTGAGAAACCACTTCATTATTTTTTTTTCCTTGTAATTTTCTTAGGGTTGATATCGCTGCACTCCCCAACTGTTATATGAATGATATTTTTATAGATGGGAATCGTGGGATGCATGCCGGGAGTTGCTCTAATAGAGCAGAATCATCACCACTCAATGACGAGAGAAAATCTTTGGTATTGGTCAATTACTTCAAGTCCCTTCCTATCAAGCGAACCGCATGTGTGCATAACTCCGGGCATCTGATTAACATGCTTCACACTTGCTACGCTGCTGCTGGCAACCGGTGGGCTAACTTTGTTGCTGTTGATTACTACAAGGTATAATGAATTCGGAGCACATTTTCTTCCCTCTTTCAGTTTTGTCTTTGATCTTTGCTTAATTTGCTAACCAATCAAAAGGCGATTCTATATTTTAAAAGTAGCCGATTTAAGTTGATTTTGATTACATACACATGTTGAATTCTTTCACTTGTTTGCTTCATACTTGAAGTTGATTTCTCTAACATGATATCATAATCAAACTCGTTTTAAAATATGGATACATATTCAAATGCAATTGAACCAATGCACATTCAGGTTTCAGCATATTGAGCTAATTTGTTGTATAATGCAGAGGAGTGAGGGAGGAGGTTCATTTCAAGCTGTTGATACTCTAAATGGAAGGCTTTTATGTGGGTGTGATGATGTTAATGCTTGCGCGGTGAGCTCTCTAAATCCCTTGGTTAAGTAGCTTAGTTAATCTTGTGATTTTCTTTAGGGTTAAACCATTAGCACCTTCTTATAATCCCTATAAAATCTCTGTTACATTATAATTATATTAGAGGACAAAATAATTCTACTTATATGACTATATTTCTTTCTCTAACATTTTACATTTATACTACTACATCAAAATCTTTTGCACTTTTTGTTTTCTCACGAATAATTTTGCGTTCTAAATTTTTTTTTTTAAAATAACTATTTGAGTCCACTTTTAATCCTACTTAATTCATTTACACATACATACATACAAAAGTATTTGTGAGTTAAATATATATGATTTAATAATTCAAAAATTCGTAAAGAGAAAAAAAATTGTAATTGGAGTTGTTTGGAAGAAGCTGAACTTTTTTTTTTTTTCATTTTGGACCATAGACAAGCTGAAAAAAATAAAAAAAAATGATATTTTGGAGTTAAATTAGGTTTCGACACAAAAGGAGTTTGAAAAAAAAATTACAGGGGTGCTAATAGTCCCGCTGTGTCTTCAATTCCGGTAATTAGATCTCACTATTCATTCTACTCTTGAAAACAACGTCAGCCTATTTGATGCCCATTAGCATTGAGCTGGGCTTGACGGACTGGGGCATAATGGCCCAAACATGTTAGGCAAGATCAATAAAATTTGTTTGAAAATAATATTCAACAATTCAAGCAATTTGGGATTTGGCAGCAATGTGAAAAAAAACATTCAGGCGAGTCTCTGTAAATAGCTTCATCAAACTGTCAGAAGTTACCGTTAATTCTTTGCAATAAGGTTGTCACCAATATCGTTGAATAGTGATTTGCAGAATTGTACAGAATATATAAAGTTAAGATTTTCTGGAGCTATAAACCAGAAATAATGCTTTGCAAATCCAGCAGCATTGCACTACTCACATATAATTGAAGTGATTAAATTATTATTCTATGTTTTTGCATAAAGGGTCTTTAATTGTTTTTCATATTATTTTGCTTGTCCAAATTTTAACAACGACACTTTAATTTTAATATGTAAATATGGGGCAAGTGGGATTCAGGTTGCCATGCCATATCTGAATAAAATTACATATGTTCCGAGTCGCTAATAAAGCCATTTCTATGATATATTCGTTAATGAATATTGCTCAAATACAGCTTTTTCTTCAGAAGCATTGATTAATCATGTGGTTCCACGTTGCTTTGCATGAAAAATGGGCTACAAAGAGAAGCAGCAAGCTGGTTTAAATTGAAAGCAAGTAATTGTAAAATGAAAAAAGAGATCAACCTCTCTAACTATCCTTTCAATCTCACACTACATCATGCGTATATGGCAATTAAATAGCACTCAATTTTTTCAGATGATTACTAGTTCCACCCGACACACTGGGGCCTTTAACGGTAGGGCAGCAAAAGAGTGATCAGTCTCATCGTTGTCCATTCCAATAATTGAAACATGTATCGCACGATTGGTATATGTCCGTATATAGTTACATAATAAAAAATTGCAAATGTTTTTCCTCACTAGTTTAATTTTTTTGTGTTAGTTAATACATATTCATAGAGATTGTATTGTTAATTATATGATTAATACATATTCATAAAGATTGTATTGTTAATTAGATGATTCCATCTAGCTCCCTGTTCCCAATACAGATATAAAAACCGCTCAATTTTGTTAGTGGAAAAAAAAAAATTTTGATGAGTTCTCGAGGTGTTAGCTACAACTTGCATGATGATCGCATCTGCAAAGTGATATCATCTAATTACAATCATGACGTGATTAAATGGAAATCACTTTTATTAGGGCGGAATTTCTAAAGTTGTAATGAATGAAAAGATGGGCAACTGTGGACGGCAAGTGTGGACACAGTACTCCTTAGCTTGGAAGCTATGTGAGAGATTTGGTTGATTCCTTAATACTGTATCGTCCAAATTTGGGTTGACTAGAAGTGCTTTTGGGGTCAAAATTCTTCACAATATGTCGTTCAAATCTTAAATTTGAAAGGCAAGTTCATTCATGTGACAGACAGAAGTTTGAATGTTTTGATATGATTTGCTGATTGACTACAAATTGAGGGGGAACACACATGCAAAAGGTAACAAATTGATCATCACTGCCGCCCTTATAAAAGGCGTGATTCACGTTACTTTACAAATTGGATGAAACGGAATGTACTGGATTAGGGCACTGTTGTTACCCATAAAATAACTTCTGAGAAATGCAATCGATTAAAAACTTTTTAAACGCGGACGTTCGAATTTTATTAATTAAAATGATGCTCTCCATTGCTTCATATTGCTGCAAAATTGTGTTCGAGTTGCTCCATTGCTGTGAAACAGTGTTATATTACTTTGTTTTGCTGTACACCAACAATTTATTCCTTTGTTTTGTTGTAAAATAATATCGCATTTGCACTGTGCATGGCTCTTTTTAGCATCAAGTTCGTAGTGTTGCATTGCTCTACTTATTGTAACACAAGATTGTATTACTCAAATAATCTTATATCTTATGAATATAAGTACTTTTCATTTTAGAATTATTTAAAGCACTAGCAAGGAACATGGTATTAGATAGCGTTCCAGCAAAAGTAGTTAACACAATCGCATTCAATCCGGATAATATGAGACTTTAGCATCAAGTTTTATAAGACTAACAACTTTTACTAGATTGATTAGGGATTTGAAATTGGTGTGCAGCATGTGAGTGAGTAGGTTAGAAGGTATCTAACACATGCTAGGAACTTAAGATAATAACAATAAAAATCCATGTAATAATTGTTATAATATGAACATCATTAAAAAATAATAATAATATGGTGTGATCATATGAGATCTAGATGATTGACCTAATTTTTGCCTTCACTAGCAACATGCTTCAATGTCTCTTCATGCAAGAATAATGGGCTTCATGTTATTGGTGTATGAAACAAATATTATAAAATTACTCAAATAAGAGAGAAATTAGGTACCCTCGTGCAAGCCTATTAATTATGAGTATGATTTTAAAGTATGTATATGCACAAAATCTTTGTTGTTTGACTACATGCATGTGTTGGAATTTGTCTTCAACACAAATTGTTACAAGAATACATGGAAATTAGGTGTCAAAGCTTTGATTTATTTTTTTTTTTGAGGCCATGATGAGAATTGACATCTATTGAAGAATATATATATATATATATATATATATATATGAAGAAGCGGTAGTGCTTCAAAAATTAACTATAAAAGTTTGCTTCAAGGCGCATTGATACTAATCATGTACTCATCACCACGGTGAATTTGATTCCACACTTGACAATTCAACATGGTGCCTACTCCGCTGTTGTTATTATTAACTAATGGTAAAACTTATCCGTAAATATTAACTTATGAGACAAAGGTGTTCATGAATTCATATATTTTTAATATCTATCTACGAAAGAATTAAAAGAATTAGAAAAACTGTGAAAAAATTTAAACTGATAAGTAAGAATCTAATATAAATTCTCTCAAGTAAAACACGGACTAAATCATTAAGACATTTAATTTGCTCTCATATTCAGTCAGAGAAACTATTTGATTCAATAAATTAAGCTGATAGCGATGGGTACAGATACAACGATTATATTTAAGACAAATGTTAAGAAAGACAGTGACACTAACCCTCACAATTTTTATACGAAAATTTTCCATGGATGCATGGTTGGGCTCACAAACTGTTTGGTACTTGTCAATTGTCTCTGTCGTACCAAGGACGATCGATTACGATACGATAAACTTAACCCACGAGGGGGTAACATGCAACATTGGCAAATTTTTTTTTCCCATTGTTGCTTTGCTGCAACAAAAAGGAAATATAAATACAAAACCAGCTTCATTGCAACCCCACTAGTGCTAAATTTCATCCTCATTGTGGCCAAACAAGCACTGGGATCACATGGTTTTGGTATCAACTTTATAACATAAGGTTACGTAATGTGGGCTTAACTGAAAAAGAAGTGGAAAAAAGAATTTTGATAAAAAGAATATTAAGATCATTGAGAAATGAAAGAAACAACAGCAGAGACAAGCACTTAAGCATCAACCATCATCAAAGAATTTGCAATTGAATGGGGGGACCTTTTAACACATGGGGAGTGGAGCCATTTTCTAAAAAGCTAAGAATCTTTTGCAAAATGGTGGTTGGAAGCACACACTTGGGGCAAATCCGAACACCGTTGTTTAATTTTCTGTTGATAGTCTCAATCTTAATTATTAGAATAATATTCATATTTGCATGTCAATCTTTCTTCTTGCTATTTTATGTTATCTTAGTTTATTGCAATTGCTAGTTTTTTGGATGATGAGATGGAGAGACTTTGACGACATCTTGCAATATAGGAGCTTCAATACTGGAATCGAAACTCCGTAACACATAGTTTACAACTCAAAACAAGTCCGCACTAACGAGTTGAAGCTATCTTGTAACCCAAAAAAAAAAAAAGAAAAAGAAAAAAAGAGTCTATTTTGTAACAAAAATTTACAAAATTTGAAAACATAATGTTAACAACAGCCGTATGGATTTCAATTTAATTCTATTACAAAAATCTTTATACATACAACAATTAATACCATTCCCTAACATAGCCAAACCATCTTTGTAAGGGAAAAAGAGTCAAAAACATTAACTTCTAGTATTCTATATTAACATCAATTAATAGCTGGTAAATATGGTTGGAAAAGTTGTTAAGAAGTAAATTTGAGCCAGAGCAATAAGTATTAAGTCCAATTCTGTGCAAGCAGCACACATGACCTTCACTCAGTCGTATTTGGTACAAAAATTGGAATTGAATATACCAAGTATTAACTCACTCTCGTATTCAAAACAACAAAAAATAAAATGATTAAATAACGTGGTATTTCTGTTCTGTGGGTTCTTTTGAAGTGTAAAACATTTAACAATGCAATTGACACAGAGTTATGAAATAACAACTCTCTTTCAAATGATCGAGTTCCGTTCATCTCGATAAGCGAACCAATAGTTTGACCAAGGCTTGCATTTTACGGAGCCAAGCGAAGTGACAGACTCAATAAGTAATCTTCATTGAGCCGATCAAAAGTCAAGCTTTTGTTGTGGGTTCAAACGATTAATTTAATCTAGCTTTTTTTAATTAGTATTAGCTTTACAGGTGCATATGATCCAGCCCCGTGTGTGTGTGTCTCTCTCTATATATGTAGTGTCACAATAACTAACAAAACAAATCAAAATTATGACCTAAGAGATGATGATTATTGAACGTAAGCCTCGAATAAAAATGCATGCATCACCTTGATTTAATCAAACAAACAAATTTATTTGTAACAATTGAACCTAACCATCACCCTTGAGGCTTGATCCAATCCTGTTGCGGAAGATATGACAAACTAAAGTTCACTTATTGAATTCAATCCTGGCTGCAATCCTTCACATCATGACTACTAGCTACTGATAATATAGGAGACTAATCAAGCATAACGCTAAAAACACGAGCCAATTATGACATGATTAGTGTCAATATAAATAGGAATTTGATTTTGAGACTTAACTCTTGTTCCATTTTAAAAGCTCTTATCCCATTGATGATATAGAAAGAACAAATCATATCTTATCGTAGTTGGACTAATCTAAATTGTCTCAGATTACTACGAAAACCCTACAACATATTCCGTAGCCAAACTGTCCACAATGACTATAAAAAAGGGTGTGCAAGAAGTGAATGAGAGTGAATGCGAATTTTTAATTTCTCTTTTCTTTTAGGGTTATAGAGAGAGAGGGAGAGGGAGAAAGAATGGGACCAAAGAATGGAGGTGACAGTTAACAAAGAGACAAAGATTAGGGGAGGTGAGAAATATCAAAGCAATTGGAAAGAGGCCAGAGAGACGACAAGTCAATCAATTTCAGTGAATAAAAACAGATGCACGTGGACACGAGGAACCCACACGTGCACACAGATGATGATTATTATGGGGATAAAGAGGGGTGTGCATGAAGACATACACAATCAGACAAATTCTCTGACATTCTTTAATCTCCTCTTTCTTCGCACTTCTCTGTAGTTCTGATTCTGCTCTGCGTACACATCATTTACAAATTTCCATTTTTCTTTTCTCATTTGTTTTTCTTTTTGAAGTTGGCAATGGGCAGCGCAGATTGCTAATCTCAAGACAGCCGATTATTTCTGCCTCCTGTTGTAGTTTTCTTTTTTTAATTATTTTTTTCATTAAAAATAGTGGAGAATACCACTTGTGTTTTGTTCTTTTTCAGTCAGGGTTCGAATTTTTGTTTAAGATTTTTTTTTTAAGTATGTAGGTAGATTTAACTTATTTTGATGAGACTCTTGAACCTTGATCGGAATTCATGTACTTATTATAGGTTTTATGATAATTTTAGTATATGAAAAATACTTAATAAGAATTTGAAGAACATCATCAGTAGACTTTTTTTTTATTTAATTTTAAGAAATTATCATTCGTATATTTTAAACTTATGTTTTTATTAAAAATACTACAATACTTTAAGGGTGTATCAATCGTTCACTTTAAATTGACAAAAGTTATCTGTCGACCACTAACCGTTAGCTGCCATTTGAAAGTTAATGGAATTATAGTGAATTGATGATTTTACTCTTAAATTATCACTTATATCATGTGAAAAGACCAAATTACACCTCTGACATCAGTAAATTAAGAGTATACGATTGATAATTTTCTATTAATTTTCAAATACTTCTCATCTCATAGATAAAAGAGAGAAAAATAAAATAACAATATTTACAATACTTTTATCTCTCCAAGAATAATGAGATATAAATTAATATTATACTAATTAAAGGTTCCAAAAGACTTTTTAAATAGGAATATCATCAATAGATTTTTTAATGAGAGAATAATAATTCATTTTAAAAAATTGATTTAAAGAATTTTTTAAAATTTTTTTTATTGATATGACTTCTTACATAAATATTAAAATCTTATTTAAAAAGTTTAAGCTAGACATTCATACAAAATCCTTCTCTTTACAACAAAATCCTTGTCTTTACAACTACGTATACCCATCGTTTTCATAAAAATTTATATAAACCTAAGATTATGTGAACATTCATACAAATACAAATCAACCTAATTTCATGGTCACACGTGCATGAACCACACGCGTGCATAAAGAGAGAGAAACAGAGGTGTCAATAATTAGAAGGAAATAATGGTGAGGAAGAAGAGTGAGAGGCACCAAAATCGTAGCAGAAAAAGCACAAAACTACAAAAAGGAGGCCCTCGTGCAACCGAGACGTTTTAATTGTGCATCACACCTTTATCACATAATAAATTAAACAAATAATAAATAAATTTATGATATTCATATCGAATTGATTGAGTGGACGAATGAAAAATGAAAATTAAGCAAAAGGGTGTTAACTTCAATTTCGCTGCTATGTGAGTAGACAATAGACATTCCCTCTCTCTTAATGCCAAATGATGCGATGGCCCCTGAACTTAAATTATTGAATGTTACATCTTTTTAGATCTCTATCTTCGATCTTCCTTGTCACTCCCTTTCTTCATGTTTATAATTTATTTTATATATTGTTTTATAATATGATCAATGTCATCCTCTTCCATGTCATTGGATGAGTTGTCGTAGAAACTGCTTACCGTGTCGGCAATACTTGTTCCAAATAATTGTTTCTATAGGTATGTCGTGTTAAATCAATATTTTTGTAAGATTATGTGACAAATAATATTGAAAGACTAATAGGTGCTTATTTTGCCATTTGTCATGTGCATGTGTATCCAACGAGACACCAATTCCAAATTGCCAATTCATATGTCTATATTTCCATTGCAAATCCATCTTGCAACTTTGCAAATTTAATGAGTTAACCCCATTAATCATTGACATTCGTTCGAACAAGTATTCTTAAATGTAAACACCATATATATTTTTTAATTATAACATTCATTTACTTTAAAAATATATTGAAATACACTCGAATTTAGCATCTCAATCCAATTCAAGTGCCTTACATATTTCTATGATTCAAAACCTTCGGATATTTGTAATAGAAAATTTTTATTATACAATATATATAGAGCTAACTGAAGATCTAATTTTCTATATATATATATATAAGTGTTAAAAAAATTTTAAACCTTTTTTGGAACTTTTATGGTCTGAGAAAAGGGAATTGCATCTTTAGTGTCAAATCCCTTTCTAAGGATCTCCCCATGGATCCACACTTTACTTCAAGTCACCATCCAATCCAACTTTAGTGCCACATCAAGACAAGGTATCAAATTCAACAAAAGTCAATAGCAAATTGATCGACCGATTGAAACCATGGGATTGAGGGCAATGGTTATATGAATGAATGAATGAGTACATCCAATGTGAGCAAGCCATTAAGCATGTTGATTAGACCCATCGATGGGTGAGCGTGAACACCTACTGCACGGAGATGCCAAAAAGATACGAGCAATTTGCATGTATGATGCAATAAACCCCACAACCGAGGACACAATTTTTGTGACCATTCATGAGGATCATTCTTGTGATAATACATAGTACATCTATATATAATCATATTATATTTGAAAAGTGTATAAATTTATATGACAAAATTTTATTAAATGATTGTATAAACGGAAGAAAGAGACTAAAATTATTTATTTTTCAAAGTAAATGTTAAGAGCACACGTATTTTTTATTGTTTGTGTATAGTTTTTAAACTTTCCCATTTACATACACATTTAGTGTTCAATTTTTTTGGGTCTCTTTTAATTCAAGGTTATTTAGAAAAAGAAAAAAATTGAATTGTGACATCCGGGATGACATATTGAAATCAATTTTTAATATTACTGAAAAAGAAAGTGGTCAATTGGATGAATGGTCCAATTAATGGCCCAAAACAAGTGAAACATAAATGTTTATTAGCTAGGTTAGTTAGGAATTGGTTTGCATAGTTCAGTTGGGCATAGTGTGGTCCAATTTTACAATTAATAATTTTGACGATGAATGGTTTACTTTACCTATTCACGAATATAAACAAAATTTCTCCCTTTGTACCCTATGCTATTTTCATCCAATTTCTCGTTTTAATGGAATGACAATAATAATGTTAGAGCTTGTAGAACATATAATTAAACCTAGCTCATTCAATTTGTATGTTACCACCACGTTGGTTCTTTAATTACCAGAGAGCAGATTGCATTAACTTGTATTTGTTTGCTTTACAGGTTTGATTTTAAATGTCCAAGGACCATCTTAGGACCATCGTTTGCACACATGCCAATATAGTTGTAGTTTCATCTTTCAAGAATTATTAATGGCTTCTAAATAATAAAGCACTTAAAAATTCAATATGGGAAATGATATTTGAACATGGATGCGATTTTTTCTATATTTGAACCAAAAATAGTAATACAAGTCATTTTGAATTTTGATCCTCCTTCTTTAAGCCTATTATGTCTTTATTTTATCTTTAATCTCATGGTATACTGTTTCTTATTTAAGACACGAAATTTTGTGTTATAATTTATAGAAAAGATGATTTGGTATAATTAATCAAAAATTGCAATGGTTCCAAGTTCTCCAGTACTTTTAATGAGGAAAGATTTTTTTTTTTGAATGTTTAAAAGAAAATCCGGTCAGTTTTGACCAATCTAACATCGACACCGATAAACACACAGTTAAATTATAATTTACAACTACTTACGTGTTTGCCTTTAACTATTCAAATATCAGTGACAATTCAAAATCTAGTTTCTTTATGGCCTAAGCCGCCACTTTAGAATAACAACGTGATCAATCCCGTATATGGCCCGCAAATTTCGGGATATAAAGCAAATATTTTTGGTGAAGGGCGGTGGAGATCTTGCTGTGTTATGGCAATATATTTTTTTCCTCCCTTAATCAGAGCGGCAAAAAGATAAAATGTTTTTATCATAAGCAGCTGACAAAGCATGCCAATAGCAAAGCTACAAATCCTCAAATCTTGTTAAGTCAATTGATGTGATTTGTGGGAAACTAAGTGTTTTATCCCATTCGCCTACAAAGCTCCGCCAATTAATCATTGTAGCCCTTTTGAAATTAATTAGCAAGGAGAAACAACAAATTCCCTTTATCTCATTCTTTAGCAAGGGTGCAACAAATTTGCGGATTTGAGACGTAATGATTTACGCGTTAATAATGTCTGTACTGGCTTCGTTATATCACTATCACATATTTTATTGGAAAAAAAAAATTGTAAGATACTAAGATTGGTGGTATAAAATTGCTAATCAAATACTATTTAAGTCTTTAATAGGTAGAATATTGGTGTGCAAACCATTAATCAGAGAGTGAAACATTATTCAAGATTGGGCCATGTAGATGAACAGTTCAAAAAGTCAATGCTCAATAGAACAGTCTCATGGTCTTCTAGGAACCACAGTCCACGGCTACCAAAGAGCTGCAAATGGGCAGCCTAAAATTCAAACTGTCAGATTTGGTGTTTAAGCCAAAAACTCATTCTCTCACTTCACTTATTCACATGGTAAGCCAAGACCGTCGTCGTGTAGTGAATTTATGTAACTCCATGAATGAGTTTAGCAGATCCTGTTTGACAGACATGTGAAGCTCCGGGGCTCGCAATGTATTTTGCCTTTTTTGCTATTGGGTCCAATGGGGTGCCCCGCATGTGGGTGCCTTCACTTTTTTTAACTCAATTATAAATGAGCTCTCTAGTCTCTCCTTTCCCCACTAATCAAATAATACCCAAATCATCAGTTTCTTGTAAACACCAATCTCTTTACTTTCTTAAACAATAAATTCTTGCTGTAAATACTCCCATTGAATTACCAATCTAACATTCATTACTAATAACCTTGAATACCGCGTTGGGTAGTTGATTTATCTTTAATACAATCACGTATTAAATTGTGATGATCTTTAAGATCCCAAACTCAAAACTTTCCACTAAAGATAATAATTAATAATCCTAGACTTTGACAAAGAATAATATTAAATATTTCTCATAATGTCCCATAGGATATGGATTTATTTAGACAATGTATAATTGTTCACTATATTTACGGCAGTTTATTATATTGTTTTAAAATTTACGTAGTGGGTGTTATTTGATTTCGAATAAATCTTTTTCTACGTAGCACCGTTTACTTAGAATTCCGAGTAAGCTTTTACTACTGCCGCCTGTAGATTAGGGTCCCTTCCAAGTAGGGCGCATGGTTTGGAACTATGTGGCCATTCTCTCTCTCTCTCTACACGGAGTTCAAATGCCTATAAATGTGCACAATTCTGGCTAAACTCTGAACTAGAACGAGCCCATATAACAATTACAGTTTCTTTATCTGTGTGTGTAGTTGGGCTTTCAGCTCTGTTTGCTTCTTGCCTTGGGAGCTTTAATGGCTATTTTCATGGTGGTTGTTGGTTTCGTCTTGATGCTTTGTACTTCCTGTACTGCTTTGTTGAGATGGAATGAAGTTAGATATAGAAAGAAAGGCCTCCCTCCTGGTACAATGGGCTGGCCAATCATTGGTGAAACCACTGAGTTTCTTAAACAAGGCCCCAACTTCATGAAAAACCAAAGAGCAAGGTGATTAATCTTCTGTTTGCTTATTGTTTCTCGGGTTCCTGCTTCCCCTCAAGTGCTTATGATTAAGCTGCTTCCTTATGGATGATATAACTTCTGTAACATAATCTTTTGAACTTTGTTCTCCAATAACAGGTATGGAAACTTTTTCAAGACTCATTTCCTAGGATGTCCAGCTATTATTTCAATGGATCCAGAGATGAACAGATACATTTTAATGAATGAAGCAAAAGGGCTTGTTCCTGGCTACCCACAATCAATGAGTGATATATTAGGCAAATGCAACATTGCAGCTGTTCATGGGACCAGACACAAGCACATGAGAGGAGCATTGCTTGCTCTCATTAGTCCCACTATGATCAGAGACCAGCTCTTGCCAAAAATTGACGCTTTCATGAGAACCCATCTAAGTGATTGGGATAACAAAATCATCAACATACAAGATAAAACCAAAGAGGTTTGTTTAATCATCATGCAATTTGATTAAGTGTTTGCTCTGTTTTGTTCTGTTTTGATCCTCATTTTTTATGTTAGTTTTATGTAGATGGCACTTTTGTCTTCACTTAAGCAAATTGCTACCAAGGAATCTGGCTTAATATCTCAAAGTTTCATGCCTGAGTTCTTTAAGTTGGTTTCGGGAACCTTGGCACTGCCTATAGATCTTCCTGGAACAAAATATCGACAAGGGTTACAAGTATGATTGATATTTCTTCATTTTGCATCCCTCTTTCTCGTGTAATTTTTGTTTGCAAATGCTATAATTGTGATTTTTTTTTCTTTTTTCCTCTTTTTTACATGTAACAGGCAAGGACAAATATTTTAAGAATGTTGAGAAGACTGTTAGAGGACAGAAGAGCTTCCGAAGAAACCCAACTAGACATGCTTGGTTGCCTAATGAACAAGGGTGAAAACAAATATAAACTAACTGATGATGAGATAATTGATCAAATAATCACTATTTTATATTCTGGTTACGAAACTGTATCGACAACTTCAATGATGGCGGTTAAGTATCTACATGATCATCCAAGAGTCCTTGAAGAGCTTCGAGTATGTTTAAAAGATTCATTGAAAATGTTCAATGTTTTGTGTTTTTAGTTTTTACGAGTGGAGTTGATTGATTTCGTTGAATTATTTTTTCAGAAAGAACATTTGGCAATTAGAGAAAAAAGAAGGCCAGAGGATCCAATTGAATGGAAAGATCTTAAATCAATGAGATTTACTCGTGCGGTAAGAATTAAAGCATGTAACTTAAAAGTTCATGTTATGTTATGAAGTTGATTAAGTTAATAACTCAGCTTGTTTATATACATGCAGTTGTGTTATAAAGTTTGATTAAGTTAATAACCCGGCTTGTTTATATGCGTGCAGGTGATATTTGAGACCTCAAGATTAGCTACAATCGTTAATGGGGTTTTGAGAAAAACTACTAAAGAGATGGAGCTCAATGGTGAGCTGAAGAAATATTATACTATTTCTTTTAGTTACAGCTCCTTCCAGTCTTTTTGATGCTCAAGAAGCTGACTTGAGGGTAGCTGCAATTTAAAAAAAAATGAAAAATGAAAAATAAATATTATACGGCATGTTATCGATGGATATGATATGAGATCATCTTCCTCAGTGGACCTCACCTCACCCTATCATGATTTACATGCCACACCTACCACTAATCTTTCGCTGGACCATTGCCTTGATACCCCATGTCTTGTTTAAATGATTTTTGAAAAGATTTGACGCTTTTTGAAGAAAAGAATGTTTTTACCATTTGATCTTTCAATGGCTTGGGGAAGTTGGTGGGACACATGCTTACATCAAGTATTATAATTAATCAACAATTTGTTTTTGTACTGTATTTGTTCTTTATCTCCCCATGTTTATCAGTGAATCAGTAGTGATTAATCACAGTTTTCCCTTTTTTTTTCTTTTTTTTTTTTCCTCTCCCAGGATTTGTTATCCCAGAAGGATGGAGAATATATGTTTATACAAGAGAGATTAATTATGACCCGTATATATACCCCGATCCATTGGCCTTCAATCCATGGAGATGGCTGGTTCGTGCCTGTTCATTCATCGTTACTTGCTCATGTTAATTCATGATTAAGCTTTTTCCCAAGTGATTAAGTAAGCTTTGTTGGTAAATGCAGGACAAGAGTTTAGAGAATCAAAACTATTTATTCATATTCGGAGGAGGCACAAGGCAGTGTCCGGGAAAGGAACTTGGGATAGCCGAAATTTCAACTTTCCTTCACTATTTCGTAACTAGATATCGGTAAAAAAGATGACACCGAAAGTTGATTCAGTTTTGCTCCTGCTAATCTGCTTTCTTTGAGCTCAGCTGATAAAAATTTTGATTTGTATTGCTTGCAGCTGGGAGGAAGTTGGGGGAGATAAGCTAATGAAGTTTCCAAGAGTTGAAGCACCAAATGGACTGCACATTAGGGTTTCAGCAGCTAACTGATCACTATTAACCAACTTAATATTTATGTATATAGACAAGGGGATGTGACATATCAAAGGGATTTGAGGATTTAATTTTGTACTATATAATGTTCTAACAGATTTTAGAGAAAATATTTAATGACATGGAGTGTTTCCATTTGCTGCGGCTATATTATTGGTTGAAATTCGAAAATATTTTGTAACAATTTTTGGTTCCGCAGAATGGGTTTTTGTTATTTGACCCAGTGCTTGCAAAAAAGATCAACGTGCCTGTAACGTCATTGAATTCATTCATGAATTTTGTTCTCAATGAAGATGCTTGTTAAAAAGTGAGCTTTTTGCATGTGGTTTGCTGTCACAATTAAGCTGAGACGTAGAAAAGCCCGGCCCAGTAAACGGAACGGATTAGAGTTGGAAAATTGCTTCATCAACAAAGCCCAGTGCAGATTTTTGTTGTTTTAAGGATTACCTTGTGATTTGATTATTTTCAGCCCAGTAAAAAATAAGGGGAAAAGGGTGGTTGAAGTTATTTATTTATTCTTTTCTTTATCCTCTTAACAAAAATTGGAGAAAAATGAGATTTTCAAAAATGATGAAGGTGGTCAATTCACGAGATAGGATAATCCCAAAATTAACTGCTGTTTTAAATAGATTGTTACCATTTAGACGAGAATTACTACTTGAATCAATATTTTTATTAAATATATGATAGCCGTTAACCTATTACTTAATAATACGTGAATTATGTGTCGCGACTAGTATGTGTAGAATTAACTATATTATTTGTTATTCTATATATTTTTTTAATTATTGACCAACGTCTTATAACATTAGACTAAGTTTTGATAAGATAAGTCTAAAGTACATTAAATCCTAACCTAAGAAAGAATTTAGTGACATGGGTGTATGCGAGGGACGCGCGCACGGGATGGTACAAGGAGAAGCCCTGAGGCAAGTAAGTTGGGACGTGGGTGTGTGGCAACAAGGATGTTCGGGGTGAGCAAGGCCAAGGGGTGAGCGCACATTGTTGGAAGTGCGAAGCAGTGGCGGACCTACAAATTTCATAAAATTTCATAAAATAATAGAGTTTTTACTTTATTTTTAAATATGTCCTTAATTCAATTATATTTTTTTCCTAACTGGAATTGATGACTTATTTTATAAAATGATTAAATTATATATTTATTGAATAGATTAAAAACATTAGGGGTTTAAAATATTATTACTACTTTAATTTGTTTAAAAATTTTTAATTTATTTAAAAATTTTTAATTTATTTAAAAATTTTTAATTTAACAAAGTATGTGAATGTAATATAACATCGTCACTATTATTGAAAATACTAAAAACATATATAATAAAAATGATTAATAATTTCATAAATTTTTTATGTAAATGTTGAGATTTTATTTATTAGTTACATTAACTTAGAGGATAAGTTAGAAAGTAAAATTTAAGTGTTTTGATATGATTTTTTAAAGAGAGTCAGAGTGCATGAGCACAAGCAGTGCACGAGGGTTGATTTATGCGAAAATGAGAGGCGCTCAGTGGCTCATCTTGCGTGGGTGTGAATTTCACTTTAGAATCCAGTTATTTTATAATAGACATTAAAGTAACAACTCTTGGAACCTTAAATTGGCTGATAAAGCCACTTTTTGATATTAAATGTTGCTTCATTAGCTCTTTAAGGGTTTTTTTCCCCTACCATGTGGGTCTAATTGTTTTACCTTTACCACATCCTTTGTATAAATCTTATTGAAGTTCTCTTCTATTCTCAGAAAATACTGATCAAAGACTTTACAAGTAGGAAAATCAATTAGCTTAAAATAAATAATATAATGTATATCAACCCGACTGTTAAAATCAATGATCCTGATGTTGAATTCCTTTAAAAAATTAAGAAGCATGATCAATAGTTTCAAAAAATTCTCCTCTTATGTCTTATCACTATCTGCACTTAATTCTACATTTTTACGTATGAAAAAAGTGAAATACGGATGTAAAATTATGAAACCTACTCACTCTTAAAATGATACTAATTTTTGAATTCTTCTCAAAATCGAGAAGCACGATCAACAACTCTAAATATTTTCCTCTTCTATGTTATCATTGTCCACACATTGTGTCACATTCTTACATATGAAAGAATGAAATATAGGTGCACCATTATTAAACTTTCTCTTTCTTAGAATGTCTCCAACTAAAGAATAGTATGAGCCGACGTAAGTGGTTATGAAATGCTCATATGTCTTTTTTTTTTTAGTCTCAACATTAACCTAATCAATCAGTTTTAAAGGCTACAATTCTGAATTAGTTAAGAACTCAAAATATGCCATATTTAGCATGACAGTGATTATGTTTGGCTTTGGATTGCTCATTAGGTTAAAATTTAACCCAAAGTAACCCTCTGAAGATGTGTAAACCTTGCTTGTAATTGGCGAGCCTCCATTATACTGATCGAGTTTAGAGACATATGCGACCATACCTATAGTAACAATGGTGTCGATGCACTTTGTGTTTGGCCAAATCCTTCCAATCATTGCCTTCCAGTCTCTATCAGAACATTCCTTTCTAATAAAGTAAACTAAATTGGGATGAGGCTTGAAAATCTTGGCAATGTACTCCCTAATAGAAGAGTCAGTGACTTGCTAGTTTAGTGTGCTAGTCTGAATGTCATGAGCAAAAGTTCCCCAATAATTATAGCGAAGCGAGATTGTTTTAAATAAACCAATTGCAAAAATTGTTCCCAAGCTAAAAACTCGCTCGCTTCCCAAAAGGCCATAAAGCTTGTGTGTATACATGCTCTAATGGAAGTCCTTGTAAAGAACAACCTGAATTGGGATTGTGTACACTATGTAAGGTTTTCTAGTTCTTTTCATGAAAAAGTGAATTTTGTAGCATGTAGCGGTTATAGTGCTTGATAGGAGACCATTTGGTGCTAATTTTCCTTTTTTAACGAAAAGGAAGTACAATCCTTTGCACTAGTCCAAGCGTGGCCCATATATGCTACATAAAAAATTTACATTTAATTATAAAGTTACCTACTCTTATATGCTAACAGGTAAAATTTAAGTGAATCTTCCTTTTTTTTTCTTGGTTAGATCATCTTATACAACCTAATTAATCATTTTCTACACAAACCTTAATAGTTCATCCTCTCAAACATGCCAACACAATTTGTAAACTTCATCAATATTAAAGATGTCTAATCAATGGTCAGTATGAGGCACAGCATGAACAAGATAAGAGCACACTTCGTCAAGGCACATGCCACGGTATAACTTGCACACAAGTTGAGTTTGGCCTCGATTTTTAGGTATGTGGGTTTTAAAACACGGTATAATTTGATATTAGCCAGAGCACGACACATGAAAAAACATGTTAATATGTGATAAAAATAAAAAAAAAATGTTAAGGATTTCAACATTTGTATCCAGACTTAAATTCTAATATCATATATCACTCATTTATTGGATGATAAATTTTATAACTTGAAAAATTACTTAACTAATATTCAATAAATAAATGACACATTTGTTATGACTCAAACTGAGGCTTAAATATTCGAATGCCTAGGATTACTCGATGAGCTTAACATTGAATACTTAAACAAGTGTCTAGTAGTTCTCAAAGAAATGAGAAAAATTAGGGTGTAGTATACTTGATCTCCGGGTTCGAATCCCGCTGTTCGCGTAAATATGTTTTTTTGAAAATAATATAAGCAAACAAAAATGACCCATCACAGCCTGCCAAACTCGGCGGACATCAAGCCTGTTTGTGAGTGTGATGAGGTAGCTGGACTTCCAAAACCCAATTACAATTGTTTGATAACACTTGTAGTTACACTTGTAGTTAGATTTTGACAACTTAACAGATTTTTTTTTAACTTCTACTCTATAGTTATAACTTTTACTCCACAACAATTGTAGTTTAAAAGTTAAAGTATCTCACTCCCAAACAGATCCATACACCATGATAAAAGAAGAATATGAATTTATGAATATGTTGTTCGTAGATAATGGTTAGTGATCACAAATCTTAAATTTTGATTTTCATCTTGCCAAATACAGAAGTTTCCCGTTACATGGGTCTTGGTGAAGATAGGTAACCTGAAAATTTTCTAATTAATGATTCTTGTTAAAATGATGTTTTCATCCTAAGCTCACTCTTTAACGTATTACATAATCAAAGGCTTTTTAAAAGCTTAGATCTGGTCAAATTCCATGGAAAGAATATAAAGGTGGGCAGATTCATTGACAATGTCTACCACTTTTCTTCGTAAGATATCTACCACTTTTTTTTTCCCCTTAATGCTTCCAAATTTCACTTCTCCAAATATTTTAAGAAAATGATTTAAATTGCGCCATGTCAAATCACATGGTCCACTTGAATTTGACCTCATTATCATCTTAGATATTTTCAATTTTAATACTATTCTTAATTTTCTTTTAAAAATAAAGAAAATTTATTTAAAAAATAATGAGTTTGAATTAAGTATTTTTCTCAATAAAATTTTAGTTATTAAAAAATCTTGTAGTATCAAGCAAAACATTTAATTGAGATCCAATAATAAGGAATGAATATCAGCTGCCTACATTCTATATAAACTCACAAGTACCCAAAATAAAATTTTTAAATGTATTAATTCAAATGCCTCATACCAACAAATCTCTCACATTCCCTATCAAGATTTAGTTTCAGCCGTTGAAAATGTATTAATTCAAAGGTTTAAGAATGGTGTGACAACTGGTGGCCTAAATTCTTTCCCTAACTATTTAGTCCACAAATTAAATTAATCACCTAAAAGAGCAAAAAATACCAAATAAAAATAAAACCCTAAAAAAACTCCATTTATTATGGAAAAGGGCAAAAAAAAAAAAACTAAAAAAAAGTCATCAGTTTCCCCATAAACCACGGTGATGTGATTGAACAGAACAAGTCCTCTCTCATTACCAACAAAACTCAGACACGTCTCTGCATCAACCCATCACTCGTGCCGCACTTCTTGCTTTGCGCGTGTCACCAGTGTTTTATGTTATAAATACAACACACTTCACAGACACAAACACAGTCTCAGGTCTTTTGAAACAGCAGCAATGGATTACAAAAAAGTAACAGAGAATGCAACTCCGGAAGAAACAGCAGCAATGCCAAGGGGAACCCCTTTGTTGAAAGATGAGCTTGATATTGTGATACCCACCATCAGGAATCTTGATTTCTTGGAGATGTGGAGGCCCTTTTTTGAGCCTTATCATTTGATCATTGTTCAAGATGGTGATCCTTCTAAGACCATCAAGGTTCCTGATGGTTTTGACTATGAGTTGTACAATCGTAATGATATTAACAGGATTTTGGGACCCAAGGCCTCTTGCATTTCCTTTAAGGATTCTGCTTGCAGGTGTTTTGGCTACATGGTCTCCAAAAAGAAGTATATTTTCACCATTGATGATGATTGCTTTGTAAGTTTTCTCCTTTTTTGTTGTTTTTGCATCTGGGTTGTCTGTTTTTTGCCTAAAGTTTTTATCTTTATCTGATTTGCTTGTAATTTGGATCGTTTGGCTTGTTGGGTAATTTGATTTTGTTATATTTGTATATTTTATTCATTTAAGTGATGGAAAAATTTGATTTCTGTAGCAAATCATGAGATCATATGTATGTCTACTTTTATTTGTAACCTAGTAAAATTCTGTTTTGGATTTAAGTCCACTATCCTTTTATGAATATCAATGAATTGAAATTTTAAATCAAATCTGATTCTATTTGGGGGGGTTATGGGTGTATTTGCACATTGATTTCGATGCCATCTTGATTAGATTTTTGCCTTTATGATATATATGCCTGTTTCTATTTAGTTGCTTTGTATATTTGTTCCTAATTAGAAAACTCAAGTAATCTTTCCATGTCAAGCATTTTTTAACAACTTTGTGTATGGCATATTATGGTAATATTCTCCTGTAAGTGATATTTGTTTGGCAGGCATTATCTCATTTCAGTTGCAACTCTTTAATTTGAAATTTCATATTTTTGTGTCTAAAAAATCTATCCTAACAAATTTTATAAATTATATACTATATCTGAGTGTAATGAACCAATGTGATTACTCTGGCAGCTTTGGATTGTCAGAAACTAAGACAACTGATAAATCTATGTATCTTGTCACAATTTAACAATGTTAATGATTGTAATGCCTTCTGTGTGAAGTTCTAAAATATTTGCTCTGGTTCTCCAAGCTATCTGATATAGAATCAAGGGATCTTCCTTTTCCTTTTCCAGATTGATTAATTTATTTATGATGCATAGGTTGGTAAGGATCCATCTGGAAAACCAATCAATGCGCTCGAGCAGCACATCAAAAACCTTCTCTCCCCTTCAACTCCCTTTTTCTTCAACACTCTGTATGATCCCTTCAGAGAGGGAGCAGATTTTGTCCGTGGATACCCTTTCAGTCTCCGCGAGGGTGTCCCAACTGCGGTTTCTCATGGCCTCTGGCTCAACATTCCGGACTATGATGCACCTACACAGCTTGTGAAGCCACGGGAGAGGAACACTAGGTATGTGATTGACTTCATAAACGAGAAAACTTTGAATCTTACTTTTTAGTTAAAATTTGAATCTTACTTTTTATGATTGTCGTGCTTATAATTAATCAGGTATGTGGATATGGTTTTGACCATTCCTAAGGGCACTCTCTTCCCCATGTGTGGTATGAATTTGGCATTCGACCGTCACTTGATTGGCCCTGCAATGTATTTTGGCCTCATGGGTGACGGTCAGCCAATTGGACGTTATGATGATATGTGGGCTGGCTGGTGCACCAAGGTTTGTTGCATTCTTCATTTTCCCCACCAAGCCCAGGCAGCCCCCACAAACCCAAAATCTGAAATGCTCCCGTAATGTTCTAAGGCCATTTTACTAACATGCATCTAATAACAATTGTGCAGGTGATATGTGACCATTTGAATTTGGGAGTAAAGACTGGTCTGCCTTATATCTTCCACAGCAAAGCAAGCAACCCGTTTGTGAACCTAAAGAAAGAGTACAAGGGCATCTTCTGGCAGGAAGATATCATCCCATTCTTCCAAGCCGCGACACTTCCAAAAGAGTGCACTACTGTGCAAGAGTGCTACATTGAACTGTCGAAACAGGTCAAGGAAAAGCTTAGCAAAGTAGATCCCTACTTCGACAAGTTGGCAGATGCCATGGTGACCTGGATTGAAGCGTGGGATGAGCTTAACCCAGCTGGAGCTGCAGTGGCCAATGGCAAAGCCTAAGTAGAGAAACTTTTGATCAATTGCGGAGCACAATATTTTCCTTCATATTGGGGAGTAATTTATAGTCATTAGCTGCTGCATTTTTGCAAATTTTTATGCACTTTTTGGCAACCAATTTGGTCCGACATTTGGATTTTACAGATTGGTCAGTGTAATTTTATTTATTTACTTCATGCTCTGAACTTATAGGAATAAAACATATATGGTTGATTTTGCATTCAATTTTCCAGGAGATATTTTTCTGTCTTAAAATTTTGTGATGTGGTGGGGAACGGCTCCTCATTTGCTGCTTCAAGATTAAAGATTTAGATATATCCGTCGCCAAAATGCACACTTGAAATGCACACTTGAACTGTTTGATGTTAAAAATTTACAGATTCCGACGTGCTCTCTCTCTTATGATAGGCCGCGTGCGGAAGTCGCTAGTCTTAAATGCAGTAAACTCTTTGGGGTGCATTTGTTTGAGAGCTCGTGGGATAAAAAGTCTGGTCTAATCCCATATTTGGCGTAAAATAATTAAACGTTCATTAATTTTCTTTAAATAATTAATCAGTTAATAAAGAGACGTGATCTGTGTGCTGAAATTATGAACCATCGTGTCATACAAATTCATTATACATTTACGAAACTGTGAAACATCGCGCCATACAAATTCATTATGCATTTACGACATCTCGTGTATATGATGAATTGTAAATGACTGTTATCCAATTTTTAAGCTGTAGTAAAATGAATATGTCAACCATATGATTAACTTATAGATGACTTGTCATATGTAAGAGGCCATAGATTTCATTCTCTATATTCCTCTTCAAACTTACTGCAAATTAGCAAATCACCCATTAGTTGGTTATAAACAAACTCAAATTAATATTATTTACATAATTCAATGAATTAATAAATAAACATTGGATTGATAATATACAAAATATATTTATTAATTTGCTATTATAAATAAAATAGCTTTAAATATCTAATCATTAATAAATTAATATTTGTACATATCACGAGGTAAAACAAAAACAAAAAACGAAGTCCACCTTTTCAAAAAAAAAAAAAAAAAAAACGAAGTCCATATACTATAAACTAACTTAAAATAAATAGCATCTTACAATAAACATTCAAAAGCTCAAAAACTACCAAAATTTGCCTCTGGACGGACTTCCCTGACTTCAGAATAGCGTTCTGATTTCAGCAAGGTTATTTTAAGATGGCACCCTCCAAACTGTTGGATGCTGGCTCTTCTCCTCCTCAATAAAAGAATTAGACAAAATTTTCAAATACATGCGGGAGACTAAAGCAAGCTGTGGGAGCAGCTAAGGTGGAGTGAAAAAATTGAGAAAAAAAAAAAAATACTGAGAAAGATATTTATTTCATAAACTTGGGGTGGCATCCTCAGTCTTCTGAGTTGTGTCCTCGGTCTTCTGACGCTTGGCATCAGGCTCTTCACCATCTTCAAGGCTAAGATGTCCATTAACAGCCCCTGCACCTAGAAGAGAGATGTGTTTGCTTGTGATTTGACGACCAGCTCTGGGTTTAGGACCCCAGTGCTTTTCAGGATTCGGAAGGAAGCGAGCAACCTTCTTGGCTTGTGCCTTGCTGAGAGACGCAACAGCTCGAGCAAAATTGGCCTGCCCAAAAGTATGAAATCGTGAGGCAAAAGAATTCATGAACACAAGCCAAGCATAACTTTCAGCCCTATGCCAATGTGCGAGTGCATGTGATGACGTGCCGCTGCATGCATTACCATGGACATGTGCATGCATAGTGAGAACAGATTGAGCATACACAAACCAAAACTGAAAAATCATTATGGCATCAATCAGAACAGCCACTTAGTAAAAGCGTACTTGAAGAGTTGGTTCCTTTGCTAGTATTACACTTCCTGGCTGATCAGGCAGTTGAGCTTTGACTGGATGATTTTTGACCTACATTGACAAGAAACCATATGAAATACAGTACACAATTTCTCGCCACTTCACATCACCTAGCACAAACTATTTCTGTATGACACCAAGTTCATAAACAGAATGTTCATTTCAGTATACATCAAGATATTAGATGGTTGCTTCAAAAATTTATATAAAAGTAATCCTCTGGAGCCTCAAAGGAAAGAACTGAGGATTCAATGGGAATCCTTACCCAGCAACGCATTATGTCCCATATGACATCCATGGGTGCATCGGTCTTGAGCCCCAATGGATTCACATGGGTTCCAGAAACACGATATCCTGCATTGATCACAGCAGATCGGAACATTACTGCCGAAGGGGAAGTGCATTTTAATGTTGAACAGAGGTTGTGCAGACTCAAAAAGAGAGGAACGTCAGGCAATTCCTGCATCGGGTCAAAATGAGAACATGAAAAAGGCATTGACAGATTAACTTCACAGGAAAGAAAGATTTTAACAACGAGAGATTTATTAATGGGGTCTAGGTACATGCATAAAAAGTAAAACCTGTGAGGAAACAAGCAACACACCTCCGAAATTGTTGTCAATACAGCAGAGATGCGATCATAGGCAGGATACCGGTCCTTCATAGGCTTCACATCACCTAGAATGGAATTTACCCATTCTTGATTGTGGATGCGACCAGACCATATAGGCCCCCCCATATTGAATTTTTTCCCACAGTCACCGCACAATTGAGGAACAACAGGACCGAACCCCGGTAGATATCTTACACTGTTATTCTAAAGAGGGACAGGAGGTCAGGACACAGATGCAATATCAAAACAATGCACAAATAGAAATTGCCAAAAACAAGAAAACAAAGCGATTACTGAATCATAGAATCACAGATCTACCCTTCAACACCAAATTTGCCCATAGCCTACTAGGATAACCTTTAATATTTTCTATACTGCTTATTTCTTAGTTCCCATCTATGAACATTTCAAGGATGCATAGTTTCAAACCATGAATTAATTTTTCTGTCAATGACAAATATATGTCAGATAGAAAAGTCGACATACCTTGTTGGAGGCAGTCCTCCCCACTGGCTGTAGATGGAAAGAATCACAACCAGTGCACTGGTATACATATGAGAGCTTGAGGGGAGTACTTTTCATTGCACTTGCAGAACTGCATCCAATAAATTCAGTTTTTAGACAACATGATTTGTCAGTACTATTTTGTGTTGATAAGCATACTAATCATAGACAGCTCAATTTCAATCAATATAACCAGGCCACCTACGTGTATATACGAACAAAAACTCGAACATAAAAGTCCATCTGGACAGATAACACAGGTTCAATGTATCGCTTGTAACGATTTGCATGGCTCTGCATTTACAAAGAGAAAAGCAATTATACCGAATTAAAAATATTTTTTAATGAAAAATTACAGAATAATTCAAATAGTTCGGTCCATTAAGTAGCCAAATTCACAAATAAATATTTTTATTTGGTTTCACTTCTTTATCCCAGAAGAAGCACAGCCACTAGTCTATCTATTCTGTATTAGATTTCTCAAGGACATGACAGTACCTCAATGCATGCCAGGAGAATCCTCAAAGCCATTTCATGGCAATATTTCCCCCTCAATGGATAGGAACCATATCTAATTCCACAATGAGTTAAAACATAAGTCAACAAATCCAAAAATACATTTTCAGCAAAGGTAAGGAGCATATGATCTTACTTGGAATAGCAAACCTCCCCATTACCCCCACAAAGCACAGCCATGTCTGTTGCTGTACACATCAACATGCCTCCATCAGCAACAGATTGAATAGCAGAGTCCAGAAACACGGAAGGTGAACCATAAGGATCAAGATCAACCTGCAACACCATAATCAAGAAAGAGTATAAATATAAATCATTCTGAATAATGTTATCAACATTGACAGCAGGAAAACTATTAATAATCACAGTTTCCAACTTGGATTGCAATACACATTAAAAAAGCCCAATGGCTTTATGCTTTCATGGCGCAAAACCTTTTCCTTGATCATTTTTCAGTGCAACTGATGTAAAGCAAATGTGTCTGAGAAACTGACTCGACTATACATGTAAATATTCTGTACTTATAATAGCAAATGCATACCACATCAAATTCTTTGGGATGGGTGAGCATATATACACGAGCATCTGCAAGATGTGACTCCACCTTTGAACATGCCACTGAACCATTGAACTTTATATTTCTCCTGCAAGCTTCAACTGAAGCTGCAAAGCAAGTAAAAGAGCCGGCATAATATTAAATGAAATCATAACTGAATTGGAACCACAATCAGATATACTTTATTCAGTCATTTTGCGCAAGAATTTGCTCATTTTGAGCTAAGAGCAAAATAAAACAAGGAAAAAATCAAACAGAAGTTGCATCTAATACATCACACGCACGATTGATAGCCACCTTTATCATTGTCTAAGGCCACAACTTGACCAATTCCTTCTACTTCACGAGAATATCTTAGAGCTCTTAACCCAGAAGCTGATAAGGCCTATGACAGAATTAAAATAAAAATAGAAAAAACAATGTTTTAGTACTAAAGTTCAGAAGTGCAATAAATGAAAAACTGAAAACTTATTTATGAGTACAGAAAATGATCTTAGAGAAACCTCAAGAACTCTTGGTGGCTTCAGTTGCCTTAGCACATTTCTCTCAGTGGGCTTGACTGCTTCTTCTGATATGCAACATGGTTCATCTTGAGATATCTCATCAGGCCTTTCAATTTCACCATTTGAATTTTCATTAACAACAGACTCATCAGGTGCTTCTTCCTCACCATCCTTCTCTGACACCTTCGGAGCAGATGTTGTTCTTTTAGACAACATTGCTTCATGCTCCTGATTGCATTTAGATATAAATGTCCTCATGACAGCAATTGATATGTCCCTGTTGTTAACCTGATGAAAAAAGAAAATCACAAAAGTTATAATTAAAAAATCAACAATTGACCGATACCGTCCAAATATAAACAGGGAGAAGAATCAGTGCTATATAAAAAAAATGACATTAGATTATAGTAAAGAAGGGATACTTGATTCAGTGAAATGAAAGAGAAACCCATTATATAAAAGAAAAATAAATTTTGATGTGACAATAAGAAGTGCAAATTCCTTTACTACTCCAAGATTCACAAAGAATGAGGAGACCCATGAAAAGACTAGTTTTGGGTGGATGAAGGAATTCTATGACCCTTCTCGAATTACCAAAATTTATTGATAAATCAATTCTTCTATAAATTTTCATAAAGCTTGCTACTTTAGACAGAGCACCTACACAGTAGTTTCCGTGACAGTGAATTCATTCCCACTGGATTTTAAAACAATTTCCGCTAGTGAGATTTGAATAAGAAAGCATAGCTCAATTAAAACAATTTCCAAAGGTTCAAAACCAAAGTGTACAGCTCAATTACGCAAATTCTAGAATTTAAAATTTTGATTTCTTTATTCTACCAAAGGTTTCTTAGAAACTAATGACCTAAGCTCTGTAATTCCGGCTTAAAGAAACGACCCATCAAAAATTCAATTCAATGATTGTAATATAAGTATTAAGCGATCGATAGTTTCCAATCAAAGTACCCATCAGGCATTGAAATATAAATCTAACCTCCAATTAGAAAATACAACGTTAAGCACAAACCTACCCAAAAAAAAAAAAAAATTAAACACTGCAACAAAGTCAATAATTTTAATGAAAAACAGCTAAAAGAAAATATTTTTTCACCTGAGTTTTATTGTAAAATACTTCATTTCTAGCGTGCATGAGAATCTCGGCTTCTCCTTCCTTGATAATTGTATAATCATTAAGATCCTCCATTGCCCCTCCTCTTATCTCTTCTATTTCAAGCACTTTCAGCTTCTAAGGCTCTTCCTTTTCCCCCTCTCTTATTTGCAAATTTCTAACTGAAGATACAGATTGCGAGAAGAAGAACAAAAACCCTAGCTTTGCTTTGCTTCTTGTTAATAAAAAAAAGATCCTTCCTATGTTTCAGAGCTCCAGTAACTGAAAGCACCAGGTTCATAAAACATGAGAATTGTATCTATTTATATACAATAGCTTTAATGTATGCAGAAACCCTATCATCCGTTTGTTTGAATTCCCCAACTCAGACGTTGAGGATTTTGTTAAACCCTAATATCTCACCCCGGTGCACGTTAGAAAATACTGGTTTATTTTAGTAAAGTGCACAGGGAATTGTTGATGGTTGCTGGTTGGTATCGGGTCGGATCTTCTTTTGTGAAAAATGGTATATTACATTTACCGGTGGGCAAGCTCGAATAGGATTCGGGTTGATTCATTCAGATTGTTGAATTAGTTCGAGTTTGAAATGAAAATTGTGAAAGAATGTTTCCTAGATCAATATGTGAAATTAACGACGGACAATAATGGGTGGATTATAAAAATTATTGAATGAGAATGTTATAATTAGATTATTATCTTTTCTAGAAATAATGCTACACGTGCAAACCTGATTATTAGCCCGTTTGGGAGTGTGGTGAAGTAGGCAAAGAATTTGGGCTTTCAAATTTCTAAAGTGTTTGGAACACTTGAATGGCTGAAACTTTTTTAGCAAAATTTTTTTTTTTAACTTCTCCTTCATAAATAGCTTTTTTTTATCTACAAAGAAATTTCATGAAAAAAAGCTACAAAGACTCACTCCCAAACACACCCTATACCTCATTATTGTGATAAATCGTACCACAATTTTGATATTAGTATTACACGTCAAATTGCATCCCACACGATCATAATTGATAAGTGTTGTATCACAAATTCATATGTGCAGTGTTGTTGTTGATCACTAATGTACTATTGTTAACTAGTTGCAATAATCTGATGTTTGATGTCAGCCTAATTATTAAGAAGTCTAACTAATTGAATTTCTTAAAATAATATAAAAGATTTGAAATTCGAATCTTATTTATATATATGATTTTATATGAGTGTGAAAGGAGTTTGATTTCTATTTTCTAATGTTTTTTCTCCTAAAAAAAGGAAAAGAAGTGCAATGTTAAATGCTATAAAATGAGAGACAGTCATATTAAAGTATATACTCATCACACATAATAAAAATTTTACGACTTTTTCACCGAAGTTATATCTAAAAATTTCACACATAAGACAATCAATTGACTTCTATCTTGATGGATAACCCAAAGTAGTTTAGATATTGCACTCCAAGAAAATTGAGGGAAGTCCAGATGATTAATGCTTGAACTAATCAAATCCCAAGTAAAGATGATGTTTCTTAATAGTATATTTCGACAAAGTTTGAGATAAGACGGTCTTGACATATTTATCTAATTTAATTTGAAAAGAAAATTATTGAATGAGCATATTGACAATGTGGCATGTCTGGTGTTTTGTAATAGCAGCAACTCTTAGAAGGAACTTGCATTCATGGATTTAATAAATCTACAGAGACATTTTTTTCTTGGTGTTTTCTTAAAGCCTCAAGCGAATTGGACTTAAAGGGCACTTCGAAGTCTTTAAAACCTTAACAATCTAAAAACCCCTAAACTTCAAGCCATTAAACCTTAGCCTGAATCTACATGTTACCAAACCAAGTCAAACTTGACTTTATTATTATTTTTTAAATTCTAATAACTGCGGATAAATTAACGATGTGGAAAGCTTATGCGTCATATAATAATATATAAGTACCTTTAAAGTGATTATTCCATTTTTGAAAGTGACCACAGTATTGCTTTTTCTCTATTATTTGCTTCATTCTTTTCAGGAAAATTTGTATGTTAAGATATATACAATGAATTTTGCATGGTGGTGGTGGCGGCCATATAAATATGACTTGCATACACCATGATCAATAATAATTCAATCTGCAGAGAAGCAATGTTTTACAAAACGAAGTTCTGGAGCTTTTATATTGGTCTGCTAATCTTAATTCCCCTAATGTGATTATGTATGTTTCCCACGCGACAATGCACCGATTTTTTTTTTTTTTTTAAGTGTTAGAAGAAACAATCATCCACCAAACACCAATTGCAGGAGGGATTTCAATATTCATTTGTCTCTACTTTTTTCAAATCATTGGATAAGTTTCAATATAGAAAATTGAGGTTGGTGATGAACAAAATTAAAGATTTACACACAACCCCCTGAGCTCAAGTTATTAATACATTTTACCTGAAATAAGAATTAAAAAATTTTAAAAAACAAATACTTGCTACTTATCAAATTCATAATTCTTTATATAAGACAATTCAAAATTTCAATTCTTGAACAAAAGAAAACTGAAAAAAAAGGTCTTCAAGCAATTACATAATTTCACCAGTGTCAGTGATTTTGTTTTCTTTGTCATGCACAACTTCAACTTGATTTCAAGAAACTTCATCCAATGTCGTTTTTTCAATTTCGATGCCTCCATTCCTTCATCCTCAAAAAATATGTCTTCATTTTCTTCAATCTTAAGTTCTACGGCTCAAAATTTCAAATATTTGGTGCCTTCATTGCCTAAGCCTAAGTTGATCTTCGTGCTTTTGCATAAGTCCCATGTCCAAGCAGCTGTTATCTGCACAAGAAAGCTTGGAATTCACATGAGAGTACAACGTGGAGGCCATGACTATAAGGGTCTCTTTTATGCATCCGAAATTAAAATACATTTCATTGTTGTAGACATTTCTAATCCACGTTCCATTAACATTGATATTAAAGATAGCAGTGCTTGGATTCAGGCTGGTTCCACAACTGGTGAAGTCTATTACAAAATTACAGAAAAAAGCAATGTTCATGGCTTTTCTGCTGGTTGTTGTACAAGTATAGGCATTGGTAGACACATTACAAGAGGTGCATGTGGTCCAATGGGCTGTCCATCCCTCTGAGCTTCGTATACTGTAAGAGCCACTTTTTCAAGAAGAATCTAAAAGAGCTTTATATGGTGCACACAAGCCTAATAGAGGTTATTCTTTGTGAAGACTTACATCAGATGCACAAATACTTTGCGGTCTTTAGGAGAGGGAGCAAGTTTTCAAGCTGAGAGCAGTTTTTGCCACTGATTTACTAAAAGCCATCACATTTTTCCAAAATTATTGGACTGATTTTACTCATGACATTGAAACTGAAACACTAAACCAGCAAATCACAGACCATTCTATTAGGAAGTGTATGGCCAAGATTCTTAGGCCTCATTATGATTTAGCTTACTTTATTAGGAAAGTTCTAAAGGAAACTGGAAAGCAATTATTGTAAGGACTTGGCCAAACACAAAGTACCTTGACACCATTGTTACTGAAAGTATGGCTGCATATGTCTCCAAACTTGACTTCTACAGTGGAGGTTTGCCAATTGTAGGCAGGGTCTACACTTCCTTAGAGAGTTACTTGGGATTAAATCTTAACCCAGTGAGCAAGCCAAGTGAAACATCATACACAATCATGCCAAACATGACATATTCTGAGTTCCTGATAGTTTCAGACTTTGAGCCCTTAAAATTGGTTGACATTGTTAATGTTGAGGTTGGAAAAAAATACGAGCATGTCATAACCACTTATGCTGACTTGTATCGTTACAGACTTGGAGACATTCTGATGCAGATTAAGAATCTATATTATACTAGGATATGTTTCCTAATTAATTAAAGTTTAGGATTTTAATTTCCTTTCTAATTTAGAGATTTTGTTTCCTTTTCAATTTAGAATTTTGTTTTCCTTCGTGATTTAGGATAATTACTATTATTATAAATAACTCCCTCTTGTAGCCTTTGAAGGCATGTTCAATTTCAATAATATTTTCAATTTTCAAATCTCTTTGAGTGTATTTGAGTTTAGTTAATTCTCAGAATTCTGCAGAATCAACGAGTCTTAACCCCTAAATTCGCTGCATTCTTTTGAATCAATGTGAATTTAGTTGTTCTTTTATTCCGATATTCTTTAGAATCAACGAAATATTTTGAACATTAAACTTCCATTGCATCAGCTTGGTATCAGAGCTAAAACTTGATATCATCAATCTAATTCCATCTACCACCAAACCTTTCATTTTTCTTTTCTTTTTTTCCGTTTAGCTTTAAAAAAAAAAACAAAACAGAAGCAAAAGCTTCAGCCTGCGGCCACCGTCCAAGGCTGCCGGCTTTAGTTTTCCGTCACTGATTCGGACGCAACCATCATCGATATTTTACACATATAGAAATTCAAGTAACACACTCTCAAAACATTGTTGTATTATTGACATAAACATTGAATTATGTGTTTCTAAAATCTACAGTTTAATAAATATTGTGATATTCTATTTTATTATTCATTTTTTAAGCAAAAACAAACATAATTTCTTTACTTTGATGAGTTTGAAGAAACAAACAACTACATAGCACAAAATAATATCCTATTTGCTTCTTGGACATATGCAAAATGCTGTCCCTTTTGAGAAAATTTCTAACATGTTTTAGTGTCGCCTTATTACATACATTAAATAATATATATTTCATTCAATCAATCAAATCTCTTGAAAGTAGGGCTGACTCTAGAGTGTTAGGGGATTAAGGCGAAATTTCTTTATGAAGCCTCCTCTCATTTAGTAGCTTCAACACCTAACGAAACATTAAAAAAAAAATCAAAATTTAATCAATTTTTAACTAAATATTGAATATTAACAATCAATAAGTTGATAAGAAATTTTTAAAAAAATAATAATCAAGAAGATTGTTATTTTAATTCCCCGAGACTATTATTTCAAGAAACTTTTTTTTAAACTTCAAAAGTAAACAAATAAATGCAATAATTATTTTTTATAGAGAAGAGAGCAAGAAATTTTTATAATTTTAAATAATTAAGGTTTTTTTTAACAGTGAATAATTTTTTAATATTTTTCTTGAAAAAAATAATAATGAACTAATAGTTAGTACTATTAATTATAACTCTTTAACATTAAAGTTATCAAATATAAAATTTGTTTAAAAATTTTAATTATAAGATAATTATCAATTAAAAAGAGCCTAAAAAAAGGGTTCCTTATTATAAGTTAAAAAAATTAATTTGAGTATATTAAGTAAATAAAAAAATTTTAACATATAAGGATTAGGTGGCCATAATAGAGCTTTCCTAACATATGGGACCCTAGCGACTGCCTAGTTTACCTATGTGTATAGCCATCGCTGCTTGATCCATCAATTTCAGCCTTAACCAATAACCATTAGATATGTTATTGGGTAATTTGGTCAAATAGCCCTTGAACTTCTAATGCAGCTAAGGACTAAAGACGATTAACTTTTGTATTGGTGGGTAACCCAAAGTAGATAGATGTTGCAATCCAAGAAAATTTAGGGAAGTCTAGCTGATTAATACTTTTACCAATCAAACCCCAGATAAGGATGATGTTTCTTAGTAGTATATTTGGAGAAATTTTAGATAAAACGGTTTTGGCATATTTATCTAATTTAATAAAAATCATATTAATTACTTTACTTTGTGAAAAATTTTTATTGAATGAGCATATTGACAATGTGGCATGTCTGATATTTTGTAGTGGCAGCAACCCCTTAGTTAGAACTTGCATTGCAAGCATGGATTTAATAAATTTATAGGGACAACTTTCCTAGGTTTTTTAATTTTCATGAGCTTGCAGTTAGTTGGAATGAAAGATCACTTCCAAGTCTTTAAAATCTTATGGTGTGTTTACTAAATGGTAATTAAAATAAGTTAAAATTGGAATAGGTTAGAATCAAAATGAGGAATGAGAATTAAAATAAATTATTTATTTTAACTGTATGAATTGAAATGAATTTTTACATGTTATTAAAATGATTTTAGTTGATTATTGTCATTATTTATTATAATATTTTGAATAATAACAATAATACTAATAATTGTTAAAATCATTATTACTATTATTAATAATTAATTAATATCAATATTATTAGTTAAAATTATTATTATTAATTTTATTATCATTAATTAATAGTATTATCATCATCATCACAATCATCATAATAACTATCAACAAATAAAAAAATAAGAAGAATAATAATGACAATAACAATAATATAACAATATAGTATAATAATATTTTATTTGAGGAAAAAGCTGAAATTATAAAAATTAGGTAGAGCAAAATGAGGAGTTCAAAAATTGGGAATTTAATTTCCTACCTGTTTTATGAGAATCAAGTTCTCATTCCTTAATCCCAAGAACATTAATCCCAAGAACATGTGGACTTCATAAATTTTGCTTTCATTCTCACCTCTAATTTAATAAATAAACACTATCAATCATTCTTATTCTAAATTCTAATTCTTCAATTAAAAATTAAACGCACGACTCCTAAATATACACGTCACCAAACCAAGTCAAACTTGGCCTTATCATTTTTTTATAAATTCTAATAATTAATGATATGTTTTGCATGTGCGTCATGTTATAATGGTACAAGTGCCTCTGCAATGATTAAAATTGAAGCGGATCTATTTCCAAGTATCAATTTTCACCAACTATTCCATTTAAGAAGTGACCGCAATATTGCTTGTTCTCCATTGTTTGCTACATTGGTTTTGGCAAATCTTGTATATTAAGGTACTTACAATGAATTTACTTGGTGGTGACCACAGGATATGATTTGCATGCGTCATGATCAATAATTTAATCTGCAGAGAGAGCTTTTATACTTGGTCTGCTATAGCTTAATTCACCTAACATGATTATGTATGTCTCCTGTACCACAGTGCTCTAATTCAAAAGATACAAAAAGATAAGTAAGAAGTAACAATCATCCACCAAACACCAACTGCAGAAGGGATATTGACATTCTTTTGTCTCTACTTTTTTCAAATCACTGGATAAGATTCAATATAGAAATAGGTTGGTGATGAACAAGATTAAAGATTGACACTCAATTCTCCTGAGCTCAAGTTATTAAGACATTTTACCCAAAACAAAAAAAAAAAAAAAAAAAATACACACTGCTTATCAAATTCACAGCTCATGTTATATAAGACCATTCAAAATTTCAGTTCTTGAACAGCAAGGAAACTAGAAAAGAAAAAAAAAATGTCTTCAAGCAACTACATAGTTTCGCTAGTGTCAGTGGTTTTGTTTTCTCTATCATCCACAACCTCAATTTCAGTTCAAGAAAATTTCGTTCAATGCCTTTCTGTCAATTCCAACGTCTCTATTCCTTCCTCCTCCTTTTACACCTCAAAAAACATGTCTTCATTTTCTTCAATCTTAAATTCTACTGCTCAGAATTTCAGGTATTTGGTGCCTTCGATGCCGAAGCCTAAGTTGATCTTTGTGCCTTGTCATGAGTCCCATGTCCAAGCAGCTGTTACCTGCACAAGAAAGCTTGGAATCCACACGAGAGTACGAAGTGGAGGCCATGACTATGAGGGTCTCTCTTATGTATCTGAAATTGAATCACCTTTCATTGTCGTGACCTTTCTAATCTACGTTCCATTAACATTGATATTAAAGACAGCAGTGCTTGGATTCAGGCTGGTTCCACAACTGGCGAAGTCTACTACAGAATTGCAGAAAAAAGCAATGTTCATGGCTTTCCGGCTGGTTCTTGTACAAGCTTAGGCATTGGTGGGCACATTACAGGAGGTGCATATGGTCCAATGGTTAGAAAATATGGCCTCGCTGCTGATAATGTCATTGATGCCAGAATTGTTGACGCTAATGGGAGAATTCTTGACCGGCAAGCAATGGGAGAAGACCTTTTTTGGGCAATAAGAGGAGGTGGTGGAGCAAGCTTTGGAATTATTCTATCCTGGAAAATAAATTTGGTTCCTGTGCCAGAAACTGTGACAGTTTTTACAATTAACAAGACCCTGGAACAAGATGCCACAAAGCTGCTCTATAAATGGCAACAAATTGCTGACAAACTTGATGAGAATCTCTTCCTCAGAGTTCTCATACAAGTGACAAATGCAAGCCGAAAAGGCGAAAGAACTGTAACTACAGCATACAATGCCTTGTACCTTGGCGATGCTGATAGACTTATCCAAGTGATGCACAGGAGCTTTCCTGAATTGGGACTAACGCGAAAAGATTGCATTGAAACAAGCTGGATAAATTCCGTGATGTACAATGCTTTGTTCCCAAGTAACACGCGACCTGAAATTCTACTTCAAAGAAAGCCGTCGTTCACCTTGAATTATTTCAAAGCCAAATCAGACTTTGTCACAGAGCCTATACGTGAAACTGTGCTTGATGGGTTGTGGAAAATGTTACTGGAAGAAAATTTTCCAGCAATGATATGGAGCCCATATGGTGGAATGATGAGCAAGATTTCCGAATCTGAAATTCCTTTTCCTCATAGGAAAGGGAATTTGTTCATAATTGATTACTTGACTTCCTGGCAAGATGGCGAAAAAGGTCAGAAGAAGCATATGGACTGGATAAGAGGGCTATATGCTTACATGGCTCCTTCAGTTTCAAAGTTTCCAAGAGCAGCATATGTGAACTATAGAGATCTTGATTTGGGCATGAACAAAAAGTGTAACACGAGTTTCGTTGAGGCTAGTGCTTGGGGTGTCAAGTATTTCAAGGAAAATTTCAAGAGATTGGTAAGAGTGAAGACTGAAGTTGATCCCGAAAATTTATTCAGGCATGAGCAGAGCATTCCACCTTTTCCATTGAAAGACTAGAAACCTACTGCTGAGACTGAGAGCGAGATATGAATTTCAGACCGTTTGTACCAGCCAAGTTTCTGCGGTTGAACCGATCAGCACCCTCAATCTGCTACCACTCGTGCCTTTCCGGCCAATAATTACAATATGACTTACTGGTTTATCAGAATTTTTAAGCGGAGTCATCAAAAGTAAATTAAGTTGGAAATTTGTTAGATAACGAAAATTATTTATGTAAGATTTTTGTGCAAATTAATGCATAAGATAAGTTTGGTATGCTAAGATTTTTAGTGTTGGGTATGATTATATAAATTTATAAGATATCGAATATTATGAATGCAAATGGATGACTTTAAAGAGATATAAATATTTTCTTTTCATATTCATGGTCTTAATACATATTTTCTTTTCTTCTTGTCTCTGAATCTGAACATGTAGTGCAGGATGCCCTGGAGAAAACGTCACAAGCCAGCCCAGTGATAAAGTGAAAACAAATAGCCCAAACCCAAAGAGACTTAAAAAAAATCCATATGATCCAAACCCCAAAATCCTATGTGACTCATTGATATTTCACACACATAGAAATTCAAGTAACACACTCTCAAAACATTGTTGTATTATTGACATAAACATTGAATTATGTGTTTCTAAAATCAACATTTTAATAAATATTGTGATATACTATTTTATTATTCATTTTTTTTTAGCAAAAACAAACATAATTTCTTTACTTTAATGAGTTTGAAGAAACAAACAACTACATAGCACAAAATAATAATATACCATTTGCTTCTTGGACATGTGTAAAATGTTGTCCCTGTTGTCAAAATTTCTAACATGTTTTAGTGCCGCCCTATTACATACATTAAATAATATATATATTGCTCAGCCAATCACGTCTCTTTAAAGCAAGCATGCTCTAAAGTATTAGGAGTTTTAGGTGAAATTTCTTTATGAGGCCTCCTCTCATTTAATAGCTTCAACACCCCACCAAACATTAAAAAAAAAAAACTCAAAATTTAATCAATTTTTAACTATATGTTGAATATTAACAATCAATCAGTTGAGAAGAAATTTCAAAAAAAAAAAGTAATCAAGAAGTTTTATTTTTTAATTCCCTGAGACCTTTATTTCAAGAAACTATTTTTTTAAACTTCAAAAATAAACAAATAAATGCAATATTTTTTTTATATAGAGAAGAGAGCAAGAAATTTTATAATGTTAAATAATTAAGGTTTTTTTTTAAATCGTTGAATAATTTTTAAATATTTTTCTTGAAAAAAATAATAATGAATTAAAAGTTAGTACTATTAATTATAACTCTTTAACATTAAAGTTATCAAATATAAAATTTGTGTAAAAATTTTAATTGTAAGATAATTATCAATTAAAGAGAGCCTAAAAAAAGGGTTCCTTATTATAAGTATGTTAAAAAAAATTAATTTGAGTATATTAAGGAAATAAAAAAGAATCTGCTAACATATACGGATTAGATGGTCACAATAGGCTTTCCTAACAGGGCCCTAATTAAGCGACTGCTTAATTTGCCTATTTTAAAGCCACTCCCTGCTTGAAAGTGAATCTAGAAAAACAAGAAAAATATGGATTTTGAATGACTAAATCAAAATCTCTACTATTATATGTTAATTAATTGAGGACGCAGCGCAGATAATTAATTAAAATCTCTCCAAATACTCACGTGAAAGAGAAAGACTGAAAGATTATGGCTTGACTTTGGTTATTGATGCTTTGATGAATTTGCCTTATCAGCTTTGCTTAGGCATGAGGGTAACTTTTGAATTGAATGATGAGAAGTTGAGAACCTCCACCTAGTGATAGTTCATGAATATGGGATTCCTTTTACGTGGAGTCTTGAACTTCTAATTAACCACGTATTAAGTTTCAATTTTGTTTTGGAAAGCTAGGTTAAGTTGCGTATGTGATTTTAGCCTCATGATATCTTTCAACTCGCTTCTGCAAGTCAGTTTGTTTAAGTAGGTTGTACATGTGATCTTAATCCGGTCGTTGTGCAAGAACTTTTTTTTTTGTTTTTGATAAGTGCAAGAACATATTAAATAATGAGCGTTGATTTGACAAGATCTACGAGGCTGATCTATTAAAAAAAAAAAAGAAACATTAATTTTTATGAACTGATGGAGTTTCTAAATCAAGATTAGCTTTTGCTGTTCTTTCCCCTTTGTTCGATCAAACCTTAGATATAATCATCATCATTCTCATTGAAATAGTTATTATATATAATTTAATTTCTTTGTAGCAATGTGATATTGAATTACTTTTTTATTATTTGATTGCTAGACCTCTTAATTACTTGTTAAATAGCAAAATCTGTTTAGAATTCATCATCGTCATAGCTAGTATATATGCATTAACATAAATTCAAATCCCATTACTTATACATTTTGCACTGATATCACATTCGTGAGATATAATACATAATTCTAAAACAAAGTGAAATTGAATTCAAAATCCAGTTATTATCTTCTTAAATTGGATATTCACTTTATGATAACAAATTAACATGTTTTCTACTTCCCTGTAACATGCATATATATTTCACCTCTAACCTAACTACTAGTTACTGATTCTTTCATGTAACTTTGATTGCTTATCGTGCTGTAGTTGTAAAGTACCTAATCACTAACTATCTTAAACTAGGCCTCACATTCAAATAAGGGCATAGAGCAATTGTTTTTTCATTTCTAGAGCTCTTTCTGCAGACTTACAAGTAAGAAAATTTTGAGTAAAAAAGCATGCATGCATGCATGCCAGAAGCATTCATCAAAAAGTTTAGAAGACTATCATTAGAAACTCTAGCCTGCGATGACCTACCTCTGCACTCCTTGCAAGAATGCAAATCAAAGTATCCCACATCTTGCCCTAACACTTCTTGCTTTCTTATTCTTGTTGCCTTCCTTTTTTTTGGCCTGTTATCTCATTGTCCAACAATATCCCCCTAAAAGTTCCCAAGAAAAAGGTTAACAAAATGAATACATCCATTTAAACGAGTGTAGATTACGACATTTCCATTTACACAAAATTATTACCAAAAAAATCATTTAAAAAAAATTCCTCTTGAAAACAGGCATGATCCACAAGCCAAGTACACCAAAAATTCCCCTACATATACCTGGAATAATTTACTATCTTTTCAGATTTGCGCATGCATAAGCATATTTATCGGCTAAATTCATCTAGAAGCTCTAAGAAAGTAAGAATATATATTAATTAAAGAGATGAATATCTTGGAGGAATTCTTAGTTATGCTTGTGCAAACCCTTTATGAAACCCTCACTAACTAATTTCAAGACATCTGGATAATTCTTTCTTTCTTCAAATCCTAGACGTTGATTGAATAATTAAATTAAAAGAATGGAGGATTAGTAACAATAATCCAGATGCTTTACACCCACCTAATTACTTCCCCCCACATAGTCTACTTTGAACGGGAACTCCACAAGAGTAGACTCAAAAGCCCTCTCAATCTCTCTCCCATTTCTTTTTCGCACAGTCAAATCAAGCATTAGTGATCTCACGCTCTGAGATCTTTGTTCTTTTACAAGATCGTGGATCACTCTCTCATATCTTTTTGATATCCTTTATTAATTAGTACGAATGAATATAGTTAATTTGTGTTACCATCATACCTATAAATAGTCATTACAGGCATTAAAAAATGAGTTTCTCCAATTAAACAATGTCCCAACGTTCTAAAAATGCTAATATCAAATAATCCTAAGGCCACGTGTTGCCCAGCTAGCCAGCTTTTATCTCATATTCTAATGCCCCATTACTCTAATTGGAATCCTAGAACCTTCTTTATGCTAATTAATTAAGCATCAATAAGATTAAAATATTTCTAAAGCATGTGACCAGGGTTTTTTAAGCCAACAGATGGTCCATAACAATTGGAAGCAAAGCCGTTTTCAAGGAAACATCAACAACCCAACTTGCTTCTTTTCGACTGAATCAAGTATATTTTTTTACTTAGTAATTAGTATAATGCGGTTTTCGTTGTGTTACGGAATCCTACTGTCGGAATATTGCTGCCGATAACATGCGGTACGGTTCAAAGAATTTAGAGAAGATCCAAATGTTGGATTGTGATTGGCTAGATAATAAATCGAAGTGAGGTGGTGAGCACCATGAAGTAACGCGTGTGATAATTCTAGGGGTGGGATTAATTTTTACCAAAGGAGCTGCTAAATCAAAGTTTGATTCAAAGATCTGGTACATGTAGTGCTAGCTAGTGAGATCATCATCTTGGTGATTATAAAAATATACAAAGGCTAGCCTTGAAGTGATGGATACTGATTGATAAGAAGCATATATAAGGGGAAGCTATTGTTGAGTTTTGTGCCACATATTTTGGAGACAATAATTGCACAAGTACTTAACTAAAAGAAAGTGAAAGAATGATGAGAATGATGGGTTGGGGAGCAACTACAGAACAAGGATGGAGAAAGGGTCCTTGGACTCCTGAAGAAGATAAGTTGCTTACCGAACATGTCAACTTGCATGGAGAAGGAAGATGGAGTTCCGTGGCCCGGTCTGCAGGTAATTAATCAGAATTTTAATAATAATTACATATGTATTATTATATTACTCTTGACATGCTTTAATCAACTAATTAAGAATAGTATGTTATCATATATGTATATAGCTAGCTAGCAACTTTTTCTCTGTTCAGTGATTTAATTTTGTTCTTATGTGCGCGTGCATATGTTCTTAGGTTTGAATAGGAGTGGAAAGAGCTGCAGGCTGAGATGGGTGAATTATTTGAGGCCTGGTCTCAAAAGAGGCCAACTAACACCTCAAGAAGAAGGCATCATTATTGAATTGCATGCTTTGTGGGGTAACAAGTAATGCATCTGTCTCTTTATTCTCTCTAAAGTATATATACAAATACAAAAGTACACACACAAAACGAAACAACAATAATAATAAATTGGTGTAATATAGTTTAATTTTATGGTGATTAGGTTTAGTCTAATTAATTATATGCATGAATACAGATGGTCGACTATTGCTAGATACTTACCAGGGAGAACAGATAATGAGATAAAGAATTATTGGAGGACCCATTTCAAGAAGAAGGAAAAATCTTCTCAGAAGCAAGAAAAGCGAAAGGCTCTACTTTTGAAACAAAAGCAACAACAGCAAAAGCAGCAGCAGCAACATGAAGATAATATGAATACGGTTTCATCCAATGAAGAGGAAATGAGGAGCACTGCAGAACATGAGAAGCAGAAGCAGGTGGCTTTCATGCAACCGGCGATGGCTATGGAGAATCAGAGCTGGCCAACTATGTATCAAGATATTGCATCTTGGCCGTCCGATCATCATCAGCCTGCAGTGATAGATGAATTAGGGTTGTGGGGTGGCCTGTGGACATTCGATGACACAAACGGCCGTGTTGACGCAATCACTAACTGCTACAAGATGGCTGCCGCCATGCAGCAAAATCAGGCCGCACCTTTTGCTCTTGGAGGGGATTCAAGCAACTTCTGCAATGGAGGGTACATTTTTCAAGAAGGATTTTGATTTGGTTGCATATCCAAAGGAAAATAAACATATGTGAATTGTGATAACGTAGTTCTTTAACTAATTATATATGTTTAAGTTTCATCAGTTATCATACCCACATGTGACATTATTTGTGTAAGAAAGTCGATAATTTGATGTAAACTTTTATTAATGAAAGAGGTTACCTCCGTTTCATAAAGTTGTTCGATTGTGGATGAATAATTTCGTTAAAATTTGCCCTCGATCTACTCTAACTCTATAGAATTAATTACAACATTGTATTATTTTTTTGGCTTTTCACATTCTAAGTTAAGTGGGGAATATGAGGATATTTACCCAATAGCTTCCGATTCTAGTTGATTGACTATATCCTTCTGCGTGTCTAGGGATTTTTTTCCCCCATCGTTGTCCTAAGTGCTAAGCTTTTCAGCATTTAAAAAAAAAAACATATTTAATTCACAATTTCCTTTCCCAAATGGGTTCGGTAAGAGAATCTTATAAAAGTTAATTGGTGAACTAAATTCCTGTCCTCGCTCTGGCTGATGATTAAGAAAACAATTAAAACGAACTAATGATATATTAGATATAGTAAGAGTCTTTTCTATTATTGTCAGTAGTGTTGACAAGATGAGTTATCGCTTATCTAAATGTTGCTCTGTCAACCAGATTATATTAAATTTTAGTTGATACAAACACAACTCATCTAATAATCATATCAAAATATATAAGTTTTAATAATAAGAACTTACAAATTAATTTAGAATAAAAAATATAATCGCGTAATTGATTAAGTAAATAGGTCAAGAACTTTAATTCTAATGCCACACCAAAAAAAGTTGTGTTCACTTAAACTTGATCCATTTAATAATTGTATCAAATTCGACGACACATACTCATTTATTTGTGGTGTATTCATGTCAAATAATTCGGTCGTGTCAAATTTTACTGACTCTAATTGAGAGTGTCAAAATTTAATGTTATAAGCATCAAATTGATAAAGGTCAGGAATCTATTTGATACAAACGCATAATTTTCTTTCCTCAAAAAAAAAGGAAAAAGAAAATAGGGATCTAGATGTTATCATCCAAAATGGACCTGATAAAATTCAAAGCTGCCCGTGCAGGTCTCTCGAACCCGCGGCCTCCGCGTTATTAGTACGGAGCTCTAACCAGCTGAGTCATTAGGCATTGTGTTTTCGATGTAAAGTACTTATTTTTATGATGGATAAGCAAATTCTAGTAGATAAGGCTGTTACTCTTTTATCATTGGTGATTGGCTGAGCAAAAGAATTAAGCAATGGAGGGGTTAACAGCAAGTGAAGTTGCAGGATTTGGTGTGGGCACTGTGCTTCTATGTGCCACTATTGCTGCACCTAAGCTTGATGCTTTCTTTTCTGCTTCTCAAAGGAGGTGATAAACTTTGAACCCTTTATGTATTCATGAACTAAGTAACAAGGAAATATCATGCATGTCTCCTTGAGATGTTATGTGGTCACTCAGGATGTTGGGTTTCAAGCAAATTTGATTTTTTCCTAGTAGTTTTAGAAATAAGTTGTCGTTGTTGCCGGATGTTATTTGCCTTATTTTCTGGGTATCCTTTAATTTTTTTTCTTCTTAGTTGTTTTTGGATTTGGTACATGAATTTAAGCATTAATTCATTATGACTTTAGATAATTGATCTGATGAAGAGGTCTTTTGTCTTGATATGAAAATAAGTATTAGGCTGAAGGAGTGCAATTTTGTTTTCTGTGGAGAGCTGAGGTGCCTGCTCTGTTATGGAGCATTGTTGGGTATTGTGGATTCAACTGATATGCTGCTGCTTTTGGTACTTTTACAAATAATAAAATTTTCCGGGCATTTTTGTTGCTACATTAACTATTGATTGTTTTGTCTGGAGATTGAACCTAAGCTAATGAACAACTGAACTGGAGTATGTGTAACTAAACTAATATACACTCTGAATGTAAATGCAGAATTATTTGTGTCTACTCTGATTACGGGATGAATGAATGGATTTGCAGCTAATAGCTTAACTATGTTGAATGTAAATACAAACTATTTGTGACTAGATTCTCTGGATTTCCATTCTCTTTTGGAATTATTAGACACTGGAAGAGGGCTGATTTTGTGAATCCTTATGGGTTTGAAAAGTAGGAGATTAGAATAACAGAAGGTTGGATTGTTAGGATAAGAGGTATTGTCAGGTTCAACTTGAATTCCACTTACAGGAATTGGCAAAATAGAATTTCACATTAATTAATTCCTTGTATTTCGAGTTTGTAAATCTCAGTGTAGAAACCGATTTATTTTTATACCCACCTCAGCAGCTAATCATGTTTTTGAAGCCTCAAGAAATGCAAGCTTTCCCAAGTATTAGTTTCTGAAGTTATAATTATCCTGCATCTTGCTAAATTTTGTGAATGATAGATGCCATTTATCGAGACTTCTTTTGTTGCCATATCCTTGATTGAGGGTTAAAGTTTTCTGAATTATGAGGCTGGTAGGATTTCTTAACTGTATCATGAAATCTCCAGCTATTGATTTAAAGTGTAATGAATGGAGGAGAAAGTTATTTCACTTTCACCACTCTTTTTCAATATGCATATCTGATATCTGTATGCTACATGTACAACTCCTTGAAACGCAGTTCCTTGGGTATGTGCAAGAAGTGTGGCGATGTCGGGATGATAGCATGCTCGAGGTGTAAAGGAATGGGACTAATCAAATCAAATGGACTGTTCAGTTTTAGTATCATGGACGAACTGTATCCTCCACTTGATGGCGCTGAATCACAAATGAAATCAATTGGATGCTCCAAATGCAAGGGTAGAGGCCACTTCTGCTGCCCTGGTTGTTCTAATAAGCCCCAAGTTTAATTTATTCAGACAATTGGAACACTGCTTGTGCTACCTTCGAGATCATTCGATATGAAGCTATCATGGTACATATCTTTTTGTTCACATCACAGATATACTCTCACAGATCAGAAAAGTAATATGTAATAGTTGCATAATTCATGAATCTTTTAATTTAAGTTGTTCCAATTTATATGTTGGTAATGCTTATTTGTTATTAATGACGTTTAGTGGAAGTCCCTTTCCAATTCTTGAAGCAGTTAAAAACTGCGCATAGTCAATTGCAATGTGAACTCAAAAAGAAAAAAATGTTAATAAATTCATCAATGTTTGAAGAACAAGTAGCAAACAAGTGCAGCAAGACCAAGTTTGACCAAAACTCTCCAAAGTTGATGATGAATCATTTCTGTGGTTTGCGTGGGCATCCTAATTGTGTAGTATTGTCGCCCATCATCTTCCTTTAAAGATTTCTGATGCTGACCCAAAACTGCACTAATCATGATTCTTCAAAAATTTTAATTCCTTTCTCTAGCTCTACTCCCAGTTAAGAGAATGTTTAGTTAGCTTAATTCTGAAAGCTCACTGCTCACCGTCAAATGTTTTTGGAAAATCATTCTCCTTCTATTTAACAGCCAATGTTGATCACTCACTCGTACGTTTATATTTGACAATTAATTATTTCATTCCGTGAAATCTGTGAATTAAAAGTCACCATATAGTTTTTTAAGAAATCACAATAAATAACAATACGTATAATTACGGCCGGTCGAGCCAATGTCGGTGAAATAAGAATAAATATATTTCTATAAGATTTTTTTTTTCAAGGGTTATTACCATTTGATCACTTTAAGTGTTGCAATATATTAAGGCAAACCCTAAGTTACGTTACATATAACTTAAGGGGATCCATATATTAAATGACTAAAGGATATATGGTGATTTGTCATTATATTATTATATTTTTACAAAATTTATCATTTTACTACATTTTTATTAGCACTGTTAGTTAATCAGTTAGTCGATTGATAAGACATTAATTTTGCTCTTTATAAGAATTTTCTTTGAAAAAAAATAACACACAAAATATTACAATATTATAATTCAAAAAAGAAAGTAGCTAAAAATAATCCATGTAAGCCTATGAAAATAACATGTGATAACTTTATTTGTGTATTTTTTTAGGGGAAAAATTAAGATTTTATTAGTTAACTGACTCATCAACTAACAACACTAACGGTAATATTGTAAAATGATAAGTTTTGTAATGATATAGTAATAAAATAATAAAATACAATATTTCGTATAATTATTTGATACAATATCATTCTTAAAATAATCAAATGATAGTATTTATTTTTTTAATTAATGTGAGTGGAGTAAAAATATTTCTTTAGTCCCTGATAATAAGAGTAAGAGTCAGTGATTTGGTGCACACTATCTTATAAATTATTTTATACGATACGTCATGTGTTACGATTTTATTGGTTAGGTTGTGGGACACCAACTAATAAGATCGTGACTTGTGACTCATCGAACATAATAACTTGCACGACCACGCACGCTTGATAAAATTTTGGTAGTAGTGTCTAAAAAATGTTAGGGCCAACTAAAGAATACGCCTTTTGATGGATTCATCATTCATTTCAGTCACTCACCTACTTGCCGTACATGAGGGGGGGAAAATATCTAGTAAAAAGCAAAAGCTAAACCCAAAAGGGCAAATAGGTAATTCCAAAAATGCTTTAAAGCCTCACTCTGCGGCTCTGCCCGGCTGTCTAGTGCCTGGACGATTACCCAAGGTTTTGTACAGTGCCACAAGCTTTATTCATCACGCGTCCCGTCAGACAAATGTCACACATCGCAAATTAAAATGAGGCCTGCTCCCATTGTCATATCAGGGCACGTGTCCATGCAGTAACTGTTCAGATTTATCCGGCGGTAACAATTTACCTGACTGACAAATGATAGACGTCACCTGACAAAGCTTACAGAAACTCGACGCGTGTCCTTAAAGTCTGTTATTCATAGTTTTGTGACCGTGGTTGGATATTGTTGTTTTTTCTAGAGCAGAGAGATAAGATACTATTACGCAACTGCAGATTGAGTTGTCGTGGAAACACGTGTCCAATTTGACACCGGTTTATATTTTTTTTTTTAAAAGACATCGGTTCATTTGGTCTTCGTCAATTCACCTTTTGGCTTTAGCTTTTTTCTTTTTCTTTTTCTTTTTCTTTTTCTTCTCCTCTATAATAATAATAATAATAATTTACCAAACTTTTCTTTCTTCATTTGTAAACCTTAATAAGGGCCAGGTTAATAATATAGTATTTTTTAAAATAATTTCTATTAATTATACTGTAAAAATAATTAATTATAAAAAAATTAATTAAGATGTTTAATAAAATTTATTTTTGAAAATACTGTATATTTTGAAAGTAGATGTATGTGTTTAGTAAATTTTAAGAATATATATGATTAAAATAAACGTAATGTTAAAAATATTTATTTACACATTTATAAACATGTATATATGATAATTGATAGTTAAAATAAATATTTGTATCTATTGTTTTTTTTTTGTTATCTCAATATAAAATTATATTAAGTACAAAGTTGATTTTCAAAATTAGATTAAGTAGTGCTACCTATCCCAAATGATATGGTATTTATTAATTGGTTGGTAAAAAACTATTTCTCTTCTATTTTTCAGAATCTTCTGTAGGATGAGAGTTAACAAAAGTAATTTTTATAAAAATTTACCAAACACCAAAATAGATTTTTAGATTTCTAAAATTACTTTTGAGCATTTAAAAAACAAACGCAAACAGATCCTAAGTCATCATATCTTTCATTTGGTTTCAAGAGAAAGTTTAAGATTACTAATGCATGAAATACCAAATATAAACATTAGTTAGCACATTTTATTTATTTATTTATTTATTTGGAAGAATCTATGGCTTTTTTATTCTTTTTTCTTTCATTTGAGCTCAATTTAACCAACTAATTTTAGTTGAATGTACAATTCTTAATTTAGACGTTTTGTTTTTAATTTTGAACCAATGAGTTGGTAGTTTCATTAATTTGAGAGTGGAATACGTGTTCTTGATCAGCATGGGTACAATGCATGATGACTTCTTTTACATGTGGCATTCACAAAATGGGAGGATGCATACGCATTCTCTTCGTTCAATTGTCTTTAAGCCACTAAAAGAAAAGAAACAAAAGCTGGTTTCTCTTTGTGGCCAAGGTTTAGTTGAAATAAATAGCCACTTTAATGGTCTATAGAAGGATTACCTACATTTAGCCACGTAGTCCCCTTGATTTTGTTTATAGAAGATGCCTTTTCCTCCAATAGAAAAGGTTGCCTAATTTTGGCACTATGAAACCATTGTGAGTTGACAAAACAACAAGGCTATATGTACATGATTCCGAATTGAAAATAACGTCCTAGCTTCTTCTTCTTCTAAACATCATTCATTAGCATAGTTTGTTTGTTAATAATCAAAATTAACTAATCTTTAAAGTAATATGTTGTCATTGTTTATGTGCCGTGATTATGGTTGATAATATTTTGTTATTAAATGTCAATCAAAATTTTATATTTTCTCAAGCAAAAAATTGAAATTGCATGATATAAGTGTATAATTATAACACTCTCAAAGAAAAAGAAAATAAAAAGGATATATTCTTGAATGAAAATTTGTTCTAAATTGATCAAAGTTAAAGGCAAGTGGCCCTTCATCATACACTTTGAGATAAAATGGCATGTTCAGTGTTCTGACTTCTGTGGGTCTCGACACCACACATGAAGAATAATTTTGGAGTTCGCTTTGGATAAATTTTCAAGGTAGAGAACAGGCGTGATAATGGGGGTTTTTTTTTTTTTTTGCCCCCTTAGTCATTTATCGGATATATGCGTACTTTGTCCAAGGTTAGTATATAGAAAAAAAAAATAATTTTGTTAATTATTTTGGTGAAAAGAATTTGGCCAGAGAACTGCTCTTATAATGCAATATTTCACGTTTTAATTGTTTACAACATGTTACTAATTTATCATAGGTCACAAGTAAAGTATAAATTCTATGTTCATGATAAAAAGATACTAGGAGTAAAAAGATAGTAGGAGTACTGAATTTCTTTATTTAAAAACATTAAATATATATATTTTTTAATTCTAAAATCGAGTGGAGTCTTCTATGTGGAATAATGTGTATCAGTGTATGATGGTAAAACTCAGATTCTCAGAATGTTTATTATGCTTCATAATAATAATTTAATAAGTGATTACGTGATAGGACAACAAAAAAATGAGATGATCAGTCCAAATAAAAAATTCATATTTATTTTTCGAAATAAATAATTTATCCCATCATGTTTCAAAAACTCCTTCACTTTAAAAATCTTTGTTAACTTTCAACTTTTTCATCTTTTATTATTTCACCCTCGATAATTTTGATTGATTGATGATGATTTCGACCATACGTATGTGGTAAAATTATAAAACCAAAAAAAAAAATGAATATTAACAATTTATTGAAAAAAATGGAATTTGGGCAATTTTCCCATAAAAGTATCTGAATTTGATTTAATTATGGGTCGACTTAAGCATAATTATATACAGACTCACATTCATATATACATCCAAATTTTTCTTAATCTTATTTTGAAATTACTGTTTAAAAATTAGTACATAGTTGAAAATGAAACTATGTATTTAGACAATTTTCAAGGGGCATCAGAGCCAGAGAAAAGGAAATATAATCGCAAAGCAATTTAAAGAAAATTGGTCAGAAAATAAATAATTAAAAAAATAAAAAAATTACATGATATAGATTTGGAGCCAATGTACAGTCGACACGTGCATGGTCCATTTTAAGGTTGCTGGCAGCGTTCTGACTTTTCTGGAGATAACTAGAAAATGACACTAAAATTTACAGACTTCAAATTTTTTTCCCCACGCGCTAGTTCTTCATGCCCTTCCAGCGTCCATTCTCATGGAAAATTTTACCAAATGACTTGCGGTCTAATTTATAAAAATAGCTCTTTACCATTTCTTAATTAGACTAGTAAAATAACAACAACAACAACAACAATCATAATATCATGATACGTGGTAATTATTTTCTACAAAATATTAAGGCTGTCGATTATAAATTTTATAGAAATTCATATGAAACCCAACTTAAAAGTGTGCTCAAAAGAAGTATGAATAGATATATTATTAAATTAAAATAATTGGGTGAAGTAGTGAAATAGTACATTTTGGACAGTAATAGTACTACATAAGATAATTTTAATTGATTAGATCGATAAATGATATTTATGGCAATAGACATTATCTCCTCTAGAATATGACACAAGAGTGTATCAATCAACATCTTCAATTGCAATAAACAACCGCAGTTAATCTACCATATTTTTTACTTGAGGACGTAATTTATAAACTAGCTCTAAACTTAGACAATGTTGGTAAAATTTTCATTCATTGCTTCACTTTCACATGCTCCACTTTTTAGGTCAGTTTAGAATTGCAGAGGCTGATGAAATAAGTTGCTTGTGCTGTACAGATGAAATAAACTGCTAATTAAAAAAATTACTTAGTGTTTGGTAAACTGTGCTGTTGCGATTGCTGTGAGTTTGAAAGGTAGAATACATGTATTTGGTAAATCTTATTACGAAAGTGCCGTTGTATTATATAATGACTAAAATGGACATATGTTTTAATTATTTTTTTTATTTTATGTTTAATAAATTATTTAGACATATTTTTTTTTCAAATATGTAAAATTAATTAAAAAAACTCAATTAAGAAAAATCTAAAGAACTTTATAATCTATTACATAAAATATGATAAAAATTTATACTTTTACATAATCTAAATAAAATAAAAAGTAATATGTATTTCATTCGCAATAATTTTTTTGCAATAAAATTGTGGCAATAATATAATATCTAATGATTTATATATTAGGGTTTATGGATAAGTAAGATATAATTGTCTTTTTATCAAAATACTAAGGTTATAATATGTATTTTAAAAAGGCGTAGTACCTTATTGAATAAGCTGCTTATGAAAAGTAACCCTCTACCTATTTTTAAAAGTTACCGACGAAATGGAGAAAATTATGAAATAAACTGCTTTTAAAAAATTTAACAAACACTATTTTTATCAAAAATTATAAAATAAACAACTTATTAAGTTTAAACATCAATCTCAAATGGAACCTCTGAATAAATAAGAAAGAGTTTGATGACACAAGCTTGCTAAGAAGCGAGTGGGGAAATAGAGGTGTTACAAAACGGGAAAAACAGTGAAATGAGAGCAAGTTATACAAAACTGGAAAGAGCAACAACCCTAAACTCTCTCTCTCATTATTTCATTTTCGATTTCATTTATTTATAGTGTAAGATCAAAATAAAAAGCACGAAAAACAAACACAATTCACTCCCTCTCTTCTAACTAAAGATCACTTAAAAGAGTTCCCTTCAAATCTCTTTTTTTTTTTAAAAAAAAAAAAAATATATATATATATATATATATATATATATATATATATATATGGTTTTTTTTCTCTCTCTAGGGTTTCCAAGTGTCCAATACAATCTTATATCTTTCACATAATTGGATGCAACTGAGTACTGACTCTTGGAAAGAAAGCTGAGCTTCTTCCCAACATAAGGAGAGAATTAACTTGTAAGAAGAAGAAGAAAAATTAATTTTTTTTTAAATAGAAAAAAAAAGGAAAGAAAGAAAGTGTAGCTAGGTGAGAGGAAAATAGAGGATATGGGAAGAGGGAGGGTTGAGTTGAAGAGAATAGAGAACAAGATAAACAGGCAAGTGACGTTTGCTAAGCGAAGAAATGGGTTGTTGAAGAAAGCTTATGAGCTTTCTGTTCTCTGTGATGCTGAGGTGGCTCTCATCATCTTCTCTAATCGTGGCAAGCTCTACGAGTTTTGTAGCAGCTCTAGGTATTTTCTTTCTTCCTTTTTTTTCTTCTGTTTCTCTGCGCGTGTATATATGTGTGTACGTATGTATATGTGTTTTCTCTTTGTTGATGTTTTAGATCTGTTTGTTTGTTCTTTTTTGGTAGATTTTTCTTCAACAGTTTTAGATTTTTTTATTTAATTTCATAGAAATAAAACAAGCTCCTTATACTCTCACAAGTTTTTTTTTTAAAATTTGTTTTTTATTTGTTTCTGAAATGAAAAATATTTTATTTTGGGATGTTAATTTGGTTAGTTTCATGAAATTCAGAGTTCTGCGCTCTTACTAGCTTATGATTTTATTTTTCGTTTTGCTTGTGCGGTGATGATCAATATTATTATTATTATTATTATTATTATTATTATTATTATTATTTTTTGGGGTTCATCATCAAATTTTCTTGTGATCTGCTAAAATATGATGTGTGATTCATGTAAAGCAAGATCTCAATTAAACTTAATACCTCTTATTAAAAATAATAATTAAACTTACTACCTGTTTTCTTTCATTCATCATCTTATGGCCTTTGCCATATTTGGTTTTTTTTTCTTTTGCAATTAAATTGATGTTCTTTTTTCTGATCACCTCTTAATTTTATTCCCACGCAACACATAGCCCTAGTACTGACTTGTTTCATCTTTTTTAAAAAAAGAGGTTTCTTTCCAAAATTAACTTGATTTTTCACTCATTCTAAGAAATCTGGGTTTTTGATTTTGTTTATATTTATATAAACTCTAATCGAATATGTTTATATCTTGCCAAATAATAAGCTAACTACTAGCTCTATTTTGTCGATCTTGAGAGAGACAGTGAAGAGAGAGAGAGAGATATATATAAAGAGGGCATTTTGCTCAAAAGCCTGAAGTCATGACCTTGTACATCTTTTCTGATGTCTACAAAAATATCAGACTTCCGTGGGATAGTTTAGTTACTGCACCTTTAAGTCTAGAATCCAACTTGGCACATCTTTCAATCAAGGAACTTTAAATTATTATTTTTTTAAAAAATAAAATAAAATAGAATGAACCTATTACCAAAGGGTCAGAAAAATTTTATTCCCTCGTTTTGGATCATCAGCATCTCATCAAATTAAGATTTTTTCACATTAATTATTGAGTGATACTAGTCTTGATTTATTTTTTTTTTCGATTCTTTTTCTGCCGTATACATGCATATGTACACACTGCTTTCGTCTTGCTTTGTCTTACCTTAATTCTTTTTCCCACTCTTTTGAAGTTCATATGAACAATCTTATAAATTTGAGTGATCACAGGGAGAGGCAGCTAGATGTATTTGATTTCTATGCACTCTGTCTCAAACTCCCGCATGCATGCACTTTTTCTTATTCTTGCAGTGTAAACAAGAATTGTTGGTTTGAGTATTGAAAATAGGATCACAATATTTATAAACCACCAACCCAAAAAATAAAAAGCAGATATATCTGTTGTAAAATGATGATATATATGTCTACATACTTTCTTATGTTCTGCTTTAAAAGGAACTATAATTAGCTGTTGTTTAATTTATTTTCCTCTGGTAGGGATTCACTAATTAATTTATGACTTAAGCAATTTTCGGTAAATTAAAATTTGTCTATGTTTGTCTTTGTTTGTAGCATGCTCAAGACCCTTGAAAGGTACCAGAAATGCAGCTACGGTGCAGTGGAAGTCAATAAGCCAGCAAAGGAGCTCGAGGTATACCACCATTTAGCTATAACGATAATTATTATGGAGACAAACACAGTGCATAGTTTCACTTCATTTGTGTGATACAATTTTTTAAATAAATTTTGTGATGTTTAGCAAGTAGCATTACTGATAGAATAATTTTGCATCATGATATCAAACTATATAGTGGCACTTAGGGGCTATTTGTATTTTATAATTGCTGTATAATGATTCCATTTTTTAGTATCTGTGAGTAAAAAGTTACGACACTTCAATTCCAAATAGATTCTTTAGCATTTGATATGATGTGAAATTTATATATCTATAAGTAGTTTAACATGCACAAATAGTACTAAATTCTCTTCTATCTATGTGAGCAGGTTTCAAACCCAAAACCTCTTGTACCACTTGCAGAGATTTTATTAATCGAACTAGTTAACAGCCACATTTACTATAATGTGATTTAATAGATGCCAAATGATGACAAAATTTTTCACATCAAATACACAATATAATATACATGTCACAGCCGTATATATATGTTAGGTTTCTGCTCATTAATTTCAATCTTGCCTGACACACGCATTTGCGAGTTTTGTGATTTACACTTCTAAAATTACCATGTAACAGAGCAGTTACCGGGAATACTTGAAACTGAAAACAAGATTTGAGTCCTTGCAGCGAACTCAGAGGTATATATACACACATAGATATCTATAACCTCAATGATTGATTGTCTATGATCATTATTTTTTCCTTCTCATTTTCGCAAGATTTAAACATATATAAATGTTTCTAAAATATTCTGATTTGTGAGAATGAATTTTGTTTTGGGGGTGCCTGTAGGAATCTTCTTGGAGAGGATTTGGGGCCTCTCAACTCAAAGGAACTGGAGCAGCTTGAGCGTCAGCTAGAGTCATCCTTGAAGCATGTTCGCTCCACCAAGGTAATTAACTCAAGTTTCATGAAGCAAGAAAATTATTAAAAGTTCATATAAATATTATTGGATTATCTATACTCCATGAGTAGGTCAGTCCTGTAAAAATATGACTGGAGTATGGGGGTGAATTTTTTTCTTCTTTTTTTTTTTTTATGTATATGTTGTAAGAGATTGATTTAAGATCCTCAATTCCTCATATGATTTATTCTGACCTTCTAGGATAAAATTAATCTCGATCCGTCAAATTTATTTAAAAATTTCTAAAAAACTCTATCTTGCTTCACGTTCTAGCAACAAAAATAATGAAGATTCTCCCCATATTATTACTAGACTTGCATTGTGGTACTATTTTTTCATGGTAAGAATAGTATAAATCATAAATACCATATTTTTTTGTAAATGCCAAGTTTTATACGTATGATTGGTAATTGGTCTCGAATACCATGAACAACTTGCATGTAATTTTGATGATTCCTATTTCTGTACGCACACCTCCCCAAACATTGACACAAACATAGTTCGAAGGAACATTAACTAAATTTAACGTTCTCATTTAACATTCTCCTCCAATAATAATAATAATAAATTTATCAGCCAATGTGACACGAATCATGTGAACCTTTTTTTTTTTTCTTTTTAATTTGGGTGTTCACCTCCACAACGAAGCTCATAATAATCTTAGCTACATCTTTATGTCATTACAAATGTTGGTAGTTTTTATTGCCACAACATAAGAGCTAGCATATTATGATATTATAATCCTTTGGACTGGAAACTTTTGGGGGTAACTAATTTCTCAAGTTGAAGGTGTGATATAGAAATATTGAAATGTGTAAAGTAAAACACTAAAACTTAAGTGGAGTATATATGGAAAAGTATATTAAAAGATTTGTGTCCAATGATGAAAATATTGTAACATGTATAACGTACAACTGTCACAAGGTAGAAATTTCGGTCTGTTGGGTATCAAAACTCATTGAGCTCTTTAAATTTTAGAAGGAAGAATGCGTTTCTTTGTCTTCTTACATTGCATGTTTTATTTTATGATGTATGCAAAATTTTGTGCAGACACAGTATATGCTTGATCAGCTTTCTGATCTTCAAAACAAGGTACAAGAATTTGAAATAAATTAATTGTCAATGATTCACATTTGTGTGCCCCTATAAAAAAAACTAACTAAATATGCCATTTCAGGAACAATTGTTACTAGATGCTAACAGAGCTTTGACAATAAAGGTAACATTGTATTGCTCTCTTAATTCTCATTAGCTATTTTTATGATTAGCTAGATTGCTTTTTCTGTGTGACATAATTGTAAATTGGAGAAATGGTGACGTGAGATACCCATGCCATCTAATCTTATTTATACATAAAGCAAATTTGCTTACAATAAATTCAGTAATGCTTGAAAAAATTATCCTGGCAGTTGGATGAAATCAATGCAAAGACTCAACTTCGACCTTCTTGGGAAGGCAGTGAGCAGCAACTAGGTTATAATCCTCAGCATGCTCAAACTCAAGGACTATTTCAGCCTATTGAATGCAATCCTACTTTGCAAATTGGGTAAATTTAATTATATACTCACTCTCAGTGCTCATTAATCTGCTGCCAATTTTTTTTTTTAAATAAAATTTCTTTGATTTGCTCTTGTGTGCAGGTATAATCCTTCATGTTCAGACCAGATGACTGCAACAAGTCATGCTCAACAAGTTAGTGGTTTCATCCCAGGATGGATGCTGTGAGAATTTTGTGGTATCGGCAGGTGGCAGCAGGGTGAAATTGATGCTTCTTAATGTTTGGAAATATGTAAATGATTTCAAGAGCATATGTGTAATCCCATATTAACATAAATGGCAGCAGTGACTGATCAATTGTGGAGGATGCTGGGACCTTAATTAAGGCTTTGTAAGCCACTGATATTTATCTGCAAACTTATCTATGAGACCTGATTATTTTTATATTTTGATCTTTTCTGAGAATTGAGCATTTCTTGATATCATTTATATGCAGTGAGTACTTGATAGTTTTTATCATAATTTAAATTCTTGCACAATAGTCAATAAGTGACAAGGATCTTGTTCAGAGAAATTATGCTGAAGGATTGCATTTGCAGCCAAAGTTACATAGAGAAATCTCTTGGACAAATAGTCATTTTGTATTACCTTTAACGCCAATAATACTTATACATATAAGGAGTTCACAAGATATATAGTGAAACTGAATCAAGGAAAGCTACTGCGTCTGAGAAGAAAGAAAGAGATTTATTAAGAACAGAAAGAGATTTATTAAGAACAGCCTTCAAGAGATGGGGGCGGCATTTGCTAATGGCATATAACAATTGTAACTAAAGCATCAAAGTTAATTCAGTGGAACAGATACATAACATTAATATTAAATTAAAGCTTCAATTCTCTTTACGATTTGCAAACAAACTCTTGTCAAGAACCCAATCTTCAATCATGGTCTGAGAAATCAGTGGCTGGTCTGCTGGCATCAGATGGCCAGCACCCAAACAACAACGTTGCTTAAGTTGCCAACTTTCTGCACATACCCAGCCAGGCTTGACTCTCCAAGCTTTCCTCTCAGCCATCAAGAAACTCTCAATGCCTTCCCATTTCAATGTCTTCACCCAAGACTCAGCTGAGGCTACACCATCCCTCAGATCATTAATCCCTTGGTACAACAAAACCTTGGTGTTTTTCACCAAGAACTCTACCATGAATTTAGCACTTTTCATAAGATCTTCATGCAATGCTTTCATAACAACATTACTACAGACATCAAAAGTTATAGTGTCTTTAGCTCCAAAGGCCTTTTTAACCACGTCCATCCTCAAAAGACTAGTCACCAAACTAGTTGCATAAGGATCTTTTCTAGTGAAATCAAACAATTCGGCTAGACCTGTCATGTTTTGCAACAAATTCAAGACCCCAGTTCTTGCATTGGTTGCCTCACTCCAATTCCCCATTTTAACTAGCCTGATGCCTTCCGTTGAGCTTTCTCCAATTCAACTCTTTGCCTGCCATTGATCAAACCTATAAAGTATGCATTCAGAGCATGAACAGCATCATGACTTACAGGGTCTGTTAACCCATTACCTATAGCAACGCCATGCAACTTCACTCTTTTCAACACTGGCACACGCTTATTTTGCTTCAATATGTGATAACCAATTGAAGGAATGCACTTTCCTGCATAACTCTCTCCAGTGACATAAATTGGTCGGTTCTTAAACAAAGGGTCCGAATCAATAAACCCATTAATGGCAGCGAAAAGGTGCTTAGCAACGGAAGATTGATTTCTTGGTATTTCATCATTGGTGTGGGCAATGGGATTGTCGAGAAAAACAATGCCAAAAATGCGGTTCCAAGAACCCAAATTGGGTTCAAGGGCAAGTTGTTGTTGGGTGGTGTTAGGCCTGTGGGTAACAGGCCAAGGCCAACTTCAAGAAAATTACCCAGCATGGAACAGCAGCCAGGGCCACCCTGGAGCCAAATGAGAAGCGGGGTTTAGGAGAAGGGTGAAGTGGGTGTTTGCGCTTCATAAAAAGCATAGAAGATGGCTGAGCCCGTGGCGGAGCTTACCGGCAGGTAACCGGATCTTGTGGGAAAGGTTTCTTTCGGGACAACTGCAAAATACTCAGTCATGGTAATTGATCCCTTCCTGAGATTGCTTAACATCATTTTTAAGTGTACTTTCTTAGCCTTAGTTTCTGCTCCAAATTGTTCCTTAAGATTATTCCAAAGTTCATGAGAAGAGTTAGAATCTACCACAAGGCTAAGTATCTCAACACTGACCGAGGACATGAGCCAGCTGAATAACAATTGATCCTGCCTCTTCCAAGCAACAAAGGCTGGATTCTCCTAAGACTTGTCTACTGAGTTTAAACCAACATCATTTTTAACACCAGAATTTTTAATCTCTTGATTAAGCAACTGAACTGGACAAATTTTACTTCCATCAGGAAAGCTTTCAAGTCCATTAGCACGGTCTGAAGAGAAGATATGAAATTTCCAGATCGTGTAGTTAGATCTATCCAATTTGATTGGATTTGTGAAGTAAAGGATGAAGGAGACTGATTTGTGTTTGAATTGGTGCTTAAGGAAGCCATGACAGTTAAGCTAAAGCTCTGATACCAAGTTAAGAACTGAACTTGTAGTGTTTGGATCAGAGAAAATGTGAGAAAATAAAGAAAAAATGAAGAATGATATATATATATAACAAAATATTGTTCTCGAGCCCAGAACTGGTTTAGTATATATATTATCAGCGCATTAACTATCTTAACATATAAACGCAAATGAAGATATGTTTTGTCATTATCTTCAAATCACTTTTTTATTATTCTCTTCTGATTTGAGCTCTCTAAAATTTTTAATAATCTTATATTATATACAATGTATAAATATTTTTTAAAAATTGATTTTTGACATAAAAAATGAACATCAGTCACATAATTGAGGGATTTTTACCTTATTTACATTAATGCATATCATAATAGCTACCATTCTTGTCACACACACACACACACATATATATATATAATTACAAGTTACGATGGTAGTAATTCTTGCCATATATGAATAATGTCATGATCGCTATTTTAGCTAATAATGGTCTTTACGTTGGGAGATTTATTCCGCATTTACATTATTTAATATATGTAGTTATTTTTGTCTGAGAGGGGCCATTGTGAAAAACTCGTGAACTGAAATAGGCCATAACATAAAAAAGCAAAAAATTATTAGGTCCAACAATGGAGGCTTTAATAAAGAAAAAATAAAATTAAGTAGGTCATAGCATATTATTTGTAAAATTAGGGACCAAACGAAAATATTGCATAAAATTTGGTTAAATTTCAATTAACTCCTTTATTTCCTTTTTTTTTGGTTCCACCTCACATTTTTTGTAAATAAAGAAGATAAATATTACCATAAATGCATGATAACTAACTAACTAAACCATAAATTTTTCAATCAAGAATTCTAAACTTTTTTAAAGTTCAAAAAAATTACTACACCATATTGTGCAATAGTATAATACTATTATACTATTACACCATATGGTCTAATAGGCTCTCCAATTTTAACAAAGTTTATGATCTTAGATCAAATAAGCACTCCTAACTAAAATAACCAATTAACTAACGTTAAACATATTTATATCATTTGCGCACAATTTAGTAGTTTTTTTTTAGGAGACTATTGCTCATGATATTTACAATCATACAATTACTGAGACCAGTTTACATCAACTCTGATGTAGCACTGCTAAGATTTTTAACGCTCTCAAATATTCAAGGGACGTCAACTTACGCTCTCAAATATTCGAAGGATGTCAACTTCCCTCTTGGGAAAGAAACTGCTTTCACTCAAGTTTTGAGGAAAAAAATTTAAATTAAACCCCTACAATACATTTGCGGGGACTCGAAATACTTCTCTCACGCATGTGAAGGAGTGGCTTTAGCCACTGGGCCAAGCTCTAGTGGTTCACAATGTAATAGTTACAATGTTAGGCAAATTTATATGTCATAATCTCAATGATTTTTGCCATAGAGTTTTCTTCCACGTATACATTATTATATGCCATAACGGCCAACAGAATGTAATCTTATTAGAATTTGAAAACTACCGAATGTAGACCTATCCTATGATAGGAAATTAGGACTGTCATGAGAGATTTATGAAAAAGATTTTGGTAATGAGTAAAGACAACCTATTTGGGTCAAGAGTACTTTCTATATTTATACAGATTTGCGAAGGTTAATTGATGGCACTGATATTTCTTGATTTCAATAATTTTTTATTATTTGTCAACGCGAGCAACATTTGCTTTTTTTTCTTTTTTTAATATTTTTATTTGAGTCCCTATAAAATATTATAATATATGCCCGAAACAAATTGCAATTAATTTGAAGAACATAAGTGCACCCATGAAAATCTATGGGGGAAAATAAGAACTACTAGGCCCATTAAATTCCGTGCAGCCCATGGGTAGGTTTCGGGCTGAATGATCCAAATTTGATAATATAAAAATATGCAAGTCTCACAATGATGAGAAATGCTCTCAACGCCTTATTTTCTGAACTAAAGAATCAAAAATTGGAATGAAAATAATTGATAATATTTACTTGATAAACTAGAAGTGAGAATAGGAATGAAATATGTGGAGTCCACATATTTTTTGGATTAAAGATTGAGAACTTATTTTTCATAAAAGTTTTCATTCCCTAAACTCCTCATTTTACCCTCATCCAAATTTTATAATTCTAAATTTTTCCTCAATTATAATATTATAATATTATATTATTGTTATTGTTATTGTTATTATTCTTAATTTTGTTGTAGTAGCAGGAGTAATAATAATAATAACAATAATAATGATAATAATAATAATGATCAAAGCAGTAATAATAATAATAATTTTATCAATATTAATAATCATTATTATTATTAATATTGTTGTTGTTGTTGTTGTTGAATAATAATAATCATAATAATTATGATAAATAATAAAAATAATCAATTAAGATTATTTTAATAACTTAGAACAATTCATTTCGAATTTAAGACAAAATAAATACATTCTAATTTCCATTCAAATAGGTAAAATAAATAATTTATTATGATTCCTATTTCTCATTCTAATTTTAGCTTACTGCAGTTTCAGTCCATCATGATTTTGTCCCTTTCCAATTACCGATTAGTAAACAATTATTAAGGTATGAGCTTAAATCCCAATGTTTATGATTGAAAAAAAAAAGCACGTTTATATATATATATATATATATATATGTATATATATATATATTAAAAGAAAGAGCTTTGAAACTTCACTTTCATGTGCCTCATTTGGCTCATCGTCCTTAAAGCAAGAACAGGGAAAATGCCTTTCTATTTTTAGTCAATTTCAGTTGGCTATGACTGGGAATTTAATCAGTCCATTTGCGCCACAGAATTGCATATTTGTACTATGTTTGTTAGCGCCATCAAATCAGCAGCAGTCAAATTTATGTCTTCTTCGTTAATTGCTATGAAACGTTTTTAAAATTTTTCATCTTTTAAGTTTGCAAAAGTCATTACTGTATATGATTTTTTTGATTGAAGATTCTAGAGAACAAATGCATTGAGAATTGATTATTGCCATTTTTGCTAATAATTTATTTAATTTATTTTCATTGACTCCAAGCCCTTAAAAAACGTTCCTCGCGCAAAATTCCTTTGTATAAGCACTTTCGAATTAACCACTAAATAAGGCTATGAAGAATAAAGATGTGCATATTTTTATATATAAAAGTGCAACAGGCATAGCAATGGCATCTAAAGCACAGAAACAGACAGACGTGAATTGCTTCTGTGTCTTAAAAGAAATACACGTTCTACAAAATTAATTGCTGCATTAATGAAATAAATAAACATGCATAAGCATAATCATGACCTCAAGAGGATTTATTTTATTTTGTTTTCTTTTGTCAAAAAAGTAAGAATTTCCAGAACATGAACTGCAGATCACTTTTGCAGATGGACATAATTAAACTTAATTGTATATATGTATAAATTTCTGACATATTCAGTACTGGTTGGTGATAGACCCGAATCATCATCTTATAAATAGTGCTAATTATTAAGCCTCAATTATTTCTTAAGAACGTGAAGAATCTTTCTTTTTCTTTTCTTTTCTTCCTCTCTCTCTCTCTCTTCTCTTTGTTTAGTTATGGTTTTTCCTTTACACTGTAGTTTTATTCACCGTCACTTTTTCTATGATCAATTGGGTGCAACTTGGCCTGGAATCTTTCCATTTCAATCGTGTGATGCATAATATCTCGTACAAAAGAAAGCATCTAAAACCGTATTTTCTCATTTCTTAATCATGCTTAAAAAATGGAGGATAATTATACTCTCCAAATTGAAGATTCTTTATCGGTGCTTAAAGAGAAGATATTAGAGAGAAATGAATATTACATTGTAAAAGTTTGATGCAAGAGCATCATATTAATTTTCTGGTAATTAAATGTGCTTATTATTATGTTTGGTTGAGAGATATAGAACAAAAACATACATATGTTAGAAATATGAGTAATACACCAAAGAGGGGACTGAAGCAGCGAACAACAACAAAGAGGAAAATAATTAAGGTGTGATAGCGCTATCCTTGAAACCAAGGGTTGATACCCTAGTGCAAGAGGATCAAACTAAGACGGTTTGATATCTAGGATAAAATGACTACCATCAAAGGCTATACTCTAAGCATAATAAACCTCAGCGGTGCAAAGAAAATAAAGGATGAAGAAAATTGAATAAAACTGAGAGCTCAAGAATTTTTGCATGCCTATTGTGTGGTATAAGCAGCTCATTATACTACAGATACAAGCCCTAGCCTTATTTTCTCTTTAAATCCAAATTATAATCATGTAAGGATTTATTGGTGGTCGTATGTATAATATATAGACTACCCTCAATTGTATGGGGGGCAAATGCCTATGAAAAGATCGCTCGGAATCCTTCCATCCCAGACTGGTAGAATAGAAACTTAAAATTCCCTTTTTGAGCAATGATTTTAAGTATAATTTTTGATAAAATATATGTGCACATCTTTTTTATAATTAAGATCTTTTTTCACAAATTAAATTGAATTCAAATAATACAAATATTGAACAGAATGTATTCGTGGTCCCTGCAATTGTGAAACATCGATCACAATAGTTTGAATAAAAAACATCGATCCCCCCCCCCCCCCGGGGCCCTTTTTCATTCACTTTTATATTTAAGCGAGTTTTGTGGAAATGTCTTACGTTTCCCACCCCTCCTTCCCTCAGTTGAAAACCCGCTCGAGTTGAATTTCAAAGGTCCAACTAAAAAAAAAAAAAGGAACAAAATTATGTAGACGTTGGATGGGAGGCTATTATGTTTTGCAATTTCATAATCCAAATTCAAATAGGAATTGCATTCTCCATATAACACTAATTAAAATGAATGATATAAACAAATGGTAAAAACATAAAACTAGGTTAAGTCCATGCACATGCACGATTCCCAGAGTGGGGGCATCCCCCTGCGTGTGTAAGAGGGTTCTAGAATGGGCTCATCTTTTGGTTTGGTTTGGACTGCATGGATCTCGACTTAACGAGCTTGTCATCATACCATATTTGGCTTGTGGATAAAATCGCAGTATCATTTGATTATCACATCTGTGATTGGATCCAAATCGTTAGATTCGATTCAAGAATAACTATCGACCGGATCCAACTACGATCCAATCACAGATCGTGAATGCCGTCTGATCTGTCATGGTGAATCCTTGGTTTGCACTCATTTTCTTAGTGACGTGGGATATTGATATTTTGATATTTTATAAACTTTATCTCATATATCTAACAATATATATGACAAAAATAAAATAGAGAATAATTATATATGAACAGCAATATATATGTGATAATAAATCTTTGAAAGTTCGTGGGCGTTCTAATGAGCCAAAAATCTTTATTGAAGAGGTTTGTACATAGAGGGACTCCAGCCATTTCTAGTGCCAATAATATTTGTTTTATGTTCTCTATAGATACAGTAGTATTTTCACTTTCTTACCTAGATCAATGCAATACCCTCAATCACACTTTTAGCTTTAATACGCGCTAATAACTTCTTGATTACTTCACCAATATGAATTCCATTATATGCATAGTAACCTTTGTGAATGCCAATAGGACAAGAATAGAAAAGGTTAAAATACAAAGAGAAACCTAAGAGAACTAGGGATTACAATTTTTGAGTTGAATGTCTCCTTTGGACTTAGATTTTACATATTTACATATTCTGTACGGATATTTTATATTATTTCAAAATTTTAGTTAGGATTTAAAGGTGCTAGACGTGGTTGGATAAGTTGTTTTTGTCTTTCCATTAGCAACATTAATAAAGAAATTCTCCTCTTTTACGAACAAAATAAGGTGGGATCAAGAGTTTAAACGCTATCTTGTTTTCGAGAAGCACATCACTTGTGAGAATAAAAAATCTCGTACATATGCACAATAATCAAGAAAATTTGAAAAAAAAAACAATTAAACAACTTTACCCCAACCCAATTTTTCTATCTTTTATTATTATTATTTTTTAAAAATAATAATAATAATAAGGGGGTCACTGAGCGTTCATAAAATGGTCCCCATTGTGAGCTTAATTTAGATAATAGTCTAGTACAATAAAGCCAAATTATATATTATGGTCCTCGTGAACTTAATTATTTTTGGGGATAGAAGGTACAAAATAGAATTGATAAAAAATAAATTTGCTTGGCAGTAATTTGGGGACCACCTTAAACTAAGCCTCTGCAGCTTAAATAATGTTGTATATATAACCCACTAAATATCCCGTTAACCAAAAATAAATCATATATAATTTCTATAGTACTAGGATGGACCACTGAATTATATGCTTCATTGCCGTAACCATTATTTAATAAAACACATTGAGTGTGTCCATTTTCCAATAGAAGCTGCTAACAAAATTGATTTCGATCCTATATATAAGAAATAATTCATTTTGGCCAGCGACCTATATTTTTTATATAAATTTATTGGATTTATTATTACAAGGTTTCATTCGCAGATTTTGATGATTTTGTGAATATATTTGATAACCCGTTATCAAATTGCATCTCTCAAATTGATTTGGAATTCCATCTTGTGGATGTTGGTATCCCATCTTGAATTCATCATTTCTTTATTATTTCAAAAGGAAAACGAATGATTTTTTTTTCACTTAAAAGAAAAAAAAAGGAAAAGGAAAGATCCACCCATCTCCATTCCATTTAATATATAAGATTTACTTTTGCATCTCAAATGATGTGTATGTCATCAATTGCTTGTTGTCATGCATACATCATTAATGTATTTTATTATTAATAATTAACATCTCTCAATCAACAAATAACATATAAGATGTCATATCAATTAGAATATAAACTAAATAAATTTTTTTATCTTTTTTTTCAATCATCAATTATATACATACGCACGCGCACAGATACATACACATACATGGGGAGGGAGGGAGAGTTCCTTGTAAAAAAATTTGCAGTTTAAAAAATTGCTAAACAACTTTTACAATGTTGTGGAACCTTTTATAACATTTTAAAAACGTGAAAAAGTACATTTATAGCATTGTAAAAATTTTGACAATATTGTGAAATTATATTTACAACATTTAAAAAGTTTCACAACATTGTGAAAGTTAAATCATCATCTTATAAACTACAAGATTTTCTTACAAGAAAAATTTCGATATATTTATATAAAGTGATAAAGTGATTGTGATTTATGTGGATACGATCGAGTTAAACCTTCACTTATGTGGTTCTTTTTTTTTTATTATTCGTATTTCACATGTTAGTTATTTGGAAGGTCGACACATATCACGCATCCTTTTTTTTTAATTATATACGTGAAATCTGCCTTGTATTATATAGCTAAAGATGAAACTGAACAGCGGGTGTATATTAAATAAATCTTTGCACACAGTATCAGAGAATTAATCCAGCCTCCGAAAATTCAAAAAGCAATAAATAGAAGTATTCCACAAACACATTTAATAATTTTCAGCTCAAGTGAAGCTAGCCGTTCCGTAATCGTATGAGAGCTAGGATAACCATTGGTACTTGATATTCATGATTATGATGTTTTAATTATTTTATTTTTATTCTTGTTTGTAGGTTTGATTTTACCTTTTAAATAATAAATTAATGCATCATATGAATCGCCATCACAAAGCTTTGTCATGCTAGTCCAATAATGGAAAAATGGGACCAACATGGACGTTCTGCTTTTGTCAAACTAATTCAGCTCAAAATTTTATATAAAATCATGGCTGTTTGTGATAAACTCTTGTTTATCTATAATTAAGCATGACTTGCATGGATGAAACCAAAATGTCGTAAGCTGTAATTAAACATGTCAAGGCAAAGAAAATCTCCCATTCTAATTTTATAGTTAAGACCCGGGCTAAGATTTTTTGCTTGATTTTAATTTCTCATGAGCAGAATTCAAGGTAATGACCGACGGTTTTTAATTTAATTTATTTTAAAATGTGAGTAATTGCTAAATAAAAATATAAAACAATTATATCTTAATAATGATACACACTCATTAATATGCATGCACATATTGCACACAAATTCTTAACAACTCAAATCATTATCAAATGACCTTAACTTCCAAGTTACACCCATTTGAATCTACCCCACTCATAAATCTTAAATTATAAGAACTCTTAATATTTATTTGATAATCACTTATGTATTCTAAAATAGATGAATATGTGTCTAGGAAGCCACCCATTTGTCGGCAATTTAGGGGTGTTCATGGATTTGATTTTGCGAATTGGACACCAATCCATATCTGATCCACGATTATGCGGATTATAAATTTTTAATTCAATCCAATCCACGGATTGAAAAAAATTCAATTTAAATCTAGTCCATACGTCTGTGGATCTGATGTGGATTTGACCAAATCCATATCCAATCCACCATTTTACATGTTGGTTTTGCAGACTGAGAATTTTTAATTCTGTCTAATCCACATGAAATAAAAAAAAATAATATATAAATAATTTTACTACTAACCAAATTCAAAATTGAATAAGATTTAAATAAATTAATTGTTTAAAAACTAAAAAAATATATTCAAAATTTCAAAATATAGCATACAGAAAAAAAAAATCTCATTTGTTTAGATACATGAAAATTAATTAAAATTATGAAAATTAATTGTTTAGGAAGCTATATTTGTTTATGTAATTATTTTTTATTTTATATTATTATTGGATAAGATATAATATGGTGTTAATGGAATTATTTATTTATTAGTAAGCACTAATGCCACATTTACAAAATTTATTTTTTAATTAAATAAGTTTTTTTTTTTTACGAATTTACAGATTTTTGCAGATTGATAGAAGTAAATTTATATTCAATCCATCAACTACAACTTTCCAATTTTCAATTTAATACAACGCACCAATACATAAATTGGATTTCTACGAATAAGACGGATCGAACGGATTAGATTAGATTTTAAACACCCCTAGTTGGCATGGATGATAATCTCTTTTTACATTGAAAAGAGATTGATTTCCTCATGGGTATTAGTGAGAAACGATTTTTTGTTTTTACATATTTAAAGTAATTTTGATCCTTTTTAAAAATATTAATTGGTTGAATTAAGACGCTCAAACTTGACTAATAATACATCATAAGTCACGCATGTAGGACTCAAGTACCGTACTGAAATATGTTGGACCAGAACAATTGATCATAGATTGTAGGAGGTGTTCACAATTTTAAGAATAAAATATGAGTAGATTTGAACAAAATATTTATAAAAAAAAATAAGTAGTGTAATTATATTTTAGGCGTGGAAAATGTCTAGTCATGCAAACACGATCAGCTCAACACAAAACGAGTTGCTTAGCTAAGGCCAAAAGCATGAGGAGCCGTCACCCGTCTCCAATTACCAATCACCATAACCAGACTGACAGACATTCAAGCCCCTAATTGGTCCCACTGGTGCTGGACAGGTTTATGTACGGATTTAAATCCCACCACAAAATCTGTGGCTCTAGCTGAGACATTAACGACTATTTGGCCGATTCCACCAATCACAACTCGACAACACATAACTCCAAATACCACCTGGTTTACCTAAACCACTTACCAGCTTCCACTCATCACATCATAGCATAAGAATTTAAAAAATAAAAATAAAAATAAAAATGCGTTTCCTCATTAATTCATCTTATAATTTTCATTTCCCCATATATACACAAACACAAATAGCTTTTGCTTCATACAACAGCAAAAACACTTCCATAAACACAAAAATGGAAACCCACTAATAATTTTCCATTTTTATGCACATATCACTCATAACTTCATTCTCTTTCTCACTTACCTTCATTAACCTACAATAAGAAAGAGCTTGAGGCAAAGCAGGATTAGGGTTTCTTTCTTTTTTTGATCTTGTTTTAGATTTTCTTTTCTTCTTTAAAAGAAAAAGAAAAGATCAAAAGATCAAAATGGGCAGAGGTAGGGTTCAGTTGAAGCGGATCGAGAACAAGATTAGCAGGCAAGTAACTTTCTCAAAGAGAAGAGCTGGTTTGTTGAAGAAAGCTCATGAGATCTCTGTGTTATGTGATGCTGAGGTTGCTTTGATTGTCTTCTCAACAAAAGGGAAGCTTTATGAGTACTCTACTGATTCAAGGTTTCTAATAAATTCTAACACTCTACTCAATCTTTATTGTTCTAGTTGCATGTTTTCGCTTTGTGTGTGTATGTGCGTGTGTTTTCGGTTTTTTTTTTTTCTCCCTTTCCCCATTTTGGTCATTTAGTTATTAGGTTACTGTTCATGCCTTGCATTACACAAAATTCATCATATTTTCGTCTGTATATTTTGAAGTTTGAGCTTTTTCAATTTTATTTGTGTATGTCTTTTGACTCTCAAACAGAAACATATACAAACAAAAATAAAACATAGAACAAACTTTTGGTATCATTCTTGATATGTCCTTTCCTATATGCCAATGTTCATGATGTTTCATGCCAATGTCACCAGTCACTACACATTTGCAGTGTTTTTTTTTTTTTTTTTACTTCATTGAGTACTTTTACTTGCAATTGTAGAGGTGTATCAGTGCTTTGTTTTGAGCTAGATACTTGGTTAACCACCTGATTGATTGCATAGAACAATATGCTAGGATCGATCATGGAGCTTTGTGTTATATATGGGGTTTGATGAAATTGGATTCCTTTAAATTTTCTCTTAGGCAGAAGGGGCATGTGTCAAGAAATCTGCTATTGGTCTGTGACCTAGGATTGTGGAATCTATTGATATTTGTGAAATCAAGTATAATGCCTCTCACAATGATAATGTGGCAAGATATCCATAAAGATTTTCCACCAAGAGGTGCTGCCATATTTTTGAAAAAGTCAACCTTGGCCTTAGGGCAGTTGGTAGCTTAGCTCCGTAGATAGGAGGAGAAAAACTTGGGATAATTTTGGTTTATCCTCCTCTCAGTTCTTGTTATATTACCACCGGTAATCATAAAAAGTAAATGTACATATGACAAAAACTAAATGGAGGAAGCGTATCACACCAAAAATATTGAAGATTTTTTTAATTATGTATGTCAAAATTATCTAAGTATTGTAATCAGTTATGCAACAATGATTTTTCTTAATTTTCTATCTGCCTTCGCCAATTTAGTTAGGTTTGTATTGTTCGACATTCTTTACGATTTGGGGATAGTTATATGTACTGATTGAGATTAATTCTCTCATAATATAATGTCTTAATTTTCTATGACAACAAAAGTTTTATCATTAGCTACAAAGATCTTTTAAACAAATTAGAATTCAGTGCTGAATTTTTTTTTTTTGTTGAGCACTGAATCAATGATCAAAATTTATATTGAGTTTTTATTTTTTTTAATTTCTCTTACCTAATAACTATTGATTCAATGCTCAGCAAAAACTCAATTCAGCATTAAATCCGTATCCATTTTAAACACATCTTATGTTCAGTTAATTCATAAAAAGCTTTTCTTCCTATTCAGGCCTTTGCAAGTCATAATTTTCAACCATCATATAATGATCCTACTTTTGTAATTTCATCATAGTCTTTCACCGCCACTTAATTTTGTGCACAATCTCTCATTATGTTAATTTTTAAGACTTAACTTGGAATGTTGATTTGAAATTCTGTAATTAATTTCTAAATAAATAGGCAACAAAAGGTATCAAATTTAAGGTTTCATATAACTAGGTATTCTTTAGTCTCATTTTGGTTTTGAAACGTATGTATCCTACTTAAGAGGGCCTCCTAGATTTGATTTTAAGTAATATTTTTGAGCTCTTGTCAAATAACTTAAAATTTTAGATTTGTCCCTTGAACAGTAATAGTATAACTATAAACTCTTGTACAAATTGATGTAACATAAATACATTGGTTGGATAAAATAACTCATGACCAACATGATTTACTTTTATTATTTTATATTTTTATCCAACTAATGTATTTATGTGACGTCAACTTGTTAAAAGTAAGTATAAACAAAAATTTATAAATCTATCATTATTCTTCGTTAAATGTATGCAAGTGTGCATTTTTTTTTTTTTTTTACTTTTGTGTATGTACTTTCACGCATGAGATTGTAATGGTAGGAATTAAGATCTTATGATCTAAATTAAAATTTAATTTTTACCATTCATTTATTATAAGTGAATGTCTTAAGCGTAGCTAAGTAGAATTGCTATAGCATATACTACTTTTAACTACAAATTTCGAATGTTGGATTAAAATAAAAGAATAAGTAAGTAAAGAATAAAATAAAAAATAATAATTTAAAACCCTTTTAAACCCTGAAAATTTGATGTATACTAATTTGAGTGATGATAGAGTTACAAACTCTTATACAAAATTGTTTTGCACAAACTGATATAGCCTAAATTCATTAGTTAGATGAAAATACAAAATAACAAAAATCAATAATGTGATCCAAGAACTATTTAATCCAACCAATTGAACTATTTCACATCAGTTTGTACAAAAGTTTATATAATTGTATTACTATACTACTGAGAAAAATGTGATCTCTTATATAAATTTACAACAACTAACATAGTTATGGGACTCAATATTAAGAAATTTAGGCAAAGAGCTATATATATTTATATATACACACACGCACATTTGCAGAATTTATGGGGTTGTTAAAAGGGCTTCTTTGTTCAAAGTGAATGATTATTCTATCTTTAGATCTTTGTTCCTTCCTATTGGTAATGTATGATCTCTGGATTTAGATGATTATTCAACATTACACTATAAACCTGCTTCTTATTATAATACTTGCTATTGCAATGCCTAGATATCAGTTATCTTTACATTCATGTTTAGTTATTTGCTTCACCAAAGAGGTACTTACCTCATACATCTGGAGCGAAGAAAATGCAATGTGGGAAAGTAATAAATTTCACTATATTATTGAAGCATTATGGTTGATCTATTACACACAAAAATCAAAGAAAAAATGGAAAGAAATCTTTTCATGGCTTTGGGTTATGATATATATGTCTGTGTGCGTGTGTTTTACAAAACAAGATATGGCTAATTAATAATCTTTGCTTGAGTTAGAAGATTTGGATATTTCTTATTCCTGTCAATATCTCTCACTTAATTTTGACGAATTTTGACGATCTTGTGATGATTCTTATCGTAGAGTTGCAAGATTTCTTTTTCTTTTCTTTTCCTTTTCCTCTCCTTTTTTTTCCTTGTAATTCTTTAATGCAGCGCAATTCTTCTATTAACAAATTTTTGTCACGTGTGCATTGACTTTGTGGTTCTAAATATTTAGATGTATTACTACAACACTGAGACTATTGAAAATTCTCTATTTACATATTGAGCTATTAAGTATCTAATATGTACCTTAATTAGATTTTAAATTCTATTTTCACCATTTATTTCTTTCCAGAATCTATAAAATCGAACACTCAGGTTCCTTTTCAGGTGAGTAATTGTTGTGTAATGTTTATAACGTTTTCTCTGTGACAGCATGGAGAGGATCCTAGAACGATATGAGAGAAATGCATATGTGGAACAACAGCTTGTTACAAATGACGCTGAACTCCAGGTAGTATTGCAGCATCCAATCTTCACTTTAATCTCCAAATATGTGAAACCTTGTTTACAACTTTACATAGATATTGTACGTGTACATGCTCCATTCTTTTCGAGGGAGGCTTCTTCTTTATTGTACTTGTAATGGAGGTTTTTGGGAAATAATCCCACAATTTTTAGAATAGTTTTTAAACTACGTATTCGTGAACTAGTTTGAGTAAAACTTAATGGTAAACAAATGTCTACAGTACTACAATTTTTTTCTTTTTTCTTTTTGGAAACAACATCAAGAATCGATGGTAAACAAGTTCTATTTTGAAAATTAGCTTTTTTGAATGCTGCATAGGGATGCTGGTCTCTGGAATACCCCAAGCTCAAGAGTAGGATTGAAGTATTGGAAAAAAATATAAGGTAACCAACTCCACTTCTTATGAACAAGATTGTAGATGGAGATTCTTTTAAGCCAATTTTCTTAATGAAATTATGTAAAACTAATTATACAAAAATTTATTGGACTATGCTAATCATCTTTTAATAATAAGTCATGGGTATGTTTCTGCTTGTTGTATTTTTTTTTTTAAATTAAAAGTACAATCATCAAAGTGTTTGGTAATATCATTCATATTTTTTTGGTAGTTAATAACTACCAACCGATCACCTAATTATCTTTGACAGTGAGAGATTCCATTTTACAGTAGCTGTGGGTTAGAAACAACCAAGTGTCGTTCACCAAACAATTGGTCCTCGAAAAACCTCAAAATATATGTGGATGCTACATGGCATAAAGAGCTAAAAGCAATTGTGTCAAATATCTTAAGTGCTTCTCAAACAGAATGATTTGGTATATGCAGGAACTTCATGGGAGGAGACCTGGAACCACTAAGTCTTCGAGAACTTCAGTATTTGGAGCAGCAAATTGATACGTCTCTTAAGCGCCTTCGAAATAGAAAGGTGAAGATTCAATGCACTGCTCTTCAACATTTTTAAGTCTTCGTATTCTGTTGAACATACACCATATATTTGACATTATCTTTCTGGGTACAATATTTTATATATGCAGAACCAAATGATACATGAATCAATTTCTGATCTACAAAAAAGGGTGAGATCATTGTGGCCCCTTGTGTTTTACTACAATAAACACTACAATCTCTCACAGTAATCCTGTACAATAATGAACATAATAACAAATAAAGCTTGTGACAGGAGAGGGCATTGCAGGATCAAAACAACATGCTTGCAAAGCAGGTAGTACTTATTTTCACCACAAATTAATTAATGTTGCGTTTTCAAGATCAAAATTTCATCTAATGACATGACGGATCAAATTAATTATTTCGAGGCACAATTACAGTTCAAGGAAAAAGAGAGGACAATGGCTGAGCAGCAGAACCAGATGGCACAAAACTCATCACCCCTCATGCCAACATTTCCTTCTCTGACTATTGGGTATTTTACTTCCTGATATTTCACTCTCGGTCTCAGGCACACACAAAGAAACAAAGCACGTGTACGTGCACACACGCACAAATTTATAATGCATATCATGCATCGGAAAATGCAGAATTTTAAAATGATGGTCACTATAAATGCAGGGGCAACATCCAGGTGATGATGAGAGGAAGCGTAATTGATGAGCCCCATGAGAATCAATCTAGGCAGAATATGAGGAGCACTGTTGTACCTTGGTGGATGCATGGCCATATAAATCACTCATGAACAATAGAGAGAACAATTAAGAAGCATTATGGATCATCAGCAACAAATAATTAATACAGATCATCAGGTGTACATTGGTGATTTTGGTTAGTTTACAGAAGAGAAGCAATTTGATCCCTAATGCTACGTACAACAGTGTAAGGAGTCAGCCGGCCTCCATATATATTACATAAATGAGATGTATGTAACATTCAAACACAATTATATAATAATATCTCTTAACATGCACACTGATCTATGGTAGTACTTACATGCAACAGCTATAACGATGGACTAGCCATCAGAGAAATTAACTAGGCCTAGCCGGCACAGCCCATGGTCTTCAGTCGATACATGAGTCTTGGGTTGTCGGTTAGAACATTGATCTAGACGTCAGTTATAAAAGCATAAAAAATAAACAATGCTTGGAATAAAACCTTGAGAAATGTTGATGTCCAAATTAAAATTTCATTTAATTCGCATTAACCATCATAGATAAAGTTCCTGCTTTTACTGTCGTTTCCAGATTCCTAAGTAGGTGATCAAATGTACTTGATGGTGGTTAATTAGGAAGGATTTTCCTTCGTCGTTTGAATAAATATGTTTATGAGCTTTACAGTCCTAATCAGGTTGTTAAAAATGAAGATGTGAGCGAACAATCAATTCAATGATCTTCAAATCCAGTTCAGTTGTGTTTCAGTCGTTCCCATTCCTAGTGTCATCATCACAATCAAATTCGTCGCCATGAAGCAAGTGCTTCCTGTGCATGCATAAGATTTGTTAAGCAAGGGCCCATAAACTAATCACCGGCGTGGTCCAGACGTCAGATAGAAACAACAGCCTCATAAGTTAATACCTCAGTCTTTCACAAAGGCGCGCCAAAGCCTCTGATCCTGTCCGGGATGCAACATCCTCAATCTCAGAAGCATTTGATAAAGTAACGCTCTCTGCAAGCCTAAATTCGCACAATTCTTTTAAGGAACATGCATCAGTCAACACAGCTGAATGGCCGCCACCGGCTGCTAGTTTCCGCACTTCCCCAACACACCTGCAATGACGCACTTGCATCAATATGAAGGTTTAAATTATTTTGCAAATGTTAAGAACAATAATTACAGAGTAGCATACCAATCAACCGGTGATGGATACCAAGCATACGTAGATTTCTCATTCGCTGCCTGACCGTAGCTGTTGTAACCCCATCCATGGATTCTTCCGTCCCTCATATAAACAAGCGTGTGAGAGTGTCCACAAGCAACAAGTTGCACACCGTTTGGCACTACCAAAATAGGGATATTACGAAAATAAGTATCAGAATCATTGGGGATGAATGAAAAGGATCTAGTTTGCGGGCCAAGGCCCAATTGCCCTGCTTGACTACCACCCCAAGCATAAAGAGCTCCTTTAGAAGTTAGGGCACAAGTGTGTACACCACCGCATGCAACATCCTTCATAAAGATTCCATCCAGTGCAACCACTCGCCTTGGCAGTAACTCTTTATCCCCAGACTGAAGGGAACAGTGTCCAAGTTGACCCACACTCCCCAGCCCCCAGGTATAGCTGCGGGTTCCAGAACAGATTTTCATCAGTGATGAAAATTTTTCTGAGGTTTATACCCAACAAATAGAAATTTTGTTAAAGAAATAACCACAATCATTTTTGCGCATAGCTTATGCAAGAACAGATTGTTGGGCTAGACTACCACCATTCCAAATGCTAAGCAGTTTAATGAATGTTAAACCTAGAACAGAATTGGTATAACCATGATAGAAAGACCTAGTTCGAATTAAAAACTACTTGCTAAACTAGAATACCACCACTACATACATGGTTTATAGATAACATTATCGATCTCTAATGACTAATCAGACCCTATTAGATCGAAAGTAGGCAAGTGAATTTTATAACTAAATCTCACCAAGGCAAATTAGTAAAACTATAATATTGAATGAATCTTAGAAATATAAACTTCCTTCTTCTTTGTTTTTTTTCCCCCCTTTTTAGCGTAATGGCAATCTGATCTCTTCCTCACCCATTGAGTAGTGTTTGAACCCTAAACCTCTTGTTTTCAACACGAGACTCTAACACCTAAACTAAGTAGCATCAATAGAAGTATAAACTTTAATAACTAGTTAAGAGTCTTATCCAGAAATAACCATAAACAAGGACAAAAATTAAAAGCTTTCAGACTTGGAAAAGAAATAAAAAGTTAGTGGCATATATACTAATTCATTCAAATAGTTACGATTTATGGAAACGCATGCTTCCATTGAATGACAAAGCTATGGGGGACAGAGACTTGCATATCCAAATGCATTCCATTTCTGTTGCATCCAGTCTCCCGACAAGACGTGAGATTCCCATAAGAAGATTTTCCCAAACCTTCAAAAACATGTACTTGTGTGCCATGCGGATAACCACAATTGTCATGCCTAAATGTTGAACTTATCTTCATGTTATAAATCCTTCAGATAACTTACACCTCGCCATTTTCAGATACAGCTGCTGAGTGGTACTCCCCGCATGACACTTGGGTGATCTTCACGAGCTCAGGAGCTTCATCAAGGAATTTAGCATAACCCTTTATTACACGAGGCCCCTGTAAACCTTCACAAGTGATACCCCTGCCAAGCTGGCCATATTCGTTGTAGCCTGATTATAGAAAGATCAATAAGACACTGATTAGACCAAAAGAATCAATAAAACTCCTTTAGTATCCTCTCCTAGAGCATATAATATATGAATTACTAGAAGTGCATGCGCACAAACATCATCTCCAAAATGAGTCCTCAAGTTTCCTTTCCTGAATCATATGATCTACTTATTATGAGTACTGAGTAAACATAAACACCATCTGCAGATAGGTGTTTACGAGAACAGGTTACAGCTGAATTACAATTTAATTTTTACAATGAAATTTTTTTCGAGGCAGTTACAGGTTTTGAATTTTAGACGAAACCTACCCCAAGCTTGTAGTAAGCCACATTCTGATAAAGCCACTACATGAACTGAACCACAGGACACTTGACGGATAATCTGCAATAAAATAGAAAGCAGAATCCTGATTGGCTCTACACAGTGGAGGTCAAATAAACAACCAAATAAACAACAGAAAAATCAAGAAGCAACCGCAAATGTACATTCAATTAAGAACAAACAACTGTATCATATTGCCAGAACAAAACTTATAAGAGCTATTTTAAGGATTTTCCTTTTTCTGTTTCTTGTCTTTGATGAGAACCAACAAATCAAAAACATTCAAGTAGGTTATCATCAACCAAAGCTCAATACCAGAATCCATCACATACCGTGTTCGGAGTAAAGGCTCCCCAAAACAAACGAGGACAATTTGATCCCTGTCAAAAGAATCAGCACAAGAAATATCAATAGAAAGTATTATTTAATACTTCATGCAAGGAAAAAGAAGCCCAAAACAATATTAATAAGTGAACATCCATAAACATTTTCTAGATTCAAAATGAGCTTAAGTGGAGCCACGGAAAGATGTTCTTAGTTTATTATAAGGATCATATTTAGGTTCACCCAGTCAAAAGCGGATGCCTCTGATTCCTTTTTTTAAATTTCTAAATTTTTAGGGAAGGACTTAGCTTCCAAATTTTCAGGAATTCACTAACAAACAGCTCATGTTCCTCAATTTTGATTAGACGACTGATTGGTTTTCTACATGTGATCTTTATATGGCTTTTCTTCCTGTTTGGTAGCCTAAAGTTTATGTGCTATGGACAATAAGAAGTCTTCAAAAAATCCTAACGGGTTTCTTAAGCTCTCACTTGAATGGTATGATGCAAATCTAGAAAAGGGTGTATTTCAAGAACTGGTAGCTACAATTACTAAGAGAATCAAGTAGTGATGCCTAGATCCCCATCTTTATTCTTCTCTTCCTTCTCCTACTTCTTCTCAGGTTACTTTGATGGCCATAAAAACACTCACAAGATTTTATTTTCTTGTGATTGATCTCAAGTTCTATCTCTACCATCAGACTAACCTAAGTCTACATGTATTTTCTGCCTTTATAACCCTCTTTCAACTATAAAATCAGCCGCAAAAGTTGAACAATTACAAGAATTTTCCGTCCAACATTATTCCACAGAAAAATTGAGAAGACATAAAGATTCAGTAAAATAAACTTCACAACCTGATTTTGCCCCCAAACCCAAAGTCTACTTGTTGAGATGGTTCCATCATTTTCACGAGGTTCTGCAATAGCAGCAGTGCAATGTGCTCCACAAGATACTGATTTCACAAACTCTGATTGCAATTGCTTTACTTTCTCAGGGTGTTTCCTACCCTCCTCGGTTCCGTCGCCCAGTTGACCAAATTCATTAGCACCTGGACAGATACATAAATGTGCTTGTTTGCATATGCAATAAAAGAAAAAGGAACGCTAGGAACTAGGAAGCACACTGCTGACAGTTCTGCTTCTTACAACTATTACAATAACCAATAGTATCTCAACAGCCAACTCTTTACAATCCAGAGCAGAGCAATTAATAATAATTAGAGAAATGATCCTTAATCCAGTCGTATCCATGACAGGATATAAATGGCAATAACAACTCAACATAAAAGATTATCAAACAACACAAAGAAACCCTGAGAGGAAAGTGCCCGTCCAAATCCATGGCAGCAGCAATAACATACTCCCAAGAAATGTTAAACCAGTTACTGTCATGATCAGAGTAAAAAGGGTAAAAGCTTTGCAACCATAATAGAGAAAGCCCACACAACATAAGCAAACAGACACTTAACATATAACATATTATGTAAGAAGGGATTTGTAGAGGGACAAACCCCAAGTGAAAAGTGTCCCATCTGAGGCCACAGCAGCAGTGTGCTCACGACCACAAGCAATGTCCAACCAACGGGAATTAGCACCAGCTGGGCACCCAAAGAGCTCAGGAGGGAGCTGTTTTGGAATCCTCAATTGGCGCTCTCGCCCCTTTCTACCGGTCTGGCCACTGTGGTTATATCCCCACACATAAATTGCACTCTTTGCTGGCATATTATCCACAGGACGGGCTGTTTCGCCAATAATTTCATTGATATCCATTTTCAATATATACACCTAAGCACAGTCAACCAACAAGAGCAATAAGATCAATAAAATCAAATGATAATTTCAATGTTTACCCAGAAAATTAGAAGTAAATTGTAGCTAAACCTGTCTTCGACATTTTTTTTTTTTTTGGAACAATTGAAATCACGCAATAATCAAGTTAAAGAGCTATGAGCAAATTTAGAGCAGAATTGCACTAGAAATCTAGAATCATGGTCCAAGATTTGCGAAATTATATCTGTTTGGTTGCCAGGAAAGTGGAGGAAAAAAATGCAAAAGAAAAGAAAATTTGCAACCTCAAAGTCAAACCATCAATCTCTGTTTACGCCAATCAGAAAGACAAAATAAACCAAATTATAAAAATTAATTAAACAAAATTTACATATCAGCACATCCATGAACAAAAAACAAACAACTTTCACCTGAATTTGAAGAAATCAAAATGAAATGGAATCTGGGTTTGTTTATTATTATTATTACTACTTTATGGAGTTGGATTTTTGGAAATTGAGTGAAAGTGAAGAAAATATTTGAAAGCCAACGTATTTCTGTTGTTCCGGGAACGTGGGAGTTTTGAGGCGGGCATTATGTCGGTGAATAGAAATGGCTGCCCCCACTCACCAATCAATTTTCCATGACGAGACTACCCTTCACAAGAATAATTAATTTCTTTTTTCATAATAAAATTATCTGGAAGTTTTCTTCCACTTGAGAGAGAATTATCTAGAAGTTGAAAAAGAGAGTACGTGATTTTTTTTTTTTTTTTTAGTTTTAATTTTTGTGATTCCCCCTAAATCCTGCTACCGCTCAGTACGAATATTTTATGGAAATGATAATTTTAAAAAATATTTAAATAAAAATTTCCTTTGTATATTCAATCTAAAATTTAATTTTTTCTTATGTGAATAGGAGAGATTAAGCCTAACTTATTATTATGTTACTTGTTAAAAAAAAAAAAAACTTCTCAATTCAAAATAATACAAATATAATTTTATAATTAGTGTATGACAATAATATTATTGTTTTTTATTAATTTATTTTCAAAAATGATTTTCAAACAAGTTAGTTGAATTTTTAAACTAAAATTCTTCTTGTTTTCATTTGCAAGCAGTTTTATGAAATACTGCAATTGACTATCCAACGTAAATTATTTCTTTTCTAAAAAAAAATGTAAATTATTGCTTTATTATAAATTATAAAACGTTTTCAATACAATTTTTAAAAAAGTTTATTTGGGTAAATTTGTGTATGTGCGTAGGAGGTAGCAGCATCTTGGTAACTCTCAAGTGTGAACGGTCAACCTTTCACCGACCTTCGTTTCATTTTACAAATATAAAAATTGTAAAACCGGCTATGGCTTTCATCTCTGTCACAAGATCCTTATTTGTTCATCCAGGTATGTTCTTTTTAACTTGCAAATTTTAATAAGCCTTTCAGTTTTTTTAATTTTTGGTTTAGTTTTCTATTTTGCATTGGAATTGAAAGGGTTAAATTTAAAACATGAAGGATGTATAATCATCAAGTTGTTTGGCTTTAGTCTATGAGAATCCTTCAACTGATATGTGCTGTAGAAAGATAGGCGATTGATGAAGATTCTTGTAAGATTAATTAATCACATGTTTCTGTTCAATTTTTATGAATTAGTTTTTCAGTTATTCATGAATGGTGTAAAATCACTCTACAATTTTCTATTTTTGTGTTGTTTGGTGACTAAGAATTTTTTGGGTATTGATACTTTGGGGATATATAATTTGGGGAAAACGATTTTATATCGTTTGATTTTGTGCTTGATGTTACTGCTGACATTTTAGAAAGGTAACAGATACATAAGAATCATGGCTCAGTCGGTTAGTAGCAGTGCTGGGAAGAAGCTTGTTCAAATTGATGTCAGTTCAGATACTGTATGCCCATGGTGTTTCGTGGGAAAAAGGAATTTGGACAGAGCTATAGCTTCTTCTAAGGATCAATATGATTTTGAGGTTCATTTCACTCTCTCGCTCACATGGACACCCCCACATCCTCTATTCAGTGTTTGTGGTCTGATTTATTCTGGGGCGAATTTTGCAGATTAGATGGCATCCTTTTTTCCTGAATCCTTCTGCACCTAAGGAAGGGGTTAACAAGAAAGATTTTTATGAGAATAAGTTTGGATCTCAAAATCAAGTGATCATAGCTCGAATGACTGAGGTTTTCATAATCACTCTTGGAATCATTTCCAGTAGCGATGTATATCATTTGATTTGGATGGTTTATTTATTATATTTCTCTCTGAAATTTGCAGGTTTTTAGGGGTCTTGGGTTGGATTATAACATGTCCGGACTGACGTAAGTTTGAAGTATTTGTCCTATTATTCATATATAAACTGATTTATGGAACACTAGGAAGCTTTAGAAGAGCTATTCAATAGAGATGCCACTAACATTTTCTTTGATTTGCACAGAGGAAATACACTAGATAGCCACAGGCTATTGTATCTCGCTGGGCAGCAGGGTCTTGACAAGCAACACAATCTTGCGGAGGAATTGTTCCTTGGATACTTCACTCAGGGGAAATACATTGGTGACAGGTATGCTTACTTCTCATTTGACCTGTTTTTTTCTTTTTTGCGTCTCTAGTGAATATGAACCATGAACTCACTCACCTAAAATGAAAAACGCAACAACATTAGCTGATTTGTTTTGCCTGCTATAATTGCTATTTATGGTAGGACAGTTAGTTACAATAATTGTAAGCAATTGTAAATGTATATCACTCATATCAAACTTTAACCTAAGGACAAGAAGAACAAGATTGAAAACTGAAACAAGCTTGCTATCACTCTTTAATTGAGTGGGGACTCGTGACTGAACTGTGCTCTGGTAATAAAGTGCTGCATCATTACATTTCACAACAATAGCCAGTAACAGTCGTGATTGGATGCAGAGAATTTCTTGTTGATTGCGCTAGGAAGATTGGGGTGGAAGGGGCAGCAGAATTTCTTGACGACCCCAACAATGGATTGAATGAGGTAATTTTTCTTTTTCTTCTTTTCTGCTCCTTTCGTTTTAGCCCATCCTCTTTTTGTCCATCAGCAATTCTAGAGTACTAGAAGTCATCTGATGCTACTAAATTGAACTCAACCTGCTAATTATGCTTCAATGTAGGTTCATGAGGAGCTGAAGAAGCACTCGGCAAACATTTCAGGAGTTCCTCATTTTGTGGTAAGTGAAAGATTAAACATATCAACTAAGTTTTGGTTGAATTACACAGTTCCATTCTCTGAGAAAATATTCTTTTGGCAGCTTAATGGAAAGCATGAGTTGAGTGGTGGTCAACCCCCGGAGGTTTTCCTGAGAGCTTTTCAAGCTGCGGCTAACTGAAATTACTTGCAGCATGAAGCTTCTATGTTCAGTCTTCAATAAGGATGCTTGTGCTTTTGTGGATTGTCGGCTTAATACCTTGAAACTAGTTTGTAAATTATATAACAAATGTTCAGATGAAATAAAAGTTAAGGCTTGTTGATTGGGGGGTCTAATAATTTGTGATATGGTATGCATTGCTAATCTGCTAGACTACTCGGCTTCATAAAACATTATTTTTACCTTTTTCCATGAGATCTGAGTCATGTAAGACACATAAAAATGACACAGGAAAGACAAATATACCACAACTAAAATCATGTTTCTCTTCATTCCACTCACACTTCAATGTAAAATGCTATTTTTCTGGAGGCTAAAGCCAGATTTTCAGTAACACAAGGGGAAAATCATCAATCTTTTGAATGACACTTTTTGTATTTACTGTAGCCAACACAAATGACTTGCATATTCACAAATGGATTTACAGGTCTCTTTTGATTTAAATATTCTTCAGTTGTTGCTGGTTCCATCCACGAACAAAACCTTTGAAAGATCAAGTCGTTTCATCAAAAACCATCACCTAGGAGGAGGTCAATGAGATGAAATTTTAGTAAAAATAATCAGAGAAAAAGCTACAGGATAATATGGTTCATTCTAATAAAGAAAGCTTAAGAAGTAAACCTTGCCACTTCTGCTTAACTAAATGCAATGTTGTCACAATTAGATACTAAAAAATAATAAAATGGCAGGGCCAGAAACCTTAATCCCATGTTTTAGTACACAGAATGAATAGTACATTCATGACTAGCCAAACAATACAAGAAGAAACTTTGACAATATTGACTTTCTTGCATTCCCCAGTTACAAAGCAAATGATGGAAGTTTAAAGAGCAAACTCTAGCAAGCTTACCATTTTAAGAAACTGACACAAACTTGAGTTCATAACAACTGAATGCAAGGTCACTTAAAAAATCCTTAGAACTATTTTAACGTCTTTTTTGTGCCCTAGACAATACCTTTAGATAACAAATCATTTTATGCCACTAAGAAATATTAATATCATTTGAATGTTTCAACACATTTTCTCTTAATATTCTTCATCTCCAGCTATAATACCGAACAGAATGCAGTGAGATTGGAGACAGAATAAGATACTGAAGTCAAAACCCGGTAGGAACTGAAAAATTGATAGTAAATACTTCTGGTTTTCCAATAACATCAGTTAAAATATTTAGCAATAGACTGCAATGCCAAACGCCAAAGAATTCAACGAAGCTAAAAAAAATGAAGAAATTAATCTCCAGATTTTGAATCTTAAAGATTAGAAAATAAAATCACATAAACCAAAAGGCTACACTTTTGTGAGTGCTGTTGAAAAGATAAAAAAGGACAAAGGGAGGGGAACATGGAAAGAAGGGCAATTGGCTTGTGTAAACAACATAGATCAAATATCTCCATTATTCACCAAAACAGGGTAAAAAGGACAGACAGTTTCTATATAGCTACACCTCAATTCAAACAAAATGAAACTGAAAAATATGATGTTCCTCGCCAATTCAAAATATTAACACATCAGTTGACACTAAACCATGCTAAAAAGCTAAACAAACAACAATAACCTGAATTGGGATGCTTTTGAATTAACAAAGGAAGAAAAATATTGTTCGAATGAAGTTTAGAGCTTTATGCAGTGCATAGATACCAATCTCATAATAAGAAACCTAAATAAATTATTATCATGAACAATACGAACAGCCTCAAGGATTCAGAAACAAAGCACAAGGGATTGATTACCTTGCCACAGACAGGGCAGTTTTCACTTCTCTCCATCCATTCATAAATACAACCAAGGTGGAAATGGTGAGAACATTTTGTCACTATTTTGGGGTTCTCTGGTGTATATTCTGCATATAAAAAGGTACAATTAAGTTACTCAAATTAACTGAAACCAGTACGCTATATGGACTCATTTTACAATAGCTTGTCAATCATTAAAATTAACTTTTTGCATAATTTAGAGTCATTTGCACTCAGACAAGAAGTCACCAAAATAGTCTGGCAGCATGTCAAGGTCCAGACTACCAGTGAACCTGAGAAAATCTAGTTTTATACATGCTATAAAAAGTTACCTTTGCGATAAAAAAAGCATAAAACTGCACTCAAAATGTACCTTCAAGACATGTTGGACAGACATCTTCATCTTCTGATGGAGAATAAATATACGCAAATCCAGCTGTTGATTTTGCCGATGAAAGCCTAACTGAGGATTTAGAACGTTGTTCTTTCGATCCATCTTCACAGGATGAATCATTCCACTTGTCTCCTGCACTAAAAGATTCCGATTCCACATCATTATCACTTCTTAGAGGTTCTGACTCCTCATGGAATTGGCTTGAACCCTTCTCACGCCTTGAAACCAATCCTTCATGTTGCAAGCGGAAATATCTAGGATCAGCATCATAAGGCAAGGGTCTCGGAGGAGATCGGTACATATCAGAGAGAGAATTGTCAAGGGAAGCAGTAGAAGTCATTGACGCTGCCCCCTGTATGGATGAAGGGACAGAATGCACATCCCCCCTTCGGAATAACGAGGTATACTACAGACAATTAAAAAAGAAATAAGAGAAGTGAAATTTAGGAACATCATCCAGGGGAATCATGGATATTAAACTTTCATGAATAATCTTTACAATACATAATTCAAATTTTCACAAACTAATTTGCTTATTCTCTATTTGTGTGTGTCATCCTTGCTGACAAAATACAAGCACCTTGACGAAAATAATCATACTGATCTAGAAAGTTTTGCAATGAAATCCAACAGACACTTGCACTAAATGTGCCTGAATTGAGTAATCAGAACTGAATTATAAACAGGTCTTCAGTCACTCCAAAAACATAGTCATACGTCCTCACAAACATTGATAGAGAAAGATCTTCAGAGAACAGTTGCATGGAACCAAATTACAGAAAAAAGTATTAACCACTAGTAGTCTAGTTCGCACATATTCACACATGGGAAAGAACTCTTGACAGTTTCAACAATAGGCCCATTATGGCAACATGAGTTTGTAACAAAACTGTTAAACTGACATTGAAGAAAGTGAATCTTAAACGAAAACAAGACTAAGTAAACGATGCATGAGACATACCACATTTAAAACATGCTGAATAAAGCAGCTGAGACACATGCAATTCCTATATACAGAACTGTTTGGATTCATATAATCCTCAAGATCCTCCACATGAAAACAGCAGCAAACAGAACCCATTGTTGTAAACTTTAATATCTTCCTTTCTACCCGCAAAGGTGATAGTCCAGTCTCATTGGCAAGATCAAGCCCCACTGAGCATATGCATCAAGAAATAATTCTTGAAGCAATTAGTATATAACAATATATACAACGAGAGAGGACGCTAAGCTCGCAGAAGTCTCACTGGCTCCGCGAACTAGAACCCTCCCTCCCTTGTTAACAAATGCTGAACTAGCTTCGTAACTGCACTAATAATTTTGAGGTATATTCACCTGGAATATACAAGAAAATCACATTAAACAACCATGTTGAATAAGAGAAAGGAAAAGCATGCGACAAACTATTCTCAAAAGAAATTCATAAACTTAAATAACAAATGCCCATGCAGCTAAAAGTGCAAACTAATGAAATCTAAACTTACATTTCTTCATTAATCAGCGTTCAAAGGTTAACTTTTGAGAAGAAAAAAAAAATCTCATACTAGTCAAACGATGTCTCCATACGTTACATCCTAAATTAATGCAAAAAGAATGAAAGATTCCTTGTGGCAATAACAAATTTTTATCCAAGAAAAAGAAATCATTTGTCCAAAATTTACAATTTTTGGCATGAAAGTGACAATTTTTCTTCCTTTCAATACCTATCTTCAAGAGTAGAAAAAATTTTCTTTCCTATTGTGATCAGGAGCTAAAATTCAACACTGACAAAGTATCCATCGCAGACGGATTACCCTTACAAATTCACAATCGCCCTAAACGAACAACCCATCAAAAGAAAAAAAAAAATTGTACAAAAGGGAAAAAAATCGCACATCAATCATCAAAAGTTCGAAGTGAAAATAAATAAATAAATAACCCAGTAAATAAGATTATCCAAACAAAAAAAAGGATATCCATTTGAGATAGTCCCATAATCTATCAAACAAAATAAAAACTACCCATCTAAGATCAACAAATTCTAAGACAAATAAAATTTAAAGAGAGCGAGAGAGAGAGCAAAGAAATACCTTGACAGAGAAAAATAAAAAGCTTTTTATTTATTTATTTATTTATTTTGGTTTGTGGGCACAGAGACGGAAACGGAGAACCTAACACTAAAGAGCAAGCTGTGCAGGCAGGCAGCTGGGTCTCAAGAGGGATGATCAAAAATCTGAAGTTTATGTTGGATTGTTCGGCGAGAAAAGCTAAGAATCATCTCAATTCAATGCTTCATAAATTGAAGTGACGCTACCCCCTTTCCCTGTAGCCCCCCCTTTGAATTTCGCTTTGGTTTAGTGATGGAATCAATCCAACTTTATTATTTTTTATTGTATTTATTAATCTAATAAATTTTATTTATACAACAGGATTACTTCTTCTTCTTCTTTTTTTTTTTTTTTAATGTAATACACCATGTTTCAAAGCCTGTTCCTCATTTATAAAGCAAATTTTTTAATCGAGTTTAAATGAAATTTCCAAAATATGCCTAACAGATTTTTAATTAGGTTTACATGAATAATATAAAAAGATATCTCGATAAATTAATAATTATAATATCAATATAAATATTAATCTTTTTACGAGATGTATTTTTATTTTATTTTTTCATGTTATCGTGATATTATAAACGTTGCGTTAAATTTGTGTTGTATAGTACTAATTATGTGTTTTTTTTGTTATTGATAACTTTTTTTTTTTTACTCTTTTTAAATATTATGTAAAGGTAAAAATTTATGACCGATGGAATAAACACAAGATAGGAGACAAGATGACGGTGGCCTTTATCATAATAAGTTTAGTAATCTCATTATTATATTATGCTTTGTATGTCTGTGTATAGAAAATGAAATTTTGGCTTTGTGCATTGACTTGATTTGATCAATGTGAACAAGTTTATACTTTCCATGACAGATGTGTTGACATTTGTAATAAAATTACATTGGGATGTTGTTTGTTTATATACGGAGTTTTGAGGCACTTAATTTTGGACTGGGTAAGAATTTTTTTCTTTCATAAGATAGATGGGTTTGGTCAAGTCAAATTAAACTTCTAGAAACTAAGGTAATGCTTACATTTTATATTGATGTGGGAATTTTGTGTGGAAATTTTGAGATTGAGAGTGTGGAGTGAAAGTAGAGTAAATTGTCTATTTACACTGAAATGAAAGCATAAAATCATAATAAGAATTTATTTTATATGTTTACTTTATCTTAAACTACGAGTAAATAGTTTCAAATTATAGTTTTATCTTTATTTAAAGAATTACAATTTTAATTACAAAATCAATAAAAAAATATATTTGAAAAATAAAATATATAGTTTGGTATATTTGAAAATTAATAATATTCTTAATTATGCAGATTAAAAATTATTGCTAAGAGCAACACAAATAAAATATTATTATTATTAATAATATAGTACAAAATTAATATTTTTTTAGAATAAATTATTTGTTATTATTGATTATTAATATTAAATAAATATACTGCCATTATTTTTAAATAAACATATTATTATTATATTTTCAAATAAAGACAATATATAGTGATATTATTAATTGTCTATGAATATAATAATATTTTTTAACTAATTTTAACTTAGAATTAGTGTAAATTATTATTTTTAAATAAATATAATAATATTATATTTAAATAAATTTACTATTATTTTTAATAAATGTAATTTTAAAATAATATAATAATATTATTAAAATAAATTTGATATTTTTTATTTTATTAAATTAAATTTTAAAAAAACAAGATTCCCACTCCTACATTCCTCATGGAAGTAAGAATCTCACTTCCTACTATAAAAATAAATAGAATTCATAAAGTAGAATTTTTACTTCTCACTTAAAATATATAAGTAAACATTGAAATAAAAAGAATGCATACTGTTCACTTCCACTCTAATAAATAAATATAGAATAAAAGTAATTCGACGCACACGAATAGGTGAAAATTAAAAAAGTTAGAGAATCCAAATTTTCTAGCCTACATCTGTTTTTTTTTTTTTTTAATAATGAATTTTGTTTAATTCATATTTTTCAGATTCTAAGTGGTTGGTGAGTGGTGACCATTATGTATTGTGATTTGTGTTTATGGATGATCATGCGGTTGGCTTTTTCCATCAAAGTCTTCGTCGTCAAAGTTGGTCTATTTAATTCATAGACAAAGTGGATCCTTTGGTCGGCCAAATTGCGCCATTTACTCATTATGTTTACTGGGGTTAAATTCTAATGGCATTTGGACTTTAACCGTGCCCTCAAACGTAAATTCCAACAATTTTGTTTTTAAACCGAGTTTTTTTGTTCTTCTTTCTTTTTCTTTCTTTTTTTTTTTTTTTTCCAGTAACGCGTATCTCTTGTCTCATTGTTCCGCTACAGATGGACGATAGAGATCAGGTCGAGCTTCAATTTTCAACCAGAGTTACTGTGTATTTATTATGAAACTTATAATCCAATGTGTGATGTTAAAGAATATTAACGCTCGCAAAAATTTAATTTGAGAAAAGCGATTATAAAATTAAAATAAGTCGCCATTAATTCAATAGGAAAGCACCCACACCACAAGACCTAAATAGGAGGGGGGAAAAAATGATTAATCTTAATATAAAATATTAATCGATGGCGTCGGTGATAAGCTAGCATGTGGTGTGGGCTTACACCTCTCAGTAAAGTGATTGGTGGTAATCTTCGTCAGACATCGTTTGGTGGAATGGTTGTGGCTTCCGGCCCCATCAAGATCAATTAGTATGTTTGCTTAAAGGCTATTTAGTTACTAACTCATATTATGATTTTATAAATTACATTCCGCATTTTTCATTAATTGAATTCGATTGTTTGTCTTATAGAGAAATGCTAGCAAAATTGAATTATATCAAAATAAACCAACCATTCAAGCCAAAAATTAAATGATTATCTATTCATCTGCAAAGGATTAGTCAGACGATTTACGAGTTGTTTTCTTTAATTAAACATTCGAGTCTAAATTTTAAGTTAGATAGGTGGTGGTGGAGCCATTAACAGATAAGGAAAGGGGCCTAAAAAATCAAAGATATTCTCCATCTAAATACCCAAAATCACAAATTTATCCCCTTGAATTGATTAAATACAACAAATTTAAATACAAATTTATTTTAAAATTACACAAATCTCATCTATCTATAACTTATTAGTCCAACCACAGAATTAAAATATCAAACCCCATCTGTATGCATTAAATATAAGGCCTTAGATCTAATTCGATATTTGATCTGATTTAATCAAAAAAATAAAAAACATAATTTAATACTAAGAGCAATGTTAAAGATCTTAACAATCGATATATGTCATTCATCTATCGTAACAATAGACACTCGTGAGATTCTTAAATTATTATAATATAAAAATTTCATCAAACTTAAATCTGTTATCTAAAAAGGAAAAAAAAAACATAATAGACTATCTAAAACTATACGTTTACTCTTCCATCTTCGTGATATTACTGTCTTCGTAGAGTTTTAATTTCTTAAGACATATAAGAAAAAATACTAGTAATATTCGAAAAAAACAATAAATTGAAATTATAACAATTTTCTTTTTTTTATATATTATGTCAGATCATTTTATTCTTAGTTATTTGATCTTATGGATACGCCAGTGGGGACGAAGCGCCTAAAAAACTGATTAGGCCTCAAGTTTACTAAATTACATAAGATCGCTTCAATTCTATCGATATGCAATCTGCTGAGCGTATGGTTGATTAAATAAACAGTATGTACTGAGACATAATTTTGTTTTTATGTAGAGTGTAGTGTATATATGACGTAATATTATCATAAAATATTGCATGATATTTATCCAAAACTTAATCTATCAATGTTTCTGTGAGCGGGACCTCCATTTTTTTGAATTTGCTTTTTCTTTCTTTTATTTCTAACAAAATCATTACGTCGTCTTCTTGTTTTTCTTCGTTCGCCGGCCAAATCGTCAGATCTGCGACTGCTTCATCTCTCCCTCTCTCTCGCTAATTCTTGGGTTCAACATTTTCTCTCTTCAGATTTATGAATTAGGGATTCGCAATTGAAAGCCCAACCACCAGATTCCTCCACAATGCAATCTTCAGCTTCCAAATTCAGGGTTTTCGGAAGATAGAAGGGCGAAAAGATCGCGCATTTGGTCTGTTGGGGTTTTAACAGAATGCAGAGCTCGTCGAGCTCGTCGACAGTGCAACCAGAGGCCATACTACAGTGGCTTCAGAAGGAAATGGGGTACCGGCCACTGGGGTCCTACAGTTCGACGAGTATGAAAGCAAACGCGCCGAATGCGGATGCAATTCGGAAGATTTGTCGAGGAAATATGATACCCATTTGGGGGTTTTTGTTAAAGAGAGTGAAATCAGAGAAAACGGTGGAGAATATAAGGAAAAATATAATGGTACATGGTAGTAGTGGTAGTGGGGAGAGTGGCAATTTGGTGAATTTGGGGAAAGAGGAGAGTAAGAGTAGTAGGGGAGGGAGGAGGAAGGAGAAGGGTTTGGGCGAGAGCGCGAGTGGAAGTGAGAGTAGAGAGGCGGCATTGAATGAGAGAGAAACGGCAGCAAAAGAAGTTGAGAGGTTGAGGCACATTGTGAGGAGACAAAGGAAGGATTTGAGGGCTAGAATGTTGGAGATTTCAAGGGAGGAAGCTGAGAGGAAGAGAATGCTTGATGAGCGTGCAAATTATAGGTTTGTTGGACTTCAAGCATTCTACGCAAAAGTTGTTTGCTTATTGCTTTCATGGTTGATGTTATGTTTTCTGTTGTTTTCTCTCAAAATGGTTCTTCTAATTATGTATGGTTGAAAAGAAATGTGTTTTATTGTTATTTGTCTGTTAGTACCTGAGAGTTATTGAGGTTTTTGTAACTTGTTTTAGCTTTACTCCAACTTGGGGCATGCTGGGTGATTGAATCTTAGTATATTCTATCAGTTTCTCCTGGTTGGTTTTGCGAAAGAACGTTCACACGGTTGAGATGTGAATTCAGTTGCATTTTTTGGGTAAGTATGGCAGTTGTTGCTTGGATTTAGGTTTATGACTTGACACTGAATGCCAACTTGTGAAAACCAGACAAAAAGAGTTTGTAGGAACTAATTTTCATGAGCTATTAACCCCTTAGAAGAGGAAAACTAGTTTGGCCTTTGGATAGTCATACACATAATTTGATAAACCAAAAATCCCTTCATTTCCTGGTAGCTAAAAGTTATTTAGAGATCTAATTTCTGCAAGAATGCTATGTAGCCCAGTTTTTGTATTGTGAATTGTATTGATGTGTGCCTTCTTGTACTGCAGGCATAAACAGGTGGTGTTGGAAGCTTATGATGAACAGTCTGATGAAGCAGCAAAAATATTTGCTGAGTATCATAAACGTCTTCGCCAATACGTTAATCAAGCAAGGGACGCTCAAAGGACGAGTGTCGATTCTTCTGTTGAAGTGGCAAGCAGCTTCACTGCAAATAGTGAGAAGGAAGCTGTTTATTCAACTGTTAAAGGCACTAAATCTGCTGATGATGTCATTCTTATTGAAACAACTCGGGAAAGAAATATTCGCAAGGCGTGCGAATCTCTTGCAGCGCATATCATTGATAAAGTACGCTTTTCATTTCCAGCTTATGAAGGAAATGGTATTCATTCGAATCCTCAATTAGAAGCAATGAAGCTGGGTTTTGATTTTGAGGGTGAAATACCTGACGAGGTTAGAACTGTTATTGTCAATTGCCTGAAGAACCCTCCCCAGTTGCTCCAGGCAATCACTGCATACACTTTACGGGTGAAATCTCTGATTTCCAGAGAAATTGAGAAAATTGATGTTAGGGCAGATGCAGAAACCTTAAGGTATGATTCCACTCATCTCTTGTCATACTTACTTCTGCTACTCTCAGCGCCACCTTCTGAAAATTAGGCTTCATCTCATTCGTTCTATCAAAGCTTGCAGTAGCTTGCACAAAAAATAGAACTTCCATTGGTTTCTGTTTTTGTTTGATCATATCCTGCATTTATTTAGTAGTTATTTATTTTATTTTGATGGACTGTGATGTAATCATGCCCTAACTTAAGTCATGGGAATTAACCAACCTGAAGACATATATCATTACTGTGCAGTTAATAGGAAATCTTGTGTGAGAATTTGTTTATGTAACTGTTTTTTCCTTCCTAGATGCTTAACTTGTTTCGTTAATTTATTTGCAATTTTACTTGTCAAAAGTACTCTTTTTTTGGGGGGGTGAAATTGACTATTCTTAATTTCTTTGTTAGGTACAAGTATGAGAACAACACAGTAATGGATGTTTCTTCTTCTGATGCAACCTCTCCATTGAACTATCAACTCTATGGTAATGGGAAGATAGGAGTGGATGCACCTTCTAGAGGAACTCAGAATCAGCTTCTTGAAAGACAGGTATTATTATTTTTCAAAAGTAGCAATTGAATAGCCAATATATCTGGTAAAGTCACATTGACCATCATGCCATTGATCTCTTCTGTTTGATACTTGTAGTTGAATACTCTAGTTGTCATGTTTCTACGTTGTGAAGTTCATATTTTCTTTTACCCCTTTAAGGCCATTACAGTTGCTAATGTCAATGTGGTTAAGGAGTAATTGGAGCCAAACTGTTGTATGTTAACCTGAATTCCTGAATGGATACTAGTTGGGTGGTCTTCTTGGGTTTAGCTTTTTCAGCATGTCTTTCACTCCTTGTGCTTTTATCATTGCTTGGCTTTTATCTTTGTGGGGTTGTTAAATTGATCTAGTATATATTGTCTTTAGAAAGCACATGTTCAGCAATTTTTGGCTACTGAAGATGCACTCAATAAAGCTGCAGAGGCTAAGAACTTGTGTCAGAAGCTTATAAAACGTTTACATGGAAATGGGGATGCGATTTCATCACATTCGCTTGTTGGAGCCACATCGCAGAATGTTGGCAATCTTAGGCAGTTCCAGGTAAATTTTTTATGCATTGAATTGCACTATAGATTAAATTTTGTGCAATCAATGCTATCTATTCATCTGAAGATCGTTAATCTTCTTCATTCGTAAAGTTTTGTTGTTAATGATTTATGACAGCTTTCCAATCAGCTGATCTAAGGAGCTCATACATATAATTTCCGTCTCATCCATCTCATGCTTAAAACTTCAAGCCTTTGAAAGTCCATCTGATGGTTGCTGGCTGTTGTGTACATGTTGATTCTGTGACTTGACTATTTTCTTCTCCTTTTCTTTGTGTAGTTGGATGTTTGGTCCAAGGAGCGAGAAGCTTCTGGATTGAGGGCTAGCCTGAATACTTTGATGTCTGAAATACAACGCTTGAATAAATTGAGTGCTGAGAGGAAAGAAGCTGAGGATTCGCTGAAAAAAAAGTGGAAGAAGATTGAAGAGTTTGATTCCCGCAGATCTGAACTTGAGACCATATATACTGCCTTACTTAAGGCTAATATGGTCAGCACATATTTTTAATATATCCAGTGATGTGATAGATATCATTTTAATCTTCTTGTTATTGGTGCTCGTCTGTCATTTCTTTTTGTTCCCCTTGTTTTCTTAATTTGTATGTAAGCGACACTTATTTTGTGGTATCAATGTCCTTCTAGGATGCTGCTGCATTTTGGAGTCAGCAGCCTTTAGCTGCAAGGGAGTATGCATCAAGCACCATCATCCCAGCATGCACTGTTGTTGTGGACATTTCAAATAGTGCAAAAGATTTAATTGATAATGAAGTTTCTGCCTTTTACAGAAGTCCTGACAATAGCCTCTTCATGCTGCCATCAACCCCACAGGTTTGTAAGATGACAACTGTATAACCTATTGGCTTGATCTTGATTGATTGCTGACTGTAGTAAGTGGCTACAGCTTCCTCTTTCCTTTGAATTTTACTGGATAAAAGGTTTTGATTGTTTCATTGATTAAGCGATCTAAATATTTCCTGAATAATTGTTCTCTCTAGGGACATTTTACTTGTATTGACAATCAGACTTCACTAGAAGGCTGCAAATTCTGTCCTTTTCTTGTTCATTTCATTAATATCTTTGCTGTATCGGCATTTCATTTTGTTGATAATGTCGAAACTGCAAAGACCTCATTGAGCACTCATTTGCATACCCTGATTCAAGTATTAAATTTCTGCATATCAAGTCTGCTTCCCTATATTGACCTCATGTTTCCTTTAATTTCCTATCAGGCACTTTTGGAGGCCATGGGTGCTACTGGATCTACAGGACCTGAAGCTATTGCTGCAGCAGAAAAGAATGCCTCTATATTGACTGCAAGAGCTGGTGCTCGAGATCCATCAGCAATTCCATCTATCTGTCGTATTTCAGCTGCTCTTCAGTATCCAGCTGGTCAGTTTTAGTTCACTAAGCTAAGCACTCTTCTTGCATTAGATTGCTTAGATTGTTCGTTTAAGGTCAATCTATTCACCCGTCTAGATAATATTTTTCCTTGTTCACTAAGAAATCGACTAATTAAAGTCATGTTTCTATAATCAATTCGATCCCCCGATTGGAGTGTTTTTATCTAATATTTTTGCTTCCTAAGATTTTAAGTGGATTTCTTCTTCTTATCATTATTATTTTTTTCAATGTCCACTAAATGACTTGGAATTTATAATGACAGGATTGGAGGGTTCAGATGCTGGCTTAGCATCTGTGTTAGAGTCCTTGGAATTTTGCTTAAAACTTCGTGGTTCTGAGGCTAGTGTGTTGGAGGACTTGGCTAAGGCTATCAACTTGGTCCATATACGACAGGATCTCGTTGAAAGTGGTCATACTTTGTTAAATCATGCATACCGTGCTCAACAAGAGTATGAAAGGTAATTTTGATGATAAACCATCTTGATTTATCCTGGAGATGATTTCACTTAATTATTTAAAGACCATGAAGATTGATTGATTGATTAAATTTTATCGAGTTGTTTGTTTGCCTTCATTAAAGTCAATATGATTGAAAAAAAAAGGTGTCAATAAGCAATTTTGGCCATAAAACCTTGTCCAATCTACTTTTCTTTTAGGGAAAGGTTGGCAATAGGTTTGTGTTCTATGTTGATCTGTGTTCTTTAATTTGGTTTCTGCCTTTCATGTTAAGACGTGTATTCGTTTCTTGTTTTTTCCTGCACATGATTGTACATCCAAGTCTGAAATTTTCATAGACAGAAACCTAAACCACAAACAGATTTGAATGTCATTTAAAAGAATTTGATAAGATTATTATACATGTTTATTTCACCTTGCAGGACAACTAATTACTGTTTGAATTTGGCTGATGAGCAAGAAAAAGTTGTCATGGAGAAATGGTTGCCTGAACTAAAGACTGCTGTTTTGAATGCTCAGAAAAGCTTGGAAGATTGCAAATATGTTAGGGGTTTGGTGAGTGTCAGCTAGATCTAAAATGTAGAATCAGTTATCACTATAATATTGGACATGTTAATATGAGCAATGTTAGAATTTCTTTTTTTTTTGTACTGATGATGTTCAACCTTGATCTTTTCCTTTTTATCTAATTTTCAGCTTGATGAGTGGTGGGAGCAACCAGCATCTACTGTTGTTGACTGGGTTACAGTTGATGGGCAAAATGTTGCTGCTTGGCATAATCATGTGAAGCAACTTCTTGCATTTTACGATAAGGAGCTCCTCTGACAGGTGTCCTCATTTCATTAAGCATGACAGAATGTTTCTCAAGTACTGTCTTTGCCTAGAAAATCCATACCACTTTCTTGTGCATACAAAAAGAAAAAATAAAATATAAAGAAAACAACAAATACGGACTAAATGCCTCGAAGCAGTGTAGAGCAGCTGCTGAGGATGTCTTCAATTCAGTTTGCAGGTTTGGGAAGTGGGATACTATCGAGTGCAACCAGACCCATCCATCTTTGCCAGACTAATTTTGTTGTATAGAATGGTTATTGCTTCCCAATGATCTTGTATCATAAGTCAGTTATAGTCCTTGGGCCCATGAGTTCGATTCTTCTACACTGTTTCTGTGTTGAAGCTTTGATTTTACCCGCTGAAAAGGTCTTGTGAAATGACTACATATAGGCTTTCTGTTTGTAGTATGATTCTATTTTGTTTGACAAAACTAAAAGGCAGATTGATGTTCTGCTTCAGCTACAGTAACAGTAACACTGTCTGTGTCTTCTGAATATTATTTATTTAATATATTTGTTGAGCTCTCTCTAATCCAACCTGCTAAGCTCTCTGCTCGGGATGTTAAAGGTTCTCTTGGCGTTCGAACTAGATAATCTCCCTCCCTTTAAAAAGGCAAAGTGTTCATTATCAAAATGAGGTTGATGAATTTAACGCAAGGTTGTTTGATCAATTTATTTCTACCGCTCAACCATGCGCTGCACTTGGATTAATTTTAACGTTTCTCGCTTTACCCCACCCAAGTGTCAATTCATTACGCATAAAAAAAAAACAAAGTGTCAATTCATTATGCGTCGGACAAGGATGATTTTTTAATCATTATTATTACAAGCCAGCAACAATTGAATCACATACAGCCAACAGGTTGAGTTGAGTTAACATGTACCAAAAACAAAGGCCATTCTTTTTTGCTTTTACCTCATTGTGTACATTGTTTGTTTGGATGTAAAGAATTGATTCTCCTCTTTGCATATTGGCTGGTCAAGTACTGTGTGATAGTTAGTGATGAATAAAGTTCCTCAAATTTTCCTGCAAATTGTCTAGCTTGTGTTTGTTATTCAATTCTTGTGTAGATTGTATCAGTGTTTGATCTTGAAAGATCAGTTCAAGATTCCAAGTTCTTTATTGATCTTGAATGGATCAAAACCTCGACAAGTTTAATAATTCATAAGCATCTCTACAAATGTCTCTCTTGCGTCTCTTGGAATGGCATGTGATTCTACTCATTCATTCCCACTTAACCCGCCAGCATTTGAAAATGACACAAAAGCTTTACAATTCATCGAGGAAATGACAAGAAATGCTGCGGCAGTTCAAGAGAAGGTTTTGGCCAACTTAACCCACCAGCATTTGAAAATGACACAAAAGCTTTACAATTCATCGAGGAAATGACAAGAAATGCTGCGGCAGTTCAAGAGAAGGTTTTGGCCAAAATCTTGACCAAAAACGCCGAGGTTGAGGCTCAACCTCAAACGGTACAAACTCGATGGAGCTACTGATAGAGAGACGTTAAAATTGAAACTTCCCAGTGATTACTTATGAGGATCTTAAGCCTGAAATTCATTGCATAGATAATGGGGATTGTTCTCCAATCTTGTGTGCTCATCCTATTTCTGAATTCTTTATAAGGTGTGTAGTGTGTGTGTGTATTCAACTTGATTAATTTGTTGCCATACTGAAATAAAAAAGCTTAAAAACGATAAGTAGAAAAATGGACAATCTCGGAAAAAGTTTTATAATTCCTGTAAAAATTTGCGGTTCATGGACTTCTGCTTTGGAACCAAAACTCGTACCTACAACTGAAGAAAGTCGGGATGGTGTCCGATTCCTGTTAAAACTTCTCAAGCCGGTAACGAATCTGTCGGTAATATTTGATGTGCTCTATGTACGTGCATGTTGATATCTATGAGCATGCAAATGCATATGTTTGTTTCTTATTTAAAGAAAGGGTGCGTTTTTATTTTGTTTGATAGAACAGTCGTGTACCTGCTTTAATGTCATGTTAGGGCCAACAGAGTGCGAATTTGGCGCTTAAGGCCGCACGGCATAGCGTGGGATAAAACCGGGCCGTGACATTGGGCAAGCGCCAAGGCCTATACTTGTTCGCGAGACACGAAACAAGAACCCCAGGTGGCGTCTTGGCGCAACCTGTCCTCACCGGATACTACACAAGTAACCACTTAAAGTCTCCGGCCAGTAACCCTTTCATGGAATACTCAAGCCCAAATGAAGCCTTTCTTTGCATTGACTCGTTTCAAAGCATGTATACACAAATGCTTTGCGGCCTGTTGGAATGCCAGTAGGTTCTCGCTCTTGGAGCTATCTTCACTTCTGGTTTAATGTTAGAGCTAATCAGATTTCTCCAGCATCACTGGCAAGTTCTAGTTAATAATATTGAAACCGACACACTGAATCAGAAAATCACAGAGCGTTCAATCAGGGACTGCATGGCCAAGATTCTGAAGCCTGGACCAGAACTTGCCGAATTTATAAAAACGGAATGTTCAACGGAAAATTGGGGAGGAACCATTACAAGAATTTGACCAAACACCAACTATCTTGACGTTATTGTCACCGGAAGTATGGCACAGTATACTCCTCCGCTTGATTATTATAGCGGCGGGTTACCATTTGCGTATGCCATGTACGGGTCGCCAGAATCTCGGGTTGGCCTAAATCTTAATCCAATGTGCAAGCCATTGAAAGGTTTCCTATTTCGGGGTTCTTCCTCAAGAGCCTGACTGTGACTCCCAGCCGCCAAAGCTGGTTGACCTTGATGATGTCAAACTAGCCAGGCAATCGATGACACCACTTATGCTGGCTTGTATATAGATACAGAGTTGGTGACATTCTCCGGGTTCTACAACTCAAATCCGCAGTTCCATTTTGTCGGAAGAAAGAACGTGTTACTTAGCATTCAATTTGACATAACGGACGAAGCTGAATTACAAAGCGCAGTCCAGGATACATCACAACAGCTACTTGAATTCAACACCACTTCGTGGAAGACACAAGCTGTATGCGGATACAAAGACAACTCCAGGTCACCTCGTTATATTCTGGGAACTTCTTGTTAAAAAGACTGCCATTTCTCCCAATAACGAAGTTCTGAACCAGTGCTGTTTAGCCTTTGAAGAATCTCTCGGCTCAGTGTACCGCCGAGCCCGTGCTGTGGACAAATCAATTGGGCCACAAGAAAATGGAACGTTTCAGGAGCTGATGGACTACGCATTATCAAAATAGGCTTCCATCAATCTGTACAATGTTCCAAGAAGTGTTCACTTTGGTCCGATTCTGCAATTACTTGATTCCAGGATGATCTTAGCGCAGTTTAGCCCTGCTTTGCAGCATTGGTCCTCGGAAAGAAGATGGTCATTTCTTTACGTACCCATTGCATAAATTCGATCGTATAATCGTGGGACTAGATATTTCTACATCTATGAGTTTTGCCAAAACTCATAAATGAGAGAAACTTATGTGGGGCACGAGGTGGTGCATCCGCCTATTAAGAACTTTTATGTGGTTAGTTCAATAGGTCTCATAATAGAATCCATAAATTTTTAATTTAAAAAATATATTATATTATATTATTTAATCGTGAGTCTTATTGTGAGATCCATCACATCTGTCAAATGACAAGCTTTTAGTAAACGAACACACCACCTTTTCTTCATATAAAGAGAAAAACTTAAATTATTATACAGAATTGTAGTTAATGTTGCTTAATAAGCATGTGTGTTAACAGTTAACCTTAATAAGAATTTTATTTAAGGATTGTGCTACATACTTTTTTTTTTAAGCTTGCATATCCACATGGATAATCTATAACAATTTTTTTTTTCGCATTGTTAAAAGCCAGCGAAATTTTTTTGGCATGTTCTAAAACAGTATTTCGCATGGACAGTTTTCGATCATTTTGTTCACATTTTCAGTTAGAAGCCAGTCTTATTTCCTTCTTGCTCGCTTAATTTTGCAACCGCACCATTCCTCTTCTGTTATTCTTCGAAAGTTATGTTGTGTTGATGTTGATAGGATTAGACATTAACAATAAAAAACTCTCTTGTATTTTCTCTCTTGTGACTAATAAAATTATATTTGGCCATATTGTTCTCTTTTCTCTCTAGAATTTCCACAAAAATATTTTTGCTTGACTAGTTTGAGAAGATCGAAAGACTTAGCAACTTATGTGCTAGAGGCCATCTTAGTACCGCACGGGTGTTACTACGCATTACACTCATCCCGTGACAGCCTGGTCGCTACGTGATATACTGAGAGCTTCTTGTTAAAGACTCTGCCAATTCCCTCATTAGTAGCCAAGTCCTGAACCAATGCTCTTTAGCCATGGAAAAAGCTCTCAGTCTACGTACCTTACCGCGGAGGTCGTGCTGAGGACAACTCAATTGGGCCACTAGAGATCCTCATAGTTGAAAATGGAAACGTTTGAGTAGCTGATGGATTATGCATAATCCAGCGGAGTTTCGATCAATCAGTACAATGTTCCAAGATGTATTAACTCTGCTCCGATGCTGAAACTCCATTTTAACCCTGCTTTGCCGCAATGGTCCTTGGAAAGAAGACAATCGTTTCGTTATTCACCCATTCCAGGGCCATATCGCTGGCTTATTGTACGAAAATTACGGCAATGACTAATTCTAGCCACTAAATTAAAACGCCTCTGATAGAGGCTGCATACGAATATGTATATGGTTAGAGAGTGATTCTTTTGCCCTCCCCGAAGTTTACGAAATCTCAGGATTGAATGAAAGCGTATATAAAAATGGCTCTCATAAGTTTCTGTTTTACGGAGGCATGCATTCAGATAAATAAATTAATTAAAAAAATATATTGTAGCAGATTTATTGCGATGATTTCGCATGGTGACTGACCAGCTAGTTCTCTCCAAAATGAAACCACAAAGCGGTTTTTGTGAGATGATGCTTGGGATTTTTCGAGTTGCGGGTCCTCTTGGTTTGGTGCAGTGTTTCCTTTGTATTCTTTTGGTTGCATGCTTTTGTTTTTGTTTTCATAAATTGTCCTCTTTCTTACCCTTCGGCTTTAACCATTTTTTGAAGGATTACGCTCATTACCTTCCTTTCCACTAAATCTATCTCTATCTCTATCTCTATCGCTATCCCTTCACTAGAAAGAAATTTCTTCTTTTCAAAAAAAAAAAATTGAAAATTCTCTCACTTTTGCTGATATTGCATGAATTTGTACAGCTGTCAATAACTGCTAGGAAGATTTTCTTCCAATTATTTGAGTATCAGTACAAATTTTTATCACTAATGTCAACAGATTGTTAAGGCCAAAGTAAAAAAAGCTGTTGCAACAAATGGTTATCAATCTGAACTGCTTATGACCAGAATCACCATTGGATCCAATTATAATTATCACCATAACTTGGATTCAATGGTTAAAAGCATCGATTGATAATCAACTGTTTGCAAAGATAAATGACCGATTGTTAATGCATTATTTTTAAAAACAATCATAGGACCTCAATATCAAATGAGTCATTGACTTGGAGAATTTAACTGTGCCACTGCCCTCGTGAACTAAATTGTGATGCCCCATGAGTTGAAATTGTGGTTCCTTATATTGAATAAATTCATTATTAAATTATTTCATGTAAACTAAATTTCTGGGTCCAACTTGTTTTAATCTTAAATGAGATTTTTTTTTTCAATTATTAACGCACGCATGCACACTAGTGAGATTAAACTTGAAACCAAAATTTAAAAGAAAAAAAAAATCATTTCTTATCACTAGAACTAGACCTTGGCCACAACAGATGGTTGAGATTGCTGTGAGTAAAATTGTAATGAATAACGATGGCGCTGAGGTGAATCGTCTTTAAAATCTTTTCAACTACAGTGATCTTGGACCGGCTTAAGTGCTTCCCAAAACGTAAATGCCGTATAAGTCACTTTCTGTGTCGTATGAAGCCATAAAATCAACAATTGTTTTCTTCTTCTTTTTTTTTCCCCCTTATTTTGATAGTAACAATTGCAGTCGATTCAGCATAAGACCTGATATTGATAGACACGTGTAAAATCATCACGTGACATGTCTGTCTGCGTAGCACCCGTGAAGAAAAAGATGCGTTACATAAAAAGTAAGATTACAAAAAGGAAACATCAATTCTTTCGCCATCACGTACACCTCATTTTAATCAGAGGACCGAAAATTCAAGATTATCTTAGTTCATTTCGCCTAAAGAGATCACAAGATCTATGATTGAACACCTATATTGGATTGCCCATAAAGACTGCGAGTATTGATTAGTTTAATACCTTGATATAAGAGATACTCAGATACAGCTTTGAATTTTGTTCACGTTAAAATTAGAAAGTGTTTTTTAGCAGAAACAATAATTGAAGTGTATATATATATTCCTAAAAATAAAAAACAAATTACAACTTTTGAGAAATTGGATTTGTTGTAATAAAATAATCGATTAACTTTAACAGATTACGATTTTAATCGACCTAAGCAAACTTAATGTTGGAGCTGTCTTTTCTCCTTCGTCTTTTTTTCTAATATTTTCGAAATCAATCGGTGCATTAAAAGACAAGGTATCAATTCCTATGGGCAGGGACGTCTAAACAAACTGTGTCGGTCTTGATGGAGGAGATAGATGAATATGAACCAGAAATCAAATAATTTAATGAACATTTTTGTCACTAACAAGATAAGAGCATGATTGATGAGGCAAAAATTTATTCAAGGCAATTCCATTGTCTTGTTCCACGGTCTTTTCTGTTTCGACAAACAGAGAAAATGAACAGCATTTTCGGATATATTAATCAGCTGAAATATTCTCAACCTCTGCGAATCTCAACTAGATTGTGTTAAATTGAGTCGTATATACTTGAGAGCAATCAAGTTAACTTTTTGCCCTCCCCCATCGGTAAGGGGAAGGCTACGCTCTCAAATGGGGACAAAAGGGCAATGCCATTGTCTTAATGACCTAAACAGAAGGACTTGCTCTAGACCATATATATATATATACATACATATATAGATATATATATTATATCACATTCCAAGTTGTCGTGATGATATATGCATGGTGATCACATTGTGTGGTGAAAGTGATGATGAAATCTTGACTGAGTCAGACCAATAATTGTGTTTTAGGTAAGTTACGGGAATGAAGAGACTCAGCTAAATCATGTGAAAATGCTAATAAAGTCTTTCTAGCTGTATCGTCAAACAATAACTTTCCGGAAATCCGAATCCCATGACTCAGTTGCCAACTTAATTGGCAATAGGTCATCAAATGTGTACGCGGAAAAAGAAAAGAAAAAGAACAAGAAATATTAAATTACCTTCAAAATTCTGTTCCTCAGAAGTTAACTAGGGGGAAAAAAGAGTATGTCGAAGATTCTACTTGTTGCGTATTCTGGTACATCAATAAATTATGTGACTTTAACTATTTGTTATCAACACTTTATATAGATAATCCCCTTTATTAATTTCTATATTTAAGACATGAAAGTTCTTTAAAATCCCATTCGTTTTATCATATGTATATATATAAAATCATTCCCAGGTGCGGTCGTTCTCATATTATTTTAATGTGGACATGTGGTTAAGTCGTACGGCTTAATAGAGTTATTTTTTAATATGCTATAAAATTATACGGTTTAATAACATTAAAAATTAACTTTCTTAAATTACACAGTTTAAAAACGTGTTCGTATAAATAAATAATTTTTTTAAAAGAAAGGAGCCCACACTGGATAAGGAATATTTATATATATATGTTGAGGAGGATGCTATAGTTTTGAGAAATTATGTTAATAAATAGTTAATTTGCATAATGATAGAATGAAAATATGACAATAAATCAAGTTTTTTACAATGAGAAAAGCAACAAATCCTCAGGCCTAGGCAAGCAAACAAACACATTCTCAAATTTGGTTCTATCTTAGTCGTCATAGGCTCGTAGCCTCTTGGACACATGAAATGCGTGGCTACTCTAACTCTACACGTCTCGTGAACCAACAGGACCCAAAGATCCCCCACTGCTAATTAGACACCAAAAAAGGAACAAACTCAATAAATGTAAAACCAAAATCAAAGACAAAAGCATATTGTAATAATATGACTGTTGAGTCTCCAAATTTACCTATCAATTCCTTTTGAGCTGTTTGGCGTGATAATTAACAAGTAAACCTAAAATTCATGGCTCCTAGTTTTTCTAGTTGCAGTTGACTGCTTTTTGCGTGAATACCTTGAAGAGCCCTTCAGCTTGTCTGGCTATAAATACAGCTTCATTATAAGCTTGTTGTTACCTCAAGAGGCCAAAACAATTTAAAGGGTTAATATTTAATTCTCTCATAGCTGGAGAAAAGCTTATATTAGGCTACTTATAAAAAGAAACTTGTATGTATGCTCAACCTTTCTCGGAGCCGAAAGTGAAGAATGAAAATGTCCTGGTTTTACTTAATATTCTTTCTCAGTTTCATAATTGGTAACCTGGAGGCTGCAAGCAATCATCATGAGAAGAGGCATCCATCTGCTGCTGTCGTTGGTACTGTGTACTGTGACACATGCTTCCAGGATAATTTCTCAAAGGCCAGCCACTTCATTTCAGGTTCAATTACACAATTTTTTTTTTTTCATTCTTTTTACAGTTTTGTTTGTTTCTCTTCTGTTCTTGTGGGCTGAAATTTTGATGGGGTTTGTCTCCAGGTGCTTCTGTTGCTGTAGAATGCAAAGATGAGACTTCAAAACCAAGTTTCCGCCAAGAAGTGAAGACTGATGAGCATGGAGAGTTCAAAGTTGATTTGCCTTTCTCAGTTAGCAAACATGTCAAGAAAATCAACCGATGTTCGGTGAAATTAATCAACAGCAGTGAGCCTTATTGTGGTGTGGCATCAACAGCAACTTCATCTTCACTTCACCTGAAATCAAGAAAGCAGGGGATTCACATATTTTCAGCAGGATTTTTCACCTTCAAGCCACTGAAGCAACCAAACCTATGCAACCAAAAGCCAAGCCTGGAAAATTCTAAATACTTAAACTCGGAGGAAGCTTCACTTCCTCCATTTGACAGCCCTTCAACATTTCCACCTCCAATTCAAGATCCAACAATGCCGGAGTTTCCTCCAATGCCTCAGCTACCACGACTGCCAGCATTGCCTCAACTTCCACCTCTGCCATCTCTTCCAGGACTCCCATTCCTTCCTCCAATGCCTGGAAAGACTCCCGAAAAAAAACCTGAGGAAATTTCCAGGGAAACAAAACAATCAGAAGAGAAGCTAGGTCCCCTCAGACCTTTCGATATTCCTCCATCGCCGCCAAACCCTTTTCTGCCCCCACCATCAATCCTTCCTCCGGTCCCGTTCCAGCTGCCTTCTCCGGTTTTGCCTCCGAATCCCTTATTGCCCCCGAACCCCTTACAGCCGCCGCCGCTCTTTCCACCGAACCCCTTACAGCCGCCGCCGCTCTTTCCACCGAACCCCTTACAGCCACCGCCGCTCTTTCCACCGAACCCCTTACAGCCGCCGCCGCTATTTCCACCAAACCCTCTGCTGCCACCGCCATCTCCATTGATTCCTTTGCCACCAGTTCCAGGACCAACTCCACTGCCACCAGTTCCAGGACCAACTCCACTGCCACCGCCGCTCTTTCCACCGAACCCCTTACAGCCGCCGCCGCTATTTCCACCAAACCCTCTGCTGCCACCGCCATCTCCATTGATTCCTTTGCCACCAGTTCCAGGACCAACTCCACTGCCACCGCCATCATTTCCATTTCCTCTGCCTCCATTTCCTCTGCCTCCATTCCCGCCTCGCTCCCCTGGAATTCCCCCAGCATCTTCTTTTCCGAAGAATCCTTCTCCTTGATTGAATCCTATGTCTGTCCATGTATAATTTCTCTAATAAACCATTCAAATTTCCCATTTTTTAGGCTTTTTATGGCGTTATGTACTGTGCCTGTCTCCTATAATGTTTTGAAAAAAAAGTAGGACACGGGAGTATTGTACTTTAGAATAAAGTGGAGTTCTAGTCATCTGATAGGCTTTCCTCTGTAAATTCTTCCTTTATTATTGTCATTGTAATTTGATTGTGGTCACATTATGCGGGCTTTTTAATTGCAACATTATAATTCGGGGAGAAAAGATTAAGGCCTCTGCTTATAGTAATTAAGCTAGTGCTAATGCTTCACTTTTAGCCCAGGATCCCTCCTGATATGAGATTCTTCGGAGTAAATTTCAAGGTCAAGATTTAGAAGAGATAAATCTCAATCATATGCCTATATTAATACGCGTGGTAAAAAATTCTTAATTAAAAGTAGCAGAGTATTGGAATCAGGAGAAAATACTAATTTTACCACCTTCAAAGCATACAATTTGCAAAGCAATTATCGCTTTATTAGAAAGTATGTTAAAGGAATTAAGTTAATGGGTCATTTGAAAGTGAAGCAACAGTGCCGGGGACCGGCTAATCACCCACCCACATATGTTCTGATTCTGAAGACGTCCCTTTCCAAAGAGGGCTGCAAGCTTTGCTTGTAAGAACTTGCAGTATTCAAAACTGCACTGGATTCTCTTATAGGATCCAAATATTTTTCTAATCCAGTCCATATGGTAGTTTAAGACTGGACCTATCTTTCCATGTGAGCCCCTTGCTCCATTACGAAACAGACGATGTACATTTTAAAAATAAAAAGATCATACGAAATCATACTTTACTTAGCAAGTTAGAACTGGTAATCATGTTTCCAAGTGACTTCCAATACACACATACACATATGAAAATACTTAAGTGTAAATTCTACCCTCGTATGTTTCTATTTAAGCAGAGGAAAGCTCTGCGAAGTTTTCATAGGTACCAAAAACTTCAACCATCTCATCAATCGTGGAGTTTCATCAACAAACACCTATCAACAATTTAAACACCAATTTCTGTCTGCTAATGGCAAATCATGTTTTGCTGAAAAAAGCAAAAAAAAAAAAAAAAAGGATTAAATTTTGTGATATCTCCTCTCTCAATCCATGTTATGCTGAGCTTGATTGCTGCTGGCTCTAAAGGGCGCACATTAGCGCAGTTGCTTTTCTTTCTGGGATCCAGAAACGTTGAGTATCTCACGTTGCAGGGTTCGAATATGATTTCCCTTGCATTACCAGCGGCCGATGATGATGAGAGCAAGAAACTCAGCGGAGGTCCGATCTTGTCCTTCATCAATGGTGCTTGGATTAAGGAAGGTCTCAAACTGAAGTCTTCTTTTGAAGAGATCGTCAACGAAGTGTACAAAGCCATAGCACAAGAAGTAGACTTCGTGAATAAGGTATTGCTATTTCATTTCCTTTTGACTTTTGCACATTATATTGGCTAAAAGTGATGATACATAAACAAAACTTCAGACAAATTTATTTTGTCTGTTGGCGACGTGTCATTAATTCATTAGTTGAATGAAAATATAAAATAATAAAAACAAATCAAGTGGGTCAAGTGATATTTAATTCAACTAATCTTATCATGCCACATCAGTTTGTACAAAATAAGTTTGTACAAGAGTTTGTGACTATATTATTACTCTTGCAAGAATGAGACGGGTTTTTTTCCACTCTTCCTTTAAGACAGGCTCGTGGGAGCAAACTTTTTTATCAGCCCTATGGTTGACTTCTCGGCCAATGTATTGATTTCCTCTATCACTTGATCAGTCTACAGGAATAAGAGCATGAAATGAAATTTAATTATCCGAGACTACACTAATTGTTTTATATAAAGCTTGAAAGATGGCCAGAGATGGGAGACTTATACAGTCAGAAGTCAAATGACGAAGCAGTTGTCATTACAACTAATATATTTCTTTTAATTATTAAATATTACGAGGCATGCATCATTAGACGTCAGTTTGTACAAAATAAATTTGTACAAGAGTTTGTGGCTGTATCATCACTCATTCTTGCAAATGCACTCCACTTCAAAGGAGCATGGGCTAAAAAATTAGATGCCTCGAGAACTGAACACAAACATTTCCATCTCTTCAATGGCCCAACTATGCAAGTTCCCTTCAAGACTAGCCAGGAACCTGCACCCCATCTTTACGTCGCCTTCGATGGCACAAAATCCTGTAAATTCCATACCAAAATGGTAGCAGGCAATTTGCCATGGACTTTTTTTCTCCCAGATACATTCCATGACCTGGAGAATTTGTAAATAGGTGTCCAATCCCGGATTCTTCAATCAGCGATTCAAGTTACAATAGGAGGACCCGTGTGATTTTTAGATTCCGAAATTCAAGTTTTCATTTGAGTTTGAAGCTTCAGAAACAATGAAAGAACTGGGATTGGATCTTCCTTTCAAGGATGTTAATGAGATTACAGAAATGGTCGATCCTTCAGAGGGACATTTCGTGCGAAAATGTACCATAAGGTTTTTATTGAAGTTAATGAAGAAGGCACTGAAGCTGCTGCGAGCAATGCTGTTATAGCGACAGCGCAATGTGCAAGGTATCCAATTCCAAGCTTTGTTGCAGATCATCCATTCATGTTCATGATCAGGGAAGAGACATCAAATGCTGTGTTCTTTCTTGGTGCTCTGCTGAACCAACTATCGGAATCTTGAATTTGAGAAAGGATTTGAAAAATGAGATCAAACTAATTAAGCTTTAATTCAAGAATAACTCGACAAAGTATGGCAAGGATATTGTATCCTTTCTGATATTTGTGCACTACTCGTTCAATATTAAAAAAAAAAAAAATGCTATATCTATGAAAAACGCGCTCAATAATGAAAAATGATTACAATGTAGTATTGTAGTTTGATTGTCCATTTGTTGTGGAAAAAATTTTGCACTTAGATCTTAACTCTTAATAAAGGAAAAAGAAAATCGTGGACCTTGGATCCCATTGTTTCTTCTTGAAAACAAAATTCAAATACCATTATCACCCCCACTGTTTTACATTTTAGCATAATCGCTTTCAAAGGCCGTGCAAAAGGTTCGAGGAGGGTTGAAGTCCTTGTTGACTTCTAGAAAAAAAAAAAAAAATTTTGAATCGGATTATTTGAATCCATTAAAATACTTATTATACATTTATACTCAGTTAATAAATCCATCATCAGAATTTAAAATTTTATGCTTTACTTAACAAACCTATATCTTAATACTTATTATACCCTTATTGAATAAAACTATTATAATTTATACAAAATTTGTTTTCATGACTTCGTCATCTTTTCTATTTCTCTAAGATTATTTATGAATTTGTCTCCACCATTACAAATGTTAAGGTTTCACTCTCATATTCGTTTTTTTTTTCCATCCATTTTTTCTTGCCCCATTAAGCTTTGAATGTATTTTTATAAATCACACCAAATAACAAAATCTTTCTCTGCCATAATATTTACACTATATTCTCAAACACGTATATCGAAATCACGACAAAAAAACCGCCCGATAAATAAGAAATTGGGTTATGAAGAACATTTTACATAATTTCAACTACCTTCAATCTTTATTCCAGTAGCACGTGAGAAACAAAATTCAAATTGTATCATCTTTAAACTTAGCAGCAAGTCCAGACCAAGCAAGCAAACAATTGTTGTTCCTGTTGCACTTTCCTTCTTTCATTGACAAAGAACATGCTTTAAGTTGTTATTTTTTGGGATTCTAATTAATTCAGTACCCACTGAACAAACCAAGAGAACAATATAAACGAAATCAAGATGGGAAGCGTTAATTTTTTTGGTTATTTAACCACATTATCTTTTCTACAATTGTAACATATTTATGGGACGTCTTAGTAATTTAAAAAAAAAAATCCTTTCAACGGTGGATTTAGTGATTATTTTGATAGTTATAATAGACTCACCGAAAAATAAATTATTTTTTTAATTATCCATTTATTGGTAAATTATCAAAATTTTAAAATACAAAGGTACTGAAATTTTAAAGGACCGATAAGAGTAGAGTAAAAAAAATTTAAACTGGAACTAACATTCTGGTTCCAGGTCCTTCAAATAGTATTATTTTTTAAATTATCTTGCAAAATCTAACTTTTCCTTATTTTTTATTTTCTCACACCCTGTTAAATCATGCCGCCTGGCACTATTTTAATATAAAAAATGTTAATAGCTTTTCCGATTCAGTTCTAGTTTTAAAGAAAAAGATACCAAACCATAACCAAAAAATCAAATTTCAAATTCAACAAATATAATCTTTATATATATATAAGTTTGCTGATTTTAGGTTTACAATGTTATGGCACAATTGATTGTGTATACGGCCGAAGTTTATTATCTTATTATTTTACTATAATTATAATTATAGTTTTAATTGTAACTGATAGATATAGTTGTAATTGTAATTATTCTTATAATTAATTTAAGGCATCTGTTGGATAATAAATAAGTAATTTTATAAATTCTAAGATTTATAATTCAATAGATGAGCTACCCACAGTAGTTGGAACTCAAAAGCTATGATCACTCGTATTTTTTTTAACAATTATAATTGCAAAGATTGAAAATCCACATAACCGTTAGAAAATGAGCTACTTTAATTCAAATAAGAAAGATAGAAACTGAGCAATCTGTTACTTGAATTCAAATCACAAGGAATTCCACAACACAGACGATAAGTTGTTTTTATGGAACGAAAAAAGACGACAACATGTGGATGAGTAGTTTATGATCAAAATGTAAACGACGGGTCGTCAGTGTATGTATCGACACATACTATTTAGGCATGTTGGTTGTACAAATAAAGAGGAGAGGCATCATCCGTTTGTTCTGTTTAATCAAGGCTTGTCATTTGTTTTTATACCCATAGTAAACAAGTCATCTTGAACTTGTCTGCCAATTACGATATTTTTAATATATTATTATTATTATTATTATTATTATTGGGGTTCTATTTCTTATCTGACAATTGCGTAGATGCAGAATCGCCGCTTTTAACCATTGGATCAAATTTCTGATTGTCACCATGAACCTGGATCCATCTAACGTTAAACGCAGATTGCACCATGCAACTACGCAATCTGTATGCAGTAAGAGGTTTGGCCTTATTATTGTTATTATTATTGGTGTTGTTGTAAATGTTATTGTCATCAGTAATAATGAAGCTGGCGGCTAAATGCTAATTAGAGGTGGGCAACTGCTTGGTTCGGTTTGGTATAAACCAAAAATTTAGATTTGGTTCAGTTTGGTACTGAAATCTAAAGAACTGATAAGAACAGAACAAAAAAAGTAAAACAAAATTGAATAGGTACCAAAATTCTCAGCCCAATCCTTCATTTATTTATGATTTGTTTTAAATTATCTTACAAAATTTAACCTTTTTTTTTTCTCACGTTCTGTTAAATCATGTCGCATGGCACTGTTTCAATATAAAAAAATTGTAAATTTTTTTTCCTAATCAGCTCTGGTTTTGAGGAAAAAAAATACCAAATTAAAACCTGAAAATCGAATTTTATATTTAACGAATATGATTTTTTTTTAAGTTTGTGGATCGCAAGTCCACAATGTTGCGGCTTAATGGGATGTTTATATGGCCAAAGTTTATTATCCTGTTATTTTATTGTAATCACAACTATAGTTTTATTTGTAATTAATAGTTGTAGTTCTAATCGTAATAATTATTATAATTAATATTAAAAATCTATTGAATGGTAAATAAGTAATTTTAGGAACTATAAAATTAATAATCTAATAAATGAGCAATCTATAGCAGTTGAAACTTAAATATTACGATCACTCGTGTTTTTGTGCATTTCTTTTTTAAAATAATTATAATTGTAAAGATTGTTAGTCTATGTAACAATTAAAACACGAGTAATCTCTTACTTTTGGTGTGTTAACTTCCTGAAATAGAAATAAGGTGGAATGAGAATGAGTTAAAAATAAGAATGAGTTAAAATGAGAATGAAGAATGAGAATGGACTAAAATGAGAATAAGGAATGAGAATGAGATTTCAATGTTTACTTGCCAAAAATAAATGAGAATGAGAATGTGAATGTGCTGAAATGTCATTGATGTGTTTACTTGGGAAAATAAATGGGAATGAGCAATGAGAATGAGAATCAATTTACCAAAATACCCATAGTATTAATAATTAATAAAAATAATTAATTTATCATTATTAACAATATTATCATTTTTGTTGTTGTTGTTGTTGTTGTTATTATTATTATTATTAAATTTTATTAACTTTATTATTTTAGTTACTATTAATTATTGTTATTGTTATTTTTATTAATATTATCATTATTAACATTTATTATTATTATTATTTAATTAATATCATTTTTATAATAATATTTATACATGTATCTAGATAATGAAAATTACATTATTATTAATATTATTATTAAATTTTATTAACTTTATTATTTTAGTTATTATTAATTATTGTTATTATTATTTTTATTAATAATAATAACAATAATAACAATAACAACAACAACAACAACAATAATAATATTAATAAAAATAATAATAACAATAATTAATAATAACTAAAATAATAAAGTTAATAAAATTTATTAATAATAATAATTTTATTATTATTATTATTGACATTTAAAATAATAAATTATTTGTGATTTAAACAAGGGTAATTTAAGAAATATGAAAAAATTAGAATTATAGAAAAGTAAATAAATGTTTCATTTCCATTCTCATATTTTCATTCCCAACCCCCCTGAGAATGAAAATCTTATTCCTTATTCCCAAATTGTGTGGAACCCACACATTTTATTCTCATTCCTAAATTATATTTTGCTAAGTAAACATAAATTTTATTTTCATCCCTTCATTCATATTCCCCAAACCCACAAATAAACACACCATAAAATTCTACGTCTTGTTTGTCATCTGCATTGTGGAATTACTTGTGATTGGAGAGCTGGTTAGCCCCCTTTTTGGCTTTTCTTTCCCTTAAGTCTTTGATGAGTGGTGCTAATAATTTCACCCCCACTTTTTGTACAATAGTCCCCACAAAAATAAACAAATTATTTTCAATGTAGTGGGGGTGTATTGTGTTTTAATTTTTTTTTAGACATGGGCGGGTGTAGGATAAATACAGATGGGCGGCTCTTTGGTGTTAATAATTTTTTGGGTTATTATCATTTTACTATTTTAGAAATTGTCAAATATTAAATGACTACTACAAGTATTGTTTCATATCATTTTACAACTATTTCTTTATAAAAATATTATTTTATTACTTTTCCGATACAACTGGTAGTTGACCAGTTAGTTGACTAACAAAATACTAATTTCACCCTTCATGATTAAAAAAAATATTTGAAGCTTATTTACCAAATAAATTTGTAATATATTTATTAAAATAGATATAAAATACCTACATAATTTTTTTTGCTAGAATTATGATATATGAATTATAAATTTATCTTACTATTTTTTTTAATCATGAAGGATTAATTTGGTATTTTGTTAGTCAACTAACGGTCAACTAACAGTTGTAACGAAAAAGTAATAAAATGATATTTTTATAAAGATATAGTATTAAAATGATAGGAGACAGTACTTATTGTAGTCATTTGATATTTGACAATTCTTGAAGTAGTAAAATGATAATAACCCTAATTTTTTTACAACTTTTTTACAAGATAGTGGACTATTGTTTATTTTCAAACTCACTCAATTTTGGGCTAATATATTTTTCTAAGAGTTGTACTATTGGCGCCCCGCTCCTCACTTCATCAATCCCTCTCCAGTTGCATTTATTTTATTTCTGAAATTATCCTCTCTTTTTTAATATACTCTTTTAGCTTTAATTTATTTTTTTTAGTGTTAAAACTCAAAGTAATAGTCTACTATTTTCCTTTTTTTTGTTAATCTTATTATTATCCTACACACAAATTAAAAAAATTTCCAAGTGATAAATTTATGAATCATTGACTTAAATTATACATATTTTAATTTATAATTTGAAAGTAATTTTAGGTGAAAAAAATAGTCAAATAGGAAAACAATAATAGATTGCAATCTATTTTGGTAAGATAGGAAGTGACATATAGAAAATTAGAAAAAGGAAGATTGATTATGAATACAAGTAATTTGGCCTAAAAAAATTAAGTGTATTTAATTCTTGTGTGAGGCTATTTGAATCCACCAAATTACTCGCTACACAAATTTAGTAAATAAACCCACTATTAAGTTTTGAAATTTCAAATTTTACTCAACATACCTACCTAAACGCCCAATATATCCTTATTGAACCCAATGATTACATATATATATTTTTGCTCATTAAACCCATTAAATTCATTTAAAATAAATAGATGATTAGATTTATTAAATTGAAAATTAAAAGATTATACAGAATATAAACAATACTCTCAAATATATATTTTGGAGCAAAAGTTGCAAAGTGCCGTAAGCAAAGCCAAAGCAAAATGGCAGGAGCAGCTAATAATGGTAAAGAGTGAGAGCCCTAGTCAAGTCGTCCACTACTTGATTTTGGGAAAGAAGTGATAATTATATCACTGTCTTTTATTTGGAAGTTGGATATGCTATTGAAAGCGGCTGTGCTAGGAACATAATTAGATGTCTGCCAAAAAAAAAACTTTGGTATTAATAAAAATAAAAATCCAATATCTAGTATTTCGATCTGAAAAGCCTCCAGTGTTTCTTTCAATTGATTCTTCCTTCGTCTTCCTCGAGTTTAATATTGACTAGAAAGCCAAGGGAAATCAATAAAGAATATCAATTTAGGGTTTAAGAAAAAATAACATAAAGTTGAATGTAAAATGGATTTAAAGAGTAATTTTATTTTAAAACTACATTTTAATGTTTAAAATTGTAATTTATTTAGGAATATTTTAATAATTAAATTTTATTTTTAAGATGAATTTAATAAATAATTTGATGGATCAAAATAACCATGTTCTTAATTTTTAATTAGCCTTAATTGTAATTTTTGTTGAACTGAAGTTTGATAAGGATAACGATGGGTGCCAATTTATAAGAACAATGATGGGGTCCTTTATGAAAGCGTAAGGCCCACATCACATTTAAGTTAAAATATAATCCAATGCAGTATGCTTGGCAGCTTGCTGTCAACCAATAATTTAAACTCTTATGCTCACGAGGGATTATGCAAGTTAGATTAATTAATATCCAGTCTTTAATAAGTTTAGCATTCAAATTTCTGACCACATATATACTTCAGTTATAATTTTTACTTTTGTATCTTTTCAGTTCGAACAACTTTACTTTGTTTATCTTGTTTGATTAGTTATATGACTGTTAGGATAAATTTTTGTTTAATCTACATATTTTGAACTAAACACTTGTTTAGTTTTTATATTTTTAAAAATACTACAAAACACTTTTATTGTTCAATACGAGACACTTATGTCTTTATATTTCCATTATTTTTATAATGATAGCCTTACAATGTTTGATAAATTTACAATAATCTTACTAATAATTATTTATCAAATTTATCCTAAAAATAATACAATGAAAAAATTACATTCATTTGTATCTTACTTTATGGTTAATTAAAGGAGAAAAAATATTTAAAAAATCTAAAGAAAAAGAGACAAGAAGAATCCCTTTTTATTTTCCCTTTTTTTTGGGATTTTGATTTTTTTTTACTTTACAATTAGATAACTACTTATAGTACATTAGATAACTATTGATATTTATAGTCAGATTATTATTGTGACTAATTTACATTAAATTTTAATAAGTATTGTCTAGTTTTTCTACTCTTACTAATAGTGGAGGGATACTTATTCTAATTATATTTTATAAATGATTCAAATTTTTTATTTTTATTAATATTTGAAAAATATCTACTCCACTCATATTTCGTATAAAAAAAAAATTGATTCTATTAATTATTTTTTAATTAAAGGAGGAATTGGGTTCTCGTATTTCAAAGTGAAAAGTCCATCGGCTACAGCTCGGCACTTGGCGAAAGGCCGAGTTGCCCTTTTTCTTTTCCTTGGAAGAGAAGCAATTACTAAAGTGGGTATAACTTTCAGACACCCAAAGTTTTATAATTTTCTCAATTAAACTATATTTGTCCATTAATATTAAATAAGTCCCAAAACCACATTATAATAACTAGAGTACCTTTGTGATAACAATAACAAATGTAAATTGAAAATAATTGAATTGACCTATTTAATCCATAAATTTTGACCTATTTAATCCAAATCTTGCATTTTCATATATTTTAGATAGTTTGACATAGATAAAAATAAAGCTATAAACACTGTTTTATTTTTTGTCCCGCATACTATATGCATGCAATTTCTTTTCACACACCTTTGTACAGAAGGGTATTGAAGTCTTTTTATTATGGTTAGCGACCTATTTGATACAAATATAAAAATTATGTACCATAAAATAATAAATAAGTTTTAAGGGATCCAGATGCAACTAGCTAAATCACTAAAACCCCCTTACATTTTCCCACTTTGTACATTCCCCCCGTTCCTCTCTTCTCCCCTTCACCGCTTTTAACTTTAAACACATAGAACGTATTCTCTCTCCACCATATAAAAGCCCAATAACACGCTTTAACATTACCATGTTCGCTCATCTCGCAAACTAAAAAGTCCTTTTGTACCAAAAACAATGGCAGAAGAAGAAAAGCACTTAATGGACCTCTGCCAATTTCTATCGGACGCCACAACCACAAACATCTCCCCGCGCGATTTCATCCACCGTCTCCGCTCCGACGACTCCCTCCGCCTCGGCCTCAAACTTTTCCTCTCCGTCCTCAAACACGCCGTCCACCCGATCAAAAACAACGACGTACGAGATGAAGAAGAATCCCGTTCCGATTCTATTAATGATAAGAAGCTAGGGTTTCAATCCTGGACCTATGATCAGGTTCACGCTGTTACTTCCCTCGGTCACGTGATCGCCTCCGCCTCGCGATCTCTCGCTGGTTAGTAGTTTACTTCAGCGATTCATTAGTCATCTCTGTTCTCTTGTCCTTTTTTTTTTGGTTTATAGCTGCCGTTTTAGTTGAAATATGAATATACAAGTGTATGTATTAGTTCGCTGTTGCTCATTGATTGATTGTTAATCAATCAATTATGGATTCTGTGTCGTTTAGTTTAGTGTAGTTTAACTTTCGGTTTTGGTTTTTTCAGTGTGGCTTCAAATGCGAAGGTGAAATCAGTAGTTCACTGTTATAGATGATTAATTAAATATACTTATTGACATTTCTCTTGTAATTTTGTTAATATTTGGCCCTTTTTTTTATGTTCTAAGGGGACAGAAAGATAAGGTGAACAAAAATGCTTTCCTCTGCAATGAGCATCAAATTTGCTTGACCAGACGATCTTAAGTTTTATTTTCCCTGTTATAATTCCTTATTACTATTAATTCTCTTTCTGTTAAAAAAATAATGCTGACAAACGGTACTAGATTAGTATTAGTAATTTTTATGTTTATTCATTTGTTGATTTAGCAACAACTTGTTTGCCTTTTTTTTATTAACACCAAGATATGTAGTTTGAATTTCCCATGTAACTATGTGCTCATTATTGTGTTTTGTTGCAATTGCATGAATAGTCGAGCAAGCGGGGCCTGTAATTGTTGCAGTCATGCAGGAGTTGTTGGAGTTTGCGGTTTGTTATTTGGAAAGATCAGAGTTCAATAATGATGACTTCAGTGTACAGGTTTGTTGCTTTCAGGATTTTTCTCCCCTTTGTTTTGCTCTTAGAATGGAAGTTGATGTGAACATCATCTTTGGTTGATGGTTATGTTTTTGTTGAACTGGTCTATGCTTTATTTATTTTTTAAATTTTAATGCTCGCCAGATATTGTAGGGTTCCTTATGCTTATAATTGTCTATAATTGTCATTGAAGTATAAGCACCAAAAAGTTGAATCTTGGTGCTCATTATGGCTGAAAATTTGCGTTATTAAATCGTGCTTGGATGTTGTTGAGATAAGAGTAGTTGCGTACATTTATAAACATCTCAACCCAAACATGAACATTCGATTCACGTTCAAAGAGACAAAAACATAGCAATCATCAAACATTTGGGACCTTACCATTTGTATAACTTATTAAATAAACTGGCTACTTTCGATTAGTTGGTCAATGGACGTAAAGTTCATTCAATCTTCATACATGTCAGTAGCAGTAGATACGAAAAGCTAGGAACCAGATTATAAGCACATATTTGATATATGACATTTATTCAAGCATAATGTTAACTTTAGATCCACGTCACATATTCTTATGGTTTGATGTTCAATTCCCCAATCTCGTCGTTAGATGGAAGCATATTTGTAAGTTTGTTTTTCCAGCTTATGAAAGCATGCAGAGAATAGCAATGCCCATGCTGACTAAATTTCTTGTAGCTAATTCTTTTAGCCGACTTGTGTTTTCACATTTAACCGGAAAAAAACTTCGATTTGATATTGATGACGGGTTGGAGATTCCTATTTCTTCACAGCTATCTGTATTATAGTCTTCAGCTTGATAATTTTAACATGATACGACTGGTTGTGTTTTGTGCTTATCTAAATTAGAAGTAGTGGAATTTAAATTCAATGATCTTCTTCTACCTAGTTGATACTCCTCCCGTTTCCCAAATGCATGGTCCATACTCGCGTGCAAGAAAGATAGAATCCATGACTTTTGGAGTGTCCTGATCAAGCTTATTTATTGCCTAGAGGGACTGCATAAGCAAGGCCATTATTTTCTATAGGTGGTTGATAAGCTTTATGGTTTTGTTTGTTTGCTTCCCACTTCATTGTTCTTTGTTCGTCTGTCAGGTCAATGTGTTGTCATTGTTCCACCTCAATTTGTTCCTGATCTGAGTGGCCTAATATATATATATATATATTGATTTGCAGAATCATATGGGACAACTTTTGGAGATAGTGTTGATTGGTGGAACGGATAAAGTCATTGAACAAGTGCAGCTTTACTCTGTAAATAGCCTTGTACAGTTGCTGCCAATTGTGTCTACTGATTGCAATGATATTGTATTGGATGATCAGATAAACTGCTGTCTTCAAGGTATTTTTTCTTTTTCTTTCCTACTTTTTTATTTTTAAAGTCTTAAGTCTAAATTGTGTTGTTTGATCGTTTGATTTATACAAATGCATGCATCTCATTCTCTCCCTTCTTCCTTTTTTCTGTCTCTCTTTTTCTTTAAGGCGGTTTCACTTGCTCAAGGGAAGAGAAACCATTGGATCGTCTTGTAATGGCATTAGCTTCTGAATGCATGCAACCTGATAGACAGGCTTCTGCATCAAGTGGACCAACTTCCCATCAAGATATGAACAATCTGGTTTTCTTGTCCCAGCATTGGGCAGTTTCTCATGTCGAATGCATTCGGCGTCTGATTTTGCTCTGTAAAAAACTGATTGAATTGCCAGATATGTTTGATGAGAAGGTGGCAGGTACAAGTTTCCGGAGGAGACTGTCTTTTAGCTTGAGGATTATGAAGTTACTTGGAAGTCTTGTGAAGGATATGCCTTATGTTAAGTATGATGCCTTAATGTTGCATGCAATTGCTTCATTTGCTGATGTATTACCTAGCTTGTTTCAACCTTGCTTTGAATTTGCAAATATCCACTCTGCTGCTGAGGGTAGTTTTGAGAGCATCATACTCTTGCTGTTGGAAGAGTTTCTTCATATTGTACAAGTTATTTTCTGCAGCGGCAATTTTTTCCAGAATATCCGAGCATGCATACTGGCTTCCATATTGGATAACTTGGACCCTTCTATCTGGAGATATGACAACTCTTCTGCTAACTTGAAGGTCCCCTTAGCTTATTTCCCCCGAACTGTTCTGTACATATTGAAACTCCTTCAGGACCTTAAGAGGCAAGCATATCAGGCTCTTGATATTAAGGAGTTTGACAGAGAACATTCCAGTGATGATGCTGATGCTCTGATTGATTCCCCTTTGTGCCATGTACATCATGAGAAGGTCCCTTTGCTTAAGAAGTTCACAGTTGAGGAACTAGTGAAAATAATTTTCCCATCATCAACAAAATGGGTGGACAATCTGATGCATCTTTTGTTTTTTCTGTATTCTGAAGGAATAAAACTAAGGCTAAAAGTTGAGAGATCACATACTAGTTCTAGGTCAAATTGCACTTCAGAACTGGAAAACACAGTTTGCCATGAAGATGAAGCACTTTTTGGGAACCTTTTTTCTGAGGGTAGCCGCTCAATAGGATCTTCAGATGGGTATGATCAACCAGCAATTGCCGTCACCTGTAGCTCCAGCAACTGCAATATGCCAATGCAAGCTGCTGTGGAACTGCTGAGCTTTCTTAAATTGTGTCTCTTCTCCCATGACTGGATTCCTAATGTTTTTGAGGATGGCTGCAAAAAGCTTAGTAGGAATCATATTGATATTTTGCTATCCTTACTCAACTGTCAGGGCTATTGTACAGAAGATAAGACTTCTGTTAGCTTTACTTCTCCTCATGGAGAGATACATCAACTTTGCTATGAATTGCTGAACAACCTCCTTACATGCCACACTTTCTCTGATTCACTTGAAGCTCATCTAGTTGATTGCATTCTAAATGTTGAAAGTGGTGTCTTTGTTTACAATGATCAGACTTTAATGTTGCTGGCACATACTCTTTTCTGTCGGGTGGGGTTGGCTGGTCGTAACCTGAGAACCAAAATATACCAAAGATTTGTTGATTTCATTGTGGTGAAGGCAAAAGCTGTTTCTTCAAAATGTCCTAGCCTCAAAGAACTCCTTGAGACTCTACCATCTGCACTTCACATGGAGATTCTTCTTATTGCATTCTACTTATCATCTGAAGAAGAAAAGGCAATGCTGGCAAACTTAATATTTTCTTCACTTCGAGCAGTTGATGTGTCACCGGAGGGTTTCTATAGCACTCAATTGTCTTGCTGGGCATTACCAGTTTCAAGACTGATATTTCTGCTTCGTCATATGATATTTTACCCACATAACTGTCCTCCGTCATTACTTCTAGATCTGCGATCAAAGTTGAGGGAAGCCCCAGCATGCGTATCACATATGCCCATTAATGCCCATGATCATTTGTCCTCGTGGACATCAATTGCTGTCAAGAGTGTAATGGGCGCATTGGTTGAAGAAGAGCCTGTAATAGGTAATCTAATCGATCAATTGATTGATACTGCGATCCTTCCCCCTTTGCTTTCTACAGATGAACCAGCAATACAGTCATTGTGCTTGAATTGGGCAGACATGCGCGAGACCTTCTCATGGATCTTGGGGCTATGGAAAGGGAGGAAAGCTGCAGCAGTGGAAGACCTTATTGTTGAAAGATACATTTTTTCACTTTGCTGGGATATTCCTACCATGGGCTTTACATTGGACCGTCAGCCTTCTTTATTGTGGGAATCTCAAACTCTAGACGCATCTAAGCTTGGGTATTTCTTTCTCTTAAGCCATTTGGTTCCAGACCAGCTTAATATTGCTGCCAAGGGCCAAGCTTTTCCTGGTGTTGTGGTTAGTGTGCTGCAGCATTTGCATGCTGCACACACTCCGGAGAGCATTGATGAGCTAGGTTGGGATTTTTTGAGAAATGGTTCATGGTTGTCTCTGGTACTCAGCCTATTAAATGTTGGTATCCGGAGATATTGCATGAAGAACAAAGTACCGGGAGTGGCCTCATTACAGACAGAAAATACATCTTGGGACACTGATTATATCATTGTGGCAGATGGCCTGATTTGCTCATTAATTGAGACTGGCCAGGTTGTAGTGCTATTCAGGTGGTTATCAACATTGCTGAGCAGATATTTACTGGCTTATCAGAAAGCTTTCCTTGCTACCTTTGATAATAGCCAGTGTGTTGCCAATCAGTTTGCATCTCTGCTGCTGCTCAAACATTCTGGATTGGAGAAATGCCTGGAGGATGAGCTTCTTGAGAAGATTGGTATCAGTTCGAGCCAGATGGAGTCTGTTTTTCACCTATTGCTGAAGGTGGATGAGGTTGTCGATAAAAGGGCATTGGGAATCTTATCTAAGGTGTTTTGGGAATGCATGTTGCATGGTTTTCCATCTCATATTCGAACTCCCAGTGGAATTTTCCTTTCTTGTGCTCTCAGCATAAGAGCAATCATTTCTGCTCTAGATGGGCTTCTTAGAATGGAAACCTTGCAAGTAAATGTTTCCCTGGAGACTGAAGTACTCCATCAAATTCTTGATTCAGTTATGGTCATTAAGTTTGATAAGATCTTTGAAAGCCTTCATGAAAAATGTGCAGCTATTTATTGTAACTTGAGTGCTGGCTTGGAGCTGGCTGATTATTCTGAGTTGTTTCTAATGAAAAACATGGAGGGGTATCTAACAGACATCAGTTCCAGAGAAGTAAGTGACAGCAGTATTCTTGAATGGGTAGTTGCAAAGACCATTGACACCATGGATGTCCTCAGGAAAGACCCTCAAAAGTCTCTTATTTTCAAATTTTATCTTGGTGCAGAAGATGTGGCTCAACAGGTCAAGGAGCTCTATAGTTTACAACGTGGTGATGTGTTAGTTCTGATTGACTCACTGGACAGTTGTTACTCTGAATTAGTAAATCAAAAAGTTTTGAACTTCTTTGTTGATCTTTTATCTGGAGACCTTTGTGTTTTCCTCAAGCAGAAGGTACAGAAGAAATTCCTTGGTATGGATCTGCTTCCTTTGTCTAAATGGTTGGAGAAGAGGCTTTTAGGTAGCAAGATGGAAATGTCAGGTGGGGTCAGCTCTGCAAAAGGAATTTCTGTCTCTCTCAGAGAGTCAACCATGAGTTTTCTCTTATCTCTTGTATCCTCACCTGAAGATTCACAATCGAGAGAACTGCATAATCATTTGTTTGAAGCTGTGCTGATTTCACTTGAAACGGCATTCACACAATATGATATTCATATTGCCAAATCCTATTTTCATTTTGTTGTTCAAATTTCAAGAGGGGAGAATTCAATGAAACAACTTTTGAAGAGGATTGTGATGCTGATGGACAAGTTAGCTGGTGATGAACGTTTGCTTCCGGGGCTGAAGTTTCTCTTTAGCTTTCTTGCAAATGTCCTGGGTGATTGTGGGTCCTTTAAGAGTATTCCAGAGAGGTCTTCTGGGAAGTCTCTGTCTGGCAATAGTCTCATTGCCAGTTCTGTGGCTTCGAGACCAGTAGGATCAAGGAAAAATTCCGAGACACTTGTACTTTGTGCAAGTCAAGAGGGAGGATCCTTGCCTCTTGAATGTGATGCAACTTCTGTAGATGAAGATGAGGATGACGGAACATCTGATGGTGATATAGCTAGCATAGATAAGGACGAAGAAGATGATCCCAATAGTGAAAGAGCCCTTGCTTCTAAAGTTTGCACATTTACATCTAGTGGCAGCAATTTTATGGAACAACACTGGTATTTTTGCTATACGTGTGATCTGACGGTATCGAAAGGCTGTTGTTCTGTGTGTGCAAAAGTTTGTCATCGTGGTCATCGCGTTGTTTATTCACGCTCGAGTCGTTTTTTTTGTGACTGTGGGGCGGGGGGTGTTAGGGGTAGCAGTTGTCAGTGCTTGAAGCCTCGGAAATATACTGGAAGTGACAGTGCTTCTTCTCGTGCTGCCAGTAACTTTCAGTCCTTTTTACCCTTCACCGAGGATGCGGATCAGCTGCCGGAAAGTGATTCAGATTTGGATGAGGATGCCAGTACAGATACAGATATTAGCTCACTCAGGTTATCCATTCCAAGAGAACTTCAAGATGGGATTGCAAAATTGCTGGAAGAACTTGATCTTGAGGGGCGGGTGCTTAAACTTTGTAGTTCATTGTTGCCTTCTATAACTAGCAGAAGAGAAGCTAATGTTTCAAAAGATAGGCAAATTATTCTGGGCAATGACAAGGTGCTTTCGTATGGAGTTGATCTCTTGCAATTGAAGAAGGCATACAAAAGTGGTTCACTGGACCTGAAGATAAAGGCTGATTATTCGAATGCCAGAGAACTTAAATCACATTTAGCCAGTGGCTCTCTTGTCAAATCCCTGCTTAGTGTCAGTAGTCGAGGCCGACTTGCCGTTGGAGAAGGTGACAAAGTTGCTATATTCGATGTTGGGCAGTTAATAGGACAAGCCACAATTCAACCTGTGACAGCTGACAAGACCAATGTTAAACCTCTCTCAAGGAACATTGTTCGCTTTGAAATTGTTCATCTTGCATTCAATTCAATTGTAGAGAACTACCTCACTGTATCAGGCTATGAAGATTGCCAGGTTCTCACTTTGAACCCTCGTGGCGAGGTGACTGATCGTCTTGCCATCGAACTTGCTCTGCAAGGTGCATACATTCGGCGGGTAGATTGGGTTCCAGGATCTCCAGTTCAGTTAATGGTGGTTACTAACAAGTTTGTCAAGATATATGATCTCTCTCAGGACAATATCAGTCCCCTGCACTACTTCACACTGCCAGATGACATGATTGTGGACGCAACACTTGTTATAGCTTCTCGAGGAAAGATGTTCCTTATTGTTCTTTCCGAATGTGGAAGCTTATACAGATTAGAATTGTCTGTAGAAGGTAATGTGGGGGCCACTCCATTGAAGGAAATCATTCAGTTTAACGACAGAGAAATCCATGCAAAGGGATTGTCCTTGTACTTCTCGTCAACTTATAAATTGCTATTCCTTTCCTTCCAAGATGGTACCACTTTGGTTGGTCGGTTAAGTCCCAATGCAGCATCTCTATCTGAAGTATCTTACGTATATGAGGAACAAGATGGCAAGCTACGTTCAGCTGGACTGCATCGGTGGAAAGAGTTGGTGGCTAGCAGCGGGCTATTTTTTTGCTTCTCTAGTTTGAAATCAAATGCTGCAGTTGCTGTGTCCTTGGGAACTGACGAGTTAATTGCACAGAACATGCGTCATGCAGCGGGCTCAACCTCACCATTAGTTGGTGTAACTGCATACAAACCTTTGTCAAAAGACAAGGTCCACTGTCTTGTTTTACATGATGATGGTAGCCTTCAAATATACTCTCATGTTCCTCACGGAGTTGATGCTGCGACAAGTGTGACTGCAGAGAAAGTTAAAAAATTGGGTTCTAATATCCTGAACAATAAAGCATATGCTGGGACAAAGCCAGAATTTCCCCTTGATTTTTTTGAGAAAACAGTTTGCATCACAGCTGATGTGAAACTAGGTGGCGATGCCATCAGGAATGGTGATTCTGAGGGAGCTAAGCAGAGTTTGGCATCTGAAGATGGCTATGTAGAAAGCCCAAGCCCTGCAGGATTTAAGGTATCTGTTTTTTAAGGTTCCATTATCTTATGTTACATCCTATTGTTTAGTTCCAATTTCCTTCTGTATTCTTCTGTTCATGTTTGGTTTGCATTGTTTTCTTGGCCATGGATGTCTGTTAAGAACTTGGTAGCATGGATGACACGGCTGCAATGGCCTTAATTATTCATCTTCTTTTATGGACTGCAAATAAATTATCTTTTACAATTTTGTATTGCACAGTTGATGTCTTGTAACCAATTAAAGCTGCTCCATTTTGTTTTTGGTCAGAATTTATACTTGTGATGGTTTTTTTTGGCTGCTGATAGTTGTTGCTCTATGGGTGTTGATGGCTGGTGGGATACACAGCTGTAATTTCATGATGATCTCCTAATCTCTTCATTTTTCCTATGTTGGTGTTTGATTGCAGGGAAGATCTGGTGCCAGTTTCTACTTTTAGGCTTACCTTAGAAACTTAATGTTTTATTAAGGGACAAAAAGCATTTTGTTCGCATTCTCCCGTGTCATATAGAGCTTGGGACTGGCATCTGATGCTGAAACTTAGTTTTATTATGGTAGTCCTAGTGACTGAGAGTTAGATGTTTAATACAGCTATCTTCACATGAATGTGACAATGAGTGATATTTGCAAAATTGATCACAATGACATTGCATAATTGGCAAAATTCAGAGCTAGTATTTCTTTTATGTGTACAATAATTGTCTTATTGTATTCTTTGTTCAGAGCTTTTGGATTAATATTTGTGGTGTTTCTGCTTTGACTCCATGCTTCTTTCCTGCTGCATAGCAACTTTAGGATAATTATGGTTACTGTGCTTTCTAAGATTCGTACCGATCTCGTTTGTGTTTCCTTTTTCTTTTTCTCAGATATCTGTCTCCAACTCAAATCCTGATATTGTCATGGTTGGCTTTCGTGTCCACGTGGGTAATAGTTCAGCTAATCATATACCCTCAGAAATTAGTCTTTTCCAGAGGACAATCAAATTAGATGAGGGTATGCGGTCCTGGTATGATATACCATTCACGGTAGCTGAATCACTTCTTGCTGATGAAGAATTCACAATCTCCATCGGACTGACCGTTAATGGCTCTGCTTTACCTAGAATAGACTCGCTTGAAGTATATGGTCGTGCTAAAGATGAATTTGGCTGGAAGGAAAAAATGGATGCAGTGTTGGATATGGAAGCTCGTGTCCTTGGTTCTAATTCCTTGCTCGCAGGTTCTGGGAGAAAGTGTCGATCAATGCAGTCCACACCTATTCAGGAGCAGGTGGTAGCTGATGGTCTTAAGCTTCTTTCTAGGTTCTATCCGCTGTACAGGTCACAAGAAGAGGAAGTGGAAGGAGTTCTGGCCAAGCTAAAGTGCAAGCAGTTTTTGGAAACAATATTTGAAAGTGACAGGGAACCCTTGATGCAGACAGCTGCTTGCCACGTTTTGCAGGCTGTGTTCCCCAAAAAAGAGACATATTACCAAGTGCGTACTGATGGCTATGATTCTTTGTGATAGATTATTAATTTTTTTGCGTCTTTGATTGAAAATACGATTGTTGTAGCATTCTTCGTTAACAATTTTTTTTTTTTAAGATTAAGGATACAATGCGCCTTCTTGGGGTGGTTAAATCAACATCTTTGCTTTCTTCAAGGCTGGGAGTTGGTGGTTCTACAGGAGGTTGGATTATTGAAGAGTTTACTGCTCAGATGCGTGCGGTATCAAAGATTGCATTGCACCGTCGATCTAATTTAGCTTCTTTTCTTGATGCATATGGTATTGTCACAATCCCTTTATATTTGTGGGAGCTTGTGTGTGTTAATTAGATTTTCACTTTAAATAACCCCAACCCAAAGCCCACCCCTCCTGTTTACAAACTGAAATGAGGGTTAAACGTGTTATTATGAATCTCTTAGATACCAATTTACTTAGTGATTTAATCTGCATGAAACTATGATGTGTTTCCTTGGCATCATACTATGGGGCTCAAGTTTGTTCTGGAACCCAGTTAATTATCATGAATTTTTTAATTTAATTTAATTTTTATATTTCTTGGGGAAAAAAATGATACCTGCAGGCTGCAAGTGTGGGTGAACCTTAAAATATGTGATCATATATGAACGGCTATCTTTTATAGAAAAATTCTTTTTGCGTCCTAACTGTTATTTTCACTGTGTGTTCCAAATTCCCTTCTGTGTTGAGGACAAAGTGCCTAGCAGTAGATATATGGCCTTAACTTATCAACTGCTCCCTCTTTTACTATGTTAGTTATTCTAGGATGTTGTGTGGTTTTCTATCTTCTCTTTCCTTCCCTCCCCCCCCCCCTCCCTTTTTGAGAGCTCTTTCTTCTTGGATCCTATGGTGCTGAAATATTGATTGTACTTGTTGTTGCTCATATGAGAATTGAGAATTGTCGACTAAGCCAATTTTGAAAAGCTTGAAGCAACTTAATTTGTTGCTTCTCCAAAATTGATGGGCTTTCAAATTGTTTTCTCATCTTTTCAGATGGTTGACTGTGGATCTGTTCTATTTGTCATTTTGATCAATGCAGGTCCCGAATTGATAGATGGGCTTATGCTAGTTCTATGGGGAATTTTGGACTTTGAGCAACCTGACACGCAAACAATGAACAATATTGTTATTTCTTCTGTGGAGCTGATTTACAGTTATGCTGAATGTCTGTCTCTACATGGAAAAGATACAGCAGGGCGTACTGTTGGACCTGCAGTTGAACTATTTAAGAAACTTCTGTTCTTTCCTAATGAGGCAGTTCAAGCTTCTAGCAGGTTCTTTTATTTATTTATTGTATTATTTATTTTTTTGGGTATTGTATGCAGGATCGCTTGATCTGTTTAAAATTTGGTGTTATCTGTTTAAAATTTGGTGTTAACTTCTAATTCCTTGCTTCCCAGCTTGGCAATATCATCGAGATTGCTTCAAGTTCCGTTCCCAAAGCAAACTATGTTAGGGGCAGATGACATGGTAGATAATGCGGTGTCTACCTCTGCGCCTACTGAGACACCTAGTAGAAATACACAAATTGTGATTGAAGAAGATTCTATTACCTCATCTGTTCAATATTGCTGTGATGGCTGCGCCACTGTTCCAATACTTAGGCGGAGATGGCATTGCACTATTTGTCCAGATTTTGATTTATGTGAGGCATGTTATGAAGTGCTAGATGCAGACAGGCTTGCCCCTCCTCATTCTAGAGATCATCCTATGACAGCGATCCCAATTGAAGTAGAATCTCTAGGAGGAGATGGCAATGAAATTCACTTCTCGGATGATGTAAGTGATTCAAGTATGATGCCTGTCAGAGCTGATGTCAGCGTGCAGGATTCTGCTCCTTCAATTCATGTCTTGGACCCTAATGAATCTGGAGAATTTTCTGCCTCCATGCCGGACCCTATTTCCATTTCTGCCTCAAAACGAGCTGTGAATACCTTGCTTCTCTCCGAGCTTCTTGAACAGTTGAAAGCATGGATGGAAACGACCTCTGGGGTTCGAGCTATCCCTGTTATGCAACTATTTTACAGATTATCATCTGCTGTAGGTGGCCCATTTATAGACAGCACAAAGCCTGACAGCTTAGATTTAGAGAAATTAATTAAGTGGTTTCTGGATGAAATGAATCTCAACAAACCCTTAGGAGCCAGAACTCGATCTTCTTTTGGGGAAGTTGCAATCCTTGTCTTTATGTTCTTCACCTTGATGCTCCGGAATTGGCACCAGCCTGGCAGCGATAGTTCACTTTCAAAACCAAGTGGGAACACAGACTCTCGTGATAAAAGTAGCATGCTGAGTTCGACTTCAGCTGTATCTCAGCCTCCCTTGGATGATCAAGTGAAGAATGACTTTGCATCACAGCTGCTTCGTGCATGCAGTTCTCTTAGAAATCAAGCTTTTGTTAATTATTTGATGGATATTCTGCAGCAATTAGTGCAGGTCTTTAAGTCTCCTGTCAATTTTGAAATTGCACAAGATCTGAGTGCTGCCTCTGGGTGTGGGGCTCTGCTAACAGTCCGAAGAGATTTACCAGCGGGTAATTTCTCTCCTTTCTTTTCAGATTCATATGCAAAAGCCCATCGCACAGATATTTTTGTCGACTATCATAGGCTGTTGTTGGAGAATTCTTTTCGACTGTTATACACCTTGGTTAGACCAGAAAAGCAAGACAAGAATGGGGAGAAAGAGAAGGTCTACAAGACGTCCTCTGCTAAGGATTTGAAGTTAGATGGATATCAGGATGTTCTGTGCAGTTACATCAATAATCCCAATACAACATTTGTGAGAAGGTATGCAAGGAGGCTTTTTCTGCATCTATGTGGAAGTAAAACTCATTATTACAGTGTTCGAGACTCGTGGCAGTTCTCTACTGAGGTGAAGAAACTCTACAAACATGTAAATAAATCCGGCGGTTTCCAGAATCCTATCCCATATGAAAGAAGTGTTAAGATTGTGAAGTGTCTTTCTACGATGGCTGAAGTAGTTGCTGCACGCCCTCGAAACTGGCAGAAGTACTGCTTGAGGCATGGAGATGTTTTGCCCTTTTTGATGAAAGGAGTCTTTTATTTTGGTGAAGAATCTGTCATCCAGACTCTTAAACTACTAAATTTGGCCTTCTATTCAGGGAAGGAAATGGGCCAATCTTCACAGAAGTCTGAAGTTGGGGATTCAGGAACAAGTTCTAACAAATCTGGTTCACACACTCTGGATTCAAAGAAGAAGAAGAAAGCTGAAGATGGAGAATCTGGTTCTGAGAAGTCCTATATAGATATGGAGGGAGCGACAGATATCTTCACTGAAAAAGGTGGTGACGTCCTCAGGCAATTTATCGTTTGCTTTTTACTTGAATGGAATTCAAGCTCTGTGCGTGGTGAGGCGAAGTGTGTTCTTTATGGAGCATGGCATCATGGAAAGCATACATTCAAGGAAACCTTGTTAATGAATCTGCTTCAGAAAGTAAAGTGTCTGCCTATGTATGGTCAGAATATTGTCGAGTATACTGAACTTGTTACGTGGTTGCTGGGGAGGGTCCCTGAGAACAGTTCAAAGCAACTGAGCACTGAACTTGTGGACCATTGCTTGACCCCTGATGTAATTAAGTGCTTCTTTGAGACACTTCATTCACAAAATGAGCTTATAGCTAATCACCCAAATTCCCGCATATACAATACTTTGAGTGGTCTGGTGGAATTTGATGGTTACTACCTTGAGAGTGATCCTTGTGTTGCCTGCAGCTCTCCTGAGGTTCCCTATAGCAGGATGAAGCTTGAAAGCCTGAAATCTGAAACAAAGTTTACCGATAACCGTATCATTGTGAAATGCACTGGGAGTTACACCATCCAGACTGTGACTATGAATGTTCATGATGCTCGCAAGTCCAAATCTGTGAAAGTCTTGAATCTCTACTACAACAATCGGCCTGTGGCAGACTTGTCGGAGTTGAAAAATAATTGGTCCTTGTGGAAACGTGCAAAAAGTTGTCATCTTGCTTTTAATCAGACCGAGCTGAAAGTGGAGTTTCCCATTCCCATAACTGCTTGTAATTTTATGATTGAGCTGGATTCTTTCTATGAAAATCTTCAGGCTTTGTCCCTTGAACCACTGCAATGTCCCCGCTGCAGTCGACCCGTCACTGATAAGCATGGGATTTGTAGCAACTGCCATGAGAATGCATATCAATGCAGGCAATGCCGCAACATTAACTACGAGAATCTGGATTCTTTTCTGTGTAATGAGTGCGGTTATAGCAAATATGGACGGTTCGAGTTCAATTTCATGGCGAAGCCTAGTTTTACTTTTGATAACATGGAGAATGATGAAGATATGAAGAAAGGGCTGGCTGCTATAGAATCAGAATCAGAAAATGCTCATAGGAGATATCAGCAGCTTTTGGGCTTCAAGAAGCCCCTTCTTAAGATTGTATCAAGCATTGGTGAAAATGAGTTGGATTCACAGCAGAAGGACTCTGTCCAGCAGATGATGGTCTCTTTGCCTGGACCTTCTTGTAAGATAAACCGTAAAATTGCTCTTCTTGGCGTCTTATATGGTGAGAAGTGCAAAGCTGCTTTTGATTCTGTCAGCAAAAGTGTTCAGACATTGCAGGGACTTCGTTGGGTCTTGATGAATTATTTGCACCAGAAACAGTCAGATAATGCCATGGCTGCTTCAAGATTTGTGGTTTCCAGGTCGCCTAATAATTGCTATGGGTGTGCTACTACATTTGTGACACAGTGTCTTGAGATTTTGCAAGTTCTGGCAAAGCATCCCAGTTCTCGGAAACAACTTGTTGCGGCTGGCATTTTATCTGAGTTGTTTGAAAATAATATCCATCAAGGTCCAAAGGCAGCCCGTGTCCAAGCTAGGGCAGTACTTTGTGCTTTCTCTGAGGGGGATATTAATGCAGTTACAGAGCTGAATGGATTAATACAGAAAAAAGTCATGTACTGCCTGGAACATCATCGCTCCATGGACATCGCTGTTGCCACTCGTGAGGAGTTATTATTACTATCAGAAGTGTGTTCGCTGGCTGATGAATTTTGGGAATCGAGATTACGAGTTGTTTTCCAACTTTTGTTCTCTTCCATTAAATTGGGTGCCAAGCATCCTGCAATATCTGAGCATATTATACTTCCTTGTCTGAGAATAGTATCTCAGGCATGTACTCCTCCAAAGCCTGATACAGCAGATAAAGATCAAGCTTCGGCAAAAACTGCTGCTGTTGTGCAGCTGAAGGATGAAAATAGTGCAAATACATCTGGATCTTTCAATGGTGCTGTTTCTGGTGGTAAATCTGTACCAGAGGAAAAAAATTGGGATGTCACTAATAAGACCCAAGATATTCAGTTGCTGAGTTATTCAGAGTGGGAGAAGGGAGCATCATATCTTGATTTTGTTAGAAGGCAATACAAAGTGTCTCAGGCGGTCAAAAGTTCCGGGCAGAGATCCCGGCCTCAGAAAGATGATTACCTGGCTCTTAAATATGCACTTAAGTGGAAGCGGCATGCTTGTAAGACAGCTAGGGGTGACTTGTCAACATTTGAGTTAGGGTCATGGGTCACTGAACTTGTCCTGAGTGCTTGTTCTCAGTCTATCAGATCAGAAATGAGCATGCTGATAAGCTTACTTTGTGGCCAAAGTCCATCCAGACGATTTAGGTTGTTGAATTTACTGATGGGTTTGTTGCCGGCAACTCTTGCTGCTGGTGAAAGTGCTTCAGAATATTTTGAATTGCTCTTCAAGATGATTGATTCAGAAGATGCTCGTCTATTCTTGACAGTACGGGGATCTCTGACAACAATTTGCAAGTTAATTACACAAGAAGTTGGTAACATTCAATCTCTAGAAACGAGTCTGCACATTGACATTTCACAGGGATTCATCCTTCACAAGCTTATAGAGCTCCTTGGGAAATTTTTAGAGGTCCCTAATATTAGATCTAGGTATCATCACAACTGTACTAGTTTTGTTTCATGTCAAGATGTTTATTTCTTGTTTCTTAGCAATTCATTTTGATGCCAGGTTCATGCAAGACAATTTGCTATCTGAAATCCTTGAGGCTCTTATTGTCATTCGAGGTCTGATAGTGCAGAAGACAAAGTTGATTAGTGATTGCAATCGGCTTTTGAAAGATCTTCTAGACAGTCTTCTCCTTGAAAGCAGTGAAAATAAACGTCAGTTTATCCGGGCTTGTATCTGTGGTCTTCAAATCCATGGAGAGGAGAAAAAAGGACGAGCTCGTTTGGTATATTGCTTAACCTTCTTCTTCTTTTATTCTTAAAGTTTGATATATTAGTTTTCAACAAATTTCGGACACAGTTTCACTTTTTCCCTCTTGATCTCTTTAGGGAAAGAATTCTTGAGTATACTGAACGCACAGGTTGAATTATGCCTCCAAATTGTTTCTTGTAAAAATTTAGTTTTGTATTCCAGGAAGGTTCCTAAAATTAAAAAATAAAATGTGTAGAATTAGGTTCTCTTCATTTCCGGTGGCTCACTATTATTCAATTTAGTTTAAATAACCTAACTATTCCTGATTCTTTGTTTTTATTATCAACTTCTTCTGCCTGGAATTGTGAACCTGGATTCTCTTATAGCAGGATGTGCATGGTTTTTGTGATTGTATCTTGTTGACGATTTCCTTACTGCTCCTCTTTCTTTGCCTGCAGTTTATCTTAGAACAGCTATGTAATTTAATCTGCCCATCAAAACCAGAGTCGGTGTACCTGTTGGTTCTAAACAAGGCGCACACACAAGAAGAGTTTATCAGGGGATCAATGACTAAGAATCCTTATTCCAGCGCTGAGATTGGTCCATTAATGCGTGATGTAAAAAATAAAATTTGCCATCAATTGGATCTGTTAGGCCTTCTTGAAGATGACTATGGCATGGAGTTGCTAGTAGCTGGTAATATTATTTCACTTGATTTAAGCATTGCTCAAGTTTATGAGCAAGTCTGGAAGAAGTCAAGTAGTCAATCTTCAAGTGCCATAGCCAATTCTACCTTGTTATCCTCCAGTGCTGTGACATCAGCTAGAGATTGCCCACCAATGACAGTGACTTATCGGCTTCAGGTTTGTTTATACTGTTTGAAAATTTGTGATGAATTTCAGTTACTGACAAGCTGGACTGTGCTTCACCTTTAGACTGCATTTTTTATTTAAAAAAAAAAATTCTAACAGTGGATGTTAACTCATGTCTTCAGATTTTATACAGTGGACACTTTCGTCTTTCGTACTCATAATTTGCACTTTTCATTATCATTTATCAGTTTTTGTTGTTTGTGTAGTAACGCACCATTTATATACTTTTGACCAGAAGATATGCACTGCTTTCTTGTATATTCATTCATTTATTTTTTTGTTCAATTTGCAGGGTTTAGATGGTGAAGCTACTGAGCCTATGATCAAAGAATTGGAGGAAGATAGAGAGGAATCACAAGATCCGGAGCTGGAATTTGCCATAGCAGGTGCAGTCAGGGAATATGGTGGACTGGAAATTTTATTGGGCATGATCCAGGTGTGTAACTTATACTAAAAGAAATCCTGGAATTTGGAAGAAAATTTTATTTTATTCTGACTTGATTGTCGAGGCTATTGTCTTTTATGTTTTGCATGGGTATGTAGTGCCGCTATTCTGCACTCAGATAACTATCAAATTCTTCACTCTTTAAGCCATCAGATATAGGATTTCATGCATTTATAGGTTTGTAGTAAATAGATGATTAATTCTTGAAGTTATTTTGCTTCACAACCATCATGGAGGTTTCTCCAATCTGTTATTGAGGTATCTGACTTCTGATTTGATGTTCAGCATTTGCGAGATGATTTGAAGTCCAACCAAGAGCAGTTGGTCGCTGTTCTTAATCTTCTAATGCACTGCTGCAAGATAAGAGAAAACAGACGGGCCTTGTTAAGACTAGGAGCTTTGGGTCTGCTTCTTGAAACTGCAAGGCGTGCCTTTGCTGTGGATGCTATGGAACCGGCAGAAGGCATTCTTTTGATTGTTGAAAGTCTGACTCTGGAAGCAAATGAAAGTGATAGTATTAACATCTCTCAGAATGTTCTTACAGTGACTAGTGAGGAAAGTGGCACAGGCGAACAGGCTAAGAAAATAGTTCTTATGTTCCTGGAAAGATTGTGCCATCCATCTGGCCTTAAATCAAACAAACAGCAGAGAAACACTGAGATGGTTGCAAGAATCTTGCCTTATTTGACATATGGTGAGCCTGCTGCGATGGAAGCACTAATTCAGCACTTTAACCCTTACCTGCAAGATTGGGGTGAATTTGACCGGTTGCAGAAACTACATGAAGACAACCCAAAAGATGAGAACATTGCTCAGCAAGCAGCTAAGCAGATGTTTACGGTCGAAAATTTTGTTAGAGTTTCAGAGTCACTGAAGACAAGTTCCTGTGGGGAGAGATTGAAGGACATTATTTTAGAGAAGGGTATAACAGGTGTTGCTGTTATGCATTTGAGAGAGAGTTTTGCAGTTGCAGGGCAGGCTGGCTACAGATCCAGTGCAGAATGGTCATTGGGTTTAAAACTCCCATCTGTCCCACATATATTGTCCATGCTGAGGGGCCTGTCGATGGGGCACTTGGCCACTCAAAGATGTATTGATGAGGGAGGAATTTTGCCTCTGCTTCATGCTCTGGAAGGAGTATCTGGAGAGAATGAAATTGGTGCTCGGGCTGAAAACTTGTTGGACACACTATCCAATAAAGAGGGAAAAGGTGATGGATTTTTGGAGGAAAAGGTGAGTATGTTGCGACATGCCACTAGGGATGAAATGAGGCGTCGTGCTTTAAGGAAGAGAAAGGAGTTACTTAAGGTACTATTCTGTCAAACTACTTGCTGCAATTGTATAGGTGGATATCTGCATGGTTATAATCTCATGCAAAGAAAACATAAAAGTAATGAATTTTAATTTTAATTTTTTTTAAATTCTGCAGACTTCCTACTCTTTAGTTTTAAGTTCTTTTCAGCATTCGTTTTAACTTTTTTTAGAGCTTTGCTTGTACTATTTTTTTCCTTTTCAACACGCTGGGCTGTATTTTTGTTCTCTTTGGATTTCCTGAACAATGGGGAGCTACTAGTGGTGCACACATACCTAATTGTTGGTTGTCCCTGCCTCCCTTCCTTGAACATTTTCTGCTTTAATGCTTTTGTTAGTCTAGAATCTGTTGATTATCTTGAAGCTAAAAATATATTAGCTTCTAGGTAGAAAGGAACATAGGAAGAGAGCAGTAGAATAATATATTTGTTAATTATGTAACTATACCTGATATGCATTTTCCCCCCTGAATTAGGGACTTGGAATGAGACAAGAACTAGCTTCAGATGGTGGCGAGCGAATTGTGGTTGCTCAGCCAATTTTGGAAGGTTTAGAAGATGTAGAGGAGGAGGAGGATGGATTGGCATGCATGGTGTGCCGAGAGGGCTACAGTTTGAGGCCTACTGATTTGCTTGGTGTTTACTCTTATAGCAAGCGGGTGAACTTGGGTGGTGGTACTTCAGGAAGTGCTCGTGGAGAATGTGTATACACTACTGTCAGTTATTTCAATATCATTCACTTCCAGTGTCACCAGGAAGCCAAAAGAGCAGATGCTGCTCTGAAGAATCCAAAGAAAGAATGGGAGGGAGCTACCCTCCGGAACAATGAATCTCTTTGCAATTCCTTATTCCCTGTGAGGGGTCCGTCTGTTCCACTAGCACAGTATGTCCGCTATGTTGATCAGTACTGGGATAACCTCAATGCTCTCGGCCGGGCTGATGGCAGCCGGCTCCGGCTGTTGACTTATGACATTGTTCTGGTACAAAATATTTGTCATATGTGTCTTCCCTTTTCATTCAGAATTATGATTGAAGTTGGCAAGATTGGTGTTGAGTCATTATTAATCTTTATGATTGTAACATCCATGTAATTTTCTGATGCAGATGCTTGCCCGATTTGCAACTGGGGCATCATTCAGCGCAGAGAGTAGAGGTGGTGGAAGAGAAAGCAACTCCAAGTTTCTGCCTTTTATGATACAAATGGCTCGCCATCTTCTCGAACATGGAATCTCCTCCCAGCGCCATAGTTTGGCCAAGGCCGTATCAACATACGTAAACTCTTCCATGGTAGATTCTAAACCTTCCGCCCCTGGAACGCCTTCTGCAGGAACGGAAGAAACTGTGCAATTTATGATGGTGAACTCACTTCTATCGGAGTCCTATGAATCTTGGTTGCAACACCGTCGAGCCTTCTTGCAACGTGGAATATACCATACATACATGCAGCACACTCATGGTCGGTCAATGGCTCGGTTATCATCTGGTTCAACAAGCACAGTCAAGTTAGAATCAGGAAGTACGAGCGGAAGCCCTGCGACGGAGTTGGGTGGTGCTGATGAGCTGCTGTCAATTGTTCGACCAATTCTTGTCTACACAGGCTTGATTGAGCAGATGCAGCGATTCTTCAAGGTGAAAAAATCAGCAAATGCAGCACCTGTGAAAGCAGAAGGAACCTCCAAAGTGTCAGAAGGGGATGATGAGAGTGGAAGCTTGGAGGGTTGGGAGGTTGTAATTAAAGAGCGGCTGTTGAATGTGAAGGAAATGGTGGGATTCTCCAAGGAGTTGCTTTCATGGCTTGATGAAATGGATTCAGCTACTGATTTGCAAGAGGCGTTTGACATCATCGGTGTTTTAGCCGATGTACTGTCTGGCGGGATTTCGCGTTGCGAAGACTTTGTCAATGCTGCAATTGATGCTGGAAAAGGCTGAGGAATTCGACAAAATTGGGAGCTATGTTGTGTGTTGTATTTTACAGTATTTTTCTAGCGTTCCCTGCGAAAACCGAGTAATCTTGGTATTTTCTCATGAATAAATGGGCTTTGAAAATCTATCCATTGAACGCATGTTTGCTCCTTGTCCTTGGTAATAAGAACTTTCTTCCAGGAAGGTGTTGTGCTAGAACACACGGGTGACTGAATTTTGGCAATCGTTTTTGAAGTCAATGATGATGTGAAAACTTTGCTGGGTATGGTACAATCGTGTTATATTTACAAACAAAATACAAACTTTTCTGGGGAATGCTACTAGGATGCTCACTATTTCTGGCAACAGAGAATTGAAAACAAAGATAACTTTTAATTGCCCATGTAAACATCGTACAGCATGAAATTCAAACAAAAATGTTCAGGAACAAAAGAAAAAACAGATCTTAATGGGTCTTCAGTTCATTGCATCATAATCATCCACCTTGTCATTGTATTCCAAGACCTTTCTCTTTATCTTGGATGTATCTACCCATGTAATAAAGTCTTCCATATTCCTGGTCACAAGGAATGCAGGGTCTGTAACTGTCTCCGGTCCGACTCGAATGTGTCCCTGTTCAATATACGTCACAGCTTCTTTCAGGTGCTCAGCAAACTTCAACCGCACCAAAATGGTGGCAAGCCTGCGTCTGCAACCAAAAGACATGCTCACTCACAAGGGAAGAAAAAGAAAAGACAAGAGAATTGCAGGAAATAAGACATTAGCTTTGATCATATTTGACCATCAGTCAAAAACATCAATTCCAATTCACACAATGATTCTACTTCTACTTAGAGAAGCATTTGCTTACCTACAGAAGGATGAAACTGATAGATGATCGCACAAAGCCAAGCTTTTCCTGCTCGGTATTACACCCATGTTATATCTGTCATCAACAAGGGAAAACCAAAATGTCAAAATATAATCATAATGTTAGCCAAGCCAACAATTGAGTTGGTGAAGTTAAAGACAAGGATAATTACGCATTGCGATGCCAATGCTTAAAAAAATAATAATAATGATAAAAAAAAATTACTCACAGCTTCTCGAGAAGCATATCAGTCATCTCAATACGAAAAGGGTCTCTTGGATCCATCTGCTTCAATATATTAACCAGCTTCTGCACCATCCCGCACAAACTTGAATACCTTTTTTTTTTTTTTTTTAAATTCACCAAAAATCACCATAAAATCAGAAAATTGAAAAATAATTCAAAAATCTAAAAGCAAAAACGACCCTATTCAGGAATTAACCAAAAAAAAATCTATATAAAAGAAATTTACAAACTTACTTCTTGTAATCGTCGCGGCCGGTGACGTGGTACCGCTGCATGATCATGGCTTCCCTGTGGCCACCTTCTCTTTTCCATTCTAAAAAATTGACTTTTTTTAACAACTTCTTCTCATGGAACTTTAGCTTCCTCATTATGATTCTTTGCTTTGGTAAACGATGCTGCTAAATTTTAAGAAAATTTGATGAAGAGAGAGACCTAAACCCTAGAAGCAGAGTGAATACGACACCCTAAGTTGCAACTACAAAGTACAAACTAGAAGAAGATAATTGGGCCCGGCTTACTTATGATTTGAACATTCGGCCCATTTAGATTATTCGCCCAAATAATGTTTTTATTTACATTTTAAAAATTACTCAAACAGTATTTATCAATTCTCATGTCTTAAATCTAAAACTTTTATTTCTAACATCTTAATCAATATGAATAATTCTCATGTTTTAAATCTAAAACTTTTATTTCCAACATCTTAATAACTACTTAGATGAACGGTGAAGAAATCAAAATTTTGAAAAAAAAAAAAAATTGACTCCAAAGTATGTGCAATACTTTTTTTAATTTTTAAAAAATAAAAAATATAAATACTGTAAATAATACTCTTCTTTTTCTTTTTTTTTTTTTAACCCTTTTTCTTCTTCTAAGTGTAAGAGAAATAAAATGTTCAAGGTCATTTTCTGGACTACAAATAGCCCCACCCATAAAAATATTTTCATTATTTAACAAAACTTAGCGACAATGACAAAGCACTCCCCTACATCTACACACAACAGCCACCACAAGCACAAGCACAAGCCCGCAACTACAGCCTCCATTCCGCTACACCCACAAAGCAGCACTCCAAAACCAACAGAATAGGAAGGAGCAGCCACCGCGCATACAACCACAATGCACAAAGCAGCACTCCAAAATCGACTAGAATAGCCACTTAGGCACAGACTCTTTGACGTATGAGAAGCACGGGGTTGAGGTGTAGCTGTGGCTCAGCCATGGCTATTGTGCTGTGCAGTGGTGTGGTGGCTTTTTGATCGTGGAGTAGTTCAGTTCAAGTTTTGTGGCTTTGTATTGGGTCTTGATTAACAGTTTTGTGATCAAGGAATATTATTAGTTTTTGTTTGAGAGAGAGGGAGAAAAAAAACAAAAAAAAAAAAAGAATAATGCGCCAAAAGTGTGACGTACGGTGGGTTTTAATTTCAGAATCAAAACTGTGTTGTTTTGGTCTAGATTGAGGTTTTACTCGGGGTTTGACTCAATTGGTGTATCGTCACTCAAAAATTATTTCGGGCTTTGAAATTAGGCCAAACCTCTTCTGCATTCGTGATTCACAAGAATCATTCGCTTTTAACCGTTGATCCAGGTTAAGTGACAATCAGAATGATCCAATGATTAAAAGCGGCTTCTACACACGAATCAATCAGATAAGAAATGACTTCAAATTAACTCGTATTTTCCTTTGATTCAGTTTCACTAATATTTATACGCATCCCCAAAAAAAAACCCCACGTTGACCTTCGACACCATCAATCTTTAACCGCATAATCACTCTTTAGAATAGGGATGGCAAAAATTCCCACGGGGACGGGTATCTTCGGGGATTTTCTCCATTCGGAGAGGGTATGGAGATAATTTCATACCCAATTTCTTATTCGAGGAAGGGACGGAGAAATTTTTTTACCCAATTTCTTATTCAAGGAGGAGACGGGGATGAGGTGAAATCCCCATCCCCTACCCATTTCCCCATTTTAATATTTAATTTTATTTTTATTTTTTAAAATTACTAGTAAATAAATAATAAAATTTGAATTATAAAATTATAGATATTGGTAAAAATAACAAATATCAAAATATTTATATTATTAAACTTTTAGGTCTAATTAACTAATTAAAGTCCTAAATTTTTATTTAGGACATTAAAAAGACCTGGTAGATTCTATTAGTCCAAAAATTTTATTTTAATTTTAATATTCATTAAATATTTTAAACTTAAATCCATTTTTTATTTATTTTTAGATGTTATAATTACCGCGAATCACAATTTTAATATCTAATCTAATCTAATCTAATATTTACTCTTGATTTGCTCCGACTTAACTATTATCTTTTTCAAAAATGGAATAATCCACACATTTATAAAGTGTCCACGCCACCATTGAAAAAGTTAATTTTGAATCTAAATTTGATTTTTTTACCAATTTTGTATTAAACTATTAATTTGTTCATGATAGTTTGTAAAAGAAGTTTGTATCTCTTGCATGCTGCGTTACTGACTAATTTAATGGATGTGACTTTTGTAATGGATATTAATGTAAGATATATTTCGAACTTTACTTTTGTTTGAATTTTTTATTTTAATATGATTAACTTAAAATAAAAAAAAATGTATTAGTTATTCGGGGACCGGGGATCCCCTGTTATTATTGAGGGAGGGGATGAGAATTCTCTCAAATAATTATGATGGGGACGGGGAGGAGACGGAGACATACATAAAATATCAGGGATAAATACAGGGAGATTGGTCCCCTCCCCATTGCCATCCCTACTTTAGATGCTCAAAATCACATTTGTTTCTTTGTTGTCCAAAGTGGGCTCGAGAGAAAAAAAATTAGATTTTGTCTAAGAAAATCTTATTTGGGCCATAAAATGGTCTTCCAAAGAATTTCTAATCATTCCAACAAGTTTTCCAATGACTCTTTAGAAATTTTTTTAAAATTCATAAAAATTATTCCGGCCATCCAAATTGACCCCCCCTCCCCTTTTTTTTTCCCTATGGTCTAATTTCACAAATATCTATGTGCGGGCAAAAAATGAGCTCTTCTAATTTTTTAGGAGTTTTTTTTCTGACTTTTTGAATTTTTTTTTTTTGCAAAAATTTATCATCAATCCAATAAAACTTTTATGCTTTTATTTTTTTTCGCTATTTTTTTGATTTATCAAAAAAATTTCACCAAATTTTCCGGCCTCCAAATCTACGATTTTTAAGGGAAAAAAAAGAAGAAAATCAACTAATAATATTTTAAAATAGATGTTTTTTTTATATTTAGCATTGATAAATAATATATACAAAAGTAAAATTGTAATAACTAGTTTAGATGCTAGTGTCTGAATTTTGGATACCAAAGGATCACTTAGCACATGATTCATTAGATCTGATGGTCCCACCTTGTTGTACGGATTCCTCGAAACCTCCATCAAAAACCAGAGCTCGATACCAAACCCTTAAGTTGTGAAAAAAAAAAATCAAGGACTGTTGATTTTGTTTTAGGACAAGAGTGTGATATAATTGTGGTAACGTACCATAATTATATATAGCCGTTAAATTTATTTGAATTTAAATGGACTCTATTTATTTAAGTGAACTTAATGATTGGTGTAACTGTAACACAGTGTCACAATTATATTATAATCAAACCCTTTATTTGAAGGCAAATATTGTTCGGCTATTAATGGATATGAATAAACTAACGCCTTGGTGGTGGGTGTGAACTTATATACCCCATTGAAATTCAATATTAATTAAAGGCGACAGCTACGAGTATAAGCATAATGGAGCTTCTCTATCAACGGAAGCTGCGACATTAATTTTTGCCGTTCCGCCTTATAAAATGTTGCATGAAAACAAATTTAAAAAAAAAACAAAACAAAAAAAAAAAGGCCGTGTGAGTGAGAGTTGATAACGCATCAAAGTTCTGCAACATTTGCATCGATATCTAACCCCACTTCACAAAATAATAAGACGAAGAGGGATCAACACATGCCTATTGCCATTCACCAGTCGCCAATGCTTAAAAAATTGAACCCATTTTAGGGGGTTTTTTTTTTTTTTTTTTTGCTTTCTTCTGGGGTGCAGTGATAGTGAAGGTAAGTTGTAGTTTCATGATAGGGCATTATTGTCGTGCCCAATCCCTCACCATCATGAGATGAGGACCTCAGTAGATTTTACATGCTATACGTCTCTTATCATATTTTTCTTTTCCTGGGTTTTATTTTTAATATTACATTTCAATTTTCAAGTAGTAAGAATTTTTTTTTATTTTTTTTTTATTTTTTTTTATTTTATTTTTAATAGAAACCATTAATATAATTTTATTCAACACGCGGTGACAAAACCGGAATTTTGATTCGGCGGATGAGACAGACTCTAACATGGTTCTACTGCTGTGAATGCATTAAATAAGTATATTCCCAAGAATTCCATTTCTCAAGATAAAATAATCTCTTTGTGGGTGGGTAGGTGAAGTTTATTGATATGGAGGAGAGTTCCACGATTGAATTTTTCTGACCGACTCCGATCCAAAAGCACTTCCCTTCTTGTCAATAAGGCTGAGAAGCGCTTTTAATGTGTGACGGTTCTCAAGTCTCAACCAAAGGAAAGGAGAAAGAAAAATGTGTCCGTCTTTTTTCAATTTGCAGCGAAAAAGCTGAAAAGAGGAATTTGTGTTTTGCCAATCATGATTCATGAAAGGCTTTTTTTATTTATTTAATGCCATTTGGTTATTTTTGTGGTTTATACATTTATATACATGTCATGTTCATGTAACCGACAAGCTTTTCACAGGTTCCAAACAACTTTCCTTTCTTTATTTATTTATAGATTATAATTTTCAGTAACAATTTTTTTTTTAAACAAAAAAAGAAGGAAAAAAGAAGAAATTCACGAATAATAATCACGGGCTTTTGTCACAATTATAAAACTCCCAATCCAAAACAATATCACAACTTGCGCTGCATGCTAATGCTTTGCTTAGAACTAAGAATAAACGTTAAATCACTCCTCATCATTCGGCCATTTTTTTAAATGGATTATTCAAAGCAAAAATTTTACTGCAACGAAAGTGTATCGATAATGTTTCTAAACAAATTTATTGATAAAAAAGGAATGAATATGTTATTAATCTACATCTTATCCTTTTAGGTTAACAATTTACTTATATTTGCCTTTTTAATTTTCCTTTTTTTTTTAATCCGTTCTCTTTGAAATTGTTTTATTGTTACTCAAATAAATTTGCTTGTAAGGAACTAGCTAGTTTTTACCCAAGTGAGTAAATATGTGTTTTCTCTATTTCTTATTTATGCTTTAATGGTTAATTCGATTTACTTGCCTTTTTTTAGTAATAAATCTTCTCATACTTTTTTTTTTTAAATTTATTTATAATTTTTTAAAGTTTCTTGGGGATAGAAGAACTTTATTGTAAAGAAAGTCATTAAAAAAAAAAAACGATTTTATTTAAAAGTGACATTTTCCTTCCCCTTTATTGTAGCTACAACTTTTTTTTTTTTCTATTTGAGAAGATTCTATTATTATTACTATTAGTAATTGTAAATGAAGGTGTCAATTATATATAGCAACATACATGCAGTTCACTATCTTAATATGAATCAAGCAAATGTCACTAGCAGGCATGATTAAAAAAAAAAAAAAGACTTAGACGCTGTACCCAGTATCCGTCCAATTACAATAAAATATCAATTAAGATGATAACAATATGAAGAAAAAAAAAATCATCAAAATTTAATTTGAGGGTGCATGGACATTAATCTTATATCAAATTCTGTTGGGTGTTAATTCATTAATGTTTGGGATTTGGGAAGGTCCCTTGTCCATATAATATTGGTATATGTTTTTAACTACATGCTCTTTACAAACAAAGACATCATAACCACATCAAATAAATCTCTAGATTTGACATTAAAAAAAAAAAGGTATTAGATGAAATATATTTTCATGTTCATGAGCAAATTTGCCAAAGGAAGACTGTCGGTGGAACCTATAATATGCTTACATGCATGTAGAATTGGGGATCAATGTATTTGTGGGTATGTGATAGGAATATTTAATATCAAATAAAGTTATTTTACATTGGAGGTAATAAATCTCATACATAAAATAAAAATCATCATAATACAAAATAATAATAATAATAATAATGTCGCTCGAGTCATCCTATCTTCTCAATTCTCGCGGGTTGTAAATATCATATTCCTTACTTTAATGAATTATTTATTATAATAACATAATATTACAAGAACCAAAAGAACTACATAATATTTTTATATAACATGTACTTCAAACAAAACCATTATAATTATGGTATCAATTAATCAAGAATATATGTTGGTATAACTAAATGATTTGACCCTTGGGTGCCAAATAACATATTACTTTGAAAGACCTTATCTTTCACCCAACTTGCTATTTTTCACTCTTTAATTTTTATAATTACAAATAATTAAAAAAAAGGAAAAAAAAGGTTGTGATGATGGTACTTTTTGTGGATCTTACTTCATACTTTCATAGTTTGGGTACTGTAGTCGAATCCGAAAATAAATTATAAGTACAAAATTTACATCATTTTTTACAAGATTTACTTTATCTTAAAAAAAAAAATCAATCCATCTTTCAAAATCACTACCTACCATAGTGAGTCATTCTTCATTAACTAAAATAGTTTCGCCATTTTTCAAAAAGGTCAATTAAGTGAAATCAGAAAAAAAATAATCAAAGCAAAAATGGTCTCGGTGTGGTGGTGAATAGTGATAATAGTAATACTTTCTTAACCTTTTTCGTAGCAACTTTAAGCCAAAACAACCCAATCTCTTTAGAAGATGCAACACTTGCGCCTTAATAAGTGGCTTTGTTTAATGTTATTGTTTCGTTTCGTTTCACTTCACTTCACATTCACTTCGCGTTCAATCGTTGTTATTATGTACGTATGTGTGTGTAATAAGTAATAACCACAACGTCAATTTATAGCTAGCCTCAATTATCAAAAACAAAAAAAAAACTCTCTCTCTCTCTCTCTCTCTCTCTCTCTCTCTCTCTCTCTCTCTCTCTGTCTCACTGAATTCTCCGGCAACCCTCTCGCCGGGATCTGATCGGAAAACGCCACCGGATTATCAAGAAAACGCACCCCACTTCCCCCATTCTTCAGTGGAACAACTTGCATGGAGTTTTCTATGAAACTGAGCTTCTGATATTGTTTTTTAATGCAGAAGTTTTACGATTATCGAGGGAGTTTTAGTGTTCCGAAGTGTAGTTTAGTATGTTAATTAAGTTTCTTGGAGCATCATCAGCAGTAGCTTGTCTTGTGTTGAAGGAGATAGCATTCTTTTTTCTTTTTTTTTTAATTTCACCAAATTCGATACTCAATAATGTTTCATGATTCTTGATAATTGATATTGAATCTTGAATTAACTGAATTGGAGGGAATGGCTATTATGTGTTATGTGTGATGTGTACAATGTGCAGAGTAGAGAGGCCTACTGAGAATAACACTAATAATAAGTGTGAATTACAAGAGTACTCGATGACGATGGGATTAAAGTTTAATAATAGTAAGCTGATGAAGCATTCATCAATGGCGGTTTCGCAGTCTCGGGTTAAGCTATGGATGATTAGGGCAATCACAAGTATTTTGCTATGGACTTGTGTTGTTCAGTTGATGGCATTAGGCGAGATGTGGGGGCCAAGATTGTTGAAAGGCTGGCCTTCTTGTTTTAGTCATAATTCTGATTTGTCTTTGGCTGCTCAATTTTCTCCTCCTCCTGCTAAAATTGTTCTTCCACCGAAGAGTAAGTTCAACATTTTGCTTCTTTCTATTCTTTTCCTGGAAAATTAATTTTCTGTCATAATTTGTATTTTCTAATTCCGGGAACTTTTGTTTGTTCTTCAGGAGTCTATAAGAATAACGGTTATTTGATGGTTTCTTGTAATGGAGGACTCAATCAAATGAGAGCTGCTGTGAGTTTGATTTCTAGCTTTTTTGATAATCTGATAACATGGCAATTAATACTGTGTCCATTTGTTTAATTGCTTTCTGAACTTTTTATTTTTGCAGATATGTGACATGGTCGCTATTGCTAGATACTTGAATGTAACTCTTATTGTGCCGGAGCTGGATAAAACTTCATTCTGGAATGATCCAAGGTATATTAAGTTTTGAGTAATTTTTATTTTGCTAACTACTCTCAATTCCAATTCAAAACAACCCTTAATTTTCTCTGATTGATTCTCTATGTATGAACAGTGAGTTCAAGGACATATTCGATGTTGATCATTTCATTGCTTCATTGAGAGACGAGGTTCGAATATTGAAAGAATTGCCACCAAGGCTTAAAACAAGAGTTGAATTGGGAATGTTCTACTCATTGCCACCCATCAGTTGGTCAGATATTTCTTATTACCATAATCAGGTCAGTTCCATGGAGATATGTAATAAAGATGGGATATGCCTTTTGCTTATTTGTTTAGTGATGCAACTCTAACTTGTTGAAATATTTTGATTCTGCTGACAGATACTTCCCCTGCTGCAAAAACACAAAGTTGTACATTTAAACAAAACTGATGCTAGGCTTGCTAATAACGGACTGCCCCTTGAGATTCAGAATTTGCGTTGCCGTGTAAATTTCAAGGCATTAAAATTTACTTCTCAGATTGAAGAATTAGGCAGAACGGTTGTGAAGATTTTGAGGGAAAAAGGCCCTTTTCTGGTTCTTCATCTCAGGTATGAAATGGACATGCTGGCTTTTTCGGGCTGCACTCATGGCTGTAACATTGAAGAGGTGGAAGAATTAGCCCAAATGAGGTAAGTAACCATTTTGGATACGATTTCTTTTCTCTCTTTATGTTTATCAAGCGTCTGTTGACTGTCGTATTAACATGTTGTTAAGATATGCGTATCCATGGTGGAAGGAAAAGGTTATAAACTCGGATATGAAAAGAAAGGAAGGATTGTGCCCTTTGACACCTGAGGAAACTGCTCTAGTTTTAACTGCATTGGGCATTGATCGCAATGTCCAAATTTACATCGCTGCCGGAGAAATCTATGGTGGCCAAAGAAGAATGGCAGCTTTGGCAGAGGCTTTTCCAAATTTGGTGAGTCAAAAAAGAATGCAAAATCAACTTCATATTTACTTTAGCGTACATCCCTTGATTAAACTTTCACATGGTCTTATGCAACAGGTGAGAAAAGAGACTTTGCTAAAATCAGATTTGAAGTTTTTCCAAAACCATTCTTCTCAAATGGCAGCATTAGATTACCTTGTATCCCTTGAAAGTGATATATTCATTCCTACATTTGATGGTAACATGGCTAAAGTTGTTGGAGGCCATAGAAGGTAAATTAGAAAATTATTATGCTTTGCGTTGTGTTGTGTTAGTACAATTATTGGAACATTAATTAATCAAGTCTTGGTTTCTTGTGTTCTGTTTCAAAAAATTTTCAGATTCTTAGGCTTCAAGAAAACGATTTTGTTGAACAGAAGGCTACTGGTTGATCTAATAGATCAATACAACAATGGATCGTTGAGCTGGGATGAGTTCTCTTCTACTGTGAAGGAAGTTCATGTTGATTTGATGGGGAACCCGAAAGCCCGAGTTGTGATACCTGATAAACCAAAAGAAGAAGATTATTTCTATGCCAATCCGCATGAATGCTTGCAACAGTTAGATGAACCATTGAGGAACACATGATTTTTCGTCATGCCAATCAGATGATTAACCCCATTTATACGTGTACCTCTGCGTATTTATCAAAGAAAATGGCCTACTTCATTTCTTGAAAATTAAGTTATGACAGAGCTTTAGGCCTTATCCTAGACATTCTTGACAAGTGTTGCAGGAAAAATAGTAATCTTTTACATCTTGAACAATCAAGTCCATATATAGAATCTGAGGCGGGTGAATGACAGATCAAAACTAGATTGTTGTAAAAGCATCAAATGTATACCAGAAATAATGAACGTTCAACAAATTTTCTCTGCATTTCCTCTCTCGATTTAAATCTGAGAAATGATAAACTATTTGTGGCATGTGATCGTAAAGAAAGAAAAGTGATATTTCGGCAACCTTCTGGCAGTAAATTTTTTTATGGCAGAAGACCTTAATAGTAGCATTACATGTGCTAACATAGACAAGAAGCCAAGAAATCAGAGATCTTTTGCTTTGTCATGGACTAATGGTCTTCTTGAGCCAGCTGGTTTGTACTGGCAAATCCCACGTAGTTAGAAGTCTGAACCATGTCCGCATTATTTAATTGGTTAAATGTGCTTGCTCCATTCTTTCACAAATGTTTTCTTTTTCAAAAAATAACTGCAGGAAGGATGATATGATCTCTAAAATGATTGCCCATTACGCACTCGATGGCAAGAAGAGCATTTATTTCCATCCACGATTCAAAATCCCAAGAAAGTGTCTTGAAGCATATCCTTCACATTAACTTGAAATTGGGTTTGATGGCGATGGTATTGGTGAGCGATCCAAAGAGCCACAGTTATTGATCCAAGAAAATTATGTTTGTGGGTGTGATCCAAGGACTCATAATCACCCATTAACAACATGGCTTTTGGGTCAACTAAATTAATGTTGATGAACGGCTATGCATGCAAGTCAGGCACTCCAAACATTGCTTTCACACCACACTACCACTTTCAAAAGTGGGTGCCAAAATTTTTTTCAAAAGCTTCATGAATATCCATCAAATAAAATACAATGCTACTACAGAGTTTTTGTCTTGTTAAAAGATTGCCTCTTGGCGACTATAATCTAGACAGTTTTTATCTCAAACTCTAAAATTATTTAAATTATTCAAGCTTTAACGATTATGGGTCTGACGAAGTGCGCGCTGCAAAATTTAATATAAGGATGAGGTTATTTAAACTCATAATTTTTTTTCCACGCTCATTATTATTTTACTTGACAAACCATCTTAAAATCCAAAAATAACCCTACATTATTTACGACTACCAGCAAGTCGGCAACTAGTCTTCTCCTTGTCTTCAATTTCTCTACTTTTTTCGTTTCTCCTTCTTATATAATGCTGAATAGTTTAGATTAGAGATTTTGGAATGGGGTTTGACCAATTAGAGCAAGTATTTGGAGATTAATTTCTTAAAAAAATGCAATTCAAGTAAAATCAATTTGGGAAAAAATAAAAAAAATTACATACCACAACTAGTAAAAGAACTTGCATAATATTTTCACAAAAAGTTCTAAATGATATAATGAAGTTCTTTTATTCTGAATTGATTTAGTCTTTGATTGTTTTACCCATTTTCAGGAAGGTTTAGAAAGCTATACTTACGCAGAATTTTTGTTCAATTTCAAAAAAAAAAAAAAAGAAAGAAAAGAAAAAAGCCCTTAAAGGTAATTTTGTTATAGGTTATTTTAGTAATAAAAACTATTATAAATAAATGGGTGCAGGAAGTATTTTTACGGCATTCAGATGATTATTTACATCCCAAATTTTATGAATTTTGTACTGTGCACACTTTGATGAACAATAAATTACATACGAGGGTTTTGAGGATTTTACCTTTGTTTAAAATCCAAATCAAATAGTTATTAGTAGCTTTGTCTTCTTCCGACAATTACTCTTAAGAATCTGAAAGCAAACTGGCAACAATGGAGATAAAGCCATCACATAAAAACGCCCAATAAAACAGTAACGGTAGCAACGAGTTTTGTATTAAAACGGATACCACTAATGATCGAATTAGCTTCTCATTATACACATGGAAGCCCCTCTACCTAACTTTCGTATAATAAAAGAATATATAGAGCATATTTTTTCCCAGGAGAATCCCAAGCAATCCAGCAAGCTAAAGAGAAGCATGTACAATTCTGTCTGGACACGGTCACCTTCGAACTTGGGATGAACCAAATCATAAGAGCAAGATGATGAAAGTGCCGCATCCAGGACAACAAACTAGCTTAGTTCTGTTCTGAGCCTCTTATGAGTGCGATCAGAGTCCTCATTAAAGCTCCGAACTCCAGTTTGTGCCATTACTTGGTTGTTCTGATAGTGCGAGTCATTATCCTGGATGAAAGACAAATAAACTATCAGGGAGAAAAAAAAAAAAAAAAGGGAGAAAAAAAAGGAATTAAGGTTTCACAGATGGACAAAATGTAACCCAGAAATGTTATAGTTGGAGCTTTGAATCTTGGAAATAATACAGAATCTCAGAGATATTGACTCTGATGTACTGATAGTAGAAAGTAGGTCTTAAAAGCTAGGTCGAAGATTATGTAAATGACCTTTGAGCTAGATGCCATTGCAGATGGACAAAACGTAACCCAGAAATGTTATAGTTGGAGCTTTGAATCTTGGAAATAATACAGAATCTCAGTGATATTGACTCTGATGTACTGATAGTAGAAAGTAGGTCTTAAAAGCTAGGTCGAAGATTATGTAAATGACCTTTGAGCTAGATGCCATGGCAGTTGACCCATCATTAACCCTTTTGCCAACATCAATTTGCACTGAGACGCTGGCCCGTGACAGATCCACACCTGATGATCTCAAGGCTTGGGTCAGAGCATTCAATATCCTGTCAAAATATGAAAACATCAAAGGGTAATATGTAATATACAAAATACAGCTGAACAATTTCTCTTTGGATGAGACACAGGAATGCAGAATCAAGAACCGGTGAAAATCAATTGATAGTCCAAACCACCAATTAGATTGCAAATCACGAGTCAAATTCTTAAATCTTTAATTGGTTGAAAACAGAAAGAAGACCATCAACTGAGCAAAAAAGGGATTAAACTGATTACTGAACACAATGCAAACTTCTGATAAATAAAAGCCGCAAGGGAGCATCAAACATTAAAAGCATTATATGTAAACTTCAGTAGGGAAAAACACAACATGTATAAAAGCAATTAGAAGTAATGGTTGTGAAGAAGTCTCAGGTAAAGAACACTCTGCAGTGCAGAGTATATACAAACATAAAAACTTAAAAACAAACATGGCCAGATACCTGAAATTCTAGAAGGACAAATATGTAAAAATAAGCTAGATTTGACAATTAATCCAAAAAAAAAAAGAGTGGCTCACCCTTGAGAATAGGCATTTGACATACTAGAGGATCCACTTTCAATCATCAAGTCCTGATCATTGAGTGCACCGTTTGGAACAGCACACTCTGTTGCACATGATCTTCCCTGCCACAATTGTGTTTGGGGTTGGTAGACCATATTCTCGACATCAGAAACAGATTCCTGCAAAGGTTGGGTAGGCATGCCACCCCTCCCAACAGGAGCAAACATATTCTGCTGTGCATGCATATTTTGGGGAACCATTGTAGTAGCAGACCCAGGGGAAAAATCAGTAGCTTTATATGCTGCAGCTGTGTCCAAATCAGATTCCATTGAATTCTGTGGATTTGAGAGCATTCCAGGATCAATAACGTTATTCTCATGACCAGAACCATTCTTTATAACTTGGGATTGATCCATATAAGTTTCTGCAGGCCCGTTATGGCTTCTCTGTTCAAATAGATGGAAATCCATTAGTAATTCCACTTTGAAAGGAAATGTATATGAATTAATGTGTTTCATAACAGTGCACAAAGATACATCAAGAAAAGACAATGAAAATACATGCACACAGAGGTTAGCACAGCATCAAACACACCAAGCTCATAAGCAGACAGAATTAGACATGGATAAGGAAAAGCTTAAATTTCTTGCATAATGTGCCCACCACACACATGCACACACACTCTTTAAGCATGAAAATTTCTACCCATGGTGTCAACTTTGTTGGCTCTTGAGTCCACCCTTGATATGGTCCCTCATACATCTGCAACTTTTCTCGTAAAAACTGAATGTACTCGATCACCTGCACATAAATATAGTTGCTCTTCAACTCACTCACGAGAATACAAAACTAAAATGGCAAAAAGAGAGCACGCCCAAATATTTGTATGCGTAGACAAAACTTGACTGTACGGCGTACCTCTAAAAGAAACGAAGCCTTGTCTCTTTTTTGATCATTTTGAGGTATGAGATCTCTCAACATTTGAAATCTGTCATACAAAACATACTTGTTTCTTCAGGTAAAAACAAATCACTGTCAACATATTAATCATACATGAAGACTGGAGTGACAAATGAAAGGAGCAAATATATATGTAATAACTGCGAAAACCAATATTCTGATCTCTCCGAGTGCTAAAACCCGACAATATAATGACAGTGTTAAAATCAAACCAAAGCAAGCAAAGCAGTAATAAACTGACAGCAAAATTATCTAACATTTTGCACCCCAGTAACATATCCAAGTAGTAAAGAGTAAATTTGGCTGGAAAATAAAGTGTCAATCTTGAAAATATATGTGCTTGAAATTCAAAAAAAAACTCAGCTCACAGCCATCAAAATCTTAAATTGGTTGCAGTCAATCAGCACTCTAATTTCTTCTCTTCCATAACTGTCCACCTCCAGTCGTTATTGACAACCAGCGCTAAAAGACATTCGGGTATGATTTAGAAAATACATTTTTTGACTTATGAAACATTCATTTTTTAAGTCTAACCAAAACACACAGAAAAATTACGTTCTAGAATAGGAAAATAGATAAAATTTTCAAAAGCTTAATTCAACCATTTGGAAAACTCAGTCCATTTGCAGAGAAAGCACCGTCAAGCTCCTGAAAAGCAGAAGTACCAATCAAGTGCTCTTTCATAAAGCACTTCAATCATTACTAATGAATCAAAACAAACTAAACACGCTCATAATCTCGCCATAACTCACACTTCAAATACATTCCTTTAACTTCATCTCAGCCGCTGAACAAACAATTAAGAACAAATCACTCAACAAACGGGGAAAGAAAAAAATCAAAACTTATACCTCTCATTAATCTTGCTCCTCCTCCGCTGCTCCGTCTCCGAATGCTTCGACCGGTGCGTATTCGCCTTCTGCTCACTAGTCTTCCCCTCCCCTGCACCGATAAAAAAAAAAAAAAGAAATAAATAACACTGTAACTCACTCTCATAGAATCACACACTTGCACGTATACGTATGAGTATATACCTTTGTACGAAGAGGAGTTGTTTCTGTTAACATGATTGTCGTACAAGTCGGCCTCTTCGTCCTCTTCGAGGTGATTCTTCGAAGACTTTACCATTTCGTGAAACTGCAGACACCGATTCTCGAAACGACGTCGTTGCGCTGCAACGCTGACAATTGAAACGCGGCCGGTGGGCAGGGAAATGACGCTCCGAATTGTCACGAGGGCCAAAAAAAAAGAATAGATATAATTTTTTTTTTGTTAATATTATTATTATTATTATTTTTCTTTTGTCAGCGCAGGAGTCAGGACAAGAGTGTTGAAGCCCTAGGCAGGACAGTTCAAAAAGAAATAGAATTAATTAATTATTTTATTGATTGATTGATTAATTTATGTTCATTAATTAATTATTTTTGCTTTTCGGTTTGACGTGGGTTGTGCCGGGTGTTAACATGCGCGTGGTTAGTGACGTTCAATTGTTGTTCAGATAATTATCATCTAAGTCCTTGTACTTGTACATTGTTATAAAACGAGAACATAGCTTGTTTATTTAATTAAATAGGTCCGTGCCTTTGTGCGTTTATGTCTATTTACTAATTCTAATTTTGCCAATCAAGTGGCAAAAAGGTGAAAAAGCAAAAACGACAATATTCAATTGAAAGTAGATATTTTATTTCATTGGTTTGCAAAAGATACGAATCATAACAAGTTCTTCTTGCACTCCAAATATATTTTCTCCGTCGTGAGTTTCACTTCTGGTATTACAAAAATCTTGTATCATCAGCGCTACCCTATAAGTATAATAAACACCTTGTTTTGATCAGTGCTATTTTTTGCCACCCTCATAATGTGTTTTTGTGCACATCTCAATTCCCCAACGCACCAATAGTTCTTGGTTACACAGCTTACACTTGGCTGTATCATCAGCAGAAGCGTAACTTATGAACAGATGAGAAATGGTTAGCTGCAGCTACTATTGCTGCCTCTGGCGAGGAAGATGTTACAGTCGTTGCACTTTTAGATGTTTCGGTATCTGCGGTTGCATGGAAGAGCCAAGAAAGCAACTTTAAGAAAGATGTGCACCATATATCTTTGCTCATCTTGAAATGGATACTTGAAAAGAAAAAGTTAATGAATATTTAAGGATTCAAGAATGCGTGTGAAGCAATTAGTTGGCTACTTTTAAACTTCTGAGGATTGTGTGCGCTTCGGCTTTGTTCGATTTTAGTAAGGTGTGCCAATTAGCCATTTATATAGAACAGGTTTCTTGGGGATCAAGTGGGGTTTGACCGTTGAAACTGGAAAGATTTTGCTCATTTTTCTTCTCACGCATAGTTTCTCGGTAGTTTCTAGGCTGCTGTTGCATGGAACGTCAATTGTGTTGATTAGAATCTGCCAAGTACTTTCTGTTCTTTGGCCCGCTGAATAGTAACAAAGCGCTTCTGGTATACATGCTCTACGTTAGGACAACTGAATAGTTGTAACCCACCATACCTCGAGATGGCTTCCAGACAAGATAATAGGTGAGAATATGAGTCCGTGAGACGGACCATTAACATAGTGGGTTTCCAACCAAACTAAAAATAATATGTAAGCCATAACTGATGCTTTCAACCACTTTCATGCACAGAATATGCTATACAGAGAGGACAATCAACACCACTAACCAAGGCAAATATTCATGCATATCTATTAAGAATCAGAGATGGTGGGCGTAACCACCATATAGCAAAATAAGAGAAGCACAAAAGAACTATTTCAGCCTTCGCAAGAGTAGTTGTTCACTCAAAAGTCTTAGAAGAGCAAAGTTTTCTCATCACAACTGGAAACAAAAAGAAGATGATGACTATGGCTCAGAACTGTGCTTTCAACTTAATACGACTGTCATGATTTAGTGAAACAAGATTAATATAAATACATAATGTTAGTTGAATGCATTGGCAGCAAAGGTAAAGCCACGCACAAAAAGATTTTATGTATTCAATAAAGGATTAAACACAAATGTCTATTTCTACTCTTGACCATGTTACATTAGTTTCCAGTATAAAATAGCTTCGGAAAATTAGAGGGACCTTCCTCAGAAAGATAAATCAAACTTAGTATTGAAAACGTCCTAGGCTACAACCTAGACTACATCAAAACTGGTTGCGGGTTTACATAGAGTAATAGACACTCAATTTTCACAAAGAGGGCTTGACCTAAATTGCATAATCCAATGCAGTAGTATAAGTGCTTCATACCAGAGCTGATGGATGTGAACTGATACAAGTGACCAGAGTCACGCTGTTCCGGAACTACATCCAGAAATCTGCTTCTTTTCCAAAACAGAAGCCGAGACTCTTCAATGCTCCTTCATATTGGCAAATTAAACTTGGAAAAAATTTACATAACTGCATGCAAGGCTGAAAATGTACCACTGGAGAGACCGGTACCACATCTAAAATAGGCTCTCACTATTTTTCTCCACTCTCTTCTTCCTGATCCTCCAATTGAGCTTCTTCTTTGTTTATTTCTCCACCACCACTTTCATGATTTGAACCATTATGCCTGAAAAATAATCCAGATGATGAGGAATCATCTTCGTCAAGGTCCTCTTCATTCTCCTTGTCTTTCGACCTTGAGATTATTTGACTGTCCATCCAAGCAGGGCAATGGTGTACAGCACCAAGTGTAGCTTGAAGTTGGGAGTGAGAAGGACTTGAAGCATTAACATACGAATCTGTAGGATCATATTTCAAGCATGAACATTCAGGGATTGGATGTGATAGAAATGACAATGACTTTGACTTTGTGGATGCTTCTGTCAGTCCATCAAGCAAAGATCTTCTTAGATGCTTGCGTATAGATGTTAACCAGGTATGGTTTGCCTGATACAAGTGGTCTCGAGTCTCTTCTAACAGCTTGACAACTTCTCTCCTGTGTTGACAGAAGCAGAAGATGAGAAATATAAATATATCTGTGTCCAAAAATATGGAAAGACTTTTGAAGATGTTGAAGGAAAGGTTAGATTAGTTAAACTCTCTACTAATAAATACAGTTCAACCAATACAACCTCTAGTTTGCTATAATACATGCTCATAGATGTATCCAAGCTATATGAGGATGATTTATACTAATACCATTGTAGATTTCTACTGGGTATACAGGTATGCATGGATAAAGGCATACGTACAAGGTTTATACAAGGAGGAGATCCATTACTGATCCAGATTTAAGTCAAAAAATCAAAGAGCTTCAATTGCAGTGTGTGGACGTAACTTGGTTACACCATTTAATCATTGTAAGAGTACAAGGTTAGAAAAAGAGCAGCATTTTAGGGAAGCACAGGAAAACAATAAATGGATTAATGAGTTTTCAGATTAGCAGCCTTCTCATTTGTAAAGGTGGATGCACACTTCTGAATAAAGACTATTACCTGTCAGGCCTGTATGTTTTTGATGAAGCTGACTGATAAAGCCGGTGCCCCATCACCAAACTGGCGAAATTTGGATGCCCCTTACCATCTCGATCGAATCCAGGGATGAAAACATCCGCTTCAACACAAACCATATAATCAATTGCTTCCCATAGTAATTTATGGGCATTTGTTCTCAACTCCATGACTGTACTTTCAGGCTCATTATCGCTCTCAGCCACCCAGCCCCACCAGCCTTCAATGTTGTATGACTTGGGACGAGCTGGAGGGGGTGGAAGTGGGCGAGGTCGGGGACCAACATTTTTCCACGACTCATGCTTCTCTTCTTCCTCAACAGATGGTGGAGTCTTTGGATCAATAAGATTAGCCTCACGGCCATAAATTCTAGTGAGCTCCCAAGCAGTGCTGAGGGAAGTCCTATCAACAACATTTTCAAACATTGCATGAAGAGGAATTAATGTCCTCTGGCCACCAAAAACTTCTCCACCAGATACATATATTATCGTGTCCCATGAGTATCCATATGCACGAAGAAGAATACCAACCTGTAGATATCAGAAAATTTTAACCAATCATTTTTATGTAGTGGTAAACAGAAAGATTTATTGGGAGAGCCCTAAAACATCTCTATATAAGATCTCTCCAATGGGTAAATTAGATTGGAGAAAGAAAGAAAGCATCAAAATGAATGACGACTTGGGCACAACATAAGCATTCATTCTTTTTTTGTGCAATAAAGTACCAACCCAGAAGCATATGAAATCCACTGTCCCAAATAATTTCTCACCTCTTCTGGCATTAACGGACATGTACCATTCAGGCGTAGTTCCATTGAATTTACAGATTGTTTCCCTCTGACTATCCTACGTTTTAGCATCCAAGCTCGTTTATGCTGAATGAGTTCAGTGTGGACATCCTTAGGAAGAGCTCCAAAATAGAATAACATGTCAATGCCAGGTAAGCTTCAATCACAAAGACGTATATAATTCAAATAATCCAGCATGCCTTCAGGGTTTGAAAAGGTACCTGGAAGAGCTCAGCACAACCATGATATGCTAAAGCATCTCTAGTCATCCCAGGATCAAAGGCTATAAATGGCCTTCCAGGAGCTCGTAACCTAAAAGCAATACCACTATCACTTGGATCTGAAAAGCTAATAATAATTCTGTGTGAATTGTAGCAATGAGGGTAGACACTGACCTACGCAAAATTCTAGTTGCAAGCTCCTGGACCTCTTGTCGGAACCGAAGGGCATGGAATGCAACCCTGCATCTCAGCCTTTGGTATTCTTCAAGATGCGGTGGGAGACTGGCCTGACTCAGATCCCAGAGAAAACAATAGCTCGTTAATACATAAACTCAGCCATGATTTGAAAGAATAATGAAAGTGAATAAGAATACTGAAGTCCCAGAGATTGAGAGAAGAAAGATTCCCCATCATTTTCAGCATGCAACATCGGATACAAATATTTGTGCATAGAACAGATAAGAAAACACTAGGGAAAAGATCGGCACAAGAAAAGTCATCCTACAGGTGTTTTATCTAAAAACAGAAATCTTTAAATTAACCATGTAAAGTATGATCAAGTAAATCTTTGATCCACAAAAATCTCAAGAATCAACAAACTACACTTTCATTTTCATTTTCTTTGAAATTGTTATCTAACTTGAGAAAGAGAATATATCAGCTAGCCTTGCAGATGAATTAGGCACAGAATAGTAGAAAAGGTTCAAACTTGAGTCATTAGCTCAAAGAAAAACAATTGCTTTCATTACCTGCAAGCATCCACCATCAGAAACAACTAGTTCAACAACTGAATGCTTGATCAAAACGGGAAGAACATGATGCAAATAAAAATACGGTGAAGCTGAGTATGACACTCTAAACGATGGAATCTTCTTCTTTCTCCTTGCCCCTTTAAGAATTTTTGGAAGGGTTTTTACAATGTTAATATCTTTTGCTAACGCTGCCATGAACTGTTCCTCATTGTAGAGATATGCAAAACTCTTAAACTGAGAGCTGCATTAAACAAGTGCTAAATTAATTGAAAAGAAAGGGCTAACAGTTATATAACTATTACCAAAAAAAATTTCAAATTGCACCACTCATATTAAAGAAATGCAACCTGATTCCTTTACTACTTGTGGTTGACTGGATCTCAGGAATGACTAAAGTGGCATTTAGAAGACGAGCGACCACAACAACATCAGATATCTGAAACATTTAGGAAAAAAGTTATTACGTTGATTAAATTAGATGTATGGATGCAACTGAAAATATGCAATTGGGACAATATCCTTACAGAGTTCCTGATTTCATGGAAGCCGCCTTGTATTCTCACAAAGATAAACCCATTTGCCCGATAACTGGGATCTGTTAGAGATATGCTTTCATTATGTGCTCATTAATGCTTAAACTATGAGTACAAAATATAGAGAATTGAAAATGCATCTGAAACTGAAAATTATCCCTTCTCATAACACTCCCCTTTCTTCTATCTTTCATTACAAGTAGATTGATAGAAGTACGAAAACTATAACCATCAACATCAAATTCGAGAAAGATAGGAGTATATTAATAGGTGGTACAGTAATAACCTTGAGTAAAAACACAAACAAGAATATCTAAAACCATTTCGTAATTTGCAGGACAATTTATCTTGCAATAAGCTATTGACAAACTAAAAACCTATAATTTTCACGCTAAGCATATATAAGATCAACCACCTTTGAGCAGAAGTCTTTCAACAGCATAAAAACTATAAACAAGATGCGAAAAAGAGCTAACCAACATAATATCCTCTGGGACTCGCATCTGGATGTAAAGATTCAAGTCTCCTTACTGGACCCCATAATCTTCTATACAATGGACTCTGCTCAATAGATACATAGAAAAAACAATAAGGAGAAAGAAACATAGAAAACCAAAAATGGATCCGAAATAACATCTAGAAACCAAAATTCAAAAAACGAACAAAAAGGAGAATCAGATTTTTTTCTCTCAGTAACCGAACTGGATCCAAAACAGGCCCCAAAACATTCAACAATCAAGCAACACAATACACACATGTCCATTCATGTAGCAACAAAAGAATCTGCCCGCAATTGGCACTCAGTTAACATAACCCAAAAATCAGAGGAAAATAAAACCTTTAACGCCGGTAGTGTAAAAAATTTCAACTTCACACGATATAATCACCATGTAACAAAACAGAAAAAATCATAGCAAAGCAAAGCAAAGCAAAAACAGAGAGAAGAATAAAACTGAGATCTTTGTGATTTAGAAGCAGCTAAAATGGTTCACATTGCTTACAGTTTTAGAGAACTCAGCATTTTCAAAAATGGGTCGCCAAGAAAAGATTGTGACTGATGTTTGGTACTCTGAAACGCCATCTTCAGTGAATCTTGCGAGAAAAATATGAACTAAAAGAGAAAAAATTGATAGAATTAGTCCAATTAAACCAACCCATTTCATTTTAGACTTAAACATCATCTTCCCTTCTCCTTTCATTTCTCTTTTTCACTCAATGAAATCTCTCCAGGGACCAAATTAAACAAAGCTTCAGCTGACGCAGGAGAAAAATGAACTTGAAAAGTCAAAGGAAGTCAGTGAGCTTGAGAGTTGAGACAGTGAAGTGTGCCACGTGTTTGAACATGTTTTTGGATAATAGCATCTAGCTACCTCATTTTCTTCAACATTTCGAAGACAAGCATAATATTGCATAATATTTTTATTTGCACTAAATAGGTTGTTTATCACAAAGTACATGTTTAGTATAATTTATCCAATAATTATAATTAGTTATTTAATTTCATAAATTTTTTAAATTTTTATTATTTTGTTATAACATTTTTGAAGAGTGTAAAAATTGTTTTGCATCTACAAATAAAATTTCAAATTTTAGATTTTTAGGAGTTAATGTTGAAATTTTTTAAATTGCCAAAATATATTTTATTTATTTGATAATTTTATTTCATTCATTTTATAATATAGCTTTAAAAGACTTACTTATTGAAATAATTTTATTATTTCTAATAAAAACTCTCAGACCAATATCTTAATCAAATATAAGTAAAATTTACTATAAAAACATAATTCACGGATGAGATATTCACTTAAAAGACAAAGAAAATGATTTTCTCACCAAACAGACGAAAAAGACTCAGAAAATTTATTTCAATAATAAGATGAGAAGGCCGCAATCCCACAACTGTTGCGCCGCCATCTGTAACCATCAAAATAGGGAGGATGTATAAAATGTTATTCGGATAAAAGTTTAGGACCTATATGATATAAATGTACAAAATATGTAATAACATAAGAATTGTAAAAGAGTAGGAATCCAAATGTTATTACCCCGTCTTGAAAATGCAAGCTAGACCGGACGGTGTTGAGTTGTAGCGATCAGACATGCTATTGTTTTGGGAGCTATCTAGTTTAACAGAATGAAATAAAATTTCTCACTCACTCAGATGGCGCGTGGATTGTAAGAACCAATAAAATGGAAGAAAATTGGATTCTTCAAGTGGTGTGTCTTTTTTCGTTTTGTTTTTTTTAACATAATGACTCCTTTTTTGTTCTAGTTGATCATGATATTAGAGCTTCTTGATTGGGCAAAGTTGACAACACACAGCAAATTGCTTAGGATTTTTTTGTATCATTATTATTTTCCTGGGGATATATGTTATCTTATCCCAATCATAATCTCGATTATAGGTTTACAACCTCACGTTTCTTATGCAAAATAATATCATATTGAAACTATTTCAAATATTAATTTGTAACAATGTTGTTTTATGTTATTCGTAGCCGTCTTGAGTATGTAAGTATGAGATAAGACAATAGTACAAATTTACTACCATTTAGAAAAGAAATTTCAAAGTTTGATTACTAGTCAGCACTCTTTTAACTAACATTTCTCGATCCTTCAATTCTCACATTCACAATATTTACATTATATCTCAAATTTCAAAGTGAGTCATTAGCCAAGCACTAATAATATAGTTTAGCTTGGTTCAAGCTAAATAGAACCGAATGTCCACCCCTAATAAGTAATATAATATTTTATCAGTGAGAATATATCTGATAAAATGATCTTTTGATTCAATAAAATTGTAGCATATATTTAAAATTTTTTCTTTTATAATCATAATTATTTATACCTCATAATATAATGATATTGAATGAATATATGGATGATCTGATACAGTAGCTTCATCAAAAATTTTATTCTCATTCCGGTTGATGGCTTTTAAAACATATTTGAAAAACATGATGCGGATTGTTGCAAAATAGATGGACCTATGCTTTTTTAAGTATAAAATACGTTTTTAAATTGCAAAGAGCATTTCTTAAATTTGATCAAAGAAACCATGGCTTCTTTGAGTATCGTTAAAGAAAGTGATATATGATCTTAGAAAACTTTCATAAGACAAATTCAAGAAGATCATAATGTTGAATTTTTGTCATATATATCAATGTCACAATAACACTATATATCACGTGAAGGAGGTCATTTGTCGCATAAACCATCAAACAAGGGACTAGCATCAGGTGCAACATGATTGGCCCTTTTATCGTCTAAAAATTGGTGTCGTTTTTTAATTCGAGAAGATATATTGTCATACGGGTAGACAAGAAAATGACTTAGGGTGTGTTTGGGAGTGAGTCTTTGTAGGCTTTTAAAATTTTTTTACAAATTTCTTTGTGAAAAAAAAGCCTATAAATTCTGAAGGGAGAAGTTAAAAAAAAATTTCTTTAAGCTACCAAAGCCCAACTACAAAGTGTTACTAAACACTTTAAGAAATTTGAACTTCCAAAGCCCAGCTACCTCACCACACTCCCAAACGGGCTATTAATTTTGTACCCATATGGAATTAAATGAGCGAGAAAAAGTGCTTTTATAAAAGGAATTAAATGTAGCTTTAAAAATCTGGAAGGAGAAAGAGACGAGCAATTGCAAATGGGCACTGGGTCGGAAGAATTCAGAAGGTACCTTTTTTTTTTTTTTTTTTTTTGGATGGGGTTGCTTGTTGTTAATGAGATTTTATTTACCTGATTTGAAAATTAAAATAGTTTGGAGTAGTTCAAAGAAATTTGACTGCCGCTGTGCAGATTACTTGCTCGCATGCAAAATAAAAAGATCAACAAGAAAACAACAGAAGTTAATGATTAAATGATAAGCTCAATTAGAAGTAATTCAAAAAAAGTTAGAAAATTTTCAGCTTTCCTACTCATAATTCTATTGAAAATTTCAGAAAGTTACCTTGGGATATATGGAGGCTGTCTGATGAATAGTTTTATTTTTTATAATAAAAAATTTTTTTTCAAATTAATAATGATCATTTAACTCAATCGATAAATCAAGTAGGTTATTATTATTATTATTTGTTTAATTAGCACGAAGAGTGATTCTAAAGCTTATTTGAACTGAATAGGAAAATCCTTTTAATATTATAATATTTTACCATATATGGAACATAATGCCAGCTAATTCAATGGGCAATGTGGTTGGTTTTTTTCATATAGGACTCAATATTTTTATTTTTAAATAATTATAAGTGGAAGTAGGATTCGTTCTTATTTTTACACATTTCTAAATTATATTCAATTGACCTAAAGCTTATGTTAAATTTACATAATTTTTATTTATTTCTATAAAGACATTGAATCTCATGTTTTTCAAATGGATTATATGGATATCTAATTTCGTACGTTAGAGCATTTGTTAATGGTCACATCCCCTAAAACAAGAATGTAGAAACTAAAACAAGGGATTTGTCTCAAATACCTATGCAGAGGGCAAGTATATTATTATTATTATTATTATTATTATTATTATTATTATTATTATTTTAATTCTGTTATACACAAATTGTTATTGGTATTACATAAGATATTATAATTAATATTTATAATCATACTATATAATTGAGACTACCGTCATATATTGACACATTAAAATACTTGCTTAAATACTTTAAATCTTCTTTAATATTCGAGAGATACCTATTCCACTCTCATTTCATAAGGGATAAACTGTTTTCACTTAATTAGTTGATATTCAAGAGAGTACTGAAATTAACTTTTATAAACTTTTTACGGAGTCTCGAATTTTTGTATTTACCATTATAAGTATAAGACTTTTTTTTTGTACTTATTATTATAAGTATAAGACTTCTTCCACTAGATCAAAGACTTCGTGGGTAAATATACTATTAAGACAAAATAAAGAGGTGCAAAGATTTTATATTTCTAATAAAAGAAAGGGGCACGTGAAAGCCATACCTTGAACGTCATAATTACTGCACCAAATGCTATTCCCTGTGTGATCATGTCTTTAAAATTAAAATGCAAGCAGAGCAAATAAAATACATGGACTTTTATCCCATCCCCTATAATGGAGCAGGCGACATGCAGCAGTAACCTAAAAAGAGTAAAATGAATTTGATATCAAACTACCCAATGAATGGCTACATTAAGGTGATGCCATCCACAAATTCATTTATAGTTTCAACTATAGTCATAAGGCGTTATTATATAATCAAATCATCTATTTTCGCTATCAAAGATATTTTTTTTGTTAGTGGTACAGCTACTGTAACTTACTAGTAGCCATCAAGGAGTCTCAATAAATTTACTTAGCAAATTTAGGTAATATGAAGAGATTTGTAATGTAATATTAAAATATAACAAGTTCCACTAATGTATTGATTTTTTTTTAATTTGATTAAAAGTCATTTAACAGAAATATGTTGGGCTACTACACAGCCCTTTCTAGCCCAAAAACCCTTATAACCCAAAGCAGTATCCATGTCTTCAATCTCCACGGCCCACATCATTAAACAGTCCAAATTCCATCTTTTGGGCTATCAGTTACATGATCCCAACAGTCCATAAATTTCCAATTTTTCTTAATTGTTTATCCATTTGCAAATCTATCAAGTAATTATTAATTTCCCCGCTATAAAACTTTCCCAAACTGACACCGCACCAAGTCCCGCCACGTGAATAGGTGTCCCCACAGGATGGGCCATCAAGTACGTGGCTGAATCTCCATGCAGGTAGTGTCACTGCCACCCAGTATTTTATTTGTAAATTATCCGTTTTGCCCCTCTCCGCTTCTACTGAAAAGGGTGTTTAGAATTATCTCCCAAAAGCGGGAGAGAGAGAGAGAGAGAGAGGAAAAAGACGAAAGGAAATAAATGAGATCGAATCACAGCCGTTGATCAAATTAGTCAGAGTGAATCTCGACTCTACATCTCATCAACGGCGCTTACTCCCCGCTCGTCCCGCCGTCCGGTTCCTGATCTCATTATTCTCCAGTGAGTTCTCTTATTTCGCGCCTTTTCTGTGATCCTATCAACTTTACGTTTGTTTCCCGATGGAATTCGCGACATTTATCGCATTTCATAGTTTCAGTATTTGAAAAACCGTTATAACGGTTTTGATCCTATCTGATAATATCATTTGGAGCGTAAATTTGTAAAAATCGTACGTTTAGGTGTGTTTTGCTGACACAACATGATTTATTTGAAGGTGAAAATCATGTTGAATGCCGTTTTGGTCTGCATTTTCGCTGGTACTATGGATATATTTATAAAAACTGTCAAAATATTTTTTTTTGTTTGATTAATTGTTTGAACTGGATAATCGGTTAGTAATTATCTTTTTAATATTTTTTAAGAATCGAGATAATTCTTTTTTAAGGCCTGTCAGTTGCGATTAATTAATAAACTGTTTTAGTAAAAAATAGGTCGCTTATTACGGAAGTTGTTTTATTTAGGAGAAAAAGGGGACTTGGTTCTCTAATACGGGAATCTAGCCGTTCACAAAAGACTGTTTTCAAGTTGCCAAGATAAAGATTGCCATATGCTTCTGATATGAGTATTTATTTACTTGTTTGTCCACTTGTTTATTTAACTTCCAACGTTCCATGTGAATCCTTGCATTTTCTCTCACCAAAAGAGTAGCAGATTTTTGGAGGATAAGTGTTGTTTGATCAACAGAAGCTTTTCTTGTTGCCCATTTCAAGTTAATGGGCACAAAATGTTTTTTTTGCCCTTCCTTTTTAATTGGGTGTCTGGTGATTCTTTTACCTATCAATTAACCGGCATTTTCAGGTTGCTCCTCCGATGTAGCTGAATCGCTTAGTTTCTACACAAGAGAAATCTGTTTCAATGTGACAATCATGGAAGCAGATTGAAATTTACTATTATGACTGTTTACGGCACAAACATTGCCCTCCAATCATTGCCAGCATTTGAGTTTGGCGTCTGCTTGGGAGAAAAGCTCTCTGCCGTCGCCTTCACTGCTGCTGGCTTTGAACTTTACTGCTTCTCCTTTTCCTTTCATGTCTCATAATTGGGACTGTCCTGTAAATACCCAGATGGCTGTTGCAGCGTTTAGAGGAGGTATTAATGGGGATCATGGTGGGAGTAAGAGAATGGAAAGCCAACACTCTGGAAAGAGGCGTGTGTTTGTTCAAACTGAGATGGGCTATGTTTTGGGCATGGAGTTAGATAGGAGTGACAATGCCCACACGGTGAAGAGGAAATTACAACTTGCCCTTGATGTGCCAACTGAGGAGAGGTCACTGATTTATGGGGATACAGTGCTAAAGAATGATCTCAGTTATGTTAGACATGATTCTCCACTTCTTCTTACCCGGAACTGTATGCACAGAAGTTCATCTACCCCATGCCTCTCACCCACTGGAAAGGATCTTCAGGAAAGAGATCAAAGTGGTCCAATTGAGATATTGGGATACTCAAATCACTTTTCCAGAGCAAAACAGCTGGTCAAGGAAATTGTTAAGGCAATGAAGAAGGGGATCGATCCAATTCCTGTCCATAGTGGGCTCGGAGGTGCATACTATTTCAGAAATTGTGCGGGTGAAAATGTTGCTATTGTGAAGCCAACAGATGAGGAGCCTTACGCCCCAAACAATCCAAAAGGTTTTGTTGGCAGTGCTCTTGGGCAGCCAGGTCTCAAACGTTCAGTTCGGGTTGGGGAGACAGGATTCAGAGAAGTAGCAGCTTACCTGCTTGACTATGATCATTTTGCCAATGTGCCCTGCACTGCCCTTGTGAAGGTCACACACGAGATCTTCAACATCAATAATGGAGTGAATGGAAATAAGATCCGCAAGAGAAAGCAGGTCAGCAAGATTGCATCATTGCAGCAGTTCATCCCTCATGATTTTGACGCAAGTGACCATGGGACTTCAAGCTTTCCAGTTGCTGCTGTGCACAGTATTGGGATCCTAGATATTCGGATTTTGAATACAGATAGACATGCTGGAAATCTTTTGGTCAAGAAGTTTGAAGGAACCGGGAGCTTTGGTCAAGTGGAGCTTGTACCCATCGATCATGGACTTTGCCTTCCTGAAAACTTGGAGGACCCATACTTTGAGTGGATTCATTGGCCACAGGCGTCAATTCCTTTCTCAGAGGATGAGCTTGAATATATTAATCAGCTTGACCCATTTGGGGATTCTGAAATGCTTAGATTGGAACTGCCCATGATCCGAGAGGCATGTCTCAGGGTTTTGGTTATTTGCACCATTTTCCTCAAGGAGGCAGCAGCTTTTGGGTTATGCCTTGCAGATATAGGTGAGATGATGAGCAGGGAATTTCGAGGCCACGCAGAGGAGCCAAGTGAGCTTGAGTTTATTTGTATTGAGGCTAGGAGATTATTAGAGGAGAGTAAACTGCTCTTTGATCATGTAAAAGCAGGAGATAATGAAGAATTTCAGTTTGAGATTGACTGTGAGGAACGGGAGTTTGATTTGACTTTGAATATGGAAGGGAAATTATCATCAAAACGTTTATCTTCCGGGTCAAAAGGTGTAAATGGTCGGAATTCACTTTACAGGCTGGAGGAGAGTGTGGAGGAGGAGGGAGAGAATGAAGGGTATGTGACTCCTTTATGTTTAGAGGATTCTGCTCCCCCTGTGTGGCAAACGGCTCCATCTTTTTCAAAGCTGTCCATGTCTTTAAAAAACATCACTATCGGTGAAAAGAGTTGGCGACATGAGGGGACAATGCAGAAAAATGGCTATTTGGCTGGTACGTCATCTGGAAACATGAGTGTGCATGAGCACCTACCAGCAAGCACTAGTTTTGTGAAGCTGGCTGATATGAACGAAGAGGAGTGGGCTCAATACCTTGAGAAATTCCAGAAGTTGCTCTACCCAGCTTTCACTAGTCGTAAATCAGTGAGTGTAGGTCAGAGGCAGAAACAGAGGCTTGGAACTTCATGCCAGTTTTAAGGAGTTAATATTACAGGTTAAAGGAATCGGAACACTGAAATTTTAAGATGTAGGGTCATGAAAACCACAGAAATGTAGGTAGCCTTATTCTATGTAGTCAGCTTAGTTGGCGATTTGGAGTTGCACTTGGATATATGGCTACACTCAGATGATTATAGCTCCTACTCGTCGGCTGCTGATGGATTCCCTGTGTTTTTATTATCCTATGCTGCTTTCTTCCATTTCGTGATTTTTGGTTTTTCCAAATAACTTTGGCTTGGATTTCTCGGGTACCCTAGTTCAGTTGTGTTAACTTCAATAGAAATGAGAGCGAGGGAAATAAATTATGTGTACAATAATGTTATCCACTTGAAAATGCAAACAGTCCTGGCTTGTATAAGTTTCTTTTGCAAAAAGATTTTAGTTGTCTTTCATAATAAAGTTTCATTGGCTTTCTAATTATGTATATGTTTGCTTCTATTTGCATATGTTCTTTAATCGTTATTAAGCTTCTTGGCAATGGCCTAGTGCGTTAATACCAACACTGTGAAGTTGTTTCTACAATGGATTGACAGAAGGAGATTGAAAAATGACTGAGGCTCTTTTGTATCATTTGACATAGATTTGAATAAAATTTTCTCCATTATGTATGTATGTATGTTCTGCAGTTTCTGCTTGTTTTTCAGACATATTGGCTTGGAGGAGAGAGAAATGGTTGAAACTTACTTCCTAAACCAAATTAGATTTGGAACCTTGAAGCAGATTATGAGAAAAGAAACATTGGGGCCATTCAACACTCTTCGTGCCTCTCTTTCACTTCAGCCAACTTACTAAGCTCAACCTGTTGGTCTTCTATCCGGCTTACTGCTCGTGAAAATTCTCCATCAGCAAAAGACATAGTGTCTTGTTTAGCAAGGTGTCTCTGTTTTATCTTCAGCAAGGCCTGTGTAACTTCTCCTATTGAAGGTCGCTTTCTTGGTGTTTTGTGCAAGCATTTGTGACCAATTCTAGCCAGCTCTCTTACTTCTTGAATATCGCATGCTCCAACTAGTTGCTTATCAAGTATTTCATCCACTCCATCTTGACTCATAGATGCCTTAGAAAGAAAAGGACAAAATGTGACTCTCATAATAGGTTCAGGTTGATATGATTAATTTAGAGGTACTATAGGACGAAGATTCTATTATAGAAAATAGAAGACTTACAAGATTCACGTATTCCATCAAGTTTTGGTGTGGGTGGATGGCTGTTATGAGCTCAAAGATGATAACACCAAAACTGAAGATATCACTCTTCATTGTGAACTTGTTTGTTGAAATGTAAGCAGGGTCTATGTATCCATATGTACCTTTGAGGCCAGAGTTCCGACCATCAAAGACCTCTTCTTTTGACAGCCCGAAATCAGCAACCTATTATACGGCAATCATAAAGGTCAATAAGCCAAGGGAATTTAGATGCCTATAACTGACGCATGAAACAACCATGAACCCCACTTTCTTCCTTTCAAGATGTTGGCTAAACTGAAAAAGGAAATTACTAAAATACTATGTTATCTGCATTTTCAATCCGATCTTCTGATAATTTCCAATTAATGTCTAACAATGGAAGAAGATGCATGCTTTTGAGTGCTAGCTCACCTTAGCTCTCATGAAGTGGTCCAGTAGTATATTAGCAGACTTTAAATCGCGATGTATAACAGGTGGAACTGCCTGTTCAGATAATTATCACATGAAGGGCTTAGAATAGATGAGTCATTTATTTCGCCAAGAAAACATGACATTATATCATTACACATACCCCTTCATGAAGATACTCAATTCCATGTGATATATCAAGAGCTATTTGAAGCCTTTCTTCCCAATTCAAAACCCGTTCTTCACCTGAATGCATGAACAGCAGGATGTTTTCAACAGAAGTTTCAGCAAATAATAAGCTACAATTCAACATAATTCTGCCATTCAATGGCTTTTATGTAGGAATATTTTTCGTATTAAGTAAAAGTATTCCAATATGCAGTTATCACAAGGAAAGAAATTCTCATAAACATAAAATGTAGGCTTTTAAGCTTACTGTATATAAGGTTTGACAAGCTCCCATTACTCATAAACTCATAAATCAGCATGTATTTTCCTTTATCTACACAATATCCTATCAAATTCACAAGATTCCTATGATGCAACCGTCCCAGCAGACTTACCTGCAAAAACATCAAGCAATATAATGGAAGACCAGCGGGTGGTTCAAGCATAAATACAGAAGAATCTTGAAACTAATTTAGACACCTGAAGAAAAAATGGATATAACTTGCGACGATTGGAACTTCTCCATAATAAAATCAACAGTCCATGTAATAATGTAAGAGAAATAGGAACACAAAATTGTTGGTCAGGCAATGTCTAGAGATTTGTTGCTTTATCCATTTTCTCCTAAATGAAAACTAACAGGGATTATCCTTAAAACAATTCCTAACAGAATAAATTCAAAATAATCTTTGCCAACTAAATAAATTCAACTGTTCTTGGGGCATAAGAATAAAACATTCTATCTGCAAATCAATAATTTATGATGCATGGTTCTCCCAGGCAATGGGCTGCTGAAAAATCATAGATTTGATTTTTTTTTTTCTCATCAAAGGAACTGTATAACTCTTGAAAATACAAACACAATAAGGCCAGTTGCTAAACCCTCAAAATGTCTGTACAAAATAAAGAGGCTGCCATGATCCATAATATGTTCTTAATGAGCCCTTACCTCTGTTTGAAACTCTTTTTCCCCTTGATGTGAATCAGAGGCCAGCACCTTTATAGCTGCTACTCCTCCAGAAGGCATCGTAGCTTTGTATACCGGACCAAAAGCCCCTTGTCCCAGTATGCTAGTGAAGTTTTGGGTAGCTTTCTGAATATCCCTGCGGAGCAAAGTTATGATACACCGCATTATATTGAATTCAATACTTTCTCTGTTACACCAAAAACTTCAGAAGTTCTATATCTAATAACCATTCAGCTCTGTAAAAATCAGTGGGAAGCTGCACTACAGCTTATTTCTAGGTCTACTCTATATAGGTTGAGTTACTCCTTCAGGCTAAGAAATTGTCTAACATGACATAACTTTGGTATACCATTAAAGAATATCAAGCTTGTCTATAATTTAGGAATCTACTCACTTGTAAGCATATCTAGGTATGCCTGAAGCAGAAGTGAACCGATCTTTACTGTGATTACTCCACCAAGAAACCTGAGATTTTTTCTGAGGGAACCCTGATGCCTTAACAGCCACAGAATTTGCAACAGGCGCACTAAAATCAATGCTTGTACCCAAACCATTTATGCGTATAGGATGCGTAGCAACACTACGTTCATTAGAGCACCGCCGGAGATGATCATGCTTCTTGTACCACCTTAGGCCAAAAAATACAAGTGTAGCTATCAAGATACCAAGGGCCAAACCAACACAGATGCCAATAATAACTAAATCCCCTTTATGAACCATTCTTTGGTCTCTTATAACATTCAGGCAATGAAAACATCTTGCAGGAGAACAGCATGCCAAGCCCGTTGCCCAACAAGGAACCGAATTTCACACAAGTTGGAACACCTTTTCATGGAAGAATTAAAGAACACAGCAAGTCAAAATATGAAGCATAAATAACACTGAGAACATATAGCATGATCTTCAGTGGGAAAATAAACCTCTTTGAATCACTTGCCAATATGTTTCTCAGAATGCCTTAATTCTTCTTATGCTACTAATACACTCTTAGATGCCAAATTATTCATTTACAGATCACATGATCTCCAACCTGAAGCATTATTGAACATCCACATTTAAAAGAATTATCCAGATTTTCAAATAGCAGAAAGCCCAAGTTTCAAACGTTTAACATCAAACACTTTCGTTAAAGCTCCAATAGTAGCCACGCCCATTAAGAGAACAGAATTGAGGACGCAAACACATCTAAAACACAGCCAAAGAAAAAAAAAATCAAATGAATCATTACGAAGAACTACATACCTTATCAGCCGAAAGAAAAAACAAAACCCACAAGACTGATGATATGATCAGTCAACTTCAACTTCTGTGCGCCAACCCAGAAGCTATATTAACTTGAACTTTTGATTCGCAATGACCCCAGTTCAAGAAAAGAAGTTTAGAAACTGTAAAGATATTAAAAAAAGAAAAAGAATAAAGACAGAAAGAGTCTGAGTTGGAGGCTCGCTCGGACGAGTAAAAAGCAAAGTAAATAAAGAAACGCGGTTGGTTGGTCTTAGTGTCCTAATTTTTTCTATAAAGTGCACAGCCGGTGAATTTCGGTCTCATTGGATTTGGATTTTAGTAAAGAGTAAAACTTAGACGCATCCGCCACTCCTTTTTTTTCCCCCCCTTAATATTTACGAGTAATGATACTTTGATATGATCGGATCCATAATTTTTGTATAATTAATTACCCAGGCTTTCACCTATTCTATGTGACCTTTTGTAGGATCAAGAAGTTTTACTTATGAAGCCTGCTGGCTCTCAATCTCATGCTCCAAACCTCTATTAAAATGACTAAAGTTGATTGTTCGGAAGTTGATTTGGTCGACAAAAGATTTGACTTCGGAAAGATTATTTAAAAAATCCTTTTGATATGGGGCATTTTTATCTCAATTATATATTAAACCATTGAATACATAAAACTCAAAATTCAACAACTGCGTACAATAATGACATCCTTTATGTATCATTCTTCTTTTCATTTTTGTTGGTTGAGAAATTTTAAAACAAAATGTTAAGACTTACTTCACATTTCATAAAAGTAATATTTTGATAAATTAGTAGAGGATTTGGTAGCTCTTTGCCGGCTAAACCCTTGAATAATAATTCTACAAAATCTCAACAAAATACAATATTATAAGAACGGGAATATATAGGTATGAGTTCTTTTTCCTTTTGCAAACTTCGTGAGGATGAGGATTTTGTTTATTGATTAAAATGAGATAGAACAAAGTTTGGGCAGACACAATTAGTTTGCTAACTAGAAAATAATTCATTAATAAAATAACCAATATGGAAAACAACGCCCAAAACAAATATAAAAAAGGCACAACAAGAGAGAAAACAAGTTCCTCTAACCCGAATTTTCCATGGTATATTACTATATTATATTAAATAATTATAAAGGGGTTTAATGTTAGATATATTGATGTGTCAAATCACGTTGCAATTGCAATAACCAAAGTTTATGAAATTAAATGCAATTTCTAGATGAGAACAAGAAGCAGAAGAAGAGTTGAGAGTGAGTCTGTAAGAAGAAGAAACAAAGTTTATTGATGTGTTATTCCTAACCTAATCCGATCCAAACTCAACTTGAATTTTGTTCGGATTGGATCGAATTACATGTTTGGGTTGAGTTCGGATGATCTTTTTCCCAACTCGATTAACCCAATATGAATATCCAATCCAATTGATTCGAACTCAACCAAAACCCGAATTTATCTACCCTTAGTTACAGGCTTAAACCAAAGTAAAGATGATCTCATCTTAACTCAGGCATGGAGTAGGTGAGGCTTATTAAATCCTGAATACATATGTCCGAATTCAGTTCTGATTCTATGTTTCTTGCCTGTACTGATGCTACATTCCAAAGATTTATTAGCCACGGGATAGGATCTGTATGCTCAAAATATCTTTAATTATCTTGAGAAACAAAATTGAAAATAGTTCGTGACAAATTCAGATTTTATCAAATTACAAGTGCACTTCGGTCAAATTATAGGTACACTACTGTGACCGAGTCACCAACAGTTATCTCACTAGGTATTGAAAAAAAAATGCATAATCTCTCAACAATCATTGACAACTCAAGCACAAACCAGACCCAAAGTTACAATCAGGTGTAAAATTCAAATTTCTTAACGGGACAAAACAATAATCTTGGTTCGAATGCATAAAACCTAAATGGAAAAGCAGTAACAACATGGAAGGGATGGATCCATTGCATTAATACAATCCTCAACTATAGCTCCAGTGCTCTAGTGGATCACAGGGCTTAACTACAGATTTTAAGTTCAGTTCTAAACTTCCAATCATGTCAAAGTTATACAGTACAGCAACTAATATTACAATTGCAGTCTCTGTCAGACATCAGTGAGCTTAAATTGCCGTAATGTAATCCTTAGTTTTCATCACAAGGGCATGAAATCATATGGTCATCATGATGACTCTAAAGGAAGACGAATACACTCCACCATCTACCTTGTCATGTCCAGGGTATGAAGGAAAAGAGTCCAATATCTAGAGTTTAATCTCCATGCAAAAGGTCACTCACAATATGAAATGCATCCACGCTGTGCCAGGTAGCTACAAGAGATGCCACTGAAATAAGCTCAGACGATTTTTTTCAGACTGCTACCATCAAAAGCCCCATTTATGAGAATATTACCAATCTTGTAGCGCGCTCCTTCCTTCAAATGAAATAAAAAAATGAAAATGTGCTAATACAAAAACAACTGCCACTGCCTTATTGATGGTTTTGCAGTCCCTAGTTCCACCAATAGCTATCAGAATGCAGAACAGAAACAAGAATGACAGGAGAATTGATTATACTACAAAAAGAACAATAAGCTGTCATAATTGAAAGCTAGGCTTCATTAAGAAAACCATCTATTGATCAAACAAAAAACCTCACCTCACTCCACCTAAGACATTAAAAACACTTATTTTGATTTTTATTTAACTTAAAATCTCAGCATCTGCTTGCCTCAATAGAAAGAAAATGCTTCATCTCCATGGCCGCTATCCCAAACTAAATTAATGGTTCGAGACTAAAAGCCGAGATCTATGATAATGCCGTTATTTTGAAATTAATCAACGGTTGACATAACACATCAGAATTCATATACAAAACAGAAGCTTTTCAATCCATTGCAGCCACTTCTAAAATGCATTAACTAAAGAATATTTCGGAGAAACATACAAACAACATACAATTAATTGCAAGTAGACAAAAGTTAATTTATAACAATATCTTTGCTCTATCAGGTTTGCTTTCTCACTCACAGATTAGGCAAGTCAAAGTACATTCCTAATCAACTAAATAAACCCTTGCATCAACGCCAACTCAACAATATCTGAACCCAACTACTTAGGATCTATGATATGAATGTTCAAAATAGTAGTATTACAGTTCTGCCACATTATTTTCAGTTTAGCACAATAATCTGAAATTTGCTAAGCCCAAAATTAACATTCAAAGCCACCATTGCAGTAGCAAATAACATCAGCAGCAGCTTTCCTGCAGATCACCACTCTGCCGCCAGAACTTAAGCAAAACGAGAAAAATGTTTAAAGAAAAAACCTGCAATGTCTTAAAAACCACATTTGAATACCTTGAACCATCACAAAGAAGCTTTGAATGAGTCCACAAACCCACTACTGAGCAGCCTCTCCACATACTTGCCTAATATATCAACCTCCAGGTTCACTTTTTGCCCCACTTTCTTCAAAGGAAGAACAACTTTCTGCTGCGTATACGCCACAATCATGAAGTTAAAACACTCCTCCTCATCAAACACATCCACCACCGTTAAACTAGTACCATCGATGGCTATAAACCCTTTAGGGACTATGTACTTCAATAAACTTTTATCTGTTTTCACTTTAATCCACAAAGAATCCTCTTCAGGCTCCATTGACACAATTACCCCCGTGCCATCCACATGCCCCTGCACAAAATGCCCGCCCATACGACTCGTCGGCTGTACTGCCCTCTCCAAATTCACCAGCGAACCGGGTTCCAATTCAACCAAAGAAGTCTTTCTCAAAGTCTCAGGCGATAATCCAACGGTAAAATCTTCCAATTGGGTGCCAAATTCCGTAACAGTGAGACACGTTCCATTAACAGCAATGCTGTCGCCTAAGTGGACGCCTTCAAGAACAGTTTTCGCACGTATTTTCATGACGAATCCGCCGTCGTTGGAAGCACCCAGCTGCTCGATTTCCCCCATTTCTTCGACGATCCCGGTGAAAAGGCAACGGATCATCCGGTTGTGAAACTGGGTTCCAGATTTGAATTTGGGTTTGGGTATGGTGGTGAGGTGAGAGAGAGAGCTGGGTTTGAAATAGGGGTTGAATTTGAGGTAAGATTTTGCAGGGATCGTTAGGAAATTGGATACTAGGTATTTAGGGGGAGAGGATTCTAGGATTTTGTAGGAGGACATGAGAGAGAATTTAGCCGAAGCAGCCATTTTTTTTCGTTGTTTGATATTTCTTACAAAGCCCCTAACCCGTAATTTTTTTGATCTTTTGCAGAGCAACAGTACATAGCTTGTAACGACGTGGCTCGTTCGAATAAATTTTTCAACTGCTTGGCGCTTGGCACTTGGCACTCGGCAGTTGGCACAGCCTTAGTAAACCGATTTCTGGTTGAAATAGCTATATTGAAAACGATAAGCCCTCTTAATATTTATGGCAATGGCTGTGTTAGAATTCATCGACAATAGAGTACGGATGTCAATTATATAAATAAAGTGATAAATAATAAAAAATTTATTATAATTTTTTTTATTTATTATTTATTATTTTATGTGTATAATTAAAATTTATGTTCCACTGTAAATTAACTTAAATATTGCCGAACTCAATATTTATAGATACGCCGAACCCAATATTTGTAGATACTAATTAGTTTGATTTGATGACTGCATTGTTCATCCATTCATTAGTCAAGTGTGTGTGTATTTTGAAACAAAAATAAACCTTTCATTGAGAGAACTCATTAAAAAGGGACAAAAATTGAGTTGGGACATTGCCCATCCAACAAACACGTTCCACATTTTCAAGAGTTAACTTTGCTAAAGAATGAGCAAAACCATTGCAATTTCTTACAACAGGCTGGAACTTGATTGTCTTCAAACGTTTTAGCTTGTCTTGAATTTCAGAGATTATTGAAAAATTTTCGGTTCTACTACCCTTCTTATTTAAAACCATCGAAAAAATTTCAGTTCTACTACCCTTCTTATTTAAAAGCAAGCACGCAATTTCTTGGGCATCTGTATCAAGTATCAAAGGAAGGCAATTCACTTGCTCTGCAATTTCTATCCATAATCTAGCAGCTTCAGCTTCGGCGTACATAACATCTCCGTAAAACTTGGATTGTTGCATAGCAGTGGCTACGAACTTTCCATTTGAGTCTCTAATTACCATACCCAAACCTGTAAAGTTGATTGTTCGGAAGTTGATTTGGTCGACAAAAGATTTGACTTCGGAAAGATTATTTAAAAAATCCTTTTGATATGGCACATTTTTATCTCAATTATATATTAAACCATTGAATACATGAAACACAAAATTCAACCACTGCATACGATAATGGCATCCTTTATGTATCATTCTTCTTTTTATTTTGTTGGTTGAGAAATTTAAAAAAAAAATGTTAGACTTACTTCACATTTCATAAAAGTAATATTTCGATAAATTAGTAGAGGATTTGGTAGCTCTTTGCCGGCTAAACCCTTGAATAATAATTCTATAAAATCTAAAAAAAAATATAATATTATACGAAAGGGAATATATAGTTATGAGTTGTTTTTCATTTTGCAAACTTCGTGAGGATGAGGATTTTGTTTATTAATTAAAATGAGATAGAACAAAGTTTGGGCAGACATAATTAGCTTGCTATCTAGATAATAATTCATTCATAAAATAACCAAAATGGAAAACAACGCCCAAAACAAATATAAAAAAAAAGGCACAACAAGAGAGAAAACAAATATTTGATCTTGATGAACTGCAACACTCGAAAACTCCTCCACAAGCATCATGTGTATATGAACAAGGACAAATCACACACAAACGATTGCAGTTGCATCAAAATATGTAATAGTTTAGAATTATTTTTTCTTCACTTGTACACAAAAGAAGATCTATAATTAGCTCTAGGCTATAATTCATAAGAGTAATACCACACTTGTATATTGTTAATGAACAACAAGTTTAACACCAATTAATCGATCATTGTCGCATGTTATCTAATATCATGCATCAATATCTCATTAATATTGTGAACGTTAATTCTATATAGCACCAACCAATTAGTGATTCATAGAATATCATCATCTTGAGGTATAATTAAAGTTGGTATCCTGCCACGTAAGTATAATATATATATAACCAAATTTATATATAAAATGAGGGCAACTCAATTCCTTTCCCACCCGTGCAAACGAGTTTTGAACCTTAGATCTCTTGTTTTCAGCACAAGTGAATTTATCAACACAATTAATAAACACCCCCATAAAAAGTCTCTTTGTGTACAACTATCTTTCTAACTCTCGATCGCCTATAAAGACGAGGGTTATTTTTCCTATGGGCGATTCATACTAGGAGATATACAAGATTCAATTGTGAAGTTCACGCAAGGAATCTATTACAGAGAAACTGAGAACCACGGAATCCACATTGCTGAGGTTCACAATAAAGAAATTTGAAGGTGAATTGCTGGATGATTGTGGCTCCAAACAACAAAAGATTAGGTGACCTAGGCGAGGACAAAAACAAAAGAAAAAAAAAAAAAAACCTTGTTCCATTATATTATGCATTGGTCACTTAATAAAAAAAGGAACAAAAACCATCACCCTTAACTCCTTTAAATTCTTCGTCACCAAACAGATTTACACATATCAATTCTTTGCATCGCACTTTCGATCGCCTATAAAGTACACAATGATCAGCAAATACTCTATCACGTTTTCATTTATTTTTTTTCTCCTGTTTATCACCAGTACTTATGGGACGTCTCAGCTTGCACCGGCGTTGTATGTATTGGGGGATTCATTGTTGGACAGTGGCAACAACAATTATTTGCAAACAATTATTAAGGCAAATTACTCGCCATATGGTGAAGATTTTGTAAATAAATGCACCGGAAGATTCTCAAATGGTAAAACTGTGGCAGATTTTATAGGTACAATTACAAATGATTAAAATGCATTTTCTTAATTAGGAAAAATTTGATATTATTTTATCATACGAAGCACGCACTTGCATATTGCTTAATTTTGTTACTCTTCCTTTTTTTTTTTTTTTCTTTTAGCTGAATTTCTTAGGCTGCCGTATGCTCCACCATTTTTGAGCTTTAAACCTCGTGACAAGCTACCATTAACTGGGTTGAATTATGCATCTGGCGCGTGCGGCATTCTCCCCGACACTGGACATCATTTGGTAATCAATTAAGTATATTAGTTTACAGCAAAATTTTCCTATAGTTTTTACAACATTAATTTCTTTTTCAGAAACTTTCTTTAGATTAATTTTTAATAGCATTATATATTCTTCGTCCACAAAGATCCTCTCATAATTTAACTATTTACTGAATTTTTAAAGATCTAACAATGCATCTATATTTTTTGTGCCAGGAACAAACTAAGAAATTTTAACATACATGAAAATAAAAAGGACTAAAAAAAAAAAAAAAGAGAAGACTTATTCTCTCTTATTTATTTAGTTTAGGGCAGTTTTTTTTTTAAAAAAAAATTTTGCTTGAACGTTACTAGGGCTTGCTCCTTTTTTGTAATTTACTTGAGATTTTTTGTGTTTTGTGAGCTGTGAAAGTTTTGAGGTAGATCAAATCATGTTTACATGAGTTGAAAAGGAACTGAATTGCTACCGAGTTATGCCCCCAAAAAAAAAAAAAAGGCACATCATATGTCTAAATTGTACATGACAAATGCACAGGTAATTTAGAATGCCTGTCCATTTATGTCGACGGAGTAAATATTGTAATTAATTAATCATACTGACATCATCGTATACTAAATTTCAATGAAGTTTTTTTTCAATTAATTTCTACTTTGTTTGTAGGGAGATTTGTTGAGTTTGGAAGAACAAGTGGGTTTATTCCAAGACACTCTTGTTAGGCTGCAACGGAGATATTTTAAAAGCTCGAAAGAGCTTTCAGAATATTTATCAAAGTCGATTTTCATAATATCCATAGGCAGTAACGACTATATAAGTAATTATCCTGTCACCTTGTTACACGTTACAAACAAGCGTTTTGCCCGACTCCTCACAAACAAGCTGTCCCACCAGCTCCAGGTTCTCTCTGTCATCATCATCATTACTATTATTTTACATATATAATCGTTATCAGGGGTGCAGGTGTTATCGTTTTTAAATTCGGATGGGTCCATTCACTAGATAATAACGATAAAAAAAATCTTGCAATAAGCAGCCGTATGCATGGCATGAACATTTGTTCCATGTATCTGCAGAGGCTGTATAACTTGGGAGCAAGGAAGATCGTCGTGTTCGAGATCGGTCCGATTGGGTGCGTGCCGGCGATTACGAGCCAAAACAAACACAAAAGAAAATGTGTTGAACACAAAAACCAGCTTGTGTCTGAGTACAACAGCATGCTTCCGGCGATGTTACAGAACTTGACATCTAGTCTCGAAGGCTCCAGCTTTGTTAACGGTCGCGCATATCGGCTAGCCTATGATGCTATCATAAATCGTTCTAATTACGGTAAGGGGTTATTCATATGGTTAGCGTAGGCTACAAGTGTCCTCACGCGTTCATGTGAGCGAGTTCGAATATCAACTCAGACCTATTATTTCAACTCAAAAATTTAATATTATTATAACTTGAAATTGTAACGAATTTCTATGCTTGATATATACTTGTTTTGCAGGTTTGAAGGATGCAAGCAATCCATGTTGCAAAACTTGGTTAAGTGGGATTGAAGGGTGCATTCCATTTGCTGAGCCATGCGACCGCAGAGATAAATACTATTTTTGGGATGGGTATCATCCTTCAGAAATTGTGTATTCACTCTTTGCATCCCGTTGTATCAACAATGCATCATTTTGCTCTCCTTTCAGCTTGAAGGAGCTCGTAAAAATGTGAAGAAATGTGTGTCAAAGTCTCAAATTAATTGTTAAGAATGAAGGAATTTGAATGAGTGGAGAGGGAGTTTGATCTTGTACTAGGTCGTAATTTGTGAGTTCTTATCAAAACTAATAAAAGGAATTAATTGATGTGAAATACTACTGATCTTTGACTTTTCCACCTCATAGTGATTCACAAAATCAGCCCACTCCTAGTTTTTAATTTCAAAGAAGGTGGGGAAAACAGAGAACCCGTTCATCGAAAATTCTGTAATTGCATTCCCCATGGTTAAGCTATTATGGTTAAGCTGTTAGCTGCAAATCCATCATGCATCCCAAGTCAGAAGAGCCAAAAAAGAGAATATGATTTGTTCAGTAGTAGAAGGATTACACATGAGCTGGTGCAAATTGTGCCCTAAACCAGCAGAACTATGATAAGTGCCACAAGAAATTATTCATCAAACTTTTCCATGTGGTAATATAAACTTCAATTAGGCCAGCAATCCAATATCCACCTAAAGATAGACAATACCATAAAGACACATCAGTTAGAAACTTACATATGCTTCCAGAATATGTTCTTATATTGGAAAGAAATGAATAAAAAGAACGAATGATGTCAATGTGCTCAAAAAAAAAAAAAAAAAAAAAAAAAAACTCTGATTAGTACTGACCTCATGTTGTAAAACAGAGTAAATGTATTTATCAATTTTAATATCTTTTTCCTTTCCTCCTCTTCCTTGTCTTCTTCTTCTTCTTCTTCAATGATCCATTACTCTCAGCACAAGGTGAAACAAGAGTATTCACACAAACATGGACATCGGAAGGACCTTTCACCTACAAACTCTCGACTCTATGCATATCTAAGTGGTACCAACAAAGATCCTTACTGTTTCTCTGATATAGAACCTTATCCCCCCTGCTCGAAAAGGCCAAAGGTATCACACGGTAACCATTTTCGTTCACAGTAAAAAGCTTACTCCAGGAATCCTTCACTCCATATTCCTTCATCACCCATAAATCCCAAGCCCGCCGCACAGAATGCTTGCAAAGTAAACATAAGCATCCTTTCAAAACATACACCCCACTTAACTCTCCTCCTCCTTCATTCCCGAAGCTAGGCATTGGCATTGAGTAAAATGTCTCACTATTTAAATCAAAAGCAAGAATTGAGTCATTTATCATCTCAGCTTGATTCTGATTTGCAAGCCAATGCAAGGCCCCCTTTACAAAAGCCCCATTCCCTCCGTAACTGCTGTGTGCTCATGAATAAGGAAAGTTTTTTATATTTTTAATTCGTCTCCACAAGTTAACTTTCAAACCATAAACGGTAGCTTCAATGTGGTACACTGGAGATTTAAACACATGAATTCTGACTAACTTATAATCATCGCTGCCAACATCATATCCAAACTCATGTAAAGAAGGCTTGTCACCGTGCAAGTCTCGATAAAACCGGGGTAATACTCGGTGTTTTTTTTTGTTAATGGTTCAACAAAATTATCCCTTTCAGATAGTTTTTCAAAGCCAGCAATCCATTGCAAGAACCAATGATAATATCAAACATTTCATGGACACGGAGATCAATTTTTGAACCATCATCATCACCGCCACCCAGTGAATCCAGGCTTAAAGAGCGAATCCTTGTTTTCAAGCTATAATCCAGATCTGAGCAAATAACCACGCTGCGGTTGGAGCTGGTTTTGATGGAACGACTGAGATGGAGGTTGATGAAATCTTTGCTGTCGATTAAGGAACGGAATGACTTGGAAATGCACCTGAATCGTAGGAGACTCTTCCCTGGTAGTCGGATTAATATGTCGATGATTACATCCAACGGAAGCTTCCAAGTCGCCATTTGTTATTGGCTTCTCCCCAAATTCTCTCCTTTGAAAACCTAGCTTCTGCCGTAAGTATTCTACTTTTTAAGATTTTCTCATGATCTAAAACTTCTCACAAGCAAAAATTCAAGTAATGATTAGTGGTTAATAGATTAACAAACAATCTATGTTTAACAAACAATCTAATAGATTAATCACTTTCGATAATGTAGGCTTGATTTGGGATATTGCAACTGAGGATAATTTGAGATTCATTGTGAATTGATATATTGGAGGAATTTCCAGGGTACAAGGATTTTGATTTCTGAATACTTAAATTGATTATTGTCACTATGTGTTCCGCAATCTATGTTGCAACGGTTAAGAGACCTTAACAGGAGAGTTTCTATTAATCCAAGTTATGAGTTTATGTAAAATTCATTAGTCAACATAAAATTTAAGCGTGAAATATACACAAGTCCAATATTGAAACAAACCATTAATCCAATAAAATTCTCCAATTTAAGCGGAACACAAGTACTTTTAACTGGAAAAATAAAACGAACTACGAAATAGCATCAAATCGTAGCATCTCTTGTGGATACTCTGAACTTGTAGTTCCTTTTATCTTCCTAGTCTCCAACAATCAATCACCCGATATAAGCATCAGTGAAACAAGAGTATCCACAAGAGAATCCCCACAAGCAGTGAGACTGTGGCAATCTCGCAAATGATCATGAATCTCAAGAATAATACTCTCAACTCCGTGCCTCTCCAGTCTTGCCGCCAAAGATCCCCACGGGTTGAATGAACTAGAACTTTAGCCAAACGTCCCACAAAACCACCACATGGAATTTCTCCGAAATCAAAAGTAGTTACTTAGTCCAAGAATCCTTCATTCCATATTCCTTCATCACCCATAAATCGGAAGGCAGATCAGAATGATCATTACACTTGCAAACCAACCACAAACATGTTGGGAAAATGTGCTCTTTAAAAGCATATGTGTTTATTTAATTGTAATAAACAATTTTTCTGATTAATAAAATAAATGAGGTATTTTATTCAAGTATCTTAATTGCATTAATATTTTGAGTAAAGTCCATTTGATCATATTATATGTATTTATGTGATCACCATGTGGATTCACAGAAGACATAAATACAAGTTATCTTATGATTAAATAAATTATGTTCGCAGTTGATAAATAAAGTTGGGCACTTTATTTAGGTATAGACTGTAATAAATTCATTGAATGATTTGTCTTAATCATGTATGAATTTATTGATGTAGTATGACTACATTGAACAGGATCATATATGAGATTTAATTAACCTTGAAATGACATCGACTTATTAAATCTCATAGGCATTGATTTTACTGTAATCTTAATCTTGAGTTAGTTATGATTTCATGATTGTAATTGTTATTCCATTTGAGTTACCAATGGGCACGACACACACTTGTGATCAAGATTACCCGGTATCTTGGTGGAGGCAATTATGAGTATTGGAGTTATAGATTAACAATATAGAATTTGTACGACACATCTTTTGATGGGTTTTCGGCACTGATCATCAGAAATCTCTGGCGAGTGTGTCAACATATTTAGTATGTTGAAAATGATCATTAGAGAAAACCAGTAAGTATCAAGGAACAAGATGTAATTAAATCGATTGGGCAGTTGAGATATCGATTTAATTAATGATGTGGTATAAAGGATTATGCAGTAAAGAAAGAAATCAATGTGGCTTGGGCGAATTATTTTTCGAGCATACAATTATGGAGGTCGGTTCGATCTTATAGTGGAGTAGAATTGGAATTAAATAATTATATTTGTTTAATTACAAATTTAATTATTGTAGCCACTATTGCATGTTCCCAAATGATCCCCGGGTTAGCTCATTTAATTGACAACACCATCATTGGACCCAAAAGCAAGAAAACTGGCGTATTAGGTGAAAATCATAATTATAATATTTGTTAAAGCCTAGTATGTTATATTCAAGTGTAAAAGGGGGCTTGTGATATTTTACAAGGTGGTCCCCTAGTTAGTTACACATTCTCTCTACTTTTACGTAAGTGGAGAGAAGGTATTTAATTTAAATATTTAAATTAAAAGAGGAATTCTATTTTAAAATAGGAATCCTAATCCTAACATACTAGCGTTTTTCATAAGATATTATAAAAGGGGTACTTTTCTCCTTTTCGCGAGAGAGGAGAATTCCAGGGTTTTCAAGAAAAATACAGAAGACATCTAAGAGACGCCAGTTGCAATTGGGAGTGGTGAAACAGACGCCCACACGTCCAGTGTTGATCGATCTTGAGTCATAGCCTGGAAGATCGTTTGGAGACGGATCTACAACTCTCAATCGTTCGTCTTCTCAGATTATCAAAGGTATGAATTTCTAGATTACTTAATTCTTATATGTTGTATGAGATCGGTCCAAAAAGGTTTTAATTGAAAAATTAAAAAACCTGATTTTCTCCCTTCAAAACATCCTCCCAAAACAATCAAAAGAATAAACTAACCTCCAGCCCCAACAGTAGGAGGCAATGGCACAGGGTAAAACTCCTCACTCTTTAAATCGAATGCAACAATTGTCATTTCTATCTGCGTCCTGATTCCGAGCAGCTACCCAATGCAATGCCCCATTAACAAACATTGACCTCGTTCCGGTTACCCAGAAACATGGAAAATCTTGAATTATTCTCTGAAGATTCTGATAAGCAAATAACAGCAAGCTTTACAGAAACTCCCCAAGATCTTAGATTAGATTCAACAAGATGCCTCACCAACCAATCTTAAAAGCTTAACAAGTAATGTTGACGCAGCGGTTTGCTAGATGTCCTCTAACTTGCGTTCTCACGAAGAGAAAAGATATAAAAAATTCTGAATTAGAATTTCAAACGAGAAAACTGAAATTTTGATTGAAGATTGGATGCCCTTTACAATAGATTTAACACATATTTATAGTACTTCTATTCAGCTTCACCTACGACATTCCTATCTGTAATCCACTCATCACACCAATTGTAATCCACTAATAGCACTCAACACACTAACTGTAATCCACTAATAGCACTCAACACACCAGCTGTAATCCATTATTTAGGCCCTCATGTTTTATGCTGCATCAAATGTACAATTGACTAAGACGATGATTGTATTTAGTGTTGGACACCTGGCTGTAACAGCATTTGGCCTAACATTCCACTAAGGTTTCTGTTCCTTTTGCCACGCTTAGAGATATAAGGCCAGCTGTTATGTTATGATAGCTAAATACAACTTCTCGATCCTTCATCTTTGATGGAGAGATGAAATAAAAGCGAGATTGAGAGCTGGTTTTGGTCCCTGCAACTAATAATCATAAAAGAAAAACAAAAACTACACCATCTGGTCTTGATTACTAAGGCTACAGAAGCATCAAAATCGCAAAGCAACAACCACACACGGATACATCAATGGCTGGAGGTTAGATTCTAATTTTCCGCATTTAATTTCTATGAGCATATTATGTATGTTTCGGAAATCATACTTAAATATGCTAACAGTTGGTATCAGAGCATGTTAAACCTCTGTCTTGATGCGTTCTGTTTTTGGTGATATATGTGAAAATATCCGAATTATTTTTGTAAACTTAAAGTCATTTGTTTTAGATGCTATTATGCTTATAAGCCTTTTAAATGATTAGGAAATGGATTCCTGATATTTATATGGTTTGAAATATTTAATTTGGTGTTGGTAAATCATAAATTGAGTCGGGTCTGTAAAACGGGTCATTCGGGTTCAAATATGAACAGTTAGACCCGGCTGGAGGTTGAAGACGAACTTGGATGATATGTCGGTTACTATAGATGAACTAAACGACATGTCATATTGTTAGTTACCTATTAAACGACAGTCGGTTACTTGTGGATGCCATGTCGTTTAATTTAAGGATATACAAATTCTGTCTTCCGTATGTTGTATGAGATGACATGTCCTCCGCTTGTTTTATTTATGAATGACTTGTCATCTACGTTCGTAAATGTTAAATGACATGTCACTTGATTCCGGCTCAACTTTGTGAATTTAAGCCATCAGAACATAAATGTAAGGTATTTTTGTTATATTTGACTTCTGGAAATTCTGTACGCATGTAACTATCAATGTGATGATGTCATATTAAAATTTATATGCATTATTTTGATTTAATAGTTGATGCATGCAATTTTGATAAAATAAAATAAAATAATGTCAAGTGATCTAATATGATTTTTATTAATTAGGGAGTGGCCACAGCATCCTTAATTATGTAAAATTATATATTAAGTATTTTTAGATCACATATAATTTAATGACATTAATTGTGATTAAACATATTTAATATAATGTATTTTTCCCACAGGAATTTATATTATATTTGGATGTTTAATTAGGATGAAATATCAAACTATTTTCTTAATGTACCCACAGGAATTAAGAATTGGGATATGGTTTGATAGTTTTATCATAAAGATTTATGTGAATCTACTTGAATTAGAACTTTAGCCCACAGGCAAGTTTTATGTCATTTGATTCATATTTTGTAACATGATTTACATTGGTAAAACATGATATCTTTACATTAGCCTAAATTTATAATATAAGCATGTGTTTTAATCTAATGCAGTTGTACAACCTGCGAGATTTTCTGAAATTAAATGTGATATTCCCGAGTTAAATGGTGATAATTATAAAGTTTGGAAGGAGAGAATTCTTCTTCATTTGGGGTGGATGGATATTGATTATGCTATTCGGAAAGACGAACCACTTATTGATGATAACAGCACTGAAGTAGATATTGCTCTTTATGACAAATGGGAGCGATCTAATCGCCTTAGTGTGATGTTCATAAAGACCAAAATCTCTGCTGCTATTCGTGGTTCGGTCGATCAGCATAATGATGTCCGGGCATTACTGAAGGCAATTGATGAACAATTTGTGACTTCGGATAAGGCACTTGCAAGCACCCTAATAATGAAGTTCTCATCTATGAAGCTCACCAATGTTAGAGGTGTGCGTGAGCACATCATGCAGATGAGGGACATTGCGGCTCAGTTGAAGCTTCTTGAGGTTGATATGTCCGAAACATTTCTTGTGCATTACATACTGAATACACTTCCACAGCAGTATGGACCCTTCAAAATTTCATATAACACGCATAAGGATAAATGGTCAATAAATGAATTAATGACCATGTGTGTTCAAGAGGAAGGGAGACTAATAATGGAAGTTGGTGAAAGTGCATACACTGTAACACAAGGAAAGAATAAGTTTCAAGCCAAAAAGAAAGGGAAAGGTAAAATACCTCCGCAGGAAGAAATTAAAAAACAATCTAAGTGTTTTTTCTGTAAAAAGAAAGGACACGTGAAGAAGGATTGTCTCAAATTCCAGAAATGGCTTGAAAAGAAAGGTAAATCAATCTCTTTTGTTTGTTATGAATCTAATATGGTTGATGTTAATCATAACACATGGTGGATTGACTCTGGTTCTACAATCCATGTAACAAATACCTTGCAGGGTTTGCAAAACCTAAGGAAGCCAGTGAGAAGTGAACAAGGCATCTTTTCTGGTAACAAGATGCGTTCACATGTGGAGGCAATCGGAACATGCAGTTTGATTTTGAGCAGTGGTTTTGTTTTAATTTTAGAAAAGACATTTTATGTACCAAGTTTTTCTAGAAATTTGGTTTCAGTTTCAAAACTTGTACCACTCGGTTTTTCCTTTAATATTTCAAATAAGTTTTGTAATGTATATTATAAATCTGAACTTGTTGGGAATGGTACATTGTCTGATGGTCTTTTTCGTCTTAATTTGCAAAACAATACTTCTTATACTTCAATGCATGTTCATGCTGGTATTAAACGGTGTGTTATAAAAGAAAATTCCTCTATTTTGTGGCATCGGAGACTCGGTCATATCTCCATAGAAAGAATCAAAAGATTAGTAAATGATAGAGTACTTGATACTTTAGATTTTACTGATTTTGATACTTGTGTGGACTGCATAAAGGGAAAGCAGACCAACAAGAGAAATAAAGGTGCTCAGAGGAGCTCAGAAATATTAGAGATCATACATTCAGACATTTGTAGTCCAGACATGGACTCGTATGGTCAGAAATACTTCATCTCTTTTATAGATGATTACTCACGATACATGTATCTCTACTTACTTAATCATAAAAGTGAAGCATTAGATGCTTTTAAGGAATTTAAGGCAGAAGTAGAGAAACAATGTGGAAAGCAAATTAAGATCGTGAGAACAGATAGAGGTGGGGAATATTATGGTAGATACACAGAGAATGGGCAAGCACCTGGTCAATTTGCGAAGTTTCTTCAACAGCATGGGATTGTTGCCCAATACACTATGCCTGGTTCTCCAGACCAGAATGGTGTAGCAGAAAGAAGAAACCGAACTTTACTGGACATGGTGCGCAGTATGCTTAGTGCCTCTAATATTCCTAAATTTTTGTGGTCTGAAGCTCTTAAGACGGCTGCGTATATATTAAATCGAGTTCCAACCAAGGCAGTTTCTAAAACGCCATTTGAGTTATGGAAAGGGTGGAAACCGAGTTTGCGACATATACGTGTTTGGGGATGCCCGTCTGAAGTGAGAATCTACAATCCACAAGAAAAGAAGTTGGACCCAAGGACCATTAGTGGGTATTTCATTGGATATGCTGAGAGGTCTAAAGGGTACAGGTTTTATTGTCCATCTCATAGCACTAGAATTGTGGAATCAAGAAATGCTAAATTTCTTGAATATGACTTGATCAGTGGGAGCGATCGATCTCAGAATATTATTTTTGAGAAAGATCATTCAGATGCTCAACCTTCCACTTCAAGTGATAGATTGATTGTTATTCACAACACTCCTCAAGTTCAAACAGGTGTTGTGCAACCAATTGTTGAAATTCCACAAGTTACTGATAATAATCCAGTAGATCATGGTATTCAGGAATTACCTGAAACCCTTGAGCAACCAGTTGAACAACATACTCCTCAGGAGAATGTTGGTCCAACATTAAGAAGATCTACTAAAATAAAGAAACCAGCAATTTCTAGTGATTATAAAGTGTATCTACAAGAATCTGACTATAATATTGGAGCTCGAAAATGATCCTGAATCTGTTTCACAAGCCATGAATTCCAGAGAATCATATTTTTGGTATAATGCCATGAAGGAAGAGATGAATTCTATGTCATTCAACAGAGTCTGGGATCTTGTTGAGTTGCCTAATGGTGTAAAAGCCATAGGATGTAAATGGGTCTTTAAGACAAAAAAGGACTCATTAGGCAACATTGAAAGATATAAAGCAAGACTCGTTGCTAAAGGATTCACTCAGATAGAAGGAATCGATTATAAGGAGACCTTTTCTCCTGTATCAAAGAAAGATTCTTTTCGTATCATTATGGCATTAGTTGTAAATTTTGATTTGGAACTGCATCAAATGGATGTGAAAACAGCTTTTCTTAATGGAGATCTAGAGGAAGAGGTTTATATGAAACAACCAGAAGGATTTTCCTCTAGTGATGGTGAGCATTTGGTCTGCAAGCTTAAGAAATCCATATATGGATTAAAACAAGCCTCCCGTCAGTGGTATTTAAAATTCCATGATGTTATCTCTTCCTTTGGATTTGTGGAGAACCTTATGGATCAATGTATATACCAAAAGGTCAGTGGGAGTAATATTTGTTTCCTTATTCTATATGTGGATGATATTTTACTTGCATCCAATGATAAAGGATTACTTTGTGAAGTAAAAAAATTTCTCTCTGAGAATTTTGACATGAAGGATATGGGTGATGCATCTTATGTTATAGGCATTAAGATCCATAGAGACAGATTACAGGGAATTTTAGGTCTGTCTCAAGAAACTTATGTCAATAAGGTCTTGGAGAGATTTCAGATGAAAAATTGTTCACCTAGTGTAGCTCCCATTGTGAAGGGTGACAAGTTCAATTTGAACCAATGCCCCAAAAATGATTTTGAAAGGGAACGAATGAAAAATATTCCATATGCATCTGCTGTTGGAAGCTTGATGTATGTTCAAGTCTGTACAAGACCTGATATAGCATTTGCTGTTGGAATCTTGGGAAGATATCAGAGTAATCCAGGTTTAGACCACCGAAAGTCAGAAAGAAAATAATGAGGTACCTTCAAGGGACCAAGGATTACATGCTTATGTATAGACGGATTGATAATTTGGAAGTAATTGACTACTTTGATTCAGACTTTACTGATTGTGTTGATTTACAAAAATCAACATCCGAATATATTTTTATGCTTGCCAGCGGAGCTGTATCTTGGAGAAGCACAAAGCAGACTTTGACTGCTACTTCCACTAAGGAGGCTGAGCTCATTTTTTGTTTTGAGGCTACCTCGCATGGTGTATGGTTAAAGAGTTTCATATCTGGGCTTAGAATTGTGGATTCAATCTCTAGGCCATTGAAGATATATTGTGACAATTCAGCTGCAGTTTTCATGGCTAAAAATAACAAAAGCGGAAGTCGAAGTAAACATATCGACATTAAATATTTAGCCATAAGAGAACGTGTTAAAGAAAAGAAAGTGGTCATTGAACACGTTAACACTGAATTGATGATTGCTGATCCTTTAACTACAGGCATGCCACCACAGAAATTTAAGGATCATGTAGACCGAATGGGACTTGGTTCCATCATGTAACTTTCATTGTATATACAATGTCATATAAATGAAACTCTTAGTTTTGTTTATGGTGATGTTTTTCTCATCTTTATGTGCACATTCATTAATATTGAGAAAATATCAATTTTATTATCAATTTTATTGGACCAAGAATAAACATGGGGTTTATTCATAAAGTTAAGTTATCATAAGTGGCTGGATTTAAGAAAAATGATGCATTGTAATACATGGAAGATAATACTCGTTCTTAGAGGAACTATCGCCATGATTCATGTATTATTTTCCTTTTGTCTAACGAATTGATATATGTAAATATCAAATCAAGTGAAATGTTTAGAGCAAGTGGGAGAATGTTGGACACCTGGCTGTAACAGCATTTGGCCTAACATTCCACTAAGGTTTCTGTTCCTTTTGCCACGCTTAGAGATATAAGGCCAGCTGTTATGTTATGATAGCTAAATACAACTTCTCGATCCTTCATCTTTGATGGAGAGATGAAATAAAAGCGAGATTGAGAGCTGGTTTTGGTCCCTGCAGCTAGTAATCATAAAAGAAAAACAAAAACTACACCATCTGGTCTTGATTACTAAGGCTACAGAAGCATCAAAATCGCAAAGCAACAACCACACACGGATACATCAATGACTGGAGGTTAGATTCTAATTTTCCGCATTTAATTTCTATGAGCATATTATGTATGTTTCGGAAATCATACTTAAATATGCTAACAGTTAGAAACAACAAAGAATTGAATTGAATGCAAGAAATCACAGAACACAGCTAGCTAACGTGGTTCAGTCAATTTGCATTGACTTACATCCACGGGGGAACAAATTCATCAGCTTTATTGATTTTGATCAAGTCTTGTTTACAGAGATTACCAAGCACTCAATAGGAACAAGAAAAACACTTAGTTTCCAGCTGCGTATAACAGCTTATAAACAACCTCAGAGGCTTTTCTAGAAACGCTCGTGAAGATCATGTGCAATAACGGCTTCTTAACAACCTTCTTGTTTGCACGTGTTTCTGCTTGTGCTTCGTTAACTCCAAAACGGCAAGACTGTATGTCGCTCTAACAAGCAATAGATTTACTTATTTAAACGCACTCTTCATATATCGTTTTGATTAAGTTGTTGAACCTCACAAAACGTGTATCAGCACTCCCGTTTCATCCTCTTTGATTTGATTCACTGAAATACACAACATTCTCCACGAGTTGAGTTTCGAACTATAAACGGCAACTTCAATGTATTTCACTGAAGGTTTCCAAAATAACCATGCAACCAGACAAATCTCTGTAAAACTTGGGTATTTCTCGGCGTACGTTTATTAGTTAATGGATTAAGCGATCACACTTTTTTACATCTAAGTTTCCGGAAGTCTTCAATAGCCAGTAATCCACGACAAAAGCCAATAATCAAACCTACCTTGCCATACCCCTTGCATGGGTGATCAAGTTCGAAACAATCATAAAGTGAATCCAAGCTTAAAGGGTAAAAGTTTGTTGTTTTACACTTACGGTTCAAAACTAACAGAATAAGGCTGAGATTGGAGTTGGTTTCGATGCAACGATTGAGATAGAGTTTGATGAAATCTTGGCCATCGATTACGGAGTGGAATGACTTTGAAACTCAACCGAACCGTAGCAGACTCTTCACCGGTAGTCGGATTAGTTTATCGATGATTACGTCCAACGGAAGCTTCCGAGTCGCTATTTGTTAGGCCCAAATTCTCTCCTTTGGAAACCTAACTTCTGCTGTAAGTTTTCTACTTCTATGAGGTGTTATTATATATCTTCATCCAGTGTTAAAACCCTAAAAAAGAAAAAAAATATACAGTTGAAAGGTACGTATGACTTTTTAATAAATAAATAAATAATTTTTAAATTTTAAAAAGAAGGAAGTTATTTGAATCCACTAAACTGCTTTCTACTGAAAAATAAATTTATTATTAAAATTTTAAATTTTGAAGATCTCAAAATTACCCTACATTACAATTGCACATTCTCTCTCCACTCTCATATTTTGTGAAATTCATTTTTTTGGCTTTTCTTAGTAGATCATAACTTTATTTCATCCTTTCTATATATAAAAATTCTTTTTCTATATATTTATTAACTTTTATGTTTGGTAAAGATTATTTTCTTGATATTTATTAACTTTCATTACTGATAAAAAAATTGTTGTGTTCAATTTTAAATAGTGGGTTTTAGTCTTCTGACTTTGTGATATTAATTATTTGTAGCTAAAAAAATATATTTGAATGAATTAATGAAAATTTCTAAAATTAAGATGAGGAAGAGAATAAATAGTTAATTAAGTAATTTTTTTAAAATTATTTAGATAATAAAATTTTTAATTAGAAAGAAAGTGTAGAGAAAAAATTGGTGGGTATAAATGACCCCAACCTTTCAGAAACATCATTGTAATTGATAAAATCTATTAGTAACAACTGTGCTAAAGAGGAAATATACTGTCATTCTAAAGTATTTATTAGTATTCTAAACCCCAAAGTACTAGTACTTTAGGTGATAACCCATATATAAACTCCGTGCATAAATTAATGCATCACCAAGTTCCTAACCAATGTAGATAACTCAAGTACAAACAAAACGTGAATATGAGATAAAACCAGAAGCCGGCAGTCACTTGATTTTGGTGCATTCATGTAACATGGTCCTTTCCAGCCTGAAGAAGATGGCCGGCTTCTCAAGAAGGCATATTCATGGAACTTGTTAAAGATTTTGTTTTGATCTTTGTCAATTCTGATTGTTTTGTTATCTGTATTTGTAAGTAAAGTTTAGGCAGAATCAAATATGTTATTCCCCTGTTGGAGTTGGATTTCATACTCAACACTAGCTCAGATCACAAATTATGGAATGACACCAATACTAGCAGGCATTTGCTTCTTGATTAACAAACATTCAAACAATCTAAATGTAGTCGATTAATCATTTTCAACAATGGAGGCTTGACCTTTAATCTATCAATGATACGCCTCAAAAACAAGTCTCGATAAATAGCATCTATCGTTCAGAAAATTTCCCAATATGCAGGATAATGAAGTAACTTAGAAACTAATAAATCTATGATATGGCTAACGAGCATCTCCATTATTTGATTTTTCAACCTCATGAATGATGATTCATAAAATCAGCCCACCCGCAGTGTTTAATTTCAAAAGAAATTTGCAAAGCAGAGAACCTAGTTACAGATGAATTCTACATCTAAATTCACTACAGCTGCAAATCCATCAGGCATCCCTTAAGCTAATCAGAAGAGAGATTAAAAAAAAAAACACACTGGAAAATAGAGAAGAATATTTGTTCAGCAATTGTGCAAAATTCGGGGCAAATTTGGCCTTCAAAGAGCAGAACTCACATACGTTCTACAAGAAAGTATTTGCTAAACTTTTCCATGTGCTAAAATAAACTTCTAAACACAATTACTTTTAAACAGAAAAATAAAACCACAAAATAGCATCCAATAGTAGCGTCCGTCTTACTTGTCTCATTCAACACCAAACAAGAGTTAAGATCTTCATCTTATTCACCAAGTAGCAAACATCCAAGTCCAACATGATTCCTACAATTATAATTAAAATTAAAATTTTCTAAACACGAATATGAAGCACAAAATTATTAAAAAAAGAAAGAAAAAGAAAACATATGATACTCCATACTTTAAGGAAAAGATCCTAATCTTTTCAACAAGATCTCCATCGGTTACCTAAAATTATTAAACAACTGCTTTTTATAAATATTAAACAAATCAACAAACAAGCAAAGAACATTAAAGGAAATATTCATTTTACAAAGCACAAATTAAAGCACCTTGGCTTGAAACGAATAAATAATTTGCTTCGTTTCTTTTTCTGGTTTATTAGTATTTTTTTTAACTTTTTCTTCTTCTTAAAGAGCACTCAGGCTTATGTTGTGAATGCATCGTTCAAGTTAGCATGGAGGATGAGAAAAAGAAATATAAGGTTCATGAGAAGAAAATATATGCATCATAGTATATTGTGTTTCCATTCTATGCCAGTAATAAATAATGGTCCAGAAAATTAGCTTCTATCTAGACTGTTACCAAAATTTCTCATACTCCTGCACTGATCATTAGTGATCAGTGTAGTGATTAACCTGTGTTAAAGCAGCCTATTTAATAAGCCCTCATGCAAGCTGTAAAACAGAGTAAATTCAAGTTACCTTCTTTTAAATCAATGTTAGTTTCCTCCTCCTCCTCCTCCTCCTTGACTTCAATGATCTATTCCCAGCATAAGGTGAAACAAGAGTCTCCACAAAGATGATGGCATTGCCCTTACTTTCCTGATAGCTCTCAACTTCGTGCGTGACTGTGTTGTACCAACAAAGATTCGAACCGTGCATTTCAAGCAGAACCTTATCCCAAGTCCTAGAATAAGCCAAAGGTATCACACGGTCGCAATAACTATATTTAAAAAGAGTAGTCCAAGAATCCTTCACTCCGTATTCTTTCATCACCATTAATTCCCAATCCTGCTGCTGGTACTGGCAAAGCAAAGACAAACATCCGTTCAAAACAAGCAATCCACTTAACACTTCGGAGCCCAACATCAGCAAAAGGCGTTGGCCCTTGGTAAAACCTGTCACTCTTTAAATCAAAAGAAAGAATTAAGTCGTTCTCCTTGCGTCTTGATTCTGATTAGCTAGCCAATGCAATGCCCCATTAACAAATGCTCCATTCCTCTGTATCCGTTCTCTACCCATGAATATGGTAAATATTTAATTCGTCGCCATAAGTTGACTTTGAGACTATAAATGGTAACTTCAGTGTGGTACTCTGGTTTTTCAAACGCAATAACTCTGACTAACTTGTAATCATCGCTGCCAACATCGTTTCCAAACCCATGTAAAGAAGGCTCGCGGCCGGACAAATCTGGGTAGAACCTCGGTAATACTCGGAGTTCTTTAGTCCATGGGGTTCAGAAAAAATATACCTTTCGGATAGTTTTTCAAAGCCAGCAATCCATTGCAAGAACCAATAGCATCATGACGACGTCTAAAATAGGCTGGGAGGTTAATTCTGGAATCATAATTTAGTGAATCCGAGCTCAAAGAGTAAAAACTCGTTCTGTCAAAAAATGGAAGAGTAACGAGGCTGAGATTGGAGTTGGTTTCCAAGGAGCGATTGAGATGCAGTTTGACAAAATCTTGGCCATCAATAATCGAAAGGAATGACTTGGACGCGCACCTGAACCGTAGAAGGCTCTTCACCGGCAGTAGGATTAGTGTGTCGATGATTACATCCAACGGAAGCAGCATCAGACTCGCCATTTCTCAGACCCTCTCCCCACTTCTTTGAAACCCTAACTTCTTGGTCACTCTTCTAACCTAAAGCAATTTTTTTTTTCCAATTATTTATATTCATCCGCGTGTTCAGACCCTAACTCAAAATAATAATAATAATAATAATAATAATAATAATAATAATAATAATAATAATAATAATAATAATAATAATAATAATAATAATAATAATAATTTTGATTGTTGCAGGTCTCAAAATAATTAAGGTTTTATTAGGGACTTAAGTGTTCAAACTATGTAATAAAAAAATTATTAATAAATTTGTTTTCTTCAGTTTCTTTAACATTTTAGGGCACAAAACTGTATTCTAATTTACAATCCGAGCAGAATCCGCTGATTGCAGAAACTTATCAGCATGCTGAAGGCATTGTTACATTCGGATGGTCACCTAAACCACAAACAAGATTCATCAACAACTTTGCTGAGTTTTAGTCGAACTTGGCCATGGCAGCACTTTTTCCGACTTGGTCGTCTACATGAATTGTTGAATTTATCAACACCATGAGTTCAAATTTGCAAATTTAGACTTCCAGATCATGAAATAATTTGGTTCTTTTACTCCAGTATCAACTCTTTTAATTGACACTCGATTAACATCTCTAAAATGCATTTAGAAACCCAAGTACAAGAAATTAATTAATGCAAAATTTTACTATTACTAAGCTACTTCCTGTAAATCATTCATAAACTTAGCCCACTCGCAGGGTTCAAATTTCTAAAGAGCTAGATTCATGAAACAGAGAACTAGGAGTCACAAATAAATCGACGTTTGCAATCACTGGTTATGTGCATGAGAAATATAAAACACACCAGAAAAAGAGTACAATATTTGTTCAGATAGTAGAAGGATTAATTACATTTAATCTGGAGCAAATTTGGCCCTAAGAAAGCAGATCTCTAATTCGTGCTATAGGAAAGTATTCACCAAACTTTTCCATGTGCTGAAGTAAGCTTCAAACCAAGCAAGCAATACAGTATCCACCTAAACAGAAACAAAACCATCAAGATATATTAGAAACTTCCAGAGCAAGAATATAGAAATGACCAGGAAATAAAAAGAAGATTATTTCCCACAGAGTATGATTCAATCCAGTATGTCAATATGCCTTGGCAATAGTGCATGTTATCAGATATCACAGTAATCACCCAAAGTGTCTCTTTGACAGATGCGTTATCTCATCTCCAGGAAACAGAGTGATCAAGTGTGCTAAAACAACCTAGCCCTCATGTTTAAAACAGAGTAAAGGTATTAAAAATTGAAATGCACTTTACCTCTTTCAACGTCTTGTTCGTTTCCTCTTCCTTGCCTCCAATAATCAATTCCCTGTATAAGCATTAGGTGAAACAAGAGTATTCACATAAACAGCGCGCCTGTTACAACGTCGCACCTTATCATCAATCTCCACGATACTGCGAACTCTATTCCTCTCCAAATCGTACCAACAAAGGTCCCCACGGACTGGATGAACTAGAACCTCATCCTCACTCCTGGAATAAACCAAAGGTTTCACATTACCTCCTCCCATATTTGACAAAGTAGCCAGTTTAGTCCAAGAACCATTCACTCCATATTCCTTCATAACCCATAAATCCCAAGGTCGCTCATCATCATCATCATCAAACTTGCAAAGCAAACACAAACATCCTCCCAAAGCATGCACAACAATATCATAACCTTCAATCACGACAACAGGAGGCAATGGCACTTGGTAAAACTCCTCACTCTTTAAATCAAATGCAATAATTATGTCATTTCTATCTGCGTCCTGATTCAGAGCAGCTACCCAATGCAATGCCCCATTAACAAACACTGAACACGATCCGGTCACCCAGAAATATGGGAAATCTTGAATTCGTCTCCACGAGTTAACTCTCAAACTAAAAACGGCAACTACGGTGTACTTCAGTGGTTTGCCAAACGCAAGAATACTGACCAACTTAAAATCACCGCTGCCAATATCAAAACCAAACCCAGCTAAAGAACCCACGCAACGAGAGAAATCTCCATAAAATGCGGGCAATGTTGGACACCTAGCTGTACCGGTTTTGGCCTAACATTCCACTAATTTTTTGGCCTAACATTCCACACGTTTCCTTTGCCATTTGGAGAAACATATGCCACGTTTGGAGCCAACAGTTAGTTATTATGATAACAAGATAACTACCATCACTTGAGATTTTTGATGGAAAAATGACTCAATATAAAGAGATGGTGGAAACTGGTTTTGGTCCCTGCAGCTAGTAATCATAAAGGAAAATAAAAACTACACCATCTGGTTTTGATTACTAAGGCTACAGAAGCATCAAAATCGAAAAACAACAATCACACACGGATACATCAATGGCTGGAGGTTAGATTCTAATTTTCCGCATTTAATTTCTATGAGCATATTACGTATGTTTCGGAAATCATACTTAAGTATGCTTACAGGCAACACTCGGTGGCTTTTAGTTAATGGATTCAACAACAAAATTATTTTACTGCGGCTGTATTCCAAAGCCAACACCCACGGCAAGAACCGTTGATGAACTCAAACTTGCAGTTTTTCATCAAAGGGAGATCAATTTCTAAACACTTATCAAATGCATATGGATCAAAGCTTAAAGAGTAAAACCTTCTTTTCCACTTGGGGTTTTGAACTGAGAGAAGGAGGCCGAGATTGGAGTTGGTTTCGATGGAGTGATTTACATAGCGATTGACGAAATCTTGGCCGTCGATTAAGGAACGGAAAGACCTGGAAACACACCTAAACCGTGCGAGACTCCTCACCGGCAGTCGGATTAGTATGTCTATAATTAAATCCAACGGAAGCTGCACCGAAGAAATAAAATCAACTTTAGTTGAAAATCAATCTAAAGGTGTTTGGATGCTAAGAAAGTGAAAGAAAATTAAAGAACTGGAAAACTTCTAGAACATTCAATCTTATTCATTGCTTGAAAACTTAATGAAATATGTACACAGATATTATTTATATACACAGCTGTTGCTCAGCTTAAGTAGTTAACAAACTACAGCTAATTCTAACTAACTATAACAGCTTCAGCTGACAATCACGTGTACAAGTGATTACATAACCACTAGGTGCCAGCTGGCATGCCATATCATCAACTCTTAACCGCAAGCTGGAGTTGCTGCTATCCTCTGCTTTACGGTCTAAGCTGCTGACATGAGCTTCCTTAACTTTCAACCAAATCACATCATCTTTTTATTTTTTCTATGGTGGGGCCATCCTTAGGAGAATAAGAAAACAAGGGTGTAATGGGCTCACCATAAAAAATTTTAAAAAAAATTTCCACCGAAAGAAATTAAAAATATAGTGAGATCCAACAGCTCCGAATTGAATCAATTTCTCCTCATCAAATGAGAGCTCGTACGAATAAAATCCTATTTAGTGAAGAGAAATTGGAGAAATGATCAAACCCTAAATTTTTCATAACAAAACCAATAAATAAATAAAAGATGGATTGTATTATGAAAAATTTTTTAGATCTACTATAAAAAGAATTAAAAAAAAAAGAGTCATCAGAGTGAGGTCAATCAATTTGTTAGGCCGGCTCCCCAAATTCTCTCATCTAGCCCCAAACTTACACAAGGTATTCATACTTAAGTATCAATAGAGTTCAAGCCCTAATAACAAAATAAATAAATAAATAAAAACAAACAGTTGAAGGGTATATACAACTTTTTAATAAACAATTAAGTGTTATACCTATGTATAAAAATTTGGTATCACCTCTTTCAAATTTAAGGTTGAGTTTACTGTATCTCAACTATTTGAATTCAGTTCTAATATTATTTATTGAGTAGATACTTATAATTTCATGCGTTCAACTTAAGTAACTAACATTTTAGGAGGAGGGACTTATCAATTCGACGATAAAAAACTTGTAATGTAGAAATTGGTGTTTGGAATGAGTGGTGGAGGCATGTAGAAATTTCCGCTTGGTTTTGGTGCATTCATGGAACATGGTCCTTTTCAGCGTGGAGATGAAGGACAGTCCCTCAAGAATGAATTGTCATGGAACTTGGATGTGATTTCGTTTTGATCTTTATCGACTGTCTGATTGTTTTTTTTATGATCTGTATCTTACAGTTACAAGTAAATATTAGATAGCAACGAATTCGTTATACATTGAGATCCCTTAGAGTTGGATTTTCATACTCAATAGCAAGCTCGGATTACAACTGATGAGTCTCAAGAAATAGCATCTACTCCGAAAATTTCCAAAGATGCAGGACAATTAAATAATAACAATGAAACTTATAGCTGGTATCCTAATTCAACAAGCCTCCGTTATCTGATTAGCATCTTGTGTTCGATTTCAAAAAGAAATTGGCAAAGCAGAGAACCTAGTCACAACTTTTACATATATACTACTTCTCTGGTCAATTCGGATTTCGACGATCGATCAAACTGAACCAAAATCCCAAAATATAGACCAAAAGCCGACTGGTACTCTTCCTGAAACATTATTATTGAAATGCCCTTTAATTTGAAAATTAGCTCAGAACTATCCTTTTGATCAAACAGAAAATTAGATAATGCAATATACAATTGCGGATACTCTTCATACCCGAGAAAAAGATTGGATTGATGATGAAAAATACAGATTTCGAGCCCCTTGCAGAAAACGAAAACAGATAAGAAGATATTTATGGTCTAGCTAGGCCATATATTAATAATAATTCCTGTCATCCATGTTTGATCAGTTTTCAAACGAAAAGGCTTAACAAACCTTACGTTATCATTCAATAATGCAAGCGTCATCGCCCCCTCGTTTCTCCTATAAATGACCATTTTCCATGTGAATGCACATATGCCCTTCATTTAAGATCCTTAAAGCAAAAAAAATTTCTCATACGTTACGTAAATTTAATTTTCCTCCTCACCAAGCAGCGGCATTACTATTCTTTCTTTAACTCTCTAAATTAATATTCCAAACGTATATGACGATGACCATCAGCAAAATCTCTGTAATATTTTCTTTCATTTTTCGCCCGTTTATCAGCAGTGCAGCGACTCAACTTGCACCGGCGCTGTATGTTTTCGGGGACTCGTTGTTCGACAGTGGCAATAACAATTTTTTGCCAACAGTTGCTAGGGCAAATTACTTACCATATGGTGCAAATTTTGTCAATAGAAGCACCGGAAGATTTACTAATGGTAAGACAGTTGCAGATTTTATAGGTACGTAATATCTTGTAAGAAATTAGACAACTATTCATTTTCTTTAATTCTTCATCGTATATATATACATATATGAAGTTATGTTATGATAACTACTTGTAGTATTTGCTTATGTTATGAAAACTACTATAATAATAATAATAATAATAATAATAATATTTTTTTTAAGCTGAATTTCTTGGACTGCCATATTCTCCACCATTTCTGAGCTATAAACGTGACTTGTTACCACTCACTGGATTGAATTATGCATCTGGCTCATGCGGCATTCTTCCAGAAACTGGTAGCCCCTTTGTAAGTGTTCAAACACCCTAATTAATTTTGCCCTCTTTCAACTTTGCATTATTTCTTTCAATTTTAATATCTGTGAATTATCAATATAATTAAAAGGAACACACGTTTACAAAGTTGGATCCAAAGTTTGTGTTTCAAATGACGTGGCACATGTTTTATCATCGCCGTAAAATAATTTAGTCTATGACGATATAAAAAGTCAACTATTACTAAATACATGACGATCACTGATTGGTGATACATTATTTGGATACGAAGTTTGTATCTGAACTTTAAAACTTATCATTATTTCATTTAACATACCAAAAACTAATCTCTAAGTACATGAATTTAATTTATAGCTCGCAAAATTGAACATTCCATCAAACATGTCATATGTAAGTCAACTGTAGATGATCCATAATAACTTTGAATATTTCAGTCAACTGATGATTTAGCGAAAGGCAACTAATTAGTCCCACTAAGTTTTGATGATTGTTCACTAATTTATATCTTCTTTTCAGGGGATATGCTTGAATTTTGAAGAGCAAGTGGGTTTATTCCAAGACTCGGTTAAGTCGCTGCAGCAACGATATTTCCAAATCTTATTTGATTTTTCAAATTATTTATCGAAGTCGATATTCATAGTGTCCATAGGCAGTAACGACTATATAAACAATTATCTTGAAACCTCATTATACGATACGAGCAAACGTTACACTCCGCAACAATTTGCTCAACTCCTCGTAAATAAACTCTCCCAGCAACTGGAGGTAAATATATTTGTGTATGTAACCCTAATTAATATTTTTTGTTAATTAATCTTATTTTTGTATGTATTTGCAGCGGCTATATAACTTGGGAGCAAGGAAGATAGTCGTGTTTGAGCTTGGTCCGATCGGATGCTTACCGTGGATTACAAGGAACAATAAACACTCAGGACAATGTGTTGAAGACACAAACCAGATTGTGTCCTCTTTCAACAACATGCTTCCTGCAGCGTTACAAAACTTGACAACCAATCTCAATGGTTCCAACTTCATTAATGGTCATGGTCATGGGGTAGGCTATGATGCAATTATAAATCCCTCTAAGTACGGTAAGTTTGAAGCTATAGCTAGCGTATCACACCAGAAGTTCTTCAAATTTGATTATTTCACAATTTTACCGAAAATATTTCTTGTTGTTCATATAAAATTTGACAGGTATAGCAGATGCAAGCAATCCATGTTGTACAGCTTTCTTTAATGGGACTTCAGTGTGCATTCCATACCTCAGGCCTTGCAATAACACAAATAAACACTATTTTTGGGATGGCTATCATCCTACAGAAGATGTGTATTCAATCTTAGCATCTGGTTGTATCAGCAATGCGTCATTTTGCATTCCTTACAGCTTAAAGGATCTTGTTAAGGTGTGAACAAATGCATATATATCATATCCATGGCCGTACTTAATGACGCCATACTGCTAAAATTAACTATGGATTAATTAATAGCAATGAAATTAATAATAAACAATTCTTGTTGTATTGTTAAAATGATCTTTCTTTCATTTGTTGTTGTTTATTTGTGTTTTCTTATATACAGCGACATGTGAACGCACGTTAAAAATTAATGAAGAGTTTGAATAGGCATGTAACAAAGTAATGTAACAGCAAGGGAACGTTTGCAATTCTCGAATTGAATTGTATTATATTTAGTACTTTGTTTTGGGTACTACTTAATTTTAACTTAAAGAAAATTAAATGTACTAATATTAATTTATTCATGATTATATATTTAAAATTATTTTATTTATAATTTAAAAAAACCTATATTTTATGTATGATATGTCATTTATAACTTTATTTCAATGCCTACATGTCATAATAAGTTATATAGCATGTATGAAATGACTTGATGCAAGCTCTTAAAATAATTAAATTATTTTATTTACTTAATTATATGGTGTTAGTTAATTTTGAACTAGTCAAAAGTAGTTGCACTTATTTTGTGGAACTACATGCAAGTAGTGGAGTATTATGTGAAAATATGTTTAATGTTACTAATTTTTAGGTTGTAATTTTAAAAAAGCTTTATTATATGAGGTCGATCTTATTCAATAAAAAGTGACATGAGTTTATTATTTTGGCAACATAAGAGTTGTCTTTGAGAGTTTGTTAAATAACCAATACTTATTTAGAGGTTTGGGTTTCCTCCTATTAACCCACTTGTCATTTAATTTTTTTGTTTCATTTGATTTCTCCTTATAAACTTTAGTGTTCATATGATTTGGTCTCAGAGCTAGGTAAATAAATGAGGAGTAAATCTTTACAATGGAGCAGAGAGTAGAGAGAATTATAAAGATGATGGAAGTTATGATTCTTGAATAGAAGGAACTCACCAAGAAATTATTGTGCAAAATGGATAAAATATTAAGAACATGGGACGTAAGGATGAACTCGTCTGGCCATTGTAGCAACCATGTGGAAGAAAATTCTACATGTTGAATTGAATATAAAAGTTCCCAACAAGGTGGCCTTGTGGCAATCTCAAAGGAAGATGAAGTTGTTCAACAATACAATAATCTTGTGGGTTTATTGCAAACTCAATGTATTCAGTAAGTTCGCACTGTAAAGTGTAGAGGTCTATTTAGCCGGCCAAAGGTGCAAGGGGTCTCATTCAAGTGCAAAGCTGAAATGGTTTGGCACTATGATCAGAAATCATTCATCAATAAAGTGCAAAAATCTAAGATGAACAAATAGTTTGATCAATGGAGAATCTTCAAAAGAGTTTTAAGGCATCGTTATATCTAATTATGAATTGGAAAAGGAAGAGAAAACAAATTATTTTCGAAAATTCTACCCTTGAGGACAAGGGAATTTTCAAGGGGGAAGGAATAATGCAAGCTCTTAAAATAATTAAAATAATTTTATTTAATTAATTTTATGGTATTAGTTACTCTTGAACTAGTCAAAAGTAACTACACTTATTTTGTGGAACCATATGTAAGTAGTGGAGCATTATGTGAAAATATGCTCAATCTTACTAATTTTTAGTTTGTAATTTTAAATAAGTTTTATTATATGGGTTAATATTATTCAATAAAAAGTGCCATGAGTTTATTATTTTGGCAATATAAGAGTTGTATTTAGGAGTTTGTTGGTATTTTAAATAACCAATACTTATTTAGATGTCTGGACTTCCTCCAATTAACCTATTTGTCATTTAATTTGACTGTTTCATTAGATTTCTCCTTATAAACTTTAGTGTTCATATCATAACTTTTTATATACATAACTTAGATGACATAACGTAAATTTATTACTTTGAAGTAAACAAGGAATGATTTGGTTTTTATAACTTAAGACCAAATATGAATGTCATACTACTTCATATACGTGTATGATAAGTCTTTTACACTTTTAGCACAAAGATGTATTTGTTATTAAATTTTTACTCCAAAGTAAAATTGTATGATATGTTGTTTGCAACTTCCTCATGTAGATAACATGTATTATAGCTTACTTGACTTTTCAATGTCTTTACACAAATCATTATATTTGATCGAATAAAAAAAAGCATTCATAACAATTGTCAAGCTAGTCTTTTAGTGATTTGCTCAAAGATGGCACCCCAAGTACCCTTTGATGATACAGTGCAAGATGTGGAAAGGTTGAAAGAATGAAGCAGTACGTATATCGACTATTCATCAAGAGCATAGCTAGACTTGACAAGGGCAAGTCGATTAGGCAGTCTATCGGTATTCGCCAACATAAAAGCCCATTTTCAACTTCACTTTGAAGATCTCGCCGATCCTTCGCACAATGTGTTCTTGAGTACTAGAACCGGAAGTCCTCCTAACGTTTTAAGAAACTTAAGAGAATATTAACATAGACTAAGTAAACAGTGAGTAATAATGTGTGCACTCATTTTAAATATTATCTTTAGTATTCCTTGAAATATCAATCGAATTTGTGAGGAGGTCATCTTTTTCAAAATATTCTAGTCTCTTTCTCCGCACAATAAGAACTTACTTGTTCTAATAGGGTAAGAATTTTCTTAGAAAGAAAATGATAACCTCCTCACTTGTCTGACTAATGTTTTAAAGAAAATCCTATAATCACTTCAAGGATTTGACTAATATTTCAAAGAAAATTATTTTCTTTAGGCCTCGAAGATGCATAAGGCCTTATATGTCACTGAGTAGCCCTGCATATTGAAGGGAGAAATTCAGGTTTTTCAATTTTTCAATTAAAACCTTTTTGGACCGATCTCATATAACATATAAGAATTAAGTAATCTAGAAATTCGTACCTTTGATAATCTGAGAAGACGAACGATTGAGAGTTGTAGATCCGTTTCCAAACGATCTTCCAGGCTATGACTCAAGATCGATCAACACTGGACGTGTGGGCGTCTGTTTCACCACTCGCCAGATCCGTCTCCAAACGATCTTCCAGGCTATGACTCAAGATCGATCAACACTGGACGTGTGGGCGTCTGTTTCACCACTCCCAATTGCAACTGGCGTCTCTTAGATGTCTTCTATATTTTTCTCAAAAATCCTGGGATTCTTCTTTTTCTAAAAGGAGAAAAATACCCCTTTTATAATATCTTATGAAAAACCCTAGTATGTTAGGATTAGGATTCCTATTTTAAAATAGAATTTCTCTTTTAATTTAAATATTTAAATATTTAAATTAAATACTTTCTCTCCACTTACGTAAAAGTGGAGAGAATATGTAACTAACTAGGGGACCACCTTGTAAAATATCACAAGCCCCCTTTTACACTTGAATATAACATACTAGGCTTTAACAAATATTATAATTATGATTTTCACCTAATACGCCAGTTTTCTTGCTTTTGGGTCCAATGATGGTGTTGTCGATTAAATGAGCTAACCCGGGGATCATTTGGGAACATACAATAGTGGCTACAATAATTAAATTTGTAATTAAACAAATATAATTATTTAATTCCAATTCTACTCCACTATAAGATTGGAACTGACCTCCATAATTGTATGCTCGAATAATAATTCGCCCAAGCCACATTGATTTCTTTACTGCATAATCCTTTATACCACATCATTAATTAAATCGATATCTCAACTGTCCAATCGATTTAATTACATCTTGTTCCTTGATACTTACTGGTTTTCTCTAATGATCATTTTCAACATACTAAATATGTTGACACACTCTGGCCAGAGAATTCTATGATCAAGTGCCGAAACCCATCAAGAGATGTGTCGTACAAATTCTATATTGTTAATCTATAACTCCAATACTCATAATTGCCTCCACCAAGATACCGGGTAATCTTGATCACAAGTGTGTGTCGTGCCCATTGGTAACTCAAATGGAATAACAATTACAATCATGAAATCATAACTAACTCAAAATTAAGATTACAGTAAAATCAATGCCTATGAGATTTAATAAGTCTGACAATCATTTCAAGGTTAATTAAATCTCATATATGATCCTGTTCAATGTAGTCGTACTACATCAATAAATTCATACATGATTAAGACAAATCATTCAATGAATTTATTACAGTCTATACCTAAATAAAGTGCCCAACTTTATTTATCAATCATGAACATAATTTATTTAATCATAAGATAACTTGTATTTATGTCTTCTGTGAATCCACATGGTGATCACATAAATACATATAATATGATCAAATGGACTTTACTCAAAATATTAATGCAATTAAGATACTTGAATAAAATACCTCATTTATTTTATTAATCAGAAAAATTGTTTATTACAATTAAATAAACACATATGCTTTTAAAGAGCACATTTTCCCAACACATATTCCCATAAATTTCTCAGAGATTTTTGTATCAACCACTTTTAAATAATATAGGTATGGAAAAAAAGAAGAAGAGCATTTGATTTGTATGAAAGATTGTTACCACAAAATTTTCAATCTCTATAACAAATTAGGTATCTATTTAACAGTAGAGTGTACATGAGATAGTTTACATATTATTGTTTCAAAAAGAGACATCGTAGTTGGAGATCTTGCAATTAAAATTAGAAATAAAGAAATTGATTGCACAAGAGGCCAACAACCTACACACTATCATACCTCAAAAAACAAAAAACAAAAATTAAAATTTGTAATGTCTAATGCAAAATTTGTGCTGAAAGTAGAGACGAAGATTGTTATCTCGCAATGTCTAATGCAATATTTGTGTTGTTAGTAAAGAAGAAGACCGTGTTTGATATGTAAGAGTAAAATTAATTTTATGATACTTACAATAAGAAATTAATTTATTTACAACAAGAAATTTGATATAAATTAAAAACTCGGTGCTTGGATTATTTGATGGTAATCTTATCCAATCCAAACACTTTCAATTTATATGTTTGGATCTAAATCTGTGGCTGGAAGTTTAATGATACTAGATATAAAACAACTTTGGCTATTACCCAATGATTTTGAAAAAAATAAGGTGCACAAATTATCCGAACAGACTTTGTCTAATTATGATAGAAGCAACCTCAAAACAAAGTGGGGCCTGAAGCCATTTGTGAAAAGTAATGATTTACAGGAAAAAGAATTAAAAAAAATGGAGAGGAAAGTGTATGTATGTATGTTAAACTGTATGATATGTCATTTGCTACTTGCTACTTTATCACATAGGTGGAAGTCTTACTTTTTAGTTGTATCAAATATTCAAATAAAACTAATTTAAGCTTATTATTTTACATTAGTAAGTACTAATATATTGATTTGAATAATACGAAAGAATTTAAATCATTCATTATTAAATTTGTTTTATTTATTGAAGTATAATTACAAGCCAAATAATTATTTATTAATAAACTTAACAAATTTATATTGTTTATGCTATCAATTAAATATAAATATTATTATTTAATATTAAAATTACTATCTAAATAAAAATAATTAGTTATACAAATTTTGATTTAAATATCATATCATATAATATTACTTTTCAGTTACACATATAAAACCATGTGTTGGCTAAATAATTAATCACGTTTAGCATTATATTACTTGTTCAACATTAGTGCTTCCAGAGGCATGACTCAGAAAATTTCATTTTGACGGTATGAATTGGATCTCCTTTTGAAACCGCATATAATATGTAATCCTAAAATGCTGCACATGTTCACACCAAAAAATGGTGGGCTAAAGGGGGAAAAATTATAAAAATATATTAGAAAAGTTAATTAAAGCTTTGATCCAGGTGATAATACTCTTAAATTTTTTTTAAAAAAAAACTATTAGTGGTGTACGTTGATAAGTTTTCAAGTCAAAGGGTTTAACAAACCTCATCACTAATTCAATAAAATAAATCATGTGTCATCACCCTCAATTTCCGTGTGAGTAGCCCTTTATTTAAGACACTTTTGTCTCCACAATTCACAAAGAACATCAAACAGCTATCGCTATTAATTCTTTCTTCATTCTTTCTGCAAACTCTCCAATATTGAAAATATGATCAGCAACAGTTGCTCTATAATATTTTCAGTCCTTGTTCTTCGATTTATCAGCAGCAGTGCAACTCAGCTTGCGCCGGCACTGTATGTTTTCGGAGACTCGTTGTTTGACAGCGGCAACAACAATCTTTTACCAACAATTGCTAGGGCAAATTTCTTACCATATGGTGCAAATTTTGTCAATAAAAGCAGTACAGGAAGATTCACAAATGGTAAAACAGTTCCCGATTTTGTAGGTGTGCTATAGCTGGCTTATTGACATTTTCTTCATAATATAAGTGCATGAACTACGTGAATTTTGCTAATTATCAATTCTTCTCATATGATATAATCGATTTTTCGTTTTTAGCTGAATTTTTGGGGCTGCCATATTCACCACCATTTTTGAAAATACGTGACAAGTTACCACTTACTGGGTTGAATTATGCATCTGGGTCATGTGGCATTCTCCCTGAAACTGGACGCCCCTCTGTAAGTTTAGATTCAAAACTAATTTTTTTCTTCTTTCAGTAATATTTTCTTTCTTTCTCTTTCTTTCTTTTTCTTTTTTTTCTTTAAAAACTCTTAGAGAAAGATAATTAATCCACTTTCATAGTCACATTATTTGTGTTCGCTATTGTATATGCTTCTATTTAGTTAAAGGGTATATTTTTTTCTTAGTCCCTAGAGTTGGATTTTATAATTCCTAATTAATCACCGTATTTTAAAAAATGACCTCAATCATCTTTGTCATTTTGCCGCTACTTTTTTAGGAAAAAAAATATATATTTTTACTAGTCCGATGTATAACGACATAAATATTTACCGCTCATAATAAAGTAGTTTCTTTACAACCCTCAAAATTAATGTTACCTTTAACACTAGTAGAAGTGACAAGAACGATGTTAATTTTTACGACAATAACTAACGCTAGTAGAATTAATGGTTAACGCTAAGAAGTTATGAGAAATATACTCTTTAATTCAGTACATTAAACCAGTAGAAGAGATTTATTATATGGATATATAAATATATGTATTATTTGATACTACAGGTATGTGAATGCTAGTTAGATGATCTTTTATTTGCTGAATAAAATTAATTAAATTTTACCTTCGATTCAGGATCTTGCGTATTTTAGTAATGACAATAGCAGTTCAACAGTTTGTATACACATCATTAAACTGAAGAATCTTTTAAATTTGTATCATCAAGTCATTAAAATTAGAGTTAAATAATGGCATGTGCATGCAGGAATATAAGGTTATTATTTAATTGCTTTATGTTCAATCCAAATATCCTCCATGCGATTACGCAATTATATTATTAAATGTCAAACATTTATATCTTATAATTTTCTTTTCTTTTTTGGGACACTAGAATCATTTATGCGAAGTAACGTGCCAAACCTAATTTAGACTAAGTCAATTGTATGGAAGTGCAGGCACGTCAGATTATTTTAGGTCACGTCAACACATCTGAGAGTTTAGTTAATAAATTCACTTGAATCCTCTTGATAATACAATGTTAAACAACTCCATACACGCTTAGGATGACACAGGTTAATGAATATAAATAGACTTTAACCCTAATTTTAGAGTAAAAAATTGAAATTTAACAAAACATAATTAACAACGTTGTATGATTCTAGTGGGTCCTAGAAAAATGAGGAAATGGTTAGTTTTGCTAAATAAATTGGATATTCTGGTAGCTTTTTTCCTCAGTTAACAGTAGGGTTCGATTCCTTGAATTTGCTTGTGAAGTTTGAGAACATCCTTGTAATGTAAGATTTTTCATTAATTTCTATCTTTAACTAATTAATGCTTTGCAGGGGAAGTGCTTAAATCTTGAAGAACAAGTGAGTTTATTCGATGAGACAGTTAAGTTGCTGCGGAGACATTTTACTAGCTCAAAAGTGCTTTCAAATTATTTGTCGAAGTCTATATTTATTATCTCCATTGGCAGTAATGATTACTTGAGTAATTATCTCGGAACCCTGTCTTTCAAAACAAACGTACGCTATACTCCCCAACAGTTTGCTCAGCTCCTCATGGATAAGCTCTCTCACCAATTCCAGGTAATCTCTATCACTCTCGCATTCTTACGACGACATTGTCGTGAATAATAATTTAGTGGGTGACGCCACTCATTTTACGGTTGACGACACTCTTATATGGCACTATCTGATTGATTTACAACTTTAACATTGTTTACATAAGTTATAGAATTGCATCAAGTGTCTAGTCAATTACTATAAAGTGTGCGAAATTGTTCGCTAGATCATTCATATGATGTGTCATCACGTATGATATTTATGTGTTTTTAAAATGTAGACAATCAATATTTGGCACAATCATTTAATTTATTATGTATAATTAAGCAGAGGCTATATAACTTGGGAGCAAGAAAGATTGTGATGTTCGAGATCGGTCCGATCGGTTGCATTCCCTCGATTACAAGGAAAAATAAACGCACAGGAAAGTGTGTTGAAGACAAGAACCAGCTTGTGTCTTATTTCAACAACATGCTTCCTACAATGCTACAAAACTTGACATCATGTCTCAAAGGCTCCACCTTTGTCAACGGTCATGCTCACTGGCTAGGCTATGATGCTGTCATAAATCCTTCCAAATACGGTAAGTTTAAGAGTGAATAACAACGTAATTTGCCGTATAAGAGAAATAGCTTTTCACGCTAATGGCCGTCAATTTATAGAAGAGAAAATAATATTAAAAAAAAGGAAACCAATAATAAAATATCATAATCTAGGCCATAATTGGGAATTCATCTCCCATTTTCGAATTCTCTTATATATATACACACACACCAATTTTAGAAAACATATTGCTCATAAAAGTAATGATTGTTCCGTTTAGAACCATCTTCTTGTGATTCTTACCAAAGAAAAAAATTACCAAAAAAAGTTCTTCAGCATATGAAATCGAGTATAATTATGATATACTCACATCGTTTGCATAGCTTATTATTAATTTACACATGTAATTTATTAGTTAGCTTTATTTTCTATTATTAATGTGATAACATTACCTCACCAATTAATAAATGGATGACATAACAAATAAGTATACCATATCTCAGCTATGTAAGTACGGTGTTACTCATTCTAGTATTATAAGGACTTCATTGTCGTATAGGCATATTCCAGTCACTCAGCATATGTCTTGTAACCAATGTGTCGCTTATATAGACCTCTATTGTACATAATAAATCATGAGCTAATAAAATTATCTAAAAACCTTTTTGCAGGTTTAATGGATTCAAGCAATCCATGTTGCATAGCTTGGTTCAATGGGACATCGGGGTGCATTCCGTTTCTGAAGCCATGCAGCAACGCAAATCAACATTATTTTTGGGATGCTTATCATCTTACAGAAGCTATGTATTCGCTCTTAGCATCCCATTGTATCAACGATAAATCGTTTTGCAAACCTTTCAATTTAAAGGAGCTCGTAAAAATGTGAACAGATGCACGGTATATTTATCAAATATATATGTGATTGTTTGTGACGATGACAAATATTATATAGTCATCATTTTCAAGAATATATAGAAAATTATTTGAATTATTACTCTTTTTTTTTAATATGAATTGTACTGTTGTTATTGGTGTTTACTAAAATACTTTTTTAAAATGGTATTTTGGGTAATTACGCCTATTTTCAGTAATATATATTCAATAATTCTTTATTTTTCACCCGTAGTATGTCATATTTGTTAATTAACTTGCACTATAGCAATTAAAAGTAACATTGATCCATTGTGTTTTAGCTAGAACTTGATTTGGGCCATAATTTTTATTCACTGGTGCGCAAGCCTTTAAGGGCTCTTCAAAAAGTTTGGAGATCAATTCTGTTTTTAGAGTTAGAGAAAAGCTTCTCCAATTCTGATAAAAGTAACCTACTATAAGTTTTTAACAAAGAAACTTGCAGATTTAATATTGATTAATTGCCAAGTAGATTGATGTACGCAACTAATGAGAATTAAGGAGTATTAGATTTTTCAATTTAATGATTAGTGTGAGAGAACTGTTTGTTATAAAATATTAAGCTTTTTTTTTTTTGAAAGGAAATATTAAGCTATTTCAGTGCATTGTGTCTAAAGAGACTGAGTTATTGGGCCAAAAATGGGCTTAGGGAAATAGGTGTCTGACAGCATGAACACAATGGCAGTCGGTCAAGAAATTTTAACTTTAATATCACGTTAGAAAAATTATTCAATTCGAAAAATTTAACGAATAAATAAGAGCTCAACGTATTCAGAAAACTAGTTTTTTTTTTCTTCCAAGAAAAGATGAAGGAATTATGAAGGCACACTTGATGTACAGAACTTTTATATTTTTACTATACTTAGTGTCTTTGTAACTAAAAACAACCAAAATTTGCCAGTTCCTATGCATGCCTTTATGGCTTCACAAAAACTAAGAAATACAAAACCAAAAAGAAGCTTACTTATCCTATATTGTATTATAGGTTAAGTGAGACTTCACTTCCTGTTAGGGCAAAACTGTGAGAGCCTAGCTAGCTAGCTAAAATAACCCAACTAAACACTAAAGACAATTAAACTGATGATCAGTGTCGAGGCTCGTGATTGTTGATTGGAGGCTTGCGGCGTGGCTTTGACATTCCTCTGTAATCCTTCTGCATCAAGTTCTCGATCTCTTTAGCCGCGATGAGAAGCCTCTGAGTGTCGTCATCAGGGCGCTCTTGTGAGACTTCATTTTCTTGATCATGAGGTTGCATTTGCTTGGAGTTCGAAAGAGAAACAGCTGGCTGTTGTGAAACCAGAAAGTAGTGTGAAATGTTAGAATATAGCTATAGGTCAGTGGAAAAAACAATATACCTTTTTTTTTTTTTAGTGTAAAGTGCATGTGTTTGATATAATACATTCTTTCTGTTGTCTGTGTGAAAAAGAGAGAGACAATCACCTGATCATCATCTTGAGGGTGATCAAAGCTTTCAAGATACTTCTTTGAAGCTTCGGCACTTCTCTTTCCTGCATTAAAAGGAACAAATATATATCATAAGTTAAACCATGCATTATTTAATTAATTACTTTCGCAACACACATATATCTCAAACTTTGATTAATCAAATAAACTAAGAAAAAAACTAGTTAATATACTCCCATGTAAAAGATTGGATAGCATTAAGATAATGTAACAATGTATTGCGACTAATGAATAGCTCAAGCATACGAAAATCCATTTTATACACAACAAAATTTCTTGCAAATTAATACAAGTATACGATACATATAATTTCCTAGCTTGCTGGCACATTACTAAGGCAAACAAAGTGATCTGAAATCACTGCTCATCATCAGTTATGTTTAGGAGGGTGGCGTTTAGGCCCATGATAATCAGAATTGAAGGCCACAAAACCAGCTGCGTTATTCAGCTTATGACTACTACTTTTATGATCCTCAAATTTACTTTTGCCAAAAAAATCTCCTCTCCCTTCAAAGTGAAATTTTCCATCAGAATGACTTGCACCTGAAATCTTCAAAGTCCCTGATTTATCCATCCCTTTGTGGTTCTTCTCATGCTCTTTCCAAACCATATGTGCTGCCATTTTCCTTCCTTGAAGCCATATTTTACTCATGCTGATTGCGCCAGCAACGCCATGATCATCAGCAACCTCCTGCGTATATGTTTGTATTTTGAAATAATCAGAATTAGCTAATCAAAATAATTGATGACAAATTATCATAGCTAATGCAATAGCAAGCTTAATTAGCTAACCTTTCGAGGAGAAACAGCATGTCCTTGATCAATTGCACCAAGCCCATTTCCTGATGTTGCTTCATCTAAAAAAAGAGGGAAAAAAAATAAAGAAAGAAAGAAAACATAAGCTCAATCTGTAACACATGTTGCTTATTGAATTTCAACAAAATTAATGGAGAAGAAATTAAGCATTAATTATTTTACCTTGAGCAAGTGCAAAAGAGCAATCTCTTATGCCATGCATAAGAAAGAGAAACCCTATCGCGATTATTAAAAGCCTTATGGGAGCCATCTTTTAATCTGTGATTCTTCTTTTTGTTTGAGAATGTGTACTTGTTGTTCAGCGAAATAAGGAGGGGAACTTTGAAAACCTAGTGTGAGCTTTATAAAGAGTTGAAACCAAGTCAAAGCTAGGGTTCCGACACCTACCCGGTTATAAAATATTGCTTCTTGTACTGGAGCACAGCCAGAACGCTGAAGCAGTGCCATACAAATATTATAATCTATATTAAAATTAAATTAATTATCAAATTAAAAAAAAATTGAAAACAGTGTTCTCCATTTGTATTGGTTTCATATGGGTTGAATGAAAGGAGTAATTGGCCTCGAGGTGTACGATATTGCATAGAATGTATATGTGCATTGCCAATGTTGCCATGCATGCACGAAAATCTTATTTACATTTGAAGTAATATATCAATTATACAATTTAATAGAATTCTAACAATAATTTATTTATATCGAAAAATTGTGGAATCATGTCAATCATAAAATAAAGCTATTGTTATCGATTAGTTGTACAAAATATTTTTATGTGTCTTTATGTAAATAATAATTTTGTAAAATGCAGACTTTACGTAATTATTACTATTCATTGGATGGTTGTATTATATATCTCAAATGTATAGAAGATTTTATCCGGTATAACACATAGTTGAGTCAAGAAAATTACTCCAAGTTGACGATATTTGATGAACAATCTAGGTCTTTCTACATTTACAGCGGCAAATTCAAAATGTAAAGCATATATATTTGACTGACCACAAAGCATTGTGAAATTTGAAGCAGCTTTCTTATTTTACTAATGAAATTATTAAGTTATATATCTACCAGCTGGCAGCCCGATGATTATGGTTTTGGCATGTCTATTTCACGCATAGCTAAATAGCATTCAATAAAAAATTAATAATGGGGTTTAGTTTTCATGAAAATCATGCTTGGAAGCCTAATTAAGTTATTTAATATTCGATATTGGTTGATATCTTTGTATAATTTTACACCAACTAAACGACTTTATTCTTTGTGAAGGTATTTATATATCCAGACAATTGGGTCAATTTTTACAAAGGTCTTCTCAGTCAGAGATTCGGTCTAAGCTGTGCAAATTACTAATTACGAAAAATAAAAGAATGTTATAAAATTAACAAAGGGATTTGTTCCATTGGATCCCCTAACCAATTAGGGCTTAGGCTAATTATTTTTTCCCTTCCCCTCTTTTTACTAAACCAGCGAAAAAAATAAAATAAAAGAGGCTGTAGATTCTTTCAGCTGGCGAATTTTGTATGAATTGCTACGTACGTATTTAATTTCCACTTCATCTTGATTCAAACTTGAAAACTCACAAGAACCCAAAATGAATTGGCCATTTAATTTATTCCTTAATCCTAACTAGATAATTAAAATCATTATTAAAAATTATTATTATTACTATTGTTGAACTAATTAATGAAAGTGTTCAGGTATATAAGTGGAAGAAATTTACATATGTACAAACTTGACCCTAAGTTAGAAGACTTACCGTCAAAGTTAGAGTTAATTACACGGTGCGAAATGTCTTAATTTGAAACAGAAACTTTTTTGAAAAATGATTTAGTAAGCAATAAAATTAGAATATTCATGTAATTAATGAAAGCTTGAAAGTGGAGGTGGTGAAACATAGTTCCCAAAGAGAAGCGTGCATGAGCTAGCTAGCATAAGCATCAAATTAAGAGCTTGGCGGAACATGGCAAGTGATTATGCATAGAATTTCTAAATAACACTCACTTTAACGATGAATCTTTTATAATAAATTAGAGTTTAGTGTTAGGATTTTAGAACACGAGGGCGTGTCCTCCAACCTGTTGCTTGTGATTGCTCCTTGATATTGGTGTTACTTCTGACTAGGTCGGTTCTCCAAGTTTTCTTCCTTTCATCTAATCTTTATACAATTCATTCAAAAAAGTTTTCTTTTTTTTTTTTTTCCTTTTCTTTTTGCTAAATACTGCTTCATTATTATCTTTTTAACGCTAATATGTATTTACTACAATTAAAAATCTATTATTATTTAAAATTAAAAATTTATTAAATTATTATAAATTAAGCCTATTACCTCACGGCCTAAATTCCTGCTTTCGATAATGCTAGTAAAGAATTGAAACTCCCCGACTTGGAAACGAGTCTGTCATCTTATTATATATGGCTTCAGCCAAGTGTATGGACGAGGTAAGCTCCAATTAACAAGATAAAAACTAAAAAGAATAAAATAAATCTCACTTTTAACTACATGTAATCTCAAAGCACTCAATGCACAATATTTGCTCTCAATTCAATGCTGCTCATGCAATCTTTTAATAGAGAAGGCTAGTGTAATAGCAAGCCACTTGTTGCAGTGCTGTGTCCCTTTGCTTGCTTGCTGTCACTTCACCTTCTTTAAATGTCAAAATTTTATAAGTTCATGAATTCTTTCTAAGCACTGCAAAGGAGATTTGGACACTTGGAGAACAAGTATGGCTCCGTTTACCAATATCATGTCTTTAATCTTAATGAGGTAATTAATTAGATTAATCTTCTGTTAATAAGATGATAATGATGATTGCGTCTATAAACTTTTGTGGGTCTAGGATTTGTATCAATCCTGTACGGATTTTGATCCTTTGAGTTATGGGGATTCCAAGTTTCATGTGGATGATTAAAAGTGCTTTTTGGGTAATTAAAAGAGATTGCAACACTTTGGTGTATAATTTTCAATTTTATGATATGGGCCGGAAAATTTTAGTTATTTTCATTATGGTGCAAATTAAATGCATTGTCATCCTCTGGCCTCTGCAAATTTTGTCTCTTTTCAGTATGACCCTCCAACTTCCCGAGTCTGCTCTGCCCCTGCCCCTAAGCCCATTGACCATAAAATTCTTGGAGGCAATGCTAGGCAGCCGAAGCTCAACTTGGGTCCATATAACTGTAGCCAGCGGCAGTAATTGTCGTTTACTCTTAAGACCCTCTTTATGTGCTAACCAAACCAGACAGAGCCAGGCAAAAAGGCCAATTGGCAATGCTATTGCCAATTTGCCAGCCAACGAGGCAACGTCTGTACTAGTCGTGCTTAACTCCCAACTTCCTGCCGAAATTTTTTTTGCTAGTTCTACTACAAAACCAATGCCGTGCAAATCTCACAAGCTATGTGCAATGATAGCTACACTTGTGTGAGAGATGGATTAAGGAGACATTAGAAATAACGGCAGTGGAAAAGACAACACAAATTTTGGGTCTGTTAGTTAATGCAGATTAAAAACGGACAGTAAGACTTAACCACCCGGTTTATTGAGTATGCTCATGCCAAATTCTCCTCACTATACGGAGAAAGAGAGAACAAAATTATGGAGAGAGAAAAAATAAGTCTTGCTATTCTGTTTCTTCACGTCATGATCATACAGCAGTTTCTTGCGTTTGCTCATGGACAAGCAAGATATACTTCTCTAACACCGGCCACGTTCATCTTTGGCGACTCTGTGATTAACAGTGAAAACAACAACTACATAATGACCATTGCACGAGCAAACTTTAAGCATACTTATGGTATTGATTTTGGCTATCCTACTGGCCGCTTCTGCAACGGTATCAGTGCTGCTGATTGTGCAGGTACTTAAAAGAAATATACACATCATTTTCATTTAGCAAGGATGTTACCGCTTTATATAGTAAGAAAGTTCGTTACCTTGGTTTGCCATTTATGATTTTATTCCACCTTGACTATGTCCGCTGTCTGAGGGTAAAAACTTCATGAAGGGACTAATTACACATCCACTGCGACTGGGATTCCTGACGAGACAGGGCGACATTATGTCAGTTCCATATTTTCAGTTCATTGTATGTTATTTGGTTTAACTATTTTGTAAAGTTGCACTAGAAATACTTCTCTTCCATTTTAGCTCACTGTTTACAACGATTTAACTCATGACTCATGAGGCCAGCAAATAGTTCAGTACCCTTGTTGACAAATTTTTCAATGTATGAAGAAAAACAATCACATCAGTGCACAGTAAGTTTAGTATAGCATACGGAGCAAGTAAATTACGTGCAGAAAAAGACTAGGCTAGTGATTGGACACACCTTCTAATCTCAGTTCTATACACCTCTAAAGTGCAGAAAAAGACAAGGCCAATGACCCAAACACCTTATCTTAGTTTCCGTAGACCTCCTAAACTAACTTGTCCCCTTCAGTTCATAAATAACTGATCTCAATATTTGAAAACTACGTTACTAAAAGATTTGACTTAAAGTATTTCTATTTTCAGGGAGCAAGGATAACATGTTAAGGGTAGATCACTCTATTTGAGACCACAATCAGGCTGCATCTACAACCAATTTTCCAAAAACCAACCGATCTAACCCAGTACATTGCCAAATCAATATTCCTTATTAGTATAGGCAGCAATGACTATATAAACAATTATCTTCAGCCAAGCACGTATGCCAGCAGCCAAATCTATAGCGGAGAAGGTTTTGCAGTTCTCATAATAAATAATTTCTCAGAGCAATTATCAGTATGTCCTTTTCATAAGCCTTGAGAGAGTGTGTGTGTTTGTATGTAAGTTTATCTTGTATCGTATTTTGTCATATAAAATGTTTATATTATTCTAGGAAGATGGTTTAAGAAGGCAATATATCAATCATGAAATTAGGAAAGGAATGGAATATACATCTTCCCAGAAAATGACTTCAGCTCCACCTAATCTCGTACATTCTCTCAAGATAATACAATAACAACAAATATCAGGTACACTTACATAGATATTATAGATTCCCAAAAGGACATGGATGGAGTGCAGACCAAACTATACCTGATTTGAATATAATCAGAAGTAGCTTATATAAGTAAACCAGACAAAGTGGCATAAAAGTGATGCCTGAACTACGGGACTAAGTGGTTATCATCTTGGCTCCACCATATTAAATTCTCACAACTAGCCAGTAGTCATCTTTGTAACAGCTGCATCACAAAGAAACCTGTTCTGTAGACCCAACGTTTATTAACAAAGAATATATTGCTTGGTTCATGCAAAGATATATCTACCTACAAGAATTTCTCCATTATTTTGCTCTTTCCTTTTTCCCAGGTTACATGTATGCCGAAATGCCCAAAGTAGAAAGCTTTATCCGAACAAGAATTAAAAAAACTAGGTTATGTAACCTAAGAAAACGTAGCCGGGATACATTTCACAATAAAATGTAACAAAAATACAAGTGGATTGTGACAGAACTTGTGCATGCTAAATATTTACAAGCAGCTTAAGCAAAATCCTCCATTTCTAACTCAATGTGTAACTGCTTAGGAAGAAGCTGAATACTAGCCTGAAAAATGATAATATAATAATAACAATAAATGATATTTTCTTGTATCTTTAGAAATTGTACATCTTAGGAGTGCGGAAAACGGTGTGTGCTAGACTTGGACCACTTGGGTGCATGCCCAGCCAAATATCTTTGGCAAGCAGCAACAACAGCTGTAATTGAGCGCGTCAACAACTTGGTTACAATATTCAACAGCATCTCATCCAGCTCACCTTTTGTCTTCTTTCAATTCATCAATACTGGAATTTTTCAATACTCAGCATCAGTGTTTCTCTTAAAATTGGACCTCCATTTCCAATTATGCTGGAAAAAATTGAAACGTTCCTAGAAAGGCATAATATGTACAAATGGGGGAATTTCTCACCAAAAAAAAAAAAAACCTCCATTTATCCTCCCAAAAACGATTTTACTTCCCACTTCTAAGGCAACATGATTAAGAAAATTAGGGTAGTCTTTAGATATAGCTTTCCGAGGGCTTCTATTGAATATTTAAATACTATTCAATCTAAACATAACTTTTTCACTACCCAAAAAAAAAAAATCAACATCAACCCTTCTTTTAATTTTCTGACCCCTTTTGCATTTCCAAATGAAAAATTTATCTAAATAGTACAATGGCACCAATTTTCAAGGTTTCTTGTCACAAACAAAGCTTGTTGTGGACGTGAGATATGGAGGGGATCTTACCTGCCTTTCCCTGCAGCAACCATGGGCTAACAGAAATCAATACATCTTCTGGGATACTTTCCATCCAAAGCAAACTGCCAATGCAATTGTAGTTGATAAAAGTAACAAACACTTGCTTTTCAATAAGCATTGACCACCTGGCAGAACTATAGAGGATATAAGAGAGAAGAAAAGTCCAGTGTAACAGCCTTCATTTTTATTACTCAACAGTATGGCGGCCTTTATTTCTATTACTACTCTAGTTTTCATGTAGATGATGCAAGTGAGCTACAAAATACATGGCATTGCCATACTATCTAAAAAAGCTTCAGTAAACCAAATCTGTAGAACATTTTCATTCTTCCTTGATTAAGGTGACCGTTAGTCTTACCATGAAACTGATGGCCCAATCAAAAGAGGACATCATTATCTCCAATACATCTAAGACTTGTTTAAAACAAGGCTACCAAGCTAGTAGAGAAACTAAAGCAACCAAAAAGAGTACAGATTAATTCTCTGTGAAAATCATTTCGTAAGAATTAGAAACGATCAAACTGAATAACTCCAGCCATGATGCACCCTATCCTACAACAGAGACTCTTCTTGCTGCTGGACATGAAGAAACACCCATACCGGATTACTTGAGAAAGAATTATGGTGAAAATTGCAGTTTTTCCAACAAAATTGCTGTACAAATCAACAAAAATCAACAAAGGAGTATTCCCCTCTCTTATCCAATAATTGTGAAATCCCCATGTAACTCCATGTAAAATATGACAGGGACTCAGGGAAAAGATCGGTTGACACCCCCTACTTGGCTAGATATTCCACAGATTACAGATGAGACATGGAAAGAATGATTAAAACCCTACGATTTCACCTGAGCATGGGAATAAAATTAAAATTTTGTGACAAATCAATTAGTTATGAACATTTGAGTACCCCTTTAACCATCATAAATAATTTCAAGCAACTTTCGATGTTCTAACCATATTTACTTGAGAAGCAGTGATAATAAAAATTATACCATGCTATCCTTGACTAAAAATCTGAAAGTCATTATATATATTCTAGCTACTTATGCCAATTTCAGAAGAGGGAAAAAGGACAATAGTTCTAAATTTGAGCAAAAGAAGCAGCACAAAAAAGAAAAAACCAGCTAACTTAAGCAACAAAGGCCTGAGATGTATGAACAAGAATCAACACTAGACAATTGTATAAATGAACCAACATAAATAGATAATAAGAAAGTAACAAAATTTCAATATACAATACTTGCAAGTGCTAAACAATTTCAAAAAGTGTACAAAAACTTTGAAGGTAAAAAGAAAGAAAAATTCTTCTTACAATTGTTCCTAGGCATTAGCATACATTTAAGTACATTCTATGTTTAGCCCAGCTCTATTCAAGTTATAAATTACAACAGGGCGCCCATTCCATATGCACAGAGCCCAGACCAGACGATGCCAAGGAATGCTTTCTAGAAAATTCAGTGACAAAACCTGCTTGGCCGCTTCCAAGCGTAATTACTCTATTCACCATAATGGTGTGACGTAAGCACATGCTCCACCCTTCAAACTGATGCAACATGCAAAACTCAATGAATTCGGATCATAAATCAGCCAGAAAAAGTCAGAGAACTTTGGGAGGATCCGTCAGACAATCAGAAGCGGAATTAGTAAAAGAGGAGGTTAAAAGTGAAGATGATACCCTCATAAACCTCTCAATAGAAAGTAAAATGTTAAGGCCTGAAGCTAAAAATTTCCAGCTCAATAGATGTAAGCATCAAATCTTGGCTCATAAAAGCAGACCTGGCTATTATATGACTGAAGAGCACAGCCAGCAATCCAAGACCAACCTTTCTTATCCACATCGTAAAGAAGGCCCTTCCCTTGGTTCCATGATGTAAAACAGATCAAATTATCCTGTCCAAAGCACTCAAATCTTTCAGCTGATAGCCTTAATAAAGCTCGAAAATACTTTGGCGGCATCCTACTTATCTCCACCCACATAATCTTTGAATGATCCAATTCCCAAATTCTCATGCTCTGGAGGGTACTATAGAGACCAATCCTTCCAACAAGAAACAGACGCTTCTGTGTACCAGCAACCAAATACCCGTCTAACAAGGAACGGGGGAACTTCGCCGGGATGTGTTCCCAGTAACCTGTGTCTAGCCTGTACATCATCAAACCCAGTGGCGAAAGGGTTTCCAAATACAACCGGGAGTCACAATACGCCATCTTTGAAGAGCAAAGATTAACTGCAGGCATTATCTGGTGGACAGCCCATGTGTCGAGTTTTGAATCATACACTTCAGTGGGCAATGACTTGTCACCATATATATCACTAGTCGCAATCACTTTGAATGAACGGTCCACCCGGTCAACAACCATTATCAACTGTCTTTGCTGATTATAATGCATGCTTGGCAATGTCCTCCATGTTTGGGTAAGTGGATTGCACACGAGTGTTCTGAAAGTTAGCCCATCAAGCCCAGAAAAACAAACAAGACCACCTGAAGAACCAACCAACCAGAATGCCCACAGAGGCAAAAAATTAAATGGAATCCTATACCATGTTTTCAGCGGCAAGCTAAAAACTGAGCATTGCGGTGTCTGAGAGTTCTTCCAAAATGTAAGAAGACAAGGCCCATGAGATGGCACTTGTGAATGAAATTTAAGAAAACTACTATCCTGAAGTATAGAATTCCACCGTCTACAAACAGAACGAAGTCGAAAGATCATAAACGGAGGAACCCTGGCTAAAATCTCATTCAACAAGTCTTCAGGCAACATCGCCCAGATGTTATCTTCCATTTGGACATCTGGATGGATTGCTTTACCAAATGTAGCAGCCGTTTCCTCATCTAAGCCACGAGGTTTTGTCTTAATCACCTTTTGCCTAGAAGGGCTAGTATTTCTCGATCCAACACGACCCATAGGGCTTGTGTTTCTTGAACCACCACCCCTATTTGGTGACACTTGCTTAGGACACCTCTCTTGTGAACTAGATACTGTAGCTTCCCCGGACCTAGAATCAGAAGCTTCACCAATGCCTTCCATGTTAACAATCCCTAAAGACTCAATTAACCAGAGACAAGCTCTTACATATACCAAATGTATACTCTATTCCAAGTTTTACACACCAAAAAGATCCAAACTTTCAAGCTCAAGTGCATTCAGTCACATCCAATAAGAAATTCTGATCAAAAACACCAAATGTAAGCTCCCAATTCACTTTTTAGATACCAAAAAGTGAAACTTCAAGCTCAAATATTGATTTCAAGCCTCAAACAACAATACCCATAATCCCAAACAATCAAAAAATGACTGTCCTTCAAAAGCCCTAACTTTTAGCCAGATCCCCAAATGACCCACTTTCAATAAATGGTAAAATTAAATCAACCACTATAATATTAAATGAGCAACAGAGCGAAGATCAACTAAGAATAATTCAAAGATCGAAACTTTGAGGATTATTTAGCAGGTGGGTTACCTTTGAATTCAAGAATCATGAACCTTACTTTTGGCTTTTAGTGGGATCAACCTTCCTGGGAGAACTCAGAAGAAGAAAAATTGGGCATTGAATTGAGAGAAGAAAGAAGCCAACCCAAAAGACCCTTTTTTTCCCCTAACATTGCTTCTGATTTCTTTTGTCATTATTTGGTGTAATTAATGAAAAAAAATTAGTTTTTGGAGATTCTTTATGCTGTGCCACCCGTTGATCCTGATTATGATGCTTGTCCAATCAATGCTTGCCATTTCAGCAAACTTTCAAACTTGGTTAGTCAATACGCCATGGCAATGCGATTTCATTTCAATTAGTTAATATGGACAGTCAATTTATTAATGAAATTAGGTTTTTATTGATTTGTTTCTTTTTAGTTTTTGTTTTTCCTTACCTATCCAAAAATAATAATAATAAAAATAAAAAGCTGGAGTGTTAGTATTTTGACAAATACTATAAAATAACCCTCTTATTAAAATGTATAAAATCAATGGGATCTACATATTAAATTATATTTTAACATATGAAAAATAAATTTATGAAATTTCCTTTAAAATAAAGACTAGAAATCCCCAAGAGTTTAAATATATATACAGAGATAAATAAAAGATAATAATGGATATTATTAGAATGGACGGTGAGGATCAATGGGCAATTATAAAAAGAAAAATGTTTGGGACAGAGAATATTTTTGTTTCGTTTAAAAGAATTATAAAATACGAGTTAACCGGGTCCACTAATGCTGTTGATCTTTCATCATTGGGCTCCACTAACTCATCAAGCGGTTGTTGATATCTTTGATTAAAAAACAGTCGTTCGTTCGACTGACGCTCCGAGTGGGCCCTACATGATAGCGTGCCCCTTCGATTTAAGCATGACCAAAAAATATTTAATTAAAAAATTGTGGAAAATAATTGCTGTCACGGAAGATTTGAGGCCCGTTCAACGCCAGTTTTGGATACAGTTGTTTTTTAAGACTTAAAAAACAAGGAATTGTAAGAAAATGTGTTTGCCAAATCTAATCTAAAATATATATATTATATTATATTATTCTAGCTTTTAGTTCAAAATTTGAAAACAATTTAAAATTTGTTTTCCGCGTATTCGTTTAACAGTTTCCAAATCAAATATTATATTAAACACATTTTAAAATACTCGAATGCTAAGAGTTCAAATAAAGTTTTTGAATTACGAATTTAAATGAAGAAGTATTTAGTGTTAAATTTAAAATGCATTTTCAATTTTAAGAACGATGATGATTTTATTGAGGAAATAAAAAGAATGAATAATCTTATATTTAAAAGCAATTTATTTAATCCTAACCGTGCTCGACTAAACATGAATGTGTCTCGTGTTTGTAATTATCTAATGAAGTACTATATTGGTCATACAATAAAAAAATCATGTTATGTATTTATCATAAAAATTATCATGTAAGTGGTAGTTATATTAAATTTAAATATATATATATATCATACATGTATTAATTAGTTATATAACCTTGACAATAAAGAATAAAGTTATAATTCTTAAATCTTAACACACACACATGGAGAGAGAGAGAGAGAGAGATTTGCTGATTAGGTGATGTCGAAGTTTCCTCATTTGCAAATTTTTTAAAAAAAAAAATCAATAAAATGCATTGAGGCAATTGTAGTCCATTATAAATTTATAATTCATATTCTTATCACACCAATTATAATTATCTAAGTAGAGTCTTGACAAAATTTTATTGTAAATATCATTAATCTGCAATCAAATATTGAAAAACAAAAGCAGAATTAAAAATCATTTTATTTTTGGGTTATCGTCAATTAGCGATTTGAATTTTGAAGCATCATGCCACTCTGGCTATGAATCGAGGCATGGACAATTCAAGCCACAACCAGAGCCCCATAAATATTATATTACGTGAGGCCACCACCTTTCAAATGAGACCACTACTAACCCATAATTGAGAATGTTTTTTTTTATAAATAAGATGAACACCCCATAATTGAATTTTGAAAGGAGAAATCTTATCAAAGCAAAGCATACATGAGAAGGGGGGCCCAAATAGAATAAAGTATACATTTATATTAAGCCAAAATGGAGAAAAGTACAATTGTAATTAAAGTCATGGAAAATTTTAATACACAGACATTTTATGGGACATTTGACAATGTTCTTCACTAGCTACTTTATCATAATATAGGATGTAACCACCGCAAAAATCATAAGATTTGTGATTGATCATGGTCTACTATATTTATATACATGGAGAAATGCACAGTTTCTCTCTAATCATTTTAATATACCGCCAAGCTAGGAATAATTTTGTGAATGATTTAGTATTGATATCATAGTAAATTGGTTGAAATAAAATTTTATTTTTTACGAAGAACGCAGTGACATCAACAATTTTCTTATCGAAGTAGATAAAAAGTGAACCACAAGCATCTTTTGTGACAATGTTGACTTGTCACTGGATGATAATACCATCCATCTATCTAATCGAAATCAAAGAATATAAAGACAATGCTACTTTTGTATGAATTAAAATCTCATACTGCTCTTAAATCGCGCCCAAGTTTAAAAGAAAAACTGATGCAATAAAGCAAGGTACAAGAGCATGGCCCCTGAAAGCTATTAAAGATTGTGAAAACAAAGTTAATAACTCTCATTTCCAAATTCCAATGCACGCGATAATAAGAAATTGCTTGAAACGTTCACAAAATGAAATGACGCACCCCTTAAAATATGATCAAGACTTGTCTTTCTGAAACCATTAATATATTTGTCACAATCCAACGCGACATTTAGCAGAAATAAAATTTGATATTATTTATTTTCTTTCAATTTCAACACCTGCGGTGTTTTCGGGTAGTTTTGAAAAATTGAAAAAAACTTTCCTTTGCCTTCTGTATCAAAACTGTCGTCCTAAAAACACCAGCAGCAGCAAGCAAAATTATGATTGTTTAAGCTAGTAATAGTACATATATATAACAATAGAGAACGACGAGGCTTATCTCAATGATCCTCGCTAGTACAAATAATATAGCTCTCAAATAGACGTTACCCGAAAGCTTCACCGAGAACAAGATTAGCTCCATCAATCACGCGATAAGTCTATTCCAAGACAGAATTCTTTGAAGTCTGGATTGGGGCCAAAGGTGAATTCAAGCTTGAGTTCCTCAGCATCAAGCTTACTTCTATAACTTACTTCTGTATGAAGCACATGGTAATATCTCATTGCAATGAGCCAGAAAATCAAGTGCTCTTGTCTCTGCAGTATGAGTCTACGTGTACAAACAATCAAATATAATTCCACGAGGAATTTGCCACAATAATATTTAAAAGAATTTCATAATTCCTATGTTCGTATGGAAAGGGTACCTTTGTTAGTCTTATCCTCTTCCCATATAGACCGCTGCACCATAATTTGGGGCCTGTGGACTCTATTAACACCGTTGATAATATCACATCTCTGCAAGAACAGTACAACCAACAGTTGCATTAAAAGAAATTACATGTAATAATCTTCAACATAATCCGAGACAAAGCTCATGCTGTCATGCACATGATATACACACGAATGTAAAAAGACATTAGCCTCGTATCGCCGTACAGTTTGAGCAATTAGAAAAAGGAAGAAACCATGAAGAGTGAAGAAATAGTAAATCCAACGGCATAAAAGTTAAGTTACCCTATAAGCTTAACTTCATCTAGAATAAAGACACTTCATCTAGGATAAAAACTAACTTCATCACTCATGACATTGTCTTTGTCGAGACTTCTTGAAGTATGGATTAGGGATGGAAAAATGTTTCAGATCCAATCCAGATCCGCTGGTTAAAAAAATCTGGATTCATATGCTCAAACTTAGAATCTATGGGATTCGAATTCTCTAAAAAACTAGTTATCTGAATTTGCATTATCTTTTAATAAATTATTTATTAAATTAATAGTAAATGAAAAAATATATAAGTTAAATACAAAAATAATGTGATTAATTCAAAAATATATAAGTTAAATTAAATTAAAAAATAAATCAGGATCTGCATTATTTTATGTAGATTTGTCGTGTTTTATAATTTTATTTATAGATTTGTGGTAGTGCTAGACTTGAATTTATGTTATTCTTGATGTTTGATTTATATTGTGATATTTCAGTTATGAATTCATGGCGTTGTATGTTATTATGGGTATTGAATTGTTGAGTGTTGAGTGATAATTGGATTCTATTTGATATCATTAGGTAAATTTTTTAATTTTAATTTATGTGGATTCAGATATTTAGAATGTCTGACTGTAATATGTATGGATATTACCTGCATTAGGATCTACATATTTTTTTTGTATATCCGGATCCGTATCCAGATTTGAAAATATTAATGGAAATCCAAATCCATATGCATCTACGTCCGAATCTGGATCTAGATTTTGGAATCCCTAGTATGGAGTAGGGCCAAAGTAGAATTCAAGGCTAAATTTATTACCCAACAAAAAAAATCCTAGACGATCTAATGTCTGTGATATAATTGAGAGCTCCTACATCAAGCTGAGTAATCTGAGATTTCAAGCAATTTGTTTTTTTCCAAGAACATACGAATACTTGATCACGGCAGTAACCCAAAAAAAATCTTATACTCAAGTAATAACTAACATCCTGAGCTAGCACATGATTATTTGTCATCGCAGTGAGCCCAGAAATTAGGCACTCCTTTTTTGTGAATTGGGGTTATAATCAATCAAATAATCTTAGATTTATGATTGAGTATGCGCTACTCTACACACACACACACACACATATAGTTTCTTTCTTATTATTTTAATGTACTTTCAAGTCAAGAATGAATTAATTAAAAAAAATCCCCAGCCAAAATGATTATTTGGTGAATGATTTAGTTCTCATGTCATCGTAAATTAATTGAAATAAGAGTTTTAATTGTAGACAGGATTTAGCAACATCAATAATTTTTTTATCAAAGTACATAAAAAAAAAAGAAAAAAGAATCACATGCATCTTTTATTAGAATGGGATTTGGATCCTATACTAATATAATTTTTCCTAACTTTTTTAGGAGATTTTGACGCATAATAATTTAATGATTCTAAGGACAAGATTAGATCTATTCTTAATTTCCTCAATTAACACAAAAACTCGCCGTTTTTTGTCTAACTTAAAACTAACAAACAAGCGGCTGTTAACTCTCTTTTTTCACTTTCTTTAATCATTTTTTCTCTTTTCTTTTCTCCATTTACCGTTGTTTTGCTTCTATTCTAAAAGATTCTAGCAGCCGCAGGGTACAAGACTTCAAGGTAATTAAAAAAAAAAGGGTAAGACTTGCGATTTTTTAATATTATTTATTCTATTGTTATTGCTCCTAATCCAGTCGAAAGCTATCATTGTGATTCATTATGTACTCTTCTTTTCAATTTGTGCTTAAGGATGGATACAAGTGACAGTACTTCAGAATGCCTGGTGATCTAGACTGGAAACCAAGACTTTGCATGGAGTTTGATTCTAACCAAGCAGCTTATGACGTATATAATATATATGTTTAAAATTGAGATTTCGAGACTCTCAAGCATCAAACAACATTAATTTGAATTTAGTGATTGGAAATTTTAGTTTAATTTGCGATACTTCTTTTGACATCTTATTTTTATTTTACAATTAGTGTACTAATCAGATGTTTTTATCATTTGATTTGCAAGTTTCTAATTTTTGAAGTAGAATGATGTTGGTTTGTTACAATCTTAATCTTAATGTTACCTACTGAGATTTTTGATGATTTGGCAAACTTCCTTCAAGAGTTTATAGAAGAATCCAAAAGAAAAGAAAAAAGAACGAGATAAGAAAACGGAGGAAAAAAAAGAAAGCGAAAGGTAAAAAAGAACAATTAAAGAAAATAAAAAAAAAATAATGACAGTCTTTTTTGTGGGTTAGTTTTAGAATTTTAATTAGTTCAAGACACTAAATTCTTGTAATTACTAAAAAATTTTTAAAATAGATCTAATCTTATTCATAAAATTATTTAATTATTATATATCAAAATCTTTTAAAAGAATTAATTAGAAAAGGTTAAATTAGGAGAGGAGCCAAATCCCTCGTAATAATACCCACAGAATTGCACCTTTTTAAGATTCACGATGCATGTTCAATGATACAAAGCTTGAAACATGTCACTAAATATTATAAATTGTCCATTCAATCAAGCTCAACGAATGTCAAGACATACAAAGCTACTTTTGCAAGAATGAAATCTCATAAAGTGGAAACCCCACAAAATTTAAGAGCAAAAAATCATGCCCAAATTTTAAAAGAAAATTGATGCAAGAATGTTATGTACAAATGCTATGGCCCATGAAAGCTAACAATGTGAAAAGAAAGACAAAGTAGATGACTATCAAGTCCGTTGTATTCTTAAATGATTGATAAGTGGAGCCTTTTGTGAGTTGAAATTCTTAAAATTTTCACTAAATGTCAGAATATATTGAGACATTCATTTGCAATTATGAGACAAGTGCTTCAATTTTCTCCTCTCTTCGTGACCTCAAACTTATCTCCCATTTTTTCTAATTTGTCCTAGCCCCACCTTGTGACTATGTGACTGCAAGTGTACATCCATGTGTGATGGTTTGGATTTTATTTTCAACGTATCATTTGTGCAAAATTCAATTTGATTGAAGAATTATAGATATTCGTCACCAAATTCGCCTCGTCTGTCTTTATACTTCTACGGATATTTAAGTAAAAATTGGTTGGTTTGTTGTATGAATAGATATAAATATTTGTGTATGAAAAATGCATAATTAAAAAAGTCATATTATATATATATGTACACACACAACATTTTTTAGAAGTATAATCTTGAAAACAAGTTCAAAGGAACATAAAAGTGATGACATCTATTATATTTTATTTTAAATCCATTTAAATATTTCAAATTGTTTGGCATGAAAGAGTTGACACGTTGGAATATATATATTCCATTTGATATTTGTTCTTTTTAACATTTACCACCGTGTGTGTTTGTTCTTAAGAAATAAACAATTTCTCCAATAATTCATTATTCATTCAAGTGGAACCCACTTTGCTTTTGATAGAAAACTTTTATCGTCAAATATATGTTTGTATTTGTTATATCCTCTCTATCCCTAAATGATTTTTTTTTTAATTTTAATTTCATAGATTGTGTGGCTTTATGTTTCCTACATTTGACTGACAAGTCAAGTTCATTGCCCATAAAAAATATATAAGTTAAAATAATTTTAAAAAAGGTTTGAAATTAATAAAATTCCAAATTTTATACGTTTAATAAACAAGCTCTTAACGAATTATATTATTTAAAGGTAATTATTTTTTTAAAAAATTAATTATTACAATCAGACTTGTAACTCATATTACACAAGACCTATTACTAATATTTATAATCAGATTATCACTCGTATTTATATTAGACTATTACTGAGACTAGTACATAAATTCCCATAAAACACTACTCATATTTTTAGTCTATCTAATGTTCGAGGAAAACTAGTTTTCACTCAAATAAATGAGGAAGGACTTTAAGCTTGCACAATATTTTTGTGGAGACTTGAACTACTGTTTTTACAACGCCAAAAGTCGAGTGGCCTATTTAAAGGTAATTCAAAAATTATTTTTTTGAGAAAATAATTTGGCAAAAAATGCATCGTGAAACTCAGACGATTGTACACAAATGTCGGCTCCCTTATCCTAAAGCAAAAATAAAAAAAATGCTTAGGAGAGGAGCTTCACTTGTGCACATTAATTAATGGCTGCCCATATGACTACTTAAATTTATTTATCATTATTTGCTGGCCCTGTGATCTTTTGCATATAATTTAGCAAAAGTATGCATGTTTCAATATTATTATATAAAAAAAGTTCGAAGCTTGCAAAGGCCAGCCTATTATTGATTCTATGAGTATCTTTTTGATTCATTTATTGTTTTCGCCTGCAAACCCATAGATCTCATCTTAAAACAATTTAGTTTTTAGTATTAAAAAAGAAAAAAAATGTTACGATCTTTTTATGATTTGATTAATCAAGTGAATAACGAATAGTAATTAATAAAAATGATGGCAATAAAGTGCTCATGGATATTACTAATGAATGTGATACTTAAGGATCAAGATTAGTGTTAAAAAAAATATATATATAAAAGGACAAACACAAACTTGCCAATTTAATAACGTCACATAAATATGATGTAAGAATTTTAGATCGGATACGAATTGTGTTGAAACTTTAACGATCAAACATAGTGTGCAAAACAATGTTAGTTTTTGATATTGTATATTGAGATGAATTTACGAAAATGATCCAACTCAAAATTTCTTTTTTTTTTTAATTATTTAGAGTTTTTCTGAAAGTATCAAAATGATATTATCAAAAAAATTTTAATAGTTAAACCTCACCCAATAAACCAACGGTTTTTAATTATTTATTGTGACAACAAAAACTTTTTAAATACAACATCATTCAAGAATCTTTAATTACAAAGTGCATGTATGTCTGTATAATTCTTTTTTCACATTTTTTTACATGCGAACATATTATTAAATTATATAATTTAATAAAGTCTTTTTTTAATTAACTGTAAAATTATATAAATTAGTATTATGTTACGTTAAAAAGTAAGAGTACCCACACCACACCTGAGAGAATATATATATATATATTCTAATGAGGGTATTGTTATTTTAACAAAATAAAAATATTATTAATAAATTAAAAAAATTATAATATATTAACAAATAAAAAAATATAAATTTTAACGTATTAAAATTTATATTTTATTAAAATTCTCATTTTGCTAAAGTATAGAGGATGGCTGTCGCTTTAGAGAGAGAGAGAGAGAGAAAAAGAAAGGGAAGCCGTGAGTGCCTAATAAGGCCACAAAACAATTGAGCAATAAAAAACAAGAATCATAAAATCACCGCCTGGTGACGGACCTGTCGATACCGGTCTTTTTCCAGCTAGCCGTTACAAATCTCACCGTAGACTACATGAATCCGACAGTCACAAAAATAATAAATTAAAGAAAATGTAATAATAACAGTAAGCTCCCTGATCTTTTACATATTTATGATTTATTTATGGATGACATGATATTTTAATTTATATGATTGTGTTTGTATGATTATTTATTTATTTATTTTCGTAAAACTTAAGATAATACAAATTGAACTAATTTATTAATTATGTAAAAACTTTAAAATACTAGTTGAACATAATTATCAGAATCATTCAAAGTGTTTTGCTCATTTATTGTATTTTTAATTTAATTTTTTTAAAAAATCTACCATCCACTTATTTTTTTTAACTTTTTAAAAGTATACAATTCTTTTTTTTTGCCTGAATTCCACCTAAAGTTATATTTTGTTTCACTTTTCCACTTTTGTTTAGATTCCGTAAAAAAAAATAACAGAAACTTAACCAAATGACCATTTTACCCCCCAAACAAAAATTATAATTTCACCCTAATTAAATACAAAAAAATAATTATATTATTTTTTTATAATCTATAAATTTTACTCTAAATAAATGAAAAGAATTTTTTTATAAATTTTTTAAAAATAATCAGATTATAAATTTTTTATAATTTATAAAAAAAGATGTCTGTCAGTCACATACAACTTTTTTACACTTTTTATTTAGAATTCGTCAGATTATTTTTAAAAAAATTATAAAAAAATCCTTTTCATTTATTTAGAGTAAAATTTATAGATTATAAAAAAACTAACTATTTTTTGTATTTAATTAGGGTGAATTGTAATTTTCGTTTGGGGGGTAAAATAGTCATTTATTTAAGATGCCGTTAGTTTTTTTAACAGACTTCAAACGGAAGTGGAAATGTGCAAAGAACTGTAACTTTAGGTGGAATTCATGCAAAAAAAAAATTATGTATTTTTGAAAAAATTAGAAAAAATGAGTGGATGGTGAATATTTTTTTTTAATTTTTTTATTTTTATTGTTGTAATATCTATACTAAATACCATTAATATTCAAGGACATTTATATTATATCATGCAACGCTAAGAAGATATTCCATACAAATTGAAAAAGTATGTCCTTTTTCAGAAAAAAAAAAAAAGAAAATCTTAGGGACCCCAGATGGTTACCCTAAGTAAAAAATAGAAAAGGCAGGAGAAAATCCAAAATTCAGCTGGCATCTTATGATAAGAATACAAACAAATAAATGCTTCATTTTCCCTACTGCAACACGTGTCATAACATCACTTAACTTCAGCTTTTCAATCAAAACATCTCCATCACCAGATAATTTCCCGGAGCTTTAATTACAAATGACACGTGCTTCTTTTCTTTCTTTCGCCGGACCATCCTCCTCTTTCCCACTGAAAAAAAAGAAATTTCAACCTCTTTTTTTTTCCCTCACTTTCTCGCCGTCCAAACACTCCCAAGCTCCTCCTAATCATTTTTTTTAGCTCATTCTCTCCTACCCACTTCAGTTCAAAACATATTCTCCTTAGATTTGACCATGTTTTCACCAAACGACTTCGAAAAAGGATTAAAGTTTTAATCTTTGATTTTTTAAGTTTTATAAAGGATGGGGGCGGTCACGTCGACGATGGCGGCAAAGTTCGCGTTTTTTCCGCCGAGTCCGCCATCGTACGAGCTGGAGGAGGTGGTAAAAGGAAAGCTGGGTATGTCCGGAGTGGCGGCGAGGGAAACCGTCGACGTTTTGAGACTTGATACTAAGAGAGGGAATCAAGTGGTGGCGGTGTATATTAAGAATCCTACTGCTAAGTTGACTTTGCTTTACTCTCACGGTAACGCCGCTGATCTGGGTAACATGTACGAGTTGTTTTATGAACTCAGTGCTCATCTTCGAGTTAACTTGATGGGGTCAGTACAGATTTAATTTTTCGAATTATCTCAATTTGCATGCTTTTAAAATGAAGATAAAATTACTAGTCAAGTTTGCAAATTCAGTACAGTGGATCACGGTATAGAAGTGAATGAGGCTCTTAATTTGCTGTTGCCGTGGAATAGAATCTGGATAGTTGTAATTGGTAAACATTAGCTATCTAAGGAAAATTGTTTATAACACGTTAGTTGTGCTTTCGAGGTTTGGACAACAATTAGTACATACCCTTGACTCGAAAGTTAGCGGTGATTAAGAGTATGCTTGTGACGGCTGTACTTCTACTTAATTTTGAAATCAGAGAGATACACATTTATGCTTGACTAATAATGATTTTATTCCACAGTAGCTATGAATTAAAAGCCACACACATCAAAACATCCCTTAAATACATTGACCAAGTAAGTTATGATGTGTATGTCTGTGTGTGTGCACAGGGTGCTTTGATGTGTACACTTTAGTACTGTTATGAATAAAGTCACTGAATTTGTGGAGGGTTTATGCAGGTATGATTATTCTGGGTATGGGCAGTCTACTGGGAAGGTATGGTTTTTGGATTTTCTTTTGTTTGGTTGCTGAGAAAAATGAGGAAACAAGAATTTTGAATTTCAGTTTTTTTGTATTAGTAATTGTTTTTTTAGTTGAGAAAATGGAGGATAAGAAAGGCAACCATATGATTTTGGAGTTTTGATCCTGTTTTATGCTCGGTTAAGTGTTCATAGTGGAAAATAAAACAGTCTTTTAGCAAACCAAAATAAAACAGTCTTTTAGCAAACCACTGTTTTTCTGCTATCAAGATTAATTGATTTTTGAATCTCCATTTATGATTGCTGAAATATAGCTTTCATGCTTTTTGACCAGCCAAGTGAGCACAACACTTATTATGACATAGAAGCTGTATATAGATGCCTTGAAGAAAAATATGGGGTGGAGCAGGAAGATGTTATCTTGTATGGGCAATCAGTGGGGAGTGGACCCACTCTAGATTTGGCAACCCGGCTACCTAGATTGAGGGCTGTAATTCTCCACAGTCCAATCTTGTCTGGTATTCGAGTCATGTATCCGGTGAAACGAACATACTGGTTTGACATTTATAAGGTTTTTTCTCTATAGATTTTCAAATTTCAGAAACTTTGATGCATTGCCTTTTAGTAAAATAACTCTATTTTATTGATTGTTTCTATGTATGGTGCAGAATATTGATAAAATACCATTGGTCAGCTGTCCAGTCCTGGTGATTCATGTAAGTACTTTTCCACTTATGAGGCGTTAGTTAATGCTACTGCTCTTAGATAATGTGGTGTTTAGGTGTGTGCTATATTCTGAATATATGCCATCTGAGCCCTTGCTTCACATACTCCCTCCTCGGATTCTTTCTGTTTCTTTCTAAGCCCCTATAAGCTTTATTCACTGGGAAACTCAACTGTCTTTCGAAATTCTTATGGGCTCATTTCCAGTTGGCCTTTTCCATATCAACTGAGAAAGACTATAAGATAATCACAAAATCTTTCAACTTTAACCATCGTATGTGAATATACCATACTCTGGAATGGCCATTGGATTTGAAGGTCTAAATCCATGCACTTTTTAACAGTCTTTTGTCAAGATTTGAAATGGTATCCCATCTTGATATAAATTTGCATAACTTGAACATACCAGCCATTGTTCAATGTTTCTGTTCATGAAGTGATATCAATCTTGCACTATTTGGTTTCATGTAATGTGGAGTGGTTTTGGGGAAGCATGCTCATGAGTGAACTTCTTGCTTTGTGTTTCCTTGTGCCTCTTGCAGGGAACTGCTGATGATGTTGTGGATTGGTCCCATGGTAAGCAGCTGTGGGAACTCTGCAAAGAGAAGTATGAACCATTATGGATCAAAGGGGGCAACCATTGTGACTTGGAGCTTTATCCCCAATACATCAAGCATCTAAAAAAGTTCATATCAGCCATTGAGAAATCACATTCGAGAAATGGATCTGCGCTGACTATGGATCAACCAGGGAATCACCGAAAGAGCACAGATTTTAGAGACACGTCCACACCAATTATAGATCAGAGGGAGAAGTACAGGCTGAGTACCGACCAAGGAGATAAACCGAGACAAAGCACCGACCGAAGAGAGAAATCAAGAACCAGCATTGATAGGAAAGAGAAATCAAGAACCAGCATTGATAGGAGAGAAAAATCAAGAAAAAGTGTGGATAACCCCGAGAAATCAATTAACGGCAGAGACCCACCAGAGAAAGCAAGAAACAGCATTGACCGGTAAGTCATTTTTTAACTACATGAGAATTTTTATCCATTAAGCTTTTCTAAACCAGTTGTGCCCATATGGTGGCACAAGTTTGTACAAGTCTAGTTGAAACTGAATTGCCTGTGGCAGGTTAGGTGGCATGATGAGATCAGTCAAACTATGCAATATTGATTGTTTCAAGCCTACAGCAACAAGTATGTAGGAAGAAGAAAGGTCAGTCCGTGGATAGCAGTTGTATTTTGCTTAGCTTTTATTTATTTTATTGGTTAGTGGGGCTGTTTGGGTGATAGAAAAAATGTGTTATTGTTTATTATCCAATCTTTTAACATAGGAAATTAATTTATCAGCAAAATTATGTATTACGATTTATTTGTCTTTACGGGCTAATAAATCTCACTTGCGATCTCTCTCTCTTTACATATATTTGCATTCATGTTCTGGTTTATTCAGACTCTTATTGCAGACTGATTGTATTTTGGGTGTGTCGCTCCTGAAAAGTGTTCGTATTGTCAGGCCTTTTGCCAGCAGCTGTGCCACAATAAAATTGAAACAATAATGAATTTTTTTTCATGCCAGCATTACGAGTGTGTACGGATGAAATTTTATGGATTGGATATTAATTTATATTTAATTCATAATTTTACGAGTTATAAATTTTTAATCTAATTTAATTTGCGGATCGATAAATTCTATTTAAATTTAATTCATATTTATGCAGATCGGGTATAGATTTAACTCAATTTATATTCGATTCACTATTTTGTAAATTGATTGGTAGATTAAATTTTTTTTATTTTATTCAATTCATAAATTAATTAAATAAAAAATCTAATATAAAAATAATTTTATTTTAATTGAATACTTTTTATTTTTGAAAATTTTAAAATAAATACTAAAAATACTTGAATGCTACATTTCACGATTATTAACAAAAATAAGATCATTGCATTTTCATTAAAAACACAAACATGTGCAAAATAAGTGCTGTGAAACACATTTTTTACTTTTTTTTTTATACTGATCATACATCAGATTACTGTATTACATATATATTTACAATTGCTATAACATCAAAATTCCTCATTCGTGAGGGTTATTTGTTTAGGCATATATTTTGGGCTAGTTTGGGATTGCAGAGGCTGATAAAATAAATTGTTTGTGCTATATAGAAGAAATAAGTTAGTGATTAAAAAGTAACTTAGTGTTTGGTGAACTGTACTGTTATGGTTACTGTGAGTTTGAAAAGTGTAATATATACGTTTGATAAACCTTATTATGAAAGTGTTGTTGTATTGTATAATGACTGAAATGTACATGTTTTAATTGTTTTTATTTTATGTTTAATAAATTATTTAGACATTTTTCTTAAATATGTAAAATTAATTAAAAACCTCAATTAAGAAAAATCTGAAGAACTTTATAATTTATTACCTAAAATATGATAAAAATTTATACTTTTACATAATCTAAATAAAATAAAAAGTAACATGTATTACATTCATAATAAAATTTTTGTAATAAAGTTGTGGCAGTAATATAATATCTAATGATTTATATATTAAAATTTATCAATAAGTACGATATAATTGTCTTTTTATCAAAATACTAAAGTTATAATAGGTATTTTAAAAAAGTATAGTAGCTTATTGAATAAGCTATTTATGAAAAGTAACTCTTTATCTGTTTTTAAAAGTTACTGACGAAATAAAAAAAATTATAAAATAAGTTGTTTTTATAAAATTTATTAAATATTATTTTTATAAAAAATTATAAAATAAACAACTTATTGAGTTTCAATCTCAATCTCAAACGAAACTTTTATTTATAAGAGTTATTTACCTCCCAATTATACATATGATTATAAATATCATAGGAGAAAAAAACTAACAAACAAATCCATATAAAAAGAGAATTTAAATTTATGAGAATTCGAACCCCTACCTTCACACGCCACATTTTTCACTTTTTACTTTTCATCACGAAATAAAATGAGAGTTCAAAAACCGGTGCCAAAATGCACCCTAAATAATTCAAAATTGGTGATAAACCCCCATGCTTTTGTTATTTCAGTTATCAAGCCAGCAAGTGCTGAAACTCAACGGACAAAATATCGAAGAATGTAGAATTAGATCATCCAAAAGAAGGTTTAAGGAGGGTTTAAAGGCGGCTACTTCTTACTGAAACTCTCTTTTTAATTCTCTATGAATTCATTTCCTTCCACAAAATCCTTCACAGTCCTATTCTATTTCACTACACTGTCATTTCAATTCCACTTAGATTCCATCATTTCCGTTTCTCAAATTCTCCCATCATTTGATGTCCAATAATAAAACCCCAATATTCTTCTCCGCGAATAAATTCGATCACTTGCCTGTTTGTTATTATAATTATAACAATTATAATAACAATAAACCTGCAATTCATTTTCCTAGCCCAGAAAAGATTTCCTCAGTTATGTGGAGGAACGTTGCCAAACAAGCCATTTCACTACATTTGAAGAAACCCTTTTCACGTGCTTACAGTTTTTTAGGCATTTCTCAGGATTCAATTCTTCGTGAGAAGGTTACATTTGGATGTTTAGATATGGTTCCTAGGGGTATTCATGGAGTGGGTTCCGGTCGGATTGGAGAAATATTGAATCATGAGGATTTTATGGGGTGGACAAGTTTTGGTGTTTTGAAAAATGATAGTTTTTGGTGTCCTAGAGGGTATGCAACTGTAGCTGAGGCTGTGTCTTCAACTGACGTTGAAGAGGATGTGTCAATTGTTGAAGAAATTCAAGAGCTGTTGCAAGAAATGAAGAAGGAAGAACAAAGAGAGGGAGAGAATGGGGGTGGAAGAAAAAGGCGAAGAGTTGCAAGGGGAATGGGATCTGGGAAGTATCGAATGTTGAGGATGAGGCAAGTGAAGATTGAGACCGAGGCATGGGAACAAGCAGCAAATGAGTACAGGGAGCTTTTAATGGATATGTGTGAACAAAAACTTGCACCGAATTTGCCGTATATGAAGTCATTGTTTCTTGGATGGTTTGAACCTTTGAGGGATGCTATTGCTAAGGAGCAAGAGAGATGTAGAATGGCAAAGCATAAGGTGGCATATGCTCCATATTTTGATCAGTTGCCAGCTGATATGATGGCAGTTATTACAATGCATAAGTTGATGGGGCTGTTGATGACGGGAGGTGAACATGGACGAGCTCGAGTTGTACAGGCTGCATGCATAATTGGCGATGCCATTGAGCAAGAGGTGGGTGAGATTGGATGTTGTTTTGGTTGTTTTTATTCGCTGTTTGATTAATCAAGTGATGTTATATTGTTCTAGTATGATTGAGCTTTTCAGTTGAAGTTTTCTTTTGTCTCTAGTTAGGCCTAAGTAATGATAAGTAATTTCAATTTAATTTACTACATTAGTGAGAAAGTAGAACCATGGATATCTTTTAACCTTTGAGACTGAGGATCTGAGGAAACAAATTTTAAGCTCACTTCGTCCGACCTTCCCCTCTTTTGTTTTGAATTGAGCATTAATCTATTGCTACTGCTGTAATTGTTCAGGTTAGAATCCACAAGTTTTTGGAGAAAACGAACAAGAAAAATGAAACTAAAAACAAGGAAGATGAAGAAGGAGATGAATCTAATACTGTAACTACAGAACAAGAAAAGCTGAGAAAAAAGGTTACCAATTTAATTAAGAAGCAAAAGCTGCCAGCTGTGAGGCGGATTGTGAAAGGCCAGGATGATTTCAAACCTTGGGGTCAGGATGCTAGAGCAAAGGTTTACACGATCTCTTGTGATCATTAGTAAAACTTTGCTTCCTCTTTGATTATATGCTTCATAAATTTTTTATCTCCATTCTTGTACTCTCCAGGTTGGAAGCCGTGTTATTGAATTGTTGATTCAGACTGCTTATATACAGTCACCGGCTGATCAGTTAGCTGATGCTCCACCCGACATTTGTCCTGCATTTACACACACGTTCAGAACTGTATCAAAAGAAACTAAGTGAGTAGTCAGTCCTTGCTGTTGCTGTTACAGGTTTATGTTTCCTTTGGATCATCTCTAACATGTGCTTTGGGCTTTTCTTTGAACAGAGGTGGTTCCAAAAAATATGGTATCATTGAATGTAACCCACTGGTTCTGAAAGGACTAGAGAGGACTGTGAGTGAATCCTGTTATTGTTCCATTTCTTTATACTTAAGATATTGAAGTTCCATGTTTTCAAACTTTTTAAGTTGTGAATTTTCTTTCTTCCACTTTCCTTATATAAGGAATCATAAGAGTTGTTTCTTAAGCAGGCAAGACACATGGTGATTCCTTATATGCCAATGTTGGTGCCTCCAGTCAAGTGGACAGGGTATCTTCCAATTTCATGTCATTAGCGTTTCTGCCTTTTCTATTACTTGTGCATGTGATCATTTTGACTTCAAGCCTTGGACAAAGAAGTATTTATGTTTACACAAGACAGTTTGTTGTTGGGGGACGTTCTGTGTTTTTTGTTCCAACGTTTAGCAAACCATTTTCAGCCATGTTAATGCAATTGGCACTCCTAGCTTGAGCTACTTTTACGAGTTTCTAGTGTCAGTGAGTTTCCCTTGCTGAAGGATTGGTATTCCTCTTACATAAAATCATGATGGAGAAGTTTGCAATCAAGCACCAAAAGAATTTAGTACATGTGCATTTGAAGACAGAAGTTCTCATAACTTAACAATCCAACATTGCTTATGAATGGGGCGACATAGATTTGTGGAAGTTCAACATGCTTTTTGTGTCAGAATAGCTTGCCAGATCATTTACTTCAGGTTGCATTGTTAATTCTTTATAAACTGTGGCAGTTATTTTTTTCTTTTTGTCCTTTGCAGTTATGACAAAGGAGCACACTTTTTCTTACCTTCCTATGTCATGCGCACGCATGGAGCTAAACAACAACGAGACACAGTTAAGAGGACTCCGAAGAAGCAACTAGAACCAGTTTTTGAGGTATGAAGGATATTTGTATTTGCTGTATTATTATTATTGTTGTTTCTGTAATATTTGCTGTTTAATCTGACACTTGGCCATGGGATTGGATGCCAGCTGTATATGCTGGTGTTCAGATATAGTTATTTCATCTGCCAAATTCTGCTTTAGAAAGAATGCTGTAATTATTTGCCTAAATTAACTGGGCAGGCATTGGATACTCTTGGACATACCAAATGGAGGGTAAATAATAGGGTACTTAGTGTCCTTGATAGAATATGGAGTTGTGGTGGCCGTCTTGCTGATTTGGTGGACCGTAATGATGTGAGTTACTCTCTTGATATGTCATTATTTTTGTTTTTTGCTCTGAAGCAATCACTTTTCGCTGTTTAATATATTCTAGATGAAATAAGTTTGATTTGGCGACAAGCTAGAAACTTCCACATTGCAGGTTCCTTTACCAGAGAAGCCAGAAACTGAAGATGAAGCACAGCTTAGGAAATGGCAGTGGAAAGTCAGAAATGTGAAAAAGGAAAACAGAGAGAGGCATTCACAGCGTTGTGACATAGAACTTAAGCTTTCTGTAAGATCACCTTCCGTCGTGTACTGCAAATAATCACATTGTATTTCCTAATAGGATTTTATGCTGACTCTTTCCACATGGGGAGTAGGTAGCACGAAAAATGAAAGATGAAGAAGGTTTCTATTACCCACACAATGTTGACTTTCGAGGGCGTGCATACCCCATGCATCCTTACTTAAATCATCTCGGTTCAGATCTCTGTCGGGGAATCTTGGAGTTTGCTGAGGGACGCCCTCTTGGGAAGTCTGGTTTACACTGGTTGAAAATACACCTGGCAAATCTGTATGCTGGTGGTGTGGACAAATTATCTCATGAAGGTCGATTGGCTTTCACTGAGAACCATTTGGATGATATATTTGATTCCGCAGATAAGCCACTTGAAGGTAGACGGTGGTGGTTAAAGGCGGAAGATCCATTCCAGTGCCTGGCTGTGTGCATTAATCTTACTGAAGCTTTGAGAAGCTCCTCTCCAGAGACATTTATATCACATGTTCCTGTTCATCAGGTACCCTCTTTGTTATTTCATATTATCCTGCCCATGTCATATCTTTGTATTCTGTTAAACTCATTTGCCTTAATTGAATCCTTATTATTCTCTGAGCAAAGGATAATAAGTTTAAGTTGCAGATATCTCATGGCTATGTTTTCTTTTATGGACATATTCTTTACTGCATCAAGAAAAGCTGTAATGAGAAATAGGTAGATTATGCGTTTGTGCCAAAAGCTCCCACAACTCTTTTTCTAGCATTGCTTTTGTGTGTGTTACTTTTTCTTTGGGTTGTAATATCTAAACTTGATTGGATTTTTTTCTTATGTCTTATTTTTTGGTAGAAACAATCTAAAAGCTAGAGTTTTTTGTATATGTTGACAACCGCTTAGGTACTGGAATTGTTCTTTTGGTTATAATATCATAAGACTGCTCCATATTCTGATGGGAGACTATCAAATTATAATCTCTTAAATTTCTTTTCCTATATGATACAAGTACCTGAGCTTGTTCATATCTTTCTAACACATTCTAGTAGGTACAATGTATCTTAAGATTCTTCATTCTAGTGCTGAATGGTTTCTCTCCTCTTTTTTTTCTCTAGGATGGTTCCTGCAATGGACTACAACACTATGCTGCGCTTGGAAGAGACACGGTAGGGGCCTCTTTTTCTTTGACCAGTTGAAGATAAGCTGCTTTTCCACTTTTTTGATTTTCTCACTGAAATTTTTTTGGCAGTTGGGAGCAGCTGCTGTCAATTTGGTTGCAGGAGAGAAGCCTGCAGACGTTTACTCAGGAATAGCTGCTAGGTATGTTCAGTTGTCTCTTTGTGAAATTAGGATCTTTTCAGGTCACAATTTTCGTTATTTTCGATTAAAATGGTAAGATTCAAGAAGGTTTTTTAATTTCTTATACTTGTTTCTGCTACTCTGTTTCCCCTAGTCATGGAGGAAGAAAAGAGGTAGTTTATTGTAGGATTAATGTGTTTATTGAGCAAAGCACCCATCATGATCAGTTCTATCAAACTCAAAAGTTTTATTATATTTTAGTAACATAAATAATTTTCTGTTTAAAAAAAATTTCCTGAGCTCTAACTTTTCATCTTATATGATATGAGAAAAATGAAGTTTTTGTTTTCTAGATTTATTCATGGATGTACGTATGGTAGGATGATGCATGCAAATTTCTTTACATGTGCTTGCATAAGGACACGTGCAAGTATTGTCAGACAATGTAGTCCTGTATAGCTTAATGGTGGTGGGGAAAGGCTTTTAGAAACCCAATTTGACATTAGAATTTCTGTTCTTAATGAGCTGGCTATTGTAGTTGATGCTAAAATATTGGTTATGCAATACCTGAAAATTAGAAAGAGGCACAATTTACTCAGTGTGTTCTTTTATTTTTTGATTTTATATTCTTAAACATGAGTCATTTATATGAATATTTCTTCATGAGGTCAGTTTGAGGGAAGCAATATGGTGATAAGGGGTCATATTTGCTTTTCAGAGTTCTTGACATCATGCGGAGAGATGCGCAGAGGGATCCTGCAGTATTTCCAGATGCTTTGCGTGCAAAGTTGTTGCTTAGTCAGGTTTTTGCCCAAACTTTTCACATTTTGATTATGGGAAATTAGAAATTAGACTAGTTATCTCATTATGTTATTCAGAAGCTATGATTAAGGTATATATAAGGGATCCTTGTGAATTCAACTGACACTCAGTTACCAGGGGAATATAGATTGTCATTAACCCTGGTGGGTTTGTGCTTGTATCTTGTAATATGATAGTTGATTCTGATATGTGAGCATCATCTAGGTGGATAGGAAACTGGTAAAGCAAACAGTAATGACATCAGTTTATGGTGTTACCTATATTGGTGCTCGTGATCAAATCAAGAGGAGGCTGAAGGAACGTGGTGCACCCATGGAGGAGGCAGAACTTTTTGGTGCTTCTTGTTATGCTGCAAAGGTAAGAAAGGATTCATTTTAAGCTATGATCGCTTAATCCAGTAACATGAGACCATATGTCTATAAAAGAATCTATTTTGTTGGAAAGATGACATTTTTTTGGTTGAATAGGTAACTTTAACTGCCTTGGGAGAAATGTTTCAGGCTGCTCGTGGTATCATGAGCTGGCTCGGTGAGTGTGCAAAGGTGTGTCTCTTTCTTTATTTCGCTTTTCGCACACTTGTTTGAACTATCTTCAATAATAATTGGATTAATTTTGACTGTAAACGCTTACAATTTACAGATTATTGCATCTGAAAATCAGCCAGTAAGATGGACAACTCCACTTGGACTTCCTGTTGTGCAACCTTATCGGAAATTAGGAAGGCATACTGTAAGTGGTGTATTCTTAATAACTTTATGGAAACTTGAATGCCTATCAAGTCAATTTCATTTGTTTTGATCGATCAAATTTCAGGTCAAAACTTCCCTTCAGATTTTAACTTTACAGCGTGAAACCGAAAAGGTACTCTGCCTTCTGTTGACCTTATTTTTTACCTCCTAACAATGGAACAAATTTGTTTTGCAATTTTTTTTCTTCCCCATATTGCTTTTTGTGTTGAGAAGTGGGCCTTTCCCATGACAGGCTTATTAGAAAGTGAGGTTCTGTGATAATCTTCTTTTGTTAGTACAAGGTTTGTTCTAGGATTATATCATCTTACTGCAAAGAATGGTCAATAGGTCTAATCAGTATCCATACTTTTTCATGAGATCATTGTCAAATTCATTTTTTCATAACTTTCTGGCAAAAACTTAAATGTTATGGTCTTCCTTTCTTTATAGGTCATGGTAAAAAGGCAAAGGACGGCTTTCCCACCAAATTTTGTCCACTCCCTTGACGGTTCTCATATGATGATGACAGCAGTTGCTTGCAGAAAGGCAGGTTTAACATTTGCAGGTGCTTTGGTTTTTCTTTCTTTCTTTCTTTCTTTTTCCTTTTATTTCTACTTATTCCTTTACTTCAACTTCTTGTTAGGCTGTTACTGTATTTATTTGTGTATGATAACAGGCGTTCATGATTCATATTGGACACATGCATGTGATGTGGATGAAATGAACATAATTCTTAGAGAAAAGTTTGTTGAACTTTATGAAATGCCAATACTTGAGAATGTAAGTAATCTTCACCTCCAAATACCTCATTTAGAATTAGATAAATAAAATACTGTTTTTGCATATCATTGTACTTGTTTCTTGTTTTGGTAACAATTTGGAATTATTGTTATAAATTGCCTCCAATCTCTGTATTTCAATTTTGTCAACTACTTGGTAAAACACTATCTTCAACTTCTTAAAGTTCATTTTTGGATCACAATTTTCAAAGCAGGTAGAGGATAGTACAAGATATGATAATTGTGTCAGTGAAGAAAATATGGAATAGAAATTTATATTAAATACCATTTTGAAATTGATGATGAATATGCCACCTTGGAACTTCTTATCTACATTCCTGCATAGTGTAGAGGTGTTTGTCTAAGAACATTGTTTGTTTTTTGCAGTTATTGGACAGCTTTCAAAAGTCTTTCCCTAAATTGGTGTTTCCCCCTCTACCTGAGAGGGGTGATTTTGATCTGAGAGAGGTGTTAGGGTCGCCATATTTCTTCAACTAATTGATGCAAGGGCCTCTCTGCCTGATACTGGGACAAATCCATGCTGCAGTAGATATCAGTTGCTATTTCTGGCAGTTTTACCAATAATGCAGGCATTGGTATGCAAAAGTTGGCTCTATTAGCAAATTTTTTGGTGGGGGCTTGCTGCTTAATGCTTGTATATACCTGGGAAAAGCAGCAAGGTCTCTCCCACTTGGCTTTTTAAGCCTTTGTATAGTCAATGTAGATACAAGTTCTCAAGCATGTATGTAGCGCTCATAGAGAAACTTTTGAGGAGCTGATATGATGCTATACTTCTGACTGATAGCTGAGAAGTCAAAATTCTACAGATTTAAAGCTGCGTATCTTCCATTGACATCATAGTTTCACGAGAAGGATGATGACGATAGTGGTGAGTAGGAACAAGGTGAATGTGAACAAGAGCATGATGTTCGATATGCAAAGCGCTGCAAGATTCCTAGTTGCTGATGTAATACAAATTCAGTGCCAATCCATCCATTAGATACATGGATTTGCCATGTATCGTGCCATACGGAAAGTGAAAAGAGAGGAAAATAATGTGTAGAGATAATATATTACCAAATACATGAGTTTATTTGTTAAATGTTTAGAATTATGTGAATTCTCATGAGTTCATTTCTCTCAATCCTGCAGTCTAAATGTGCAGTAAAATGTGCGGTAAATGAACTTTGACAGTTAACTGAACTCTAATGTACACTCTGTTTGATCCCTTAAAGCACATGCCCTTTTTCAAATGGTAGACAAAAATCAGAAGAAACTGTTATTAAGAACTTCCTCATCTCTATACATGATTGATAATCTTACAGAAAAACTTCAACTGGTCAATTTTGCATATCAAATAAAGAAGTGCATTTAGCATTTTTCCTCCTATTGATGCACAATCTCTTCAAATTGATTGATGACAACATACAGCAGCACAAGTATTATTGTGTTTCTCCAGCAAAGCACCAAGAAAGGCATCTCTGTTTTGGTAATTCAGAGTGCAACGTTTTAAGGTTACAAACCTGAAATCATGACTCAGCATCCTAATTTAATACCCAAAACGCTCGTTAAGTGCAGTTCGTCCATCGCCTGATTGTCCTACATTATGAAACATGAAAAACAATAATAAAATCATGAGGAAAGAAAAACCAAATTATAAAAAAATGCAACCAGAATAACCCGACCAAGATACCAGGTTCTAATCCTACAGACATTAGAAAAACAGAAGGGAATTACCTTCAGGAGGTACCCATGATTCATAATCTGTATCAATATTGAGAAATGCAGGCTTCTCAGGGCCAAGCACTCTTCTCGGCCTCTTTGTATCATTTCTTGATTGGTTTGTACCAACTGATTCTTGACTTTCAGACTTTACTTCGTCATCATCTGCATGATACCCTCTTTTATGCTTCAATAATAATGCCACAGCATCCTCGGCCTTGAATTGGGTTCTTGCAGAGGAGGATGTTGACTGATCATGAGTATTATCATCAGGTTTGTCAACCTGGTTCTTCTTCCTTATAATCAGACCAGAGGCATCTTCAATCATAGAGTCCACCTTACTAAAAGCATCATCGGTATTCTTCAGCATTTTCTGTCTTTCTTTGTAGCCTACAAATTGCTCAGACTCTTCCACATGTAAACCCTCATCTTCCCGTTGTATCGCCTTCATCTCTCTATCCTCTACAGCTCCAAGCCATTGGGGCTTAGGAATAGCATATGCAGCAGTTTTCTCCTCATTTGCATCACTGACAATCTTGTCAGCTTCTGGCTTCTTATTTATTTCCACAGCAGTAACTGGAGTTGTTTCTTTCTGGACAGAGACATTCACAGGTTTTCCTGAACCACTGCTTTTCTTTGGCTCTGTGGAAGCTTTCTTCTTGATGTCAGTAGTTGGCTTTTCAGATTTCTGAAAATTTTCTACCTGTACTTTCGAATCTCTCCTTTTAGTGGCTTCTCCGGTTGGATCAGCAAATTTCAACAAGTACAAGATCCTATCCAACTCAGATTGGAGAGTTGACAATTCCTTCTGATGTTGCATGGTTTTATCAAGCACTAAGAACAAACACAGATAATGACAAAATAGTTAGGTAAGATAATTCAATCATAATTCCAAAAGAGTAATAAATAAAATACGAAAAAATGAAAATGTTGTAGTTTGAAAAGATGTGCAGCATGTTGTAGAAGTAAGAGATGAGAAAATAATATATAATTAGTTGGTAAATATATAAGTAATATATATAATGGTTATTTGTAGAAGGAAAAGGGCACTTATCATAAAACCCCTACTGCTTTGCCAACTTATCCTAGAGCAATTGCATAAGAACAATAACAGACAGTCCTATGCAACAAGAAGGCAGGGCAAATACTTTCAGATTAAAAAAAAAAGAGAGAAAAAAATCAAAGCCACTATGCATCGAGAGGTTTTCTTCATAAGCAAAAATTCCCCACCTAACTGAGACGAAAGCCCGGACATGTAGGCATCGAGTGCATCCCCCGATTCAGTTTCTAAATCAGTTTCTGATGCCATTTTGTCTTTCTCTTTCTCAACCAACTCTTTCTTGTCTTCCATTTCTTTCATGATCACATCTCTCTTGTCAAGAAGAGTATCAGCAGTTTCGATTGATTGGCTCTCATTAGCTCTCTGGATTGAAGGCTTCTTCTTTGCCCGGTCATAGAATTCATCGTCATCACTGAACAGTAAAAAATATTCCTGACATGAACTGTTATTCTAGAGTATGCTATTATGATCTTTTTTAGAAAACAGCAGATGCATATCCTGTCCGCCACTTCCGAGTCAATCATTTAATAAGGAAATGCACAATAGAATATATTTTGGAAGTTACTTGGAATCTTACTGAAACCAAATAAAGAATCATGTCTATGATTTTGCATTAAGGTCCCAAATTTTGGCAAGGAAATGGAATCATTTATTCATTTCCATTTACCCATGTTAAAATCATCAAAAGGTTCCCATTTCAAAAGCAACTTTGAGATAACCAATTACCTCAAGAAGTCTTCTTCATCTTCTGCCATTCCTTTTTTCTTGCCACGATATGTATTTCCAGAGCGTGCACCTAAACTTTCTCTGATACTTTCATTTAATGTCTCTTCCAAATTTTCCAGTTCTTCCATGATCTATAAAAACTACAATGTCAAAACGGAAAGAAAAAGTGGAAGGAGAGACGAGAAGAATTAAGCTGGTCCTATAAGCAACCAAACTACATATATGTAAGCGAAGCAAGAGCATATTTACATTCCATCGGCATTGCTACCTACCTGTGCTATTCTTTGTTCATTCCGAGCAATCTGAGTTTGTTGCCCTTGGGTCAACCCACCTTGACTAATGTCTTTAGCACGAATAAGATCTATTTCTCTCTTCATATGAGCAATCTGTAGCCAGAAAAGCATAGATATTGTGGCAATTAAACAATTGGAATTTGGAAAAGAAGTCATCTTATAAGTGGCTGGATAAAATATCTTGCTATAATAGAAATTTCATTGCTGTTAAATAAGTTATAAAGATGGGACCACTTGCCTTTTGAGTCCTTTTTATTACTTTCTCACGGGTTTTTTCCTGCTTCTCAGTAAGCTGTCCTTTGTAAGTTTGCCAAGTTACTCCATCATCTTCATCCTAAAAATCCAAAAGGACATATAAGTAGGGAACAGAAACAAGAAAATTATTTTCTTTTCAAATAAAAAAAAATTGAATTTGTACACAATGCAATTGGAGTAAGAATTCCTAATATTCAGACTAGAATTCATAAATTATATTTTTGATAAAAAAACTAAAAATAATTATTGAAAAAGAGAAGGAAACATTACAACGCAAATCAGGAATCTACAAATCACCCAAAAAAAAAAAAGCCTTATATGAAGGCACTCAAAGGACTGTGGAAATCTAATGAGAACCAAAGTTCTTGAAGGCAATTAAAAAAATCAATTTTTCTCAATCAGATTGCTGGCAAAGACACGGGTATAAGGATATAAGTATACATTGGATTATTCTACTCATGCACAATAATTTGAATATCTCCTGATCAAAGTATCAAATAAGTACGTAATAATGGACAAAAAAAAGAAAAAAGAAAAAAGAATCCCTGCATTTTCAAACCTAGGGGAAAAAAATGAATGAGAAGAAGCCCTTAAAACAACAAAAAAGCATACATGCAGCCTTCCAAATATGTTGCGCAAACCCCTTGAAAACTAAAATGTATATTCTACAACAAACTGTGTACCAACATTTCCATCCAACGTCAATTAAAATTTCAAAGCCATACAAACCTCAGCTTCTTCAATAGCATCTTCTCCCATGCCCCATGAGATACCATCAGCACGAGAAGCGTCTAGTCTTGCTCTTCGAAGTGAATCCTCTCGATCTAATATCTCTTGTTGAATCTTAGATTCTCTAATGAGGTTCAAGTCTTTTTCCTGTGCAAAAAAAAAAAATATACACTATAGCAATCCAAACAGATATGCAAACTACGCATGATACATTGATTATGGCAATAAACTAGCAATGTATGTTACATCAGAAAAATAACTATATTTATGCTATAAATGCTTTAATTCACCCCCTCCCACTCCTGCTCCCACCAAAAATTTAAAAGTTTAGGTTATTAAAAAGTGAACAGCGCTAATAAATAGAGAAACGAAAGGAAAGATGGAATAAAAATGGAAAGGAATGATGAAATAAAAAAGCAGCATCCTAGAAAATAAAGAAAACAGAAACAATTCCAAAAAAACTACTTTCTAACTTAATCTAATAAAAATGGAAATGTCATACCTCATATTGAACTGATCAATATATATCAACCAAAAAATACTATATTTGTATAAGACTTACTGGTGGCATCAAGTCCGGTGGTCCTTGGAAAATGTACAGTCGAGATGATCTGTGAATGAATAACAGAAACAACAACAGAAACATATAGAGAAATTAATCAGATAAGTTAAGAACCACAAAGTCAAATGTAGTAAAGATAAGAATCAATAAAAGTGACACCATGACCCAAACTAAACTAGGAATATAGATGAGCATGTAAGCAAAAGTTGACACATGAAATAACATGACATTGGCAATACAATCACATATTATTTCACTTACTGGCCAAAACGAATGACATCACCAACGTGTAAGTCCACATAAACCCTTTTCTCTACCTGTTGAATTGGAAAACAATTAAAGGAGGTCAGGAACATGATACTACAAATTGACCAATAATCATATAGAATCAAGAAAGGAAAAAGGGGGAGTAAGAGTGAGAATTTTACAGAAAAGATTATCAGACAAGATTATCAGAAAGGATAAGTTAGTATCAAACAAGAAACTGTTCTTTGGTCATATAAGAAAGCTAACAAATTCTAATTTGTAAATGCCATAAACACTGAATTTGATGATTTCAATCTAAAAAAGGCTACAAGTTTATCTCATATAGTCACCATGATTTTGAAAATGCAAATCACTAACCACAACAAAATGACAAAATAAAACTTGAAAATTTTTTATAATGTATAGCAGGTCTTTCATTGACAGTCTAAATGGAACTAACACAGCAACCCAATGAAAAATCAAATCTGAAACTTCCAGCAAGAAGTTCAAAGAGGAATCTCCGTTTAAGTTTTTTTTTTTTTAAAAAAAAAACCTGATACTAATGAAAAATGCAGTGCACTTAGATATATTTAAAAATACATTAACTAAAGAGCAATTTGAACTTTGATACCTGGTTCTTGTTAATAAAAGTACCATGAGTACTGCCCACATCATAAAGATATGCATCTCCACTTCCTTTAAATTGAATCACTGGCAATGAGAAACATTAGTATAAGCTTCAACAACGTGACTAGCATCATCAACACACATGAAAAAAGAAAGAAAATTTCTAGTAAATCTGTGCCAATGAAACTCTACTTATAGGTGGGTGGATGATTGGCAAACATAAGCTGCCAAGTGAAATTAAGTGTTTGCCAAAATCGTTGGCTTTTAAACTCTTTAAATCAAGCAGAAGTACAACAGTTAGAAATACAATCTCAAAGATCGAACAAATCAACTTAACAGCAAGGAGAGCAGGCACGTTCGTTCAAAAGCAGTGAAGAGCGCAAGAATTAAATTGCATACCAGCATGAAACCGAGAAATTGTAGGGTGCTCGAGTACAAAATCGCAGAGGTCAACTCGTCCAAACATATACGCGCCCTTATTGCACCTGCACAACAACCATGGCATTTGACATTAACAATCAAAAGATTACATATTTAGTTCAATGGAAGATATTATAGTTGAAAGGAAGTAACGTAACTTACACGTCATGTTGATCAACAATGGATCCATCTTTCAGCACTTCAAGGTAGAATTTATGGCAGGGTGGCCCATTCCATTCAGGAATCTGGTAAGGCACGGAGCTCGGCTGTTTCTGTACTGGAGCTACAAATGAATTAGGTTGCTCTTGTTGATGCGGTGTATCGTTTGAGGAATTTTCGGTGTTAGGGTTTGGGTTTTTGGGAGGAGGTGGACCCATTGGGGTTACTGTCGTTGTCGCTGTTGAACAGGAGGTTGGGGCCTCTTCTGCTGGTGCTGGGGGTTTTGGCGGCGGAGGTGGCACGTCGGTGACGGCGGAGGCGTCGGTGGTTGTCATGTTGTCTGAAGGAATAAGTTTTGGTCAAGGAACGGTTTTCACCGTTTTAGCAGATCGAGAGGAAGAGGCGACGGTTTGGCGGGTCGGCTCCAATATTTATCTTATTTCTTAAAATGGCTTTTCTTGTCAGGTGGATGTTTTACAATTTTGAAGTGCTTCTTTCCTCAGTAATTTATGGTTCTTTTTGTATATTTTTTTCTGATAGATGATATATTGAAAATGTATTTTTATGTCTTATAGATGATTTAGAAGATTGATATCATATCAAATCTCAATGCTTTTATTTTAATATTATATTACAAATTTACTGATATTATATACTTAATAAAAAATCAACTCAAACCATTGGATACCACTGAAATACTCTCTTTGAATTAGTGAGTTTGTAATAATACACCATAACTCAAGACGTCAAATCACAATTACAAGTTATAACAATCTCATTATAATATCACTGTTTTAATAAAAAATGCATTAAAATACACACAATTTATTATTATTATTATTATTTTTTAAGGCTAACCCATCTGCAGCCTTATTACAGCTCCGTGATATACTACCGTCGAGGCTCACCGCATCAGTTGCTACACATCAGCAATAAGCCAATGAAGCTCAGCACGGACAGCCACATTTACTCAACACCAATTGAGTCACATGAAAGGAATCCAATTCGACGACCAATGGCGATAAACCAACATCCCTAACAAGCGGGGTACCCAAACTGGAGATCCTCAACTTCAGCAAAGTCAAAGTTATCCACCAAACTAGCTTGGTTAACACCGGCAACCATAACCTGTCTCCATGACAGTTTCGCACCCCAGCTCCAAAGCCAACCAAGCTTCTGTCGCTATCAACAGCCGCATCCACATTTAGTTTAAACCAGCCATCCGGTGGTGGTTCCCAACACCCCGCCAAAAAAATGAGCCACAACTCCGCCTCCCAAAGAGTCTAAAATACTGTAATTTTCGAAAAGAGTCTAAAATACACGCTGCACAATCAAATACTTGCTGAGGACGCAGCTCAGCATCCCTCATATAACGATTAGACACAACAGAATGCAATATGTGAAAGTAATTTCAGCAAAGCAATAAATGGAAAAGCTTTATCTATTCAAGAAGTTGGATGATGTTGATACAGAGACTGCATTTTAGATTCCAAAACGGCAACGTATTTATCGAGCATTGAAATTACAGCTTCAAATTGCGTCACTTGCTGCTCAATCGAATCAATCTGCTGCACATACTCATCAAAGCTCCCGCTTTTCTTCTTCAACTGCTCCACAAAAACCCTAAGCCCCGCCGCCACGTCACCAAAGCCTTTGTACTCCTCCGCCACTCTCAGATTCATCTTCTCCAAGAGCTCCAGCGTATTATTCGTCCCCTAATTTTTTATTTCTCTTTTTATTCGGTCTCGGGAAAAAAAGTGCAGAAAGTTAAAATTAATTTCGTAAGTTAGTGATCTGACCTGGAGCTCGGACTTTACCATAGCGGAGACGCTGGTAAAGAGATCGTTGAGTGACTCAGCGAGTTCATCGCGTGCCTCTGTCTTAGGTTCTTCCTCTTTCCCTGCCATCCCTCTGCAATAGCGATTGTTTCGACTGGGGCCCGAAAGCGATGATCAGAACCCAAAAAGAATTGGAAGTTAGGGTTATTTTTACATACCCCGGGTTTCATGTAATAACAATTTAATAGAAAATATGACAGTATTTTTATATCCTTCCCGCACTGTTAATATTTCAGTCAGTTGACTGTTTGTGGATCGATAAAATGATAAAAATATCCTTTCAAGTTTTAAGACTAAAAAAATAACCTTAATTAGAAAAGGAAAAAAAAAATTGTTCTTGTTGGTCATGCGAAGGGCAGAAATTTCTCTTCTTTTCCAAATCTCTCACTTATTGTCCATTGCACATGAGAATGGGAGTACAGAAACCAAGGAATAAACATGTCAGCTGTACCTTGTCACTTGGACTTTTTTATTTGGAAAAAATACGAATTAGTGTTTGAAAGTGTATTACTTTTCATTGATTATTGTGGAAAATGTATTTCTTTCCTTTTTGCCCAGCGATTCCAGTGAAACAAATTTAAATCAATTAATATAAAAATTGATTTTTCTGCAAATTCAACATACATCAAAACTCATAATCTTTTACAACAAACATCCACAACATGACAGCACCAATTTTTCCAATCTTTTGGCCATGCGAGTTTGTAATACCCCACACCTCATTTTCTTTGACTTTTGCCCAGCCCTCTATACAGAGGGGGAAAAAAAAGGAAAAGAGAGAAGCTCATGGGGGAGAGAGAGAGAGAGAGGAAAAAGAATTGGATCCAACCCGACCTGCGACTGTGACCCGATCGGATCTCCCGTTTCTAGCCACCGTTTCGGTCAAACTTGGTACTGATCAGAAGTTCTTGAGCTACTAGTCATCTCCATGCCGTCCTTGCAGTTGGAAAGCGTTCGGAAAACCACCGATCGAAGCCACGAAAAGTTGCGGAATCGCCGCTCGATCGGCCATGATTTCGCCGATTAAACTACCCTCTTCATAGCTCCAATGCCAGTTGCGGAACGACATTGCCGTCTATACTCACTTGTTAGCAATCTTCTATCACCATCCAAGCTTGCCTTGTTCATGGGTAAGTTCAAAATGGCGATAAATCTTGATCCTCAAGCTTGATAATACTTGCTTGTTTTCACACTTATGCTACTGAGGGGTAAACTTTGTGCCAAGTGTAAATTGTGCAAGTGTAAATCTTTTTGCAAACGATCTACACTTTTGTAAAGGCATTGTTTTTTGGATAATAATTTGGACTGGATAATGAAGTGATGCAGCATGTTTTTTACGCTTACCAATACTAGTACAGTTAGCTTTTTAAGTTTTTTGAATTTTAAATGAGTTTTTATGATTTTAACCTTATATACTGATACTATACATAATTTTATACTAACTATAGAGGAGAGATGTAAAAATATTGTCATATTTTATATTAAACTATTATTACGTGAAACCTCATGGGAGATATATAAAAATAACCCTTGGAAGTTATTGTTAAAACGACAACATTTTGTTGCCGCTCGGAATTAATAACTTTTGGGCCCGTTTCCTATGGCCCATTTTCTAGTGAAAGGATTGTAAAGTGTATCAGGCTAATAATCTATCTCCTTAAAGGAAAAAAAAGGGTAGATAATCTATAAAAATAATTTATTAACCAAATTTTTTAAAATGAGAAAATTTGTCAAAATTTTTTTTTGATTAACGTCACTGCAAATACTTTTTGAAGAAAAATGGATGATTGATGACAGCTGTCATGTTGAATTTAGCTAAGTGCACATGTAATAATACAAGTGGACAAGGGATTGTTATTTTACTAAATTGAAATTGGCATGATTCGTGATTGCTTTTAAGAATAATGAAAATAGTCCAAATTATTTTATTGACTAATTTATCCGAAAATAATCAACCGATAAAAAATCATTTTACTTTTTGAATATTTTTTCGTAGAATAACAACATTTTTATGTGTGAATACATTGTGCAATTGTAATGATTAAATAAGTCGATGTAAACATATAAAAGTAAGTATGGAAATTAATGAATTGATTACGCTTATTTTCCAGGCTAAGAGAAAAAGAAACAAATAGAGCGGTAGCGTCGGGTGTGTTAAATCCTCGGAAATGACAAAAAACTTAACGGCGATTTCGCCACGTTCCTAATTTCAGGTTTTTTTTTTTAAATCATTGCATTAATTTTCCTATCTAAAAAATCCTAAATTTTTAGATTTTCAGATTTTTGCTCGTAAATTTCTCACCTTGTTTTTTTGTTTTTTCAAATGGACTCAAGTGTGGAGTGTGGAGTGTGGAAAGTGAAATTAAGCAAATGAAGGCAGGAAGTGCTGCGAAATTGATTGTAGATGCGTTGCTCCAGCGGTTTCTCCCGCTTGCACGACGCCGTATTGAAACGGCGCAGGCTCAGGTTGCATTTTGTTAATTTAGTCCATACATGTTCGCTTTTCTAAAATAACTCATTGCTGAATTGAAATTTTGAAGATTTTGGGTTCAGTGAAACTGTTTTATTAGTTTAAAGCTGGATGTAGCTTATTTAAATGCAAATTATATAAGGTTAATTAGGGAATGTAAATTATATGATTTGTTGGTTCTCAGGTGGCGGGTTTTTTGGTTTCTGCAGGAGAACCTTTGAGATGCTGAATTTTTTTTTTTTTTAAATTTTTCCTATCTGAATGGGGTTAGTGCTGCTAGAATAAATTCTACTTGGGTCTGGGAGTTGGGAGTTTCTTCACTCAATTAAAAAAAAAAAATTCTTTCATCATGGCAATTTAAGGCTTTAATCAATAAAGGGTAGAAGTTTCAAAGGATGATTCTTGGTATTCCTTTCTGGCTCTTCTTGTAAGAGAGTGAAAATTGAGCATTTTAAAGGGATTTGGGTCACATTGGTGGTTGAGAGGGTAGATTATGTGGTGAGTTACGATTATTTCTTATGTTAGGTAATTGAGAAGTTTCTTATCATGTGCTCTTGTTGGTTGATAGGACTTTTCTGGACTTCTTATGACTAACCATACTCACTCGAGCCTGACAGTTTCATGAAATTTTGATTCTTGTCTTTATGATTTGTTGATTATATGGTCAAGAAAATCCTGTTCTTCATAGCTACAGATTCATGCATAAATCTTTCCAGCTTACTATTACCAACACATCTCTTGGAACATTTTACATGCACAATTGGTTGTTTGCTAACTATTATGTGGTCATATTTTAATTTAGGTTGATGTTCATCCCATGTTTTTTAATCTTCTTTATATGGTTAATTTGCAGGATGGACAGTACCTTCGACCATCAGACCCTGCTTATGAGCAAGTATTAGATTCCCTTGCCATGGTTGCACGACATACACCCGTCCCTCTTTTGGAAGCTCTCCTTAGATGGAGAGAAAGGTGGGCGATTCCCCACCTGGTCTGCTGAATTTGTTCTCCTATTTTTGTCGTGATTTGGATTGCTATACTTTTATGAAATCAAACCCCTTCCTACCTGTGTCACTTGTGTATGCATGTTGATTTGGTGAATGCTTTTTGTTGGATACCCTAATATGGACTGAAAATAGTAAACTTCCAGATAATGTGCTTCGCTATATTGCTTTTTGATCACTGTTGAGATATATAAATATATTGTGGTTTTGCTCTTTTGAATCAATCAATTTGCAACTTCAATGCATGTCCGGTGGTTTGCGGTCGCAGTTGTACTGCGCCTTCTGTACGTGTTATGACTGTAGTAGATAAAGATAATGACTAACTTATATCAAAGCACTGCTCTTTTTTTTTTTGGGTTATTGTTGGTTATATTTTCTATAACCTTTTTTCTTTTTGTGATGTTTTTAGCAGTGAATCTCCAAAAGGCGCAAATGATGCATCTACATTCCAAAGAAAGGTTCACTTTATGATTTCTTCTTTTTCTTTTCTTTTTTTCCCAGAGTGCAGTATGGCTACTTTTGGTTGCTTTGTGGGTTCTGTTCCACTATGTAATACTTATATTCTCTGGAAACTTATTCTTCTTTATCAGGGCTACTCTGCCTATGTTTGGTTGAATGAAATGGTAGGAGAGGAGAGGAATGGAAAGGAAAGAGAGGGAGAGAAAATGAGTAAAAAGGGTGGGGGTTCAACCTTATTTTCATTGTCTGGTTGGACGCGGAATTCATCTTTCTCTATCTTGTTTCTTTCCCCTCTCCTCATTGCCTCTCCTCTCCTCTCCTTTTATTTCTTCAAACCTAACATGCCAAATAGAAAAATACCGCACTTGTAAACCTTTTTTTTTTAAATGCAACAAGTTATAGTCTTGTCAGAGAAATGCCTAGCCAATTGTGTCTTTAATAATATGTTTATATGGGCTTCAGCTTGCTGTGGAGTGCATATTTTGCTCTGCATGTATTCGCTTTGTGGAATGCTGTCCTCAGGAGGGGCTTACAGGTTTCTTTATTACATGTTATACAGCATTTTGTCTGAATCTGTGGTTGTTGCAGTAAAATGAAATGGCTTGTTGTCATTGCAGAGAAGCTTTGGTCTGGCCTTGAAAGTTTTGTTTTTGATTGGCTGATCAATGCTGACCGGTAAGACTGCAATTTTATGACATTCAAATGCATTTTTTTTTTTTAAACTATGGTTTTGTGCTATTCTTGACCTTAGTTTTTTATATATGAAATAAGCAAAACTTGTGTGGTACTATATTTCTGATTTAACTTACCACTGTCAATTTTTGTAGTTTCAATTGATTTCTAAGAACAGTCCTCTTTTTCCCCTTGAGGTTATGAAATTTAGTTGCAAATTCTGGCCTTGGTATTTCTGGGCCTCTGTTTGTTTAAACCTCAGCATAACATTTAACATAGGAGATTGATGATTTTCTTGGGATAAATGTTGGGATGAATTTAATATATTTTCGATGCAGGGTTGTCAGCCAGGTTGAATATCCCTCATTGGTTGATTTGCGGGGCCTCCTCTTGGACTTAGTTGCTCAGCTATTAGGTGCCTTATCTCGAATCAGGTACTTGAAAACTATCCAACCTTATGAAATTATACATTTTTGTGATTTGTGTTGGTGTCTCAGATTTCTACTTTTCTGACTAGAGTTTGATACCTTGTCTCAGTTTGTTGTATTTTTTAGTGGAATATGTGTTGATATTTCAACAGTCAAATTTAGCTTATAAATAATGCAGTTCACTGGTTAGAGGAAGTATTTTCTGTAATTGTGATCTCTTTTATGCATTTAACCGGATAATGGTTCTAAGTTATGGCTAGAAATAAATACAGGAATTGGAATTTATTTTTTGTGCTGTGCTTCTAGAACAAACTATTTAATGTTTTGCACTTTCCCTTTTCTTCTGCAGGTTTAGTTCTGTAACTGAGCGCTTTTTTATGGAACTCAATACTCGTCGGATTGACACTAGTGTTGCCCGAAGTGAAACTCTTAGTATCATTAATGGCATGCGCTACCTGAAACTCGGGGTAAGCATTTAATTATGTCCTTCTGGAAAATATTAGTGAAAATAGAAGAATATAATGATATATTAATTACCAGGTTAAGACTGAGGGTGGACTGAATGCATCAGCCTCCTTTGTGGCAAAAGCAAACCCTCTTAACCGTACTGCACATAAACGCAAAAGTGAGCTTCACCATGCACTATGCAATATGCTGTCAAACATCCTAGCGCCCCTTGCTGACGGTGGGAAAAGCCAGTGGCCTCCTGTAGGTGTAGAGCCTGCACTTACTCTATGGTATGAAGCTGTTGGCCGAATAAGAGTGCAGCTCATGCATTGGATGGACAAACAGAGCAAACATATAGCAGTAAGTGGATCCCTGATGATCTCTTTCTTTTTCTTCCGTGATCAATTTCGTGGTTGTTCTGTTTTCTGAGAAATAAAATTGCTTTTATTCTAATATTCAAATTATGCAGATGGTACTTTTATGCTTTATCTTGAATTTTTTGCAAGCAGAGATTTCTGTTTATTTGTAACCTTTTCCTCATTACCTTGTATTTCCATTGTGTGGCTCTTAATTTGGATCCCTAAACTTCCTATTGAACCTGTATAACTTAGATCTTGAGGTGTTGATGTGGGGACTTTTCACTGAATTTTTAGTTGGGAACAACTCTTCTGGTGCAACTTGTAGCCAAATCATATCATAAACTTAATAGTTTAATTTATCATTTTCACATCTTAGGATTAATATTTTTCTTTTTAATTAATGGGAAACTTACTTCTCTTAGGAGTACTAATACTTCTGAACTTTATGATTGTTCTGAGAAGTGTGTGGTCATACATTGTGTGTGTTTTTTGTGTCTTGTGTAGATGCTCTAATTCACTGAGGAAACATCTCTTCATGCTTAAGTATGATCTCTAAAATGATTGGACTTGAACTTTTCCTTGTCAATAATTAATAATTGTTTTTAAGTTTACACGCTTCATTTATAGTTTTTATTTTTGCTAGATAAGAATGAATTGGAGATTATTCATTGGATATTTACCCATCTGTTGGTCCGTGTAGCCACAACCCAGCCTTTGCGTAATTTTCTATTTATCCTCTCATTGTCAGTTTGATGTGTTAGGTTGGCTACCCGTTGGTCACTCTTCTTCTATGTCTTGGTGATCCTCAAGTATTCCACAACAACTTAAGTCCTCACATGGAGCAACTCTACAAGCTTTTAAGAGTGAGTTTCATTTTATTTAATGTTTAGACTTGGCAGTAGGAAAGCACATTGTTCATTGAGGGGACAGAGACATATCTAGGTGCTATTTTCCAAGTGGTTTATGACTGCATCTGGTTTGTTTTGCAGGAAAAAAACCATCGTTTTATGGCCCTCGACTGCCTTCATCGAGTTTTGAGGTTTTACTTGAGTGTTCATGCGGCAAATCAGGCTCCAAATCGTATATGGGACTACCTAGACAGTGTGACCTCTCAACTTTTAACAGTTTTGAGAAAAGGAATGCTTACTCAGGATGTGCAACACGATAAACTAGTTGAATTCTGTGTGACTATCGCAGAACATAACCTTGATTTTGCCATGAACCATATGATACTAGAATTGCTGAAGCAAGATAGTTCAAGTGAAGCGAAGGTTATTGGTCTCCGTGCTTTACTTGCTATTGTTATGTCGCCTACAAGCCAGCATGTTGGTTTGGAAATATTTACAGGTAACTGTCAGTGGTCATATAGTCTGAATTGTTGATATGTGGTTATCTTTTTATAACCATACATCATTGATTTTGATGCTTAAGCAGGTCATGATATCGGCCACTACATACCGAAAGTTAAGGCTGCAATTGAGTCAATTTTAAGATCTTGTCACAGGACCTATAGTCAGGCTCTTCTAACATCTTCAAGGACCACCATAGGTAATTTCCTCTTTAAAAGTTTGTAAATTGTTGAATTAGTATATGAAAAAAGCTTAATATTTGGTATTTTTATTTTCTTTTTCAAACCCTGGTACCTGGGTACACGAAGTCACAAACAATAAAGCAAACCTTGTTTTCTCCAATTTATTGTCAAATTCTCTTGTTATTTGAATGAAGACAATGTTTTAATGGATAAGTAAAAGCATGAATGGGTTGAATGTTTGTAACTGTTTTCTATAACTGTCTGAAGTAATCCATTTATCTGGTGACTTATCATAATTTATTTGTTTCATTGGTTACGTGTGTACAACTCAAAATTGAACCAATGACAGTTGTCTATGAACCAAACTTGAACCTGAACTGAAGTAGGTTAGCTTTTTAGCTTTAGCATGAAAAAACATGCTGGTAACTAATAAATTAATGATTACATTAGATAACACTTTTCTGCTAGTGAAGTTATATTTACCGTAGTATTTGGAGTCCCATTTTAATATATTGCTGCGTCAAAAACTTGAATATTGAGTAAGTAAAGGAATCTAATTACAGAGTTGAAAATTTATTCAGGAAGTCTTAATTTCTGTATTTATTGGATTGTCTTTGCTAAAATTGCATGAAATTTACGCTTTTGTCCTGTACCATTATATACCATATTGTTTAAATTCATTTATTCATTTTTTCTTCTTTAGATGCTGTAACCAAGGAAAAGTCTCAAGGATATCTCTTCCGGTCGGTGCTGAAATGCATACCCTACCTGATAGAAGAAGTTGGCCGAAGTGATAAAATTACTGAAATAATACCCCAACATGGCATAAGTATTGATCCTGGTGTTCGTGAGGAAGCAGTGCAGGTACTGAACCGGATTGTAAGATACCTTCCTCATCGTCGCTTTGCAGTTATGAGGGGGATGGCCAGCTTCATCCTACGACTTCCTGATGAATATCCTCTTCTCATTCAAACATCATTGGGACGCTTGTTGGAACTCATGCGTTTTTGGAGAGCTTGTCTAGTTGATGATAAGCTAGAAACTAATGCTGCAGATGATAAGCGTGCTGGGCAGAAAAATGAGGGATTTAAGAAGCCTTCTTTCCATCCAGAACAAGTAATTGAATTCCGTGCTTCAGAGATTGATGCAGTTGGTCTCATATTCCTTAGCTCTGTGGACAGTCAGATTCGGCATACAGCATTGGAGCTTCTGCGCTGTGTACGAGCCTTGAGGAATGATATACGAGACCTTACAATTCGTGACCAGTCTGATCTCAATATAAGAACTGAAGCTGAACCTATATATATAATCGATGTTCTAGAAGAGCATGGGGTGGGATATATTAACTGCATAATTTAGGACTTATTTTCCTTCTTGTGTTATTTTATCTTTTAAGCAATCTCGTGATTCTTAATATGCTGCCATGTGTCCTTAAATCTTTAAAATTTTCAGGATGACATTGTTCAAAGCTGCTACTGGGATTCTGGACGCCTGTTTGATTTGAGACGAGAAACCGATGCTATTCCTCCTGAAGTGACTCTTCAGTCTATAATATTTGAGAGTCCTGATAAGAATAGGTGGGCTCGATGCCTTAGCGATCTTGTCAAATATGCTGCTGAGCTGTGCCCAAGATCTGTACAGGAAGCAAAGTAAGTAATTTTTTTTTTTCCCATTATTCTATGATTTTATTGTCTTCCTGGTTTTTGTGCTCAAAGATTATTGTGGGTTCTTCTGTAAGACAATTAACTAATGTAGCTTGCTAGATATTGGACTGGTTGTTTCTTATTCATCTTTTTTTTTTATAATTTAAAGCTAACAATTTAGCATGTAACGGAGATCTATTTTAGAAATCACCAGTTGATAAATTACCACGAACTAATTATTGTTCTGCTTCTAGCAGTATTTTTGAAGTTTATGATTAAATTTTCATTATAATATATTTCATAAACAATTAAGTTCCTAGATCTCAATTTGATTGAAGATTAATTGCAGGTTAGAGGTTGTGCATCGACTTGCTCATATAACACCGGTTGAGTTAGGTGGAAAGGCTCCTACTTCTCAAGATGCAGACAACAAACTGGACCAGTGGCTCTTGTATGCAATGTTTGTGTGTTCATGTCCTCCAGATGCTAGGGATGCTGGAAGCATAGCAGCAACCAAAGATCTTTACCATTTTATTTTCCCCTCTGTTAAATCTGGTTCTGAAGCACATATTGTAAGTATATGTTAAAATTAGTCTTTCTGGTTCATTAAATTAAATACTTGTTGATTTAATTCCTAATATAATGTGACAATCTCTTATGTCTATTCATTTTTGTTTATACTTCCACATGTAATCCTGATTGGAAGCACTATTGGAATGTATACAGTCATCCATGATTTCATATGGTTGTAGGATGTTGGTATCAATCTGAGCTGAAAATCATCTTTCTAATTCGAGTCTATTTCTGTTCATGCTACCGTTTTGCTTCTCCTTGAACATGTAAAATATTTGCCCTTTAATTGAATTAATCTGTTAGTTGGGCAAACTGTGGTAACCCCATTTTAATCTATTTTCTTCATCATTTCTTTGTCAGTGGTGTTAATTAGGTATATAGATGACAAGTTGAGTTTTACTGCAATTTCAGCTGCTTCAAAATCATTGCCGTCTTTTCTTGCAAAGATTGCATGCATCTCTTACTTGGAGTCAACTGTAATTAAAGAATTATTATTTTTAACTTTTTCTGTGACCCATCTAGATCTGTTGTAGTGCGTTAATTGCTCTTCCCCCTGTGATTTAGCATGCAGCCACTATGGCTCTTGGCCACTCGCATCTTGAAGCGTGCGAAATAATGTTTAGCGAGCTGACATCTTTCATTGATGAGGTTTCTTCAGAGACTGAGTTCAAACCAAAGTGGAAGGTACGGTGTATAATCATTTGGTTGATCTCTTCTGTTTTTACTATTTGCATTTGCTGTTTCAGGAAGCTTAAAGTAATTAACCTAGAGGTGCACTAGTAATTTACAAAGACAATTTTATTGATGAAATACAAAAAGTACAGCCAGGTGAATTGCAGTCTACCATAAAGACATGAAACCTGGCAAGTGTAACAGGTTAAAAAAAGCTAGAAGAAAATAGAGTCCTATTTTCTTTTCATGTCTTTATAGCCATAGCCCATAAAGAAGTTAATAAATTTCCTCTTGTGACGGCTGCAAGAATGGACTTCATTTTGCTGACCCAAAATAATTGCTAGTAAACACTGCTAAAATAGTACAAAACAAATGTTCCTGGAAATTACTCATGGTGACACATTGGAATATTAAGCAATAAAGTGCGAAAGGGCATCGGATGTTATATGTAAACAATATAGTGGACTGTCAATCACTTGCATGGTTGAGTGACATTCTATGGATCACAGCTGACAATTTTTGGTCAATTATGGGATTTCTTATGCACAGTTGTGTAACTCACTTCACACATATTTTATCCACATTATGTGTCTGAACTTCTCATATGCATCTATAGGCAACCCTTATTTCTTTCCCGAGTGCTGGTTCAGTCTCATTTCTTTCGCGACTGGTATTCATTTAATTAGCTCATTCACATACGATCTTAATTATTGCTTGGTCTTATAGTGGGTGGAAGCTTCTGACTTTTTTATGACACCAACAATTTGCTGGATTATGTAATATGTTTAAACTAGTTCTCCTGCTAACCAAAGATCTAAGCTTACATTGAAAGTAATTTAATGAAAGACTAAATCGTTCTATTCTTTCTTTTTTCTCCCATAGATTCTTACTTTATATCTCACTCCTGTAGATGCAGAGTCAAAAACTTCGTCGTGAGGAACTTCGTGTGCACATTGCAAATATTTATCGCACTGTTGCTGAAAATATATGGCCTGGCTTGTTGAGCCGTAAACCGGTATTCCGTCTCCATTATCTGAAGTTCATTGATGATACCACCAGACATATCTTGACAGCATCTGCTGAGAGCTTCCATGAAACACAGCCTCTTCGCTATGCCCTTGCTTCTGTTTTAAGATCTCTAGCTCCTGAATTTGTTGATTCCAAATCAGAGAAATTTGACATCAGAACTAGAAAGAAATTGTTTGATCTTCTTCTTTCCTGGAGTGATGATACAGGCAGCACATGGGGACAGGATGGTGTTAATGATTACCGACGTGAAGTTGAACGTTATAAGGCTTCACAGCACACCCGATCTAAAGATTCTGTAGACAAAATTTCATTTGACAAAGAATTGAGTGAGCAAGTTGAGGCAATCCAGTGGGCTTCTATGAATGCTATGGCTTTTCTTTTATATGGACCTTGCTTTGATGACAATGCGAGAAAAATGAGTGGCCGCGTAATATCTTGGATAAATAGTTTGTTCATTGAGCCTGCACCTAGGGCTCCATTTGGTTACTCACCAGCCGATCCAAGAACTCCATCTTATTCCAAACATGCAGGAGAAGGTGGACGTGGAGCTGCTAGTCGAGATAGGCATAGGGGTGGCCATCATCGTGTGGCTCTAGCAAAGTTGGCTTTGAAGAATCTTCTTCTTACAAATTTGGACCTGTTTCCTGCTTGCATTGATCAGGTAATATTAATATCCTGTGGTATGCACCAAAACCCACGAGGTAAAAATATAAGAGAGTGATGTCATATGAAGTTGATGAGTGATTAATGGATATATCATATTCCCATGATAAAGCTTGAATTAAAACAATAATCATCAAAGCCTCCCATTGGAGGTTATAAATAATTGTATAAGTACATAAAGCTCTTTGCGCCACCTCAAACAAAATGAGTGCTACCTTTTGATGCTTAAATGCATTTTCTGTTCATGCTAGTCTGTTTCTCTGACAAATTAAAACCTCTCTGAGATTGACCCAAATTGATCACCGCTCTCCTAACTGCGTCTTGTTTCATGATTTTCAGTGCTGCCTTCTCTCCTTTTTCTCTTGTGAATTAAGTTTATATAGATCATAATTCCAAGTTGATCACGGCTCTCCTAACTGCCTTTGGTTTCATGATTTTAGTGCGGCCTTCTTTACTTTTTCTCATAATTAATGATATCATCCGTAAGGACTAATTAACAGTTTTTATCAGTGCTACTACTCTGATGCCGCCATAGCTGATGGTTACTTCAGTGTGCTGGCTGAAGTCTACATGCGCCAAGAGATACCAAAGTGTGAAATCCAAAGGCTCCTTAGCCTGATTCTCTACAAAGTGGTTGACCCATCTAGACAAATACGAGATGATGCCCTTCAGATGCTTGAGACACTTTCTGTTCGTGAGTGGGCTGAGGATGGCATTGAGGGCCCGGGAAGTTATCGAGCTGCAGTTGTTGGCAATCTCCCTGATTCTTACCAACAATTCCAATACAAGCTCTCATGCAAACTTGCTAAAGATCATCCTGAATTGAGCCAGCTTCTATGCGAGGAGATCATGCAGAGGCAACTAGATGCTGTTGACATAATTGCTCAGCATCAGGTCTTGACCTGCATGGCTCCATGGATTGAGAACCTCAATTTTTGGAAACTCAAGGACTCGGGTTGGAGTGAAAGATTATTGAAAAGCCTTTACTATGTGACATGGCGTCATGGAGATCAGTTCCCTGATGAAATAGAGAAACTTTGGAGCACAATTGCTAGCAAGCCCAGGAATATTAGCCCGGTTGTTGATTTTTTGATAACAAAAGGGATAGAAGATTGTGATTCAAATGCATCTGCCGAAATAAGTGGTGCATTTGCTACATATTTCTCAGTTGCAAAGCGGGTGAGTTTATATCTAGCTCGGATTTGTCCACAGCGCACAATTGATCATCTGGTTTATCAACTGGCTCAGCGGATGCTAGAAGATAGTGTTGAACCACTCAGGCCGACTGCAACCAAGGCCGGTGCCAATGGAAATTTTGTGTTGGAATTCTCTCAGGGACCTGCAGCGGCTCAAATTGCATCAGTTGTGGACAGCCAGCCTCATATGTCTCCATTACTTGTCAGGGGTTCCCTTGATGGTCCACTTAGGAATACTAGTGGGAGTCTGAGCTGGCGAACAGCAGGTGTGACAGGACGTAGTGTCTCAGGTCCACTTAGTCCAATGCCTCCTGAGTTGAATGTTGTCCCAGTAAGTGCAGGCAGGTCAGGCCAACTGCTTCCAGCATTGGTAAACATGTCAGGGCCTTTAATGGGGGTCAGAAGTTCAACAGGAAGCTTGCGTAGCCGTCACGTTTCTCGGGACAGTGGAGACTATCTAATTGACACTCCAAATTCGGGTGAAGATGGGCTGCATTCTGGGGTTGGTATGCATGGAATTAATGCTAAAGAGCTTCAGTCAGCCTTGCAGGGGCATCAGCAGCATTCCCTCACTCATGCAGACATAGCATTGATTCTACTTGCCGAGATTGCATATGAGAATGATGAAGATTTCCGTGAGCATTTGCCTCTTCTCTTTCATGTAACTTTTGTTTCAATGGATAGTTCAGAGGATATCGTGCTAGAGCACTGCCAGCATTTGCTTGTTAATCTGTTGTACTCACTCGCTGGACGGCACTTGGAGCTATATGAGGTGGAAAATAGTGATGGTGAAAATAAGCAGCAGGTTGTCAGCCTGATCAAATATGTTCAATCAAAGCGAGGAAGCATGATGTGGGAGAATGAGGATCCGACTGTTGTGAGAACTGAGCTTCCCAGTGCAGCACTCCTGTCAGCTCTCGTCCAGAGTATGGTGGATGCTATCTTTTTCCAAGGAGATCTTCGTGAGACTTGGGGAGCTGAGGCACTCAAATGGGCTATGGAATGTACGTCTAGACATCTTGCCTGTCGCTCGCACCAGATATATCGTGCATTGAGGCCTAGTGTCACAAGTGACACGTGTGTTTTGCTCCTCCGTTGCCTTCATAGATGCCTTGGAAATCCAATACCTCCAGTTTTGGGGTTCATTATGGAAATATTGATGACATTGCAAGTAATGGTAGAGAATATGGAGCCAGAAAAGGTGATACTTTATCCCCAACTTTTTTGGGGATGCGTAGCCATGATGCATACAGATTTCGTTCATGTCTACTGCCAGGTCCTTGAGCTCTTCTCACGTGTGATTGACCGTTTATCATTCCGGGACAGGACCACAGAAAATGTGCTGCTTTCAAGCATGCCTCGAGATGAGCTTGATACTGATGGTGATACTGGTGACTTTCAGCGGACTGAATCTAGGGGCTATGAATTGCCACCAACAAGTGGAACTCTTCCTAAATTTGAAGGAGTGCAGCCTCTTGTGCTTAAAGGACTAATGTCAACTGTTAGTCATGGTGTGTCTATTGAGGTTCTCTCACAGATTACAGTGCACTCATGTGACTCTATTTTTGGGGATGCAGAGACCAGACTCCTTATGCACATCACAGGCTTACTTCCCTGGCTTTGCTTGCAGCTGGGCAAGGATGCTGTAGTAGGGCCTGCTTCACCTCTCCAACAGCAGTATCAAAAAGCTTGCTCTGTAGCATCAAACATTGCATTATGGTGTCGAGCAAAATCATTGGATGAATTAGGTACCGTATTTGTAGCTTATTCTCGAGGTGAGATCAAAAGCATTGATAATCTGCTTGCTTGTGTCTCACCACTCTTATGCAATGAATGGTTCCCAAAGCATTCTGCTCTGGCTTTTGGGCACTTGCTACGGCTTCTGGAGAAAGGACCAGTGGAGTATCAATGCGTGATTTTGCTCATGCTTAAGGCATTGCTGCAGCATACCCCCATGGATGCTTCCCAAAGCCCACACATGTACGCAATTGTGTCGCAGCTGGTGGAGAGCACATTGTGCTCGGAGGCACTGAGTGTCTTGGAAGCCCTTCTACAGAGTTGTAGTTCATTGACAGGTTCACACCCACATGAGCAAGGGTTTGAGAACGGAACCGATGAGAAGATGCTTGCTCCTCAAACCTCATTTAAGGCTCGAAGTGGGCCATTGCAGTATGCAATGGGATCTGGGTTTGGAGCAGTTTCAACCCCAACGCAAGGGAACTTAACTGAATCAGGGTTGTCGCCCAGGGATGTGGCTTTGCAGAACACAAGACTGATGCTTGGGCGGGTACTTGACAACTGTGCTTTAGGAAAGAGAAGGGATTATAGAAGGTTGGTGCCTTTTGTAAGCACCATTGGTCACCTATAAGTTGCAGGCAGTCATTGAAATCACATGTAATTTGACTGAAGACCCGAGTAGTTTAGGGGGCTGATTTTGTAGATAGGATCTTGGAAATAGTCCTAAAATAGTGTATCATGTAGTTTCAGCGTTTTTTACCGTCCATCAAGTAAATCTTTGTTGTTTCACATTTTGTAAATTAGATTTAATTCTGTTTACTTACAATTTTAATTAAAATTATTCTCGATGTTATTCTGTTTCTGTTGGTAGTTGCAGATAAAATCGGGCTCACTGAGTAGTCACTCTCAAAATAAATTGTGTAACAGTGCGCGTTCTTGTTTCATCATGTGAATTTTGTGTCACAAGTTCAATTCAACCAAAGTTAAAGAGAAAATTCACGAACCAACGGGTGGATACAAAACTTAATCTGACGTGGCCAATGTAGTCTTTGTCAATTAACGCTCATGTTACAACAAAAAGCTGCGCATTACTTGTGAAGATGATGCTCAACTCAGATAGCGCTTATTAAAACACACTAATTGATTAATTAAGTGAAAACTAGTGCTTCCAGTTCAATGCAAGCTTATATCGCTAGAAAGCATATAATCAGAAACTTGGCCGTGTCAAAAGGCTACATGTCAAATAAAACAAAAGAAAGGGTATTGTACATTTCTATTTCTACAACTTCATTCCAATCAAACTAATAGATCGAAAATCAAGCATCAAGCAATACAACAGTTCAGAATCGGAGGATACACAGACCTCCATATACACTCTTTCAACAAACTTTATACATCAAGCAAAGTTCTTATTAAATTCAATTCAATAGACCTCCATAGAAAACCCGAATTTTCTAATTGGGTTCTAGATGATTCTACCAATGTTCACTTCCCCTGGAAAATATGACCATACCTCTCGGTCAATTTTGTGAATGAGGATTCACATGGTAGATCATTCACGTGGAGAAGCGTTCAAAGCATTCTTTTTGAACAACGCAAAAGCATCACTATATATGGCCACAACATTTGAGAATACAGCAAGCACGATCATGAAAATACACAATATCTTGTCTTTCTTTGTTGCAATGTTGTGACGATCCCTGAAAGGCCATGGAAGAAAAACAGACAAGTTCAGTATACAGCGTTTAATAAAGATTTCAAGTGAATTAAAAAGATGGCTCAGCTCAAAAGCCAAATGAAGCTTCATGCTGTATAAAAGTTCCCAAAATTTCACAAGGGCATAAGAAACTTCTCCAACATAGGTAAGAGGATTTCAGCTGCCAAAACTAATGCAAAACTCACAATATAAATAGAGGTTCTAAACAAGAAACACAGCTACAAAACATAATCATGCAGGTTGCAAGGTATTTAGTAGCAAACAGCACCAGATGAGTTTTGATGCTTTATTACAAAAAGGATTGTTCTCCACAAAGGCAAAATCAGAGCAGTGCCTTTACAATTAGTCACAACATCACCAACTGGCATGGAAGAACATTTTTGTCCCCTAAAAGGATAATCAAATTTTCCACATTTTATAATTTAGAAAAATTTAGTAATCAAAATCCTAAATCCAGATCTAGTATGCAAGGTTTGATGTTAATTTTCAATCATTCATGTAACAACATTCTAAACTTTGGAGTCAAAAACTCACCGAAGAGTGATAGCTGCAGGAAAAATGAAACCAAGGCAAACTGCAGCGGTTGCTCCAGTGAATTGGAAAGCATCCCATATGCTGGGGATGAAATTTGCACCCAAGAAGATAATAATGAGAAGCCCAGAGGTGATAAACGCAAACCTAGTATTAGATGAAACCAGAGGCCTTGCTGAGGGAAAGAGGAGACCATCCAAGTTGAGCCTCAGTGGGTAGAAGATAACGGGAAATACAAGCATGAGGTGAGCGGCATAGCTAACACGAACAACGTCACTAAGCACAGAGCCAAAAGGAATGCCAAGGTCAGCGTCAAAGTTGGCTAGAACGTCATCAAGAGTAGCATCACCAAAGAGGAGGAACCCAAAAATGCTTGTCATTATGTACACAGTTGAGCACAAAGCAAGTGAGGTTCGCACAACCCCTTTAATGTGTGTGGAGTCCTCAAGTTCATTATCTATGCTGTGGACTGCAAAAGAAGTGCTCAAAATGTCAATCCTAGTGACGCAGCAAATACCGTATAAGACAAAAAATAAAAAATAAAATAAATCACAGCAAGGTTGAGAGTCAAATCACTGGCAGAAGTTTAGTCTAAAGCCACAACATTGAAGATTAAGCCCCAGGAAAATGTCTCGACTCTATTTCAACCATAGAAAACTTGAAAGGATTCGGCTTGCTTACCATTATAGTGGCAGATGAATGCTGTGACCAGAACAGGGACTACAGTGAAGAGGTTAATGAGAGATGTAAAATCAGTTACGTCAGGCAGTATTCTTGGCATTCCTAATCCTCCACTTATTAACTTCACAATTGAAATCCCGACGGTGATCACAACAAATGCAACTGCCAGGGCAACTGATAAGGCAGATGTGAAACTTAAAGAATCTGCAACCATAAAAAGGCAAAAATGTCACCACTTGAAATGTCCAAGCGCCGCTGAGGCTAAAAAGCAATACAACTATAACCCAACATGACATTTTAATAATTGATAAAAGGTCCCCATACAAAGTAAACATGGAAAAGGAAAAACCATGCTCACTCCTAAAGGTACATCCATGCTTTCTAAAATGGATTAAAATGTTAAAAATGTTTCACACAATACTAAAGAATATTTACAAGGAAGAATCCTAGATTGAGGTTGGTAGGCTCTTTTTCAATATTGCTAGAAAGCTATAGCAGCAGACCAATTTAAGGACAATGAACTACAAGTTAGTATCCAAGATTGCAAGGATTCTACTGATGCTTACAAGAGTTGATTTATTAAGTAAAAGTGTAATCTTATGCGGGTAAGACGATAATATACCGACTAATATGTTAATCCTTTACAGTCCAGGAGTTTACCAATTCGCTTAAAGCATGCCAATGGAGAGAAAATTCCAATTGTTGTGACAAGAAGAACAAAAGTACGGCCATTCCACCAATGGTCTCCAAACCACCCTTCAAGGACACCAGCATGGTGAACTCCACTTGATGATGTTCCAGAAAGCACATCACCTTCAATAGAGAATCAATAATTACACATATTTAGAGACTTCCATGTAAGTAGAAAAGAAACATCTTAGATCCAAGTAAACAACTATAGGAAAAAAAAGAAAAAAATGAATATCAAACAACAAAAATAAATTATACAAATAATAAAATGAAGTCATACCAATAATAATCATATATACAATGAGTACACCAATATTGTTGATTAAAACACTAAGTTGCAGCAAAACCTTCCCCCACTTTCCAAATGCTTCTCCCATTAGACCTCCATAAGAAACCGATTTGCCTGCCCTACTGAACCTCAGCAACAACTCAATAGAAGCATCAGTCAAGAAAGCCATGAAAATGATCAAAGCAATGCCAAGAACGAGACCAAGCACTTTCATAGTGGCAGGCAAGGCCATGATTCCAGCTCCAACAATTGTAGTTGATAAATTAAAGACTGCCCCAGTAAAGGAAGCTCCATTAACCTCACCACCATAACCAGCATCTCCCTCTCGCCTAGTAGGCAGCAAAGGAGAATTCTCATCAACAACTTTTTTGCCCCTCCTTGAATGCTTTTCCTTCGGGGTGATGCTTCCAATTGTCATCTTTCAGTAACTAAGATTCTCCAAATAAGCAATTGAAGTTCAAGCAAGATCTATAAAGCGGCTCTAACTTCTAGTTTATAATCTCAGAGTATCTGTGTGAAAAAAAAAACGACAAAATTAGACTCCAAATAATAAACTTTTTTAGCTTTAAAGATGAAATTGAAGTTGTGCAATTTTAATGGTCCTTACCTGTGCTATTTGCAAGTGTTGGGATTGAAACAAAATACAATGACTCCACAAACTGGTTTTAGGGGATTAAACGAAGATAATTCACAAACTCACTGCCACAAAATCTGAGAACTTGAGGGATCCAATTCTTTATATGACCATAAAATAAATCAAATACAACAATTTTGGATAAAAACTAAGAGAACCCACAAAGAAACTTGATACCCAGGTACAAATTTTCAAAATTTATCTAATACAGACAATTGATAACGAGTATCTACAATTGAAAGATGAGGATTTTTATACAAAAACAGAAGAAAATAATCAACCCGAGTCCCCAAATCCAGAAACTCAAAGAACACAGATGAAATTTTCGCTCAATCTGACCAAAAACAAGGGCCAAATACCAAATCAGTCAATCAACAGAGAGCCAAATCAAAGTTTTTGGGGAAAAAAAAATTGAGATGAATAAAAAGTCTTCCACTTCCGGCTTTCAGCTCTAATTTATAGAGAGAAGAAACAGTAGAAGAGAGAGAGCTACACGCAACAAACTTTCGTACGGTGATGATAATACAAACACTGATGAATATAATAATAATAATGATATGGGCAAGCTGATTCATGAACCATGGTTCCTTTTCTTTTTTTTATTTTTTATAATTTTATCGTTCAAGAAAAGACAACAAGTAAATGTAAGACATCAAAATGTGATTTGTCTATTTGCAATCAGTGACTGATGAGAAAATTAGGTTAAAAAAAAAAAAAAACAATGAAGTTGTGCAAACGCCTTTTTGATTTGAAATTAATTATGGCAAAAGATTGAAGATTTGTTAAATTAAAATGGCAAGCAAGGGATGAAATTGGAACCGCATATTTGAACAAAGTAAAATTACAGGGTGCTAGATGTATTTTTACATGATCTATTATTGTAGACATAAAAAATCGATTAATCAACTACCAGTAATTAGTGTCACAAATATGACGTTTTACCCCCCCAATCAATCCCCCCGGGCGCGCCAAGTGTTTTCTTTCAGTCTCTGATTTGATCATAAGATGTACATTTTTCTCATCCACTTTTAGTTTTAGAGTTGCAATAAAGTTTCAAAAATTTTAAGGGTGTTTGACATGAATTTTCAAACTACTTAAATTTTAAAATATTTATTAGAGACAGACGTATTTAAATTAATTGATCAATAAATATATAAAATAAATTCTCATTGAACATCCTTAAAAATTTAAGGGTGTTCAAAGAGAAAATCAATCAACTGAAAAGTCGTTGGATTTTTATATGAATTGATGAAGCAAGACCAATCGTATAATTTGTTATTAATTTGTTATTTTTATTTTTTTGAAGAAACACGTCAATCCTGGGATGATTGAGATAAAGACATAAAGTTATAAAAGTGAAGTCGTGTGTGTGGTGGGCTACGTGACTTTGCAAAAAGTCACCAAATTAAACCGGTGACGTGGCATGTCGATCCATTTATTTCTATCCGCGTGGCAGCTTTTAACAGACTGGACGAATTGAAAAGCTTCTTTGGATTTTTTTTTTCTTTCTTTCATTGTTTATTAATTTTTACTTGAGATTATTCTATTGGCCTTGGGAGTCTCAAGTAAATGCCGCCCAAGTGGGCGGAAGTGTTTAATCTTGTTGATTTTTTTAACATAAAAATAATTTTAAATTTAGAAACGGCTGTTTTTCAAAATTATATTTAGAAATGGCTATTTGCAATTTTGAAATGTATTTAATTTGATTAGAACTTCAATTTTGAAACAAATTGCTTACCATATTTGCTTGCCTTCTTTATTTTATTGTTCACATTAAGAATCACCAACACCAACACCAATCATGTAAATAACTGTAAATAACGAAATTAACTTTTTAAGAAAATTTCACATATCATAACAAATATAAACTGTTTTAAACTAATTTGTGCTTTTGAAATTTTACTATTCTATAATTCATATAAAAACTCTCTTTGAACTAACCCAACAACAAAATTATATATCTATAGAGCCAAACAGTATGGCATAACCTTTGTCAAATTTCGTTAATTTTTATGCTCTAAGTAAAATTTATAAAATTAATAACATAATGTCGCCAGCGCACAAATTGACAACTCTAACAACGACTATATTTAAGATTAATTATTACACGACATATGTGGTAAGCCAGTTACAAGCTTGAATTAAATCGAGTAGCCATCCAATGTGGGGCTAATGTTGATTGCTGAATCTTAATCATAATTAGGCATCAATTTTGTGGACAACAATGCAAGATTCAGCATGATTATATATTAAACATGGGCTAGTGTGGCACCGAATGTGAAGACGATGATGAGGTATGGCACAATAGACAAGGAGCCCAATAAGGTAATACCATTGTGACCAAGTTGTCAGTTGTCACTATAATTTTCTTTGAACACCTAGCCATGCTGCGACAAATGAGAAGCTCCAAGATTAATCATAGTTTAACACTAATGCTAAATTACAAGAATGAGACCGTTTTAATAAAATTGGTGACCTGGTGAAAATTATTGAGCCCAACCCTGCACTGTTGAACAACAAGTGAGTTGTCTCAGAAGATCCAAAACGGAAGGGCCAAGGAGCCATAGAGCCCATGAGAAGTCGCTTGTGTTGCGTAAAAGGGGCAATGGTCTCTTCATTTCAATCACGGTTCTTCTCAATGCGACGCGGGGAAAAGAAAGTACAACGATTTGAAGGGGAAGGAAAAAAAAAAAAAACGTTTTGATAAATAAAATCTTTCAAATAAAATAGGAATTAAGTTTGCAACGTCAAGAACTGGGTTCTAATTTGTAAATAAGTCATTGTTTTGGCCGATATAATACACGATGCAACGCAGAATTAAAATTATGACAATGTATAAAAGAAATTTATAAACTCATACTCACAATATGAAATTTATGTTGAATAATTCCGAATGTAAATAAATAAATTGTAATTTTTTTTCTTTTACGGAGCATCATAATTTAATGTAGCAAAAATCTTGAATAAATACCAAGTAGAATAATCAAATAATAATTTTATTTTGACTTCATACATATTTCAATGCAATTTTTTGTTAATATTTTTTAAATGTTTGTTTGATTCCATTGCATATTAATATTAAGATTTACACTTCAAAAGCTATAGATTTATACAGTAACCAACTTGAAATATCTAATAATTTAACAATATAATAATAAATTAAACCCACAGAAAAAAAAACAAATGAAAAGTTTCAAAGTTTATGCAAAAATTAAAAATTAATCCAAAAAAAGTTTGAAAAGTTGCCTTCAATAGAATAGTTAAAAATTTACAATAATTTTGAAATTATAATATTAATAAGATATTCAGGACAAGACAAGATTTTATTATTGGTCCTCATTTCATTACATAAATAAAGGCATGACTTATTTTTTATCTTTATCCTATCTCACTTTAATTTAAGATGTAAAATATATTTCAATCATATCTCAAATCAGACGAAATCTTATAAAATCTCATCCTAACATAATAAATTACCATCCTTATCTCCAATATCTTATAGATCATTAAAAAAAAAAATTATAATTTCATTATATATACATACGTGTGTGTGTGCGCGCGTAAAATAAATGAAACTTCGAATACACACAATCACAATGATCCAAAGACATTATACCGGAAAGTATCACTATAATTTATCATTCATTAGTTGTCATGAAGTATTTATTTTCACACATCAAGTTCGTTTGTGAAAATGTGAATTAACCTGAACCCAACTTAAACCGACCCCAAACTCGGAAGGAATTAAGTTGACACGTGTTTGAGCTCCCCGCACCATGACATGAGCACGTGTCGCCTAATCTCTTATTAATTAAAACAAATATTAACTGATCTAATTCATCGAATTAACCTCCATTTTTAAGGAGAAAAAATTACGTTCTTTAATTCTCTTCGCTGTCACCGTCGGTTTATTCTGCTCACGAACTCTGTCAGAACCAAGGTAAAAGATTTTCGTTCTTGTTTTCTTTTGACCTTATTATTATTTTTCCCCTAGATTTTATTGAGAAAACAGGAAATGATGTGGGCTGGTATAGTTTTATTCTGAATAATTATTTGGATATCATTGGGTTTAATGAGATTGGTATTTTCGATTTTTGGTTTAATGAGGATGGTGACTCGATGTGTATGATTCTCGTGTATTTTTGAGTGTTTTCAATTGGCTTATGTATTGGTATTTGTGGGAGTAATTACACATGTTTGTTAGCTCAAATGATAGCATGAAGAGTGTGTTAGTTTCGTGCTGCAGAGTTAGCTGTTGGGCTGTGGTATTACTTTCCAGATATACCGAGAGGCAGTTTTTAGCTTTTCCTCTTGCAGTGTTAAGTTTGGTTTACTATTTATTGGGAATGAAAGTAAAGAATAATTGGAGAAGTTGAAAAAGACCTTCTGTTGTCTGAATAATAATGTGCTTGCTTGCCTTTCATTGTTAATTTTCAGGTTCTGAGGCCAGTATAACGAGAGGACTACTGAAATGGATACTGATACTGATCAGGAAACTAGCGCTTCTGTTGTTGTTAATGTTGGTGATTCAGAGACAGAATTGAATAAAGTCCACTCACTTGAAGGCATTTCAGCTAATGGGGAGGTGATCGAAGAGCGAAGAAGCGCCGGCGAGGTTTTCAGTCAATTGGAATTAGACATAGCATGTTCTGCAGAGAAGTTAGTTAACTTAAATGTACTTACGATGCATGTAGCAACCAGGGAAAGTGAATTTGAAGCCTTTGCTAAAAAGAGAGAGCATATCTTGGATGATGATTCTGTTGAGACAGCTCTGGCATTTGATCTCTTGTCTGGATTATTGGATTCAGAGTTGAGAGAACTGGAAAATTTCATAACTACTGTTGAAGCTGATTTTGTAAAAGCTCGTGAGCTGATATCTTCATATAGAGCGTTGGGGAAAGCATCCATAGAAATGGAAGAAAAGTTACTAGATTCTGAAGATTCATTGCAGCAGTCACGGGATCAAATCTCAGAAATTAAAAAGCAATCTGCTAAGTTCCAGAGGACCTTGTCAGCTCTAGATAGAGAAGGAAATTGTAAGCTACATACTGAACTAAGTATGCTTTGTTCTATTCTTATTTATTGAGCATAAATTGTTGCTTGAGAAACTTATAAAATAACATGCATTCTCCGAAACCTCAGACCACTAAAATCATTATGAACTTTGATTTTGAATAGCTGCGAGATATATATATTTCCCATTCCATCTGGTCATTCTACTTCTGATCCCAAACAATAGTTCAGCCTTGGCCATTGGCTGTAGAAGGAAAATAAATCACGGGTTATAGTTACTCACTTACAGTTACAACAGATATTTATATTTGACTGGTTAAATTCTACCACTTCTTGATAAAGAAATCTGAGAAATAAAGAAATATTTTTTTTGCACTTTTTGGAAGAAAAAAGAAGAAACAATGTTTTATGATTGTTTCCTCTGTGATATTAGGAAAAGATGTCCAGTGCTTAAGCTAGCGAAGTTGTGATCTTTTTCTCGCTTTTAACAAATACATGACAGGGATCAGTGACAAGGATACAGGCAGTTTGGAAGATGACCAAGTTTTGAATGAGAATGCAAAAATAAACTTGCAAACGGCTGAACAGCAAAGACATTTTCTGAGGATGCTAGAAAAATCTTTGGCGAGAGAGATGGATCTTGAAAAGAAGTTAACTGAATCAAGACAAGTTGAAGAAGCGCTGAAATTCAGACTAGGCTCATTTGAACAAGAATTACTCTACACGGAGGAAGAAGCTACGGATGCTTGTGAAAGGCTTTTTGAGGCAGAGAATTCTGCCGAGGTCCTGAAGGGAATTTCTAAAGAATTACTTGGTCGACTTCAGATTGTTCTGTTCAATATGAATGGTTCAGTTCAGCGAGAAGCTGGGCTGAGATCAAAGCTTGATAATCTCGTGAAACAGGTGGAAGTCAAAGAAAGTGTTATTGCAAGTTTGAGAGAAAATTTATCTGAAGCCCAAGCTAGGGCAGATGGTGCGGAACTCAGGTACAAGTCATTAGCTGAGACGAATATAGAACTTAATGAGGATCTTAAAGGTAGCAGAGCTACCTCTGAGAAGGTGGAATCTCTTGAGAGGCAGCTGAGGGAAAGTGATATTCAGCTACAGCATGCTGTTGCATATGCAGAAGCTAGCCTGGAGAAGCAAAATATGTTGTATTCTATGGTCACAGATATGGAAAATTTAATTGAGGATCTCAAGTTGAAAGTTTCAAAAGCTGATAGTCGGGCAGATAGTGCAGAGGAGAAGTTAATCATATTATCCGAAGCAAATGCAGGACTAACTGAGGAAATAAGCTTTTTGAGGGACAGACTTGAATGCTTGGAGGCATCTTTGCATCAAGCTGAGGAAACAAAATTGGCAACTGCAAAGGACATTGGTATTCGAACAAAAGTAATAACAAATCTTGTAATGCAGATGGCTGTTGAGAGAGAGCGTCTTCGTCAGCAGGTGTGGGCTTTCTCCCTAACATATTTTCTTTTCACCCTAAAAGTTGTTTTACAGTAGCATATCCTTTTAATAGTCTCTTTTCCCCAACTTGGTGCTTGGGAGGATTTTATTATGCAAAACAGGTCAGCAATGAATTATGCCAACAATGGATAACCTGACATGAACCTGCAGATCATAACCTCCCCTCACATCACCTTAATACAGCATACAAATGCCTCATATTTTTCTGATTGAAAGTTGCTTTAAATCTTATGTGCAGATATCTTCTTTAGCAATGGAGAATAAAGTTATGGTAGTCAAATTGCAGCAAACTAAGAAAGATCCCTCTATTGTTAGGCATGATTCAACTACTGCTTCTTTTGAAAGAGAGAGTAAAGAAGTAACTGAGTTGTCGGCTGCTGCTTCTGAGGTAACTGTTCGCTTTTTTTTTTTTTGGGGTTTTGCTTAATATGTTGATTTGCACACGCAATGATTAGATAGGGAGGAGTGGCTTTTCTTTTCCCTTGATAAAATGGGAATTGAATACCCATGAAAAGGAATTTTAATGAAGAGGGAAAACTGTTCAATTAAGTGAGAGGGTTTAAAATAGTAATATTGTTTATACTCTCATCCCTATTTCGACAAAATGAATAATGTAAAATTATAAGGTTAATATGATTACAAATTAGAAGTGTTAGAACTTTGTTTTAAAGGACCAAAAGGCTCCAAAATTTCTTGTTTTCATTTCCTTTCCTTTCACCTTTGTGTGAGTGATATGCTTTAGAGAGGAACTGTGATGTTTTTGTTTTTTGTTTCCAGGAGGACAAGAGACAGAAAAATGTATCTGCTGGTGAGACTGAGGTGGCATCTGTAGATTTGAAATCTGAGGTTGGGACTCTGAGGAGAATAGATGCAGGGCTGCTTGCGACCAAGCACTTTTTCATTGCAGTGCTTATTGCACTGATTTCTGCTGCAGCTTACTATTTTCAGAAACAGAATTACGCATTTTGATGCTGGGGCTGGAGTTTCTCTTTACCTGATTGAAGGAAATTCTGTCTTTCGTTCTTGGGAACTTGCATGCAGCATCTGAATATACAGTTTTGGGGTTGATACATGACGAGTTGGAAAATTTTATTTTTTGAACAAGATGAAAGAAAAACAGGTTTGTTTGAGGTACAAGTTTCTTCATAGAACTCTTGAAGCTACTTTGTTCAGAAGCGCAGGAATTACCGGGAAATTTTGGTTTCTATCTTTTGTGCATACACTAGAAATTTTGATGGGAGGTTTGTAGTATATGCGAGGTAGGTTGGTCAGATACTAAAAGCAGTTCGGTAAATGTAAGTAACTGTAACCATTGCACGGTTCAGCGGAGGCAACTTTGCTAATTTGGTCAACTATTGTGGTGCTGACAAGACAGAGTTTGCTTTCGCAGTATTATGTTTTGAATGGAGAGTCTTGCTTCTGTATTTTCTTCCCACAAACTTACCAAGTTTACCCTTGAAGAAATTCTACACTGTATAGGAGGATTCACATAAAAAAATTTTAAAATGCATTCGAGAATCCGCATAAAAGATTTGATAGAAAACTACATGCTAATAGGATTATGCCATGTGGTCTCGTTGATTTGAACTCTAAGATTTAAATGTTATTTTCAAATTTTCAACCCTCAGGGTTTATGCGGCTGGGTGGGTTCTCTATTTAACAGTAACTTAATTCTTCTCTCTCTTCAGCACATACTCTCATCATTGTTCTAGCTGAACTAATATACTCTCTTTCGTCTACCGTCGTCATCACAATGGTGCCATTCACCCATCTTAAATTATTTTGCATGTTAGGTGATCATTGATTTCTTTGCTAAGATATTGATAACTGTTAATACAAATCAAACCCAATAAAAGAAAAATAAAGGGGTAGTAGACTAATATAGCATAAAATTTTATAGAAATTCGATCTCTTTTCAAAGATGCCTAATTTGTCGAGCATCATTGGATGTAATCAGAAGAACATTAAACAAACTAGTGGTGCACATTATCAATAGTAGGAGAAATGTTTAAGATTCTAAGCATCATAAGCATAATCTGATATCAGATATAAAATAGAGATCATTAGGCAGCCATCCTGATATATACTGAGGGAGGGAGGAGGAAGGAGAGAAGAGAAATTGGCTTTCAAGATTTGGGAAAAGAGGGAAGCTTTGAAAACTTGAAAAAAGTAATTGAATTTTAGGGTTTAAATTAATGAGGCCAAGTGACCTAACCTTATTAGTCGATGATTTCACATCATATTTTTTATGGGAAACTTCTGATGCATTCTAGAATTCCTCCATTATTTGAGTTGTGAGATGTAGTGCTTATTTGATATGGTTTATGATCATAAGTGTTAATTTGATTCCGTAAACTTTTTATACTTTTTTATGTTCTTATTTAGTTATTTTTCATTAGAACTTTTAAAGATTAAATAAATTATTTTACCTTTATTAGTAAAAATTTAAATTTTGTACTTTTGAGAATAGATGTTGAATAACTTTTTAGATTGTTAAAATGTTTAAAATATTTTTTACTTATTTAACAATCTTATTTCATTCATTTCATAACATAATTGTAAATAAACTTGTGTTAAAATAGTTTTATAATTTTTAATAAAAGTTCTCATTTGCAACTAAACAACTAACTTTTTTGATAAAAATAACATTTGTAAAAATTTTACTAAATTTTTTTTTTAAATAACCTCCATTTGAAAAATTATACTAAATGGAGCCGTAAATTTGTTGGAAAAGCCTCGTCTTCTATCTGTTTATACTGGGAACTTGTTCCTCACCCTTGTTACTTGCTGGCATTTTGTGATGGCAAAGAATTGCTCACTTTTTGTTTCACAATTTTATGTGTTCTTTGCCCATAACTTCTTGTCTAGCTTCAATATCATAATGCTAAAGCAAAGCTAAAGCAACGCTTAAGCTACTCATTCTGCATCGTGTACGATATCATAATGCATTTGATGGTCAAAGGCCATGTGTTTACATTTCCAACTTTCTGGTAATTCTTGGCTGTACTACCTGTATCTGTACCCAGTTGAATCCTAAGACTGGAAAGTGAAAAAGCTGAACGGGGATTTACAGCTGCTCCAATTTTTTATGAAAACAATCTGGAGTTTCAGATTCTAAACTATTGGCTCATTTACGGTCTCTGCACTTTTTTGCGGCGTAAATTTTGCAGTTTTCCTCATGTAAGTTGTCACAGAAAATCTCCAAATGTTCTGTGCAATTAATCCAATACAGATTCGGCCATCACATTCCTTCATGCTTCAGTATTTCTTCTTATCCAATTGTCTGCCCACGAGATCCATGGCTCCTGTGGTAGGTTGTCATACTTCACAAGCCTTTTTCTCTAGGAGGAGCTGATATGCAACAAATATTTCCAAAATCATCCACAACAAGGGGGTTGTAGAACTAGGGATTGCATATGCAGCTGCTGGAACCATCTTGTGATTCACGTTCTTCTACTTTCTCATAATTTACATCAGATGCACATCCATGCCACTTCATTTCGTCAATTAGCAAACCAAGTTTCTCATAAATCTCTTCACATTTTGGATGATCCTTATCCTGAATGAGAAATGTATGTACCTTATCATTTACCTCAATCCAGCTGCAGCCCGGCTCTTTTCTCACCTTATTCTGCCTCATCAACCTCCTCGTATACGAAAGCTTGTTCCACATTCCCGCATCAGCATAAATATTTGATAAAAGAATATAAGTGGAAGAGTCTTGTGGGTCCAGTTGCAAAAGAGAACTGGCTGCTTCTTCTGCAATCTCAACATTCCCATGGATTTTGCAAATGCTAAGCAGAGTTCTCCAAATAACATCATCAGCTTCAAAAGGCATCTCTTGGATAAGCTTCAAAGCCTTGCTAAGTTGGCCCGACCTTCCTAATATATCCACGATACATGAATAATGCTCCAACTGAGGGCGTAAACTATAATCACTAAGCATTACATTGAAGTAATGCAACCCTTTTTCAACAAGCCCGATGTGTGCACAAGCTCGGAGCACTGAGATAAAAGTTGCATGATTAGGCTTCACATTCTCAAGTTCCATGTTCTCAAAAACTTTTAGGGCCTCTTCTCCGAGACCATGATGGGCATAGCCACAAATCATGGCATTCCATGTAACAAAATCCCTCTTTGGTGATTTCTCAAACATTATCCGGGAATCTTGCACGTTTCCACACTTTGAGTACATGTCAACCAGAGTACTGGAGATATATACATCTGATTGCATTTCTTGCTTAATTATTTGTGCATGTAATTGCATTCCAAGTCCAACAGTAGCCAGGTTACCACAAGTATCAAGAAGTGTTGCATAAGTGAAGTCATCTGGTTTTACACCCATTTTCAACATATAAGAAAAAAATTTCTGTGCATCCTCACTTCTTTTTGCTCCCGAGAACCCAGAAATAATTGCATTCCATGACACTACATCTCGTTCTTCTGTTCTGTTAAGAATCTTCTTCGCCTCCTCCACCATTCCACACTTGCAGTACATATCAATAAGAGCACTTCCAACAAACAAGTTCGATCCCATTCCAGATTTAATAATTCTGCTATGGATCTGCATGCCATAATTCAAAGCTTGCTGACCTGCACATGCTTTTAAGACACTGCCATAAGTAAACTCATCAGGCTCCATCATCGCATGGAGCATTGAGATAAAATAGAATAATGTTTCTTCTTCATTCCCATTCTGCGCTTGAACAGCAATAATTGCATTCCAAGACACAGCATCTCTTCTTTCCATTTCATCAAAGACGTGACAGGCTTCAATCACACATTGGCATTTACCATACATGTCGAGAATGGAGTTTGCGACACAAATATTTGACCAAAGATTACTCTTCATTGCTAACCCATGCACCTGAAGCCCCTCCAAATACCCCGCAATCACTGCACATGCACTAAAAGCCCCAGATAAAGTAATTTCATTGAAACCAAGACCAGATTTCTGCAAGAGCCGAAATAACTGCAAAGCTTCAACACCCTGACCATTTTGTGCATAACCAATGATAATTGCATTGTAAGATTGCAAGCCACGATTAGGCAATGAGTTAAATACCTTTTGAGCATCTGACATATTGTTACATTTTGCATACATATCCAACGTGGCAGTTCCAACAATGACATCCATTTCAAAGTCAGTCTTTAAAGAATGTGCATGCAACTGAGTACCTAACTTTAAATTAGATAATGCTGCACAAGATCTGAGGATGCTAGCATAAGTAGATTGACTAACGCCAACTCCTATCTTTTGCATTATCTTGAACAATTTAAGAGCCTCTATAAATTTATAATTTTGAACACAACCCGCAATCACAGTGTTCCAAGAAACCCAATTCTTTTCAGACATTCTATTAAAAAGTGAAACAGAATCATCCAATTTTTTGCACTTTGCATACATGTCTACCAAAGCACTGCCAGTGACGACATCCTTATCAAAACCCATTTTCATAGCAAAGCAATGAAGCTGAACCCCAAAATCACCGTCCTCCAAAATTGAACATGCTTTCAAGGCAACTGCAAAACTCCTATTATCAACCATCCCACTCAATGTCCCCATCTCCACAAAAACATCAATTGCCTTTACACAATCCCCTACGAGCAGATACCCTGATAGCAATGAATTCCACGAGATCACATCTCTTTCAGGCATGGCCTCAAACAAAGTCCTCGCAATACCCATATCTCCACGAGCTGCGTACCCGAAAATCAAGGCATTCCAAGAAACAACATCCCTTTGAGGCATTTTGTCAAACACCTTAAGCGCTGACTTCAAAATGGAGCATTTAATGTACAATTGGATCAGGCAATTGGAGACAAAAATTGTGGGCTTGAAGCCAGATATTATCAAGCGAGCATGGGCTTGTTTCCCCGGGTTTTGCGCCCGGTGATGCGTCAATTCTTGGAAAATGCGAGAGAAAGTAATAGTTTTTGGCTTCGTTGTGATTGCTGGTGCTGTTGTTCTTCCTTCTTTTAGCGTAGTGAATGTAGAGAATGAAGCAATGAGAAACGTTTTGCATTGAGGTTTCGATAGGAATCTGATCAGCCATAGGTGATAGGCCATCAAATTTCAGGCTCATGCTTTGGCGGGATTTTGAGTTTTTGACCGTTGCTATGCTCGCCGGTTTATTTATTTATTTGTCTTTTATATTTTCATATTTGAATCAGAATCACCGCTTCCTTGGATTATAAAATCCATTCATTCGACCCAAAGAGTTGGACGGTCCAAGCCGAGTAAGATAAGAGGGGGGAGAGGGTTTGACTTACTTGGACCTTTAAAATGAATAGTACTATTGGCACCCCTCAAAAATACTTATGAAGCCCCTTTGATTTAGCTACAGAAAGGCCTAATCGGTACTCAAAATTATATTAAAAAAAAAGGAAAATAAAAACAGAAGATTAAATAAAAGGGAAAAATCACTTTATTTGTAAAATAACTCTCAAGTTCGGCGGATTAAGTCATTCCCTTTGAAGGGTTGCCATCGTTCGCACTAGATTACCCAAAGGTGTTGCATCTCCGGAAGGAAAATTCTGAATCCAACAAAAGTTTTCACCAATTTGGAAATCCTAGAAATATCAGAATGTTGTAAGTTGCAGGAATTACAGATGGTGCAGGGTTCTAAGGACGAAGATAGAGACCTTCGTTCGTGAGTCATGTACAATGAAGATGTTCTCTGCAATCAAGACTAGTCTTCTATACGTGATGATCCACACACCTCATTTTCATTCCAATTTGGAATCAGGGCTTTCAATTCGGCTTATTTTCTTTCAATTGAATAATTTGTCCTGGATTCATTTGATGCTCAAGGACTGCTGCATATGCTGATGCAAAATACAATCTATACATACATTACCATCTACGATTAGATGCTGAGTTTGAACCTCTGTATTATTTGTTCAATTGGTACCGTAAGCATTTGATTTCTAGTCTGTTTTGATTATGGATCTGTATTTAAAGAAAATAGTACGTTCATACTACTTGTATGGCATCGTTAGATATGAGTATGCAATTTTTTTCATGGAGTAAGATTAAAAACTATGCTGATGATGGTTAAAAAAGCATTTATCAGTGAAGTGAAGCCAAAGGTCTCACCCAAATATCACTCGTAAATAGTAGAAAGTAGTTGCGAGAGAGTGTTTTCAGGGAGTCTTACACGCCCCCAAGCTACAGAGATTAGGATAAAGAGAAGATGATGCTCAGGAATTTGTCCTGTTTCTATTAAAGATCAGAACGTGCAGATTTCTAATGAAGGTTGAGCTGCTCATCCTCCGTACTCGGAACGACTACCTGATGATGAAGGCCTTTTATTCTTGTTTTCCTGGGAATAATTTATTTCTCCAGTTTCAGTTTTTCGATTTGTTTGTTGCATTATCTGCCCAAGGACAATTTTGCTTGCAAAATACAAATTATATGTAAATTATTTGGAATTAAATGGTGTCTTTCTTTGAACTTATGCGACCCTTCAGTTTTTGTATTTCTGGTCTCTTTTAATTGAATATCTTAAGACTAAATACGATTAAACATTGGATCGTGATCGAATGTCTCTCTCGCTCTCTTTCTCTCTCTCCGGTTTATTATTATATCTTTACAAATACATTTTACTTTTGGATATTAATACTAACAAACAATATTAATAACAGAAGAAACAAAATGCCTGAAATTTGGAGCAATTACACAATAATCAAAAGTGACGTTCAACTTCAGTCTTAAAAGCTCACTAAAAATATGAGGCTCTCTCGGTTCTCATGCTCCCAAGAAAATATTAATTTGCAAATATGAAGACAGGTTTGATTTTGAAAAGAAAAATTCCAATAAAAAGGAACAGAAAAATCCCAAAAGAATCTCACCGATTCAGCATTTACAACAACATCACGCAGTGCAAAAGATAACAATATTGCACAGCACAAGTCCTTAGCTGTAACAGAGGTTTGCTGATAATTTGCTCAAGGGAAATACCCCAAGTAAACCCACCTGTGGTCCTAATTCCTACTAACGCCTATATTGTGCACTCATAAATACAGAACTCTCTACCACCCTGAAGCAACAGCGAAGGAGGTCGGTCCCTCCATTCTCCAAGCATAGCATGCTCCTTTTAACCCATTTCACTTCAACCAGAAACAATGCCTAATAAATAGGCAGCAGTTTGGAGAAATCCATCCAGAATGCAAAGCCCTTTTACCTTGAAACTAAAATTTTAACCTTCCTGTCTTTGCAATTTAGCCCAGCAAATCTTTGAACAAGTTGGGGTTTTGACTGGTTGGGGTCACACCCATCTGCCTTACAAGAGCATCCTTCTCCAAAGAATCTTTAGTATTTGGACCTTTACTAACTTGGGTTGAGTGTGCAGTTGGCGTACCTCCAAGAGCATTTTTGGTAGTTGAATTTGACAACCCAGATAAAAGATCGAGGTCATCCTTATTGGGGGGCACAGGATTCACAATACCAGAACTCGGTCCACTCCCAGCTGTCTCTACATGTAGTCCCATAATATCAGAATCTTCATTAGCACCAGCTGCACCATGGTTTGAATTTGAAGGAACTTGTGGTGAGTCAAGAAGCCCTTCTAATTGCTTGAAAGGATCAATAGATGGCGATCTACTAAGAACGGCTGGTTCACCCAAATCAAGCAAGTCTGGTGGTGGTTGAACAATTGTCTTCTCTGCCACAGTTTTATCTGATGCTTTTGATGCCTGAGGCTTCTCTATCACATGGCTGCTTGCCTTTCCAGCCCTGTGGCCAGTTATAGATGCCCTCTTCTCAGTTTTTGATGAACCACCAAATAATGATGCTGCAAGCTTCTGCTTCTCTGGAGGAATTTCAGCATCCGGCTTCCTTGAATCATAAGTGGTGTCACGCACTTTCGAGTATATGGTGTCACGTGCTGCATCTACTTTTGTGACCCCATTCACTGTTTTCTCGGATGTTGAAGTTGAGGTAGAAGCTTCAGACGGGGTGTATGTTGGCCTACCCCACTTCTTTTGAACCCCATCAAGTCGTAGCCTAAGTTCTGATGGATCAGCACTAGACACAGACGGCACAGATGCTACATTCTGGGTCACCCTAGGATAGGATGGCTCAGGCACCGGAGCAAGTTCAGTAGCTGATGCAAGAGAAACTGGTGGCCTGGATGGCACAGAAGGCTTTGGAAGCTCATATGCCTCGAACCTAAGACCATGCATTGAAGCGTCATGCTGGTCCTGGCTCCTAAAATTGCTAACACTAAGCATCCCAGAACGATCATTCTCCGGAATATAGGGTTGAGCCCCTTTCTCGAAAGCCTGCTGAACATAACCGTTGAGGAATGAAAGATTTTTATCAATCTGCAAAAAGAAATTACAATATCATTACCCAAAGAAATGATATGGGAGAATCACATATGAAACAAGACCACAAGTCTAGGAAAAGCAGAGTACAAAGCTGAGCAAGTTTTTATTCTCTCCAACCATAGAAAATACGTGCTGTTCCAATGGTAGAAGATTCAATTACAGAGGCATTTCCAAGACAAACTAGAGAAGCAACAACACAGGCCTTAAAGCCCCTTTTTTTTTTTTGGGTGTAAATTACCAGATATTGCCCCATCACAATAACATAGAAAACCACCCAAAATTTAATAAAGCGAAAACAAGACACATGAAGCAAGATCAATAGTCTAGTCAAACCAAGCAGAATTACAATTAGAACTGAGGCTGATAATCATGCTGCGGAGAACTCATGTAGCAACATCTATCCATGGTTCAGGAAGTTTGACCGACTGTGTAGCTCAGAAAGTTCAGATCAAAGTCGTAATGGATGATAACAAAGCTGAAAACCTCATATATGTAATTAATACTTCCAAGAGAACTTAAAACTTTTGAAAAATATCCGATATATATATATTTTTTTCAATTTGTAAGATGGGGGGTGGTCAAAGCCCGAAATTCGCAATTTTGCAAAACAGTCTACTTTATCAAGAACAGACATTGAAAAAACCCATAATCAAGTATAATATCATGACTGAAGATGTTCAGTCCATTTCACCTATTGACAATCATCTTCATAAGAAGAAGATAACAATGATGATCACAATCGCAACCACTACGATATAAGAGGGGAGAAAGGAAATACAGAAATAACACATCTATCAAGACTAGCAAATACAAAATATTTAAAACACAAAGGTCCCAAGAACACTACTAAAAGAAATAAATAAAGTTCTGCACTTATGGATGACCTCAATGTCTTCGCAACTCGCATCTGCAGGCATAATAATCTCAACAGCATAAGCATCTAAGCCAATGACAGCTTCAAGTTCATATGCACGTTGCTGCAAGTCTGTTGAGTGGGAAGCTGATAATTCCTCAATCAAAGACTGACACTGCACCAACCAAGGAATAATATTCAGATTCTACAATTAAAATTCAGGCAATACTGACATTAATACACATACATCAAAAGCCAGGAAGCATATGATCTAGAGAGATAATATCATGAGCAGCCAAGCTACATTAACTGTAAATATGCTAAAAATGAGATAGATACAAGCAACTGCAGATATTGCTTGGGTAAGACAAAGAAGACAGATATTTTGTCATTTCTTTAAGTTTCATGAAATATCAACAACACCTGATAGAAGACATGTAAGGAACTCAAGCTGAAGTTGATTTGTATTATATTTTTTCTATCATGTTTTGAGGGAATGTTGATAGATCTTCATTTCAGGCTAAAGCATTCACACAGTAGTTCTTCCTTCACGCGGTGAGCTTATAACAAAAAGACAGTTATTGTGGGACAACGCAGTAGTGTTTTACCATTCAGCTAAATTCCAATGTGATGCAAAATACCACAAAACATACAGTTCGACCACAATTTGTATTGCCATAGGTATCATTAAAATAGTTGAAAGGAGAAAACCTACCTCAGGCAACATATCCACTTTCCTCCCAGCAGCTATTTCAAATGCATATATTTTCATGAGTGCTGTAATTGCATATGCCTTCAAGATAAGCAAAGGGTTATGTCAAATACAGGACTTAAAGATAAAAAGGCACACACATGATAAATTCATCTCAGATGCTTATATTTCCTTACCACGAGCTATCACCAACAAACAGTTAATAGTTTATTGTATTATATGTGATACAAAAACCAGCAAAGTATAATAGCCTGATTCCATCTGAAGTGCATAAGAGTGATTTATGTTTTAGCAGAGTAAAACCAGGTAAACTTTTAAACGATCACCCAAATGAGTTCTTTTATCCCCATCGCAAACAATCAGTTGTGACAAAGAATTCAAAAACAGAGATAAACAAACAACAGAGATGCTCATCAACTTCATAAGGAATTACAGCTGTAGCTGATGGGTACATGTATGAGAAATGAAATGAGTAGAAAAACATTTCGACTGTGCGAAATAGCTAAATTTAAAGCACACCATAATTGCTATCTTATATGAAGCTCTGAAGCTGGTAAAGCCTTAGCTATAAAAATGAAATACACACCAAAGATTTAAAAGGATCCAGCCAGCATGAATGAATTGTAGCCACTACAGAATAAGCTTTCTTAAAGATTACTGATACCTTAACGGTTTCATCATTTGAATATGCCTCTGCCACATCACAGAGTTTTCCAGTAATATAGGAAGCAGAAAACTTTCCATCAGCAGTGCCGTACTCCCCTAAGACCCAGCATATAACCTGTAACATAGTAAACAGAAGGATTGCCTTTTTCTTCTTTTTCAAAGATCAAAGAAAAGGTAAAGTATATAGGACAGGACGTACTTGAAGAAATACAGAGGGAAGCTTGGGTTCTCCAATGATACGCAAATATGATTCCACCTACCCCAAAAAATTAATTGCCATTCAATAAACAGAAACAAGAACCAGAAAAAGATAAAGACTAGATAATATATGCTATCGATCCATTCTAACAAGTGACTCCATAATCCAAAGATCCATGTCTGCTCCTAAGGAGTATAAATAATTTAAGGAAGCAAAGAATGTATGTATAAATGTAAGTACATGTGCATAACCAAGCAAAACTACAAAAGAAACATACAGCAGATGATCTCAGCTGACTATCTGCATTATCATCATCCTCCCCGAACCCTTCGGCTATCAACCGCATCAAGTTATGAGCCACCTTGATGTTGACCAGGTCTCCCGCATGCTCAAACACCTTATTCATGGTCTGCGGAATAAAAACATCAGGCCTGGCTAACACTGAACGAACACTTAAATGATTAAGTACTAATGTCATAGAATAAGTAATCTAAAAAAAAGCCAACATTAAAATTACCTGGATAAACCAGTGATTACTTGGAGCGAACTGTTCTGCAAGCTCCACACACCGAGATGCTATTTCAGTTTTGTAATGATTATCATTAATGCTAATCATGTAATCAATCATTCGGTCAACAATCACTTCTACATTGGAGGACTTGGTCATTTTATAAAGTAATTCAAAGGTTTTTCGCTTTAGAGTATCGTCTGGGTCCTGTGACATGCAAAAGAAAGTTAAAAAGAAGCACATCTAAATATGAAAGGAAAAGTTGCACAATTCTGTTCAGGAATTTCATTCCCTTCCCATTCTCTAATATGACGTAATTTCATAGCCAAACAAGAAGTTGCAATACATCTCCCAACCCCATCAGGCAATATACATACAAATTCAACTGCTGCCAAAATGAATATACACTCAACTATATATACATCAATTCAATCAATGAGAAAAATCCATGAATGATCTCTCCAAAACTCCCTTCCCAAATAAATACACATTAATGAATAGGCCAGACGATCTCTTATTTTCTCCTCCACCCTTTCCCTCCACAGTCCTAAATTTCTTTCTCAAGGAAACAGCCTATATCCCAGATGCCACAAGGTCAAGAGACATCACATAATTGATTTATTTATTTATTTTTATTTTTTGGAAGAGGACAAGCTTACCCCCCGACTTAAGCGAATGAAAAGAAGGAAGAGGACCATTAACAACTCCAACATGTAAATCTTTTTTTTTTTTTTGAAATTGATTGCTGAACAATATGTAAATCTATTTATTATTTATTTATTTTGGAAGAGGACAATATGTAAATCTACATTCCCAACAGCTGAATGAAAAGAAGGAAGAAAAGAGGACCAAACTGACATGGACAATTATAGTGACATAAACAAAACTGACTTAAGCAAAAAGAGAAGGAAGAAAACAGGAAAAGAAACATGGACCATTAACAACTCCAACAGTTTTACAACCCAAACAACAGTAATCTCATTAGCATTTGAAAGAATAATCTCCCTCACCTCTAAGCAATCAATAACCGCCAACTGGTGTTGTTCAGCAATCTCCGGACTTGTCTTTATCAGTCGACCAAGGGCATCAATACCCATATATTTTAGATTATGACTATCACTCTGCCAACAAGTTTGCAATATTACAAATGCAAGTCATTCCAAAAGAAGCTAAATTAGATTGAAGAATCATCATGCACAAAGTACTATGAGCAAACCTTCAAAAATCTGGCAATTACATCAGCTGCAGATTCTATTAACTTAGGATTTGGATATATTGAGGAAACACAGCATATGCACTCATATAGAACAGCATTTCCTATATTACTCGAGGAATCACACTTCCTGAATATGTCACCTACAACAGTATACATGCTCTCACTCGCTTGCTTGTCCCCACTTCCCAGCAATGCCAAAATTTTCAACAACCTGATCTGCATAATTGAACTATGAATTGAATTAACCAGCAAAAAAGAATATAGTAAATTGATAAATACTGGTGAATGCAAAAATAGAACTACTGGTGATATATATTCTTTTCCATAGCTGGAATTTTTTTTCGCTAAAAACCTTTTTTAATATCATCCAGAATTAAATAGCCATCCATATAGCTTCATTTAAAAAAAAAAAAAATTCGATTGTGCTAAGAAGGAAAGTGAACATCTATTAATAAGAATGTTATCCGAATAGAATTTTTCAGTAGAAAGCCATTATACTGACAGCCCAAAAGATAGGTGCCATTTAAATTCAATGGTATAAACAATATACATTGTTTTCCAACAAGAATCAAAACCAAGCAAAAGAGGGAAAGAATAAGATCAAATATGCAACATACCTGAATGAACGGAGCTGGCATCTGATGATAATCATAACTCTTAGGCAATCTACGTTCCGCTACTTGCTTAAGAATGCTCACAAAGCTGATTACTAAATCCTTATAAGAATTAACATCTATCGTTATCAGATCAAAAAGAGGGCACAGTGTCGCACCCATCACCCCAGGGTCATTATCACAAAGCCTCTGCAACAAATGAAACCACACGTAAAAATTACATAAGAGTTTCAGATACCCCTCGAGGAGAAAGGCTATCATGGACTAACAGTTTAAAAACAGCTAAAATCATACACTATGTAAAAGTTAGGGATTGGGGAGCTGTAGATTTTCAACGATAAGTGAGTGGGTGATCAGAAAACATTAGCTGCCAAATAAAAGTGGTGCTTACTGCTTATCAGGTTTTGCTTTGAAAATTAAGCAGAGGCAGAACAATTACAAACATATTCTAAATCAGGATTAACTCATTGCCATCATTAAGAACACCCACATTTGAATACTTTACTTAAAATAGTAAGTATGTCGTTGGCAAAAAGGTCACGGGCACCCACCTTTCGAAAATTGGAAACGAGATGCTGAACCGAAGAAGGAGACTTCTGATAAAACCTATGAAGGGCCATGATAGCTTTCCTCCTGACAGCCTCTTTGGAATGACCCAAAAGCTCAACAACCTGCGGCAAAACCGCAGGGATGGTCTCTTCATTAATCAACTTACAAACAGCATTAAGCGCGGCGCAAACGATCAAATAGTTATCCGATTTGAGGTCTTTCTGAATGGTATTGACAATCAAGATGATCAAATCATGATCCTCGTTCAAGAACAGAGTGACGGCCAAATACCCAGTTCGTTTAAGGACCAAATTGTCGTCGTGGGTCATCTTGACGGCGTGGATGTAACCAAAGGAGGCGTCGTGGCCGAGCATCTCGACGTAGACGAGACGAATGATATACTCTTTCATCTTGCGCTTGGGGATGTCCGGTTCGGAGATGCGGCGCTTGAGAGTCTCGATCTCGTTGAGGACAATTCGGTCTTCTTCGGCTTTGGATCGGGCTTCGCCGATTGATTTGACGAGGTCGAGGAACTCCTTTGATTGACCGAACCCGCCTTGGGAGCCCATTGCGAGCTCCCTTCCTATTGTCTTCAATTGCTCCAGCTTTGCCTGTTGCTTTGATCAATTATTTTTCCAGTTTCAAAATTAGTAATAGTACTCAAAGTCAGTCACTCTTGCGGGAGTGAATTGTGTAATGACTAATGAGGGTTTTCTTTTGATTGTGCTGATGTCGAGTTGAGTGTACGTGGAAGAAGAACTTAATTTAGATCTGAAATATTTGTGTGTGATTGTGGAGAGAGAGGGGGGAGAATAGATTTCTGTTTTCGCACGTTGTTTTGTTAACCAAGAAAATGAGACAACAGTGAGTTGGTTTTGTTGGTGGGTTCCATGATGCCACTGATTTTCTTGTTTGTTAACGAAGTTTTTCTTTTTCTTTTTCTTTTTCTTTTTCCTAAGTGTTTTTGAAATAAGAGATTTTAATATATTAGGTTATAACAATATTGCTCATAGAAACAAACACCATCTCGTTCTTCCATCGAATTCAAAAGCAAAAAGAGCGACAAGTTTTTGTAGCAATTTATTAATTGGTCTAAAAGGAAAAATAAAAAATGATGCGCTGAAAGGCTTATTGGATTCTAAATGAGCCTAAAAATGATACCGGACCAAGCCCAAACAAAAACAATGGTCTGGGCTAAAACAAGATCGGGCCCAATGATCACACCATAAAAGGAGTAATTAATTTGCTCAGACGTTTTAATTAAGCAACAAATTAAAAACACAGAACACGGAATTTTTTATGCCAAACACACGCAAAAGAGCGGTTATTAGAATTTTCTAGAAAATGAAAAATTAAAAAAAATAAATAGACGAAACAATTCCCTTTATAACTTTCCCTCGCTTTCCTTCAATTTCTCGCCATTCTTTTCTTTTTCTTTTTCTTCTTCTCAAACTTTTACACAAGAGAGAAGATGACGAGTCCGAATACAAAAAATGCACCGGAATCGTATATAGGAAGCTTCATTAGTTTGATTTCTAAGTACGAGATTCGTTACGAAGGCGTCCTTTATCACCTCAACGTCAATGATTCCACCATTGGCCTAAAAAATGGTGCGTTTTGCTCTCTCCTTCCGCTCTCTATCTATTGTGTTCCTATTTTGAAAACTATAATTACTTCAAATGTGTATTATCGATTTGACTAGGGTTTGATTACTCTTGTCGTGCGTTTTGTGATTTTTAAGCTGCGCAGTTTTTTATATTTCAATTTTTTAGTGAATAAAATGACAGGTTGTTGATCGATATTAAGACTTTACCCTAGGTTAGTGATGTTATGTATGCTAATGTTTAAAGTGCTTTTGAGTAAAATTACTTTATGCAGAAGCACTTATAAGGAAAAGCACTACTCAATTTTTCGCCTGTAAGAACTTCAATTAAGTTATTGAAATTCTTAAAAACCACCTCTCATTTGCTTGTGCAAAAGCATTGTAATGATTTGGTAGAAGATGACTTCTCGGGAGGTCTGACGGACATTTTTTTTATCTTTTATCTTTTGAATGTTGTTGCAGTAAAGTCTTTTGGAACAGAGGGACGAAAGAAAGATGGTCCACAAGTACTGCCATCTGAAAAGGTTTATGAATACATTCTTTTCCGGGGAAGTGACATTAAGGTAACCGCAATTGTGATTGTTTGTTGTTGCATCCATCTGTTTCTTTCTTTTTGTTATTGGGCCAGTTTTCTAGGGTACATGTGCTATGGAGAAGTGGGCTGCTGTAATGTGATGTTATGTTGCTTAGTTCTTGCTGGGAGATGTACCTTTTTCTTTTCCTTCGTTTTGCTATATTTTCTTGTGTATTCATTGTAGTTCCAGGTAATCACTGCATGGTGATTATTTCACCTTGAGTATGTATGCTATCATTTTTATGATATAGATATTCATGTTAATGCCATTAAAAAATAAAAAATAAAAAACTTATGATCAGAGAAGACAAGCACATGTAAGTAACTTGGTGGTGTGTGCTAATACATTGGTTGTGAAGTATATGTATTAACCCTTATCAATTGTTCTCATTTCAGGATTTGGAAGTTAAGTCCTCTCCACCTCCACAAAAGGAGGAGCAGATTTACCAAGATCCTGCTATCATCCAGGTATAGACATGTAGAAATATCTAAGTAGATGGTAATTACTCCGGGCTGAAGAGTGAAATTTACTTGTTTTTCCCTTTTCCTATTTTTCAGTCACAGTATGCTGGGATATCTACGAATTCTCCATTATTGTCGTCGTTTGTGGGCAAAACTTTGACAGAATCGAGTTCATGGCAGGATACTCCTACTTTGACTAGCAAAGCTAGTGCAGGTGCATTGCTTTCACATCAACCAGGAACCCAAGTCAGTCAATTTAGTCATCCCCAGGCTGCCCAGAATGCTGCTTCACCATCATTTCTCCTGCCAATTTATTGGCAAGGATACAATGGACCATCAAACAATATATCTCCGACTCCTTTTCAATCTTCATCCACTGTATCTTCGCCTTTGATGGGGCCGAACAGAATCTGGACTTCTGAAACCGACTCTTCTCCAGTCTTGGGATCAGTTACTGCATCTGGATCTGCTGCTCATGGGTCGCCATCAATTGCTCCCAGTCATTTAAATCCCAATTTTTCATCTTCTCCAATTCCAGTACAATGTTCTCCAGCTCCTCTTATGCCTTTCCCCGCATCGTTTAAGGGGCCTCTTCCATCTACTGCTGCATACATGACAGATAATAATCCAAATACTTCTTCGGTTCTGTCTTCTTGCCCAGACACAAAAGCCACTGCAGCTCAAATTTCAGGCAAAGCTGTCCCTGGTCTGGCTCATTCTGCCCAGTCCATGAATTATCCTGCATCGTCTTTTCTAGGTTCCGCTTCTGGTCCCTTGCTATCACCATCTCCATCATTGCTAACTCCTGGTCAGTCAGTTACATCTAGACCACCTGTGCTTTCTTCCACACAGGCAATGTATCCTGATAAGAAGGATATGGCTGCTATGCTGCCATCATCATTTAATTCTCCATCTGCTGTATCTCCTCGAGTAACTCAACCCCCACTGTTGCCTTTGCCGACTCCTAATCTACAGGTTGGGATTCTTTTTAGCTGAATTTTTAAATAACTCTGCTCTTGTGACTTGTTCTTATTTGCATTCATGTGTAATGCCATTCTTGTAAACAGTTGTGCATTAACAGTTCCATGGTGCTTTTCTGTTTTTTCAAGGCTCTGCAGAAATATGAAATTAGCCATCAAGCTTGGATCCTGTTTAGCCAGTATGCAAATATCTATATCATTTATCTTAATTTTGTATTTCCTAAACTCAAGATGAGTTTACTTGAATCCTTCAATGAAGTGATGATTGTTTGGTAGAGAATCCTTGGAAGTTGAATTTATGAGTGGATGAATATGTTAGAGAAGTAAAAAGAAACAACAATTGTTGCCTTATGGGAGAATTAAATATAAGAATTACTACCATCCTGAACAAGCCCAACACCCCCCCAACACCCCCACCCCCCTTGAGGCTAAATTTGTCATAGGATGATGAAATCAGCTTTGATTATTTTCTATATTTGTATTAGTACTTCTGAGTAATTGTTATTTCCTGGCATTTCTCTTCTCATATGTGCAGACAGTTGTAGGGAGAAGTGCTTAAGATTTGCATATTTCACTGAAATTTCTAATTGAAGCTCTTTTCAGTCTCAGTCTCAATACTCTACTACCAAGTTCACTGAAGAATTTGATTTTGAAGCCATGAATGAGAAGTTCAAAAAGGATGAAGTATGGGGTTATCTTGGTAAGGGAAAGCAAAGTGGTAAACCAGAGACCATTGAGGATAATACAACCAATCAGAACTTGAGAGGAAAAGAGGCTGATGGCCTAGTGAAAATTGGTGATCCTGAGGTAGGTTTTGAATTGATCTGTAATTGATTGGTTTTCTATTCTTTGCAAATTTTGTTTTAGCAATAGATTGTATTGCTAAGGCCATTCTCTGCATAGTTTTAAATGAAGTTAGATGTTTGCTTCAAAATGGACCTAGATGTCTGATTTTGTTGCTTTACTATGCAGCCTGCGTATAAAAAGGATGATTTCTTCGACACAATTTCCTGCAATTCACTCAACCGTGGAACAAGGGAGGGACAGAACCGTTTCTCGGAGCGAATGAGGCTGGACACTGAGGTTTGCTTATTTTAATATCCTTTTCACATATGAGAAGTGAATACCAAACTGAGCTAAGGCTATTATCTACTCAGATGCTTTCATGATTTTCTTCTTATTTCTTTATTCTTTTTCAGACTTTTGGCAATTTCCAACAGAGAGCAAATCAAGGTTATGATGGCTATGTTGCTGGACGGAGCGGAAATTACAGGGGCAGATACGGCGGGGGAAGGCGATATGGTTATGGTGGGAGGGGACATGGCAGTAACATGCATATGTAGTGCCTAACGAATCTTAGTAATTAACCAAGGCCCCTTGTCCATAAGAAATCTACCTTGCATCTCTGTTTACCTTCTTTTCAACATGGCTTCATGCAGAACTGATCTCAAGGTAAATGACTCGAGTCCTCTTGGGATTTTCCATTGAGATGTTTGGTAAGAAGAATTGGAATGACCTGTCAAGGCGAGTTCATGAATTTTTTTGCCCATGAGCTGGCTCTTCATATTTCCTAATTGAAAGGAACCAAATGAGAGGGGAAAAAATGGATAATAATAATCTAATTAGCTTGCTTAGATCAGTGTGTGAATTGTGATGCTAGATTCTCTGTTAGTAGGGATCTTAATCCCTACTTCTCAGGTTATGTTCCTTTTTGTGTGTTCATATTGTAACCGTATTAGAAAAATGGTATCAGGCTGCCTTAAGTTGGTCATGATGTACTTTTCGTGCAACTTGATATGAACTTGCATTAACATAGAGTTACTATTGTGTATTTAGAGAACAATTTGTATTGCATTTCCGATTCGACATTAAAACTGAATGATTCCAAATTTCCAATATCCCGTAGCTTCCCTTTTCAGTATATTAGATTTCGACGGGCCGGCTTTTTTAAGATATTAAAAAAAGAAAACAAGGAGAGGAGACCTATTTCAATCGAAGTTAGGCGGTGACAACTCGTAAGCCATTTTATAGAATGATTGGAATTAGAAAGCAGGCATTGAAATAAGAACGTGGTGACAAAAATTATACAAAAGGAAAAGGCTCACTTGATTGAATTACGTGAAGCAACAAAATAATATCCAATTCTTAACTTCTTCTCAATGGTTTCTTCAGTGGTAGGAATATGTAACGTCAACCTACGAACTCTGGTGGAAAATTATACAAATGAATGTCTCTGTCGTATTTTGTTGAACATTTATCATTTCCACAGAAAACTCATTGTCATTTGCCTACTTTCAAATCCAAAAGGCAACAATAATACCAATAATAATGTACGGCTTTTGAAAGGCCTCGTGTATCATTAGCTAGTGCAGCTGTTTCTTGGTAGAGTTGCTTGCTTTTTCCTCTCTGAGCCAGCCCATCAGCTACGTAGTTGACAATTACCCTCTTATCTGTCTGTCTTGTTTGCAAAATAAACAAATCAATTCCTCTTGTTCCGCCGCTTATTTCTGAAGTCAAATTTGAGCATGGACTTTTCGACGTTGTTCGACTTGGGTTTTTCTTTGGCCACTCACAATGGCTGCAGCCACAATCGAACCCGAGCTTACCAAAACCAAACCTCCTGAGCCAACGAACACGCCATCTTTGACCAAATAGCACTCTCCGTCCAACCAGCCTTTGCCATATGGCTGCTTCCTGCTCATACTCGTGGCAGCGCTTAATAAAATAACAGCAACTCCGAAGCTGATCCTGTTTCATTAATGAGCAAACTCATAACATTTCTTTACTTTTCAAATCCCACACCATATGTCTAACTTTGTGCTATTATTAATTTTATTATTCTTTCCATGCGTTGAGTTTCAGGTCAGATTAAGAATCTGAGACAGCCCCAGCTGTCCATGTTCTAATATCATTCTCTTTGACAACTTGGGCTCCAACAAAGCAATTCAAGACTAATGCCAAAAGAAAAAGAAAAAACAATTAAATTAATTTTTTTTAAAAAAAATCACATTTCGTGGCATGCAGGAGTTTTCAGCATCAATCACAAAGCATGAAATAGATGGAACATGACATTTTGGTTTTGTGGGTCCAACGAAAAGTTCTAGCTGAGGTGTAATTTCAATGTCAAGAAAATGAACATTTTACTTACCAGGAGAGAACTAGAAGAGCTGTTGCAATTCTGAGTTTTTGAGTTTTGCAATTGTTTCTTTTGCCCCTCGTACAAAAAATTCCGCAGATTAACAAGTTTCCAATAACCTGAGCAACACCTAGGCATACCAAAGCTGCAATTCCAAGTTCATGTGCATGGCTTTCTGGTAAATAACACAGCTTCCTATCAACCTTTAGATCTTTCCTCTGCCCAAAAACAGAATCAAAGGGGGAAAAACAAATTGGTAACACAACATAACAGAACAGACAATGCGATAATGAAAAGAAAAAGAAATAATATTCATTCACCTTTGCTTTCTTGGCCTCAGCAATAAGACATGAGATGAATGAGACAAGGTCAAGGGAGATGATTATGCAGAGAACGAACACAAAACCATACCGATGACGTTTTTTCTCCATGGAAGGCCTTTGTGTTGGTACCTATGTGGGGTGAAACTGGAGAATTAAGAGAGAAAAGGAAGAAGTCTTGGGACTCACTCAAGGGATTGAAGAGGAAAGAAAAGGTGGCGGTCACTTCATGTTGGTGCTGGTCATTCTCTTGTTTTGGCTCCTTGCTCTTTGTTGGTGATGGTGTTGGTTGACGTTGAGTGTGTCTTCTAAATAAGTCTTTCATTGCTTTGAAGGAGAGATACCATTCCTATTCCTAACCGAACGTATATGGTTTTAAGTCCCTTAAATTCTTGTTGGTCAACGGGGCTGATGGAGTTGGGTTTAGAGGATAAGCTTGATAGAGAGACAACGAGAAAATGATGGCTTTGGAGTTTTTTATTTGCATTTCAGTCCCTTTTTTATGTCAAATCCACTGGCTGGGTTTATTTTATTTAAAGCGTCGGCCTTTCAGGGGTAGATTTATTCTTCGTTGTGGAACAAGTTGCCATTATGAAAATTAGGGCACATCTTAGTTGAACCCAATGTGCTAGACCTGATTCTTTTTAATCAATTGTAAGATTAAAGCATAATCACTGTCATTGATCGGTGCTTCCTCTGCTTTTGTTGATGCTTTATCGTTACTTTTTTGAAGCTTCCTTCAAAGATAGTCAGATGGAGAACTTCGAGTTTGTATCAATCTGATTTGACACAACAGTAACTTCTAAAAAAGGGAAGAAAAAGATACCGATCGAGCTAGCATATGAAATGTTTCTTCCTCAAATATACGTTATCCTTGGCTTGCTGTCTTCCTTAGTCACCATGGTCCCATTCATGGCAGCTCCATAACTTTTCTCAGGACTTTAATAGCCAACTTTCATATTGTTAAATTCAGATATTATTCTGCCCAAGCTTTAAAGGTTAGTAAGCAAAAAAAATACAATTTGAAGCACTGGAGTTAAAGGATCCTTAAGAAGCTTAAATGAATTTATTCCAAGTGTACAAATGAAGCCACTCCTGAAAGGCACAAAAACTTTATTCGTTGCTGCTGTTGGAAAGCAAGGACATACCATCAGAACAACACAGCCAAGGCAATTACTAGTTACTCTTCTTTCCTCTTGAGAATTTCAAGAACAGATTGTGCAGCGCAGCAACAATAGCCTGGCCAGTGACCATAGGACTCACACCTAATACAGCTAGAACAACACTTGTATCTGCCAAATACAGTCCCTCTACATCCCATGTCTCGCCCATCTGGTTCACGACTCTTTCCAATGTTTGCATTCTTCAAGCCACTTCTTTTCAACAAACTTGGTGTACTGAGAATACCACGAGCAATAATAACCCATAAATCCCAAGGCCGCAAAGTATAATCACCATTATCAAACTTGCAAACCAAACCCAAACATCCTCCCAAAACCCCCACATCAATAGAATATCCTCCAGCCCCAAGAATAGGAGGCAATGGCACTTCGTAAAACTCCTCACTCTTTAAATCAAACGCAGCAATTTAAGTAATTGCTATCGGCGTCGCCGGCTGCCCAATGCAATGCCCCATTAACAAAAGCCCCATTCGATCCTTTTTCCCGGGAACATGGAAAATCTTAGATTCGTCTCCACAAGTTAATCTTCAAACTATGAAGATAAACTCCAGTGTAGTTGACTGGTTTGGTGAACCAAATAATTTTCACTAACTCTATCAAACTTGGGCAAGACGCGGTGTTTTTTAGTTAATGGATTCGACAACGTTGTAAGTTTGTCTCTGTCTTCCATTGCCAGCAATCCGTTGCAAGAACCAATCACTGGAAAGTTGCAATTGTTCTTGTACGGGAGATCAATTGTTTAGAATGTGAATGCGAACCCAAGTTTGAAGAGTCGTACCTTCTCTCCCAATCCCATTTACCACGGTTCAAAACGGAGAGAAAGAGGCTGCGGTCGGAGTTGGTTTCGACGGAGCCGATTGAGATGGAGTTTGAGGAAATCTTGGCGGTCGATTACCGAACGGAATGACTTCGGAACGCACTTGAACCGAAGCAGACTCTTCACTGGTAGTCGGATTAGTACGTCAACAATTATATCCGAAGGAAGCAGCATCGAAGTCACCATTTCATTTCTTGGCCCTCTCTCTCCCCTCCTGTATTATACGTATATTGTATGGTCGGAGAATAACAATTTGGTCCTCTTTTAAATTGTATTTACTATTATGTGCCTAAAAATTTTAAATGGGGGCCGCTGTTTAAACCGGAAAATTAATCAGAAGAAAGGAATAATTAATTATAACAGGAAAAAGATAAAATAAGGATTATATATTTATTTCATTCTTGACCCTGGATTTTATTATATTGTCAAGAGGGTGGAAGATTATTATTTTTAATGAAATAACTCATCCTATACATAATTTAGTGTGTCGCTATTTTTCTAATTAATATTAAATAACTAAATTACTCCAAAAAAAAATACTTGAAGTAATCTTAAATTTTAAGCTTTTAATTAAGAGTATAGAAATTATACTTGACAGTAATGGTATTCTAAACATTTTTCATTATACTTCTTATGTAGATCTCAATATTTGATCCCAAATTTTTAAGGAAGACGTTTTTATGTGATAATTAATTTATAACTTGTAAAAGTATTTCGATCTCACCATCTAATCCCAAACTTTTATAACTTGTAAAAATATTTCGATCTCAACGTCTGAATACAAATGAATATTTACTTATTAGTACAGATGAATTTTTTGGAAGTACAACGGAGAGGTCCCTGAGAAGATTAAATGAATTTATTCCAAATATACAAATAAAGCTACACTTGAAAGGCACACCAGACTTTACTCTTATCAATGGAAAGCAAAGTACATACAATCAGAACAACAAAGCCAAGACAACTACTAGTTACTCTTCTTTCTCCTAAGAACATCTAGAACAGACTGTGCAGTGCAGTAAGCAATGGCCTGGACTGTAACCATAGGATTCACACCTAATGCAGTTGGAAAAACACTGGTATCTGCCAAATACAGTCCCTCTACATCCCATGTCTCTCCCATCTGGTTCACCACTGATGTTTTCGGGTCAATTCCCATCCTGCAACTCCCCATTTGATGAGCTGAACTTAGTGGCGTAGACAGGTCCCTTAATGGCCTCGAACTCTCTTCTTTTACACGTCTCTCAAACTCTTCAGCGTTTGCTTTCTTCACATTTATAGTCTTTCCTTTGCAGTGATGTGTTCCAATTTCTTCTGCTCCGGCTGCAGCTAGTATCCTTAGTATCTTCTCTATCCCTTTCTTCAGATTCTCTTCGTCCTTGGCCTCCATTTGATAGCTAATTGAATATGGTGAATTCACTGTGCCTGATCCTTGATCCCGCGCCAATGCAAATATATGTGCAGTCCTGGAGAACTTGCACATCCGCAGTTTTATGTCTGCGCCCGAAACCCATGGCATCAAACTTGAGAACATGCCGGGATGCAATGCCGGTGTCTGTATCACTGCTCCATATCCAGACTTGTCGAAATTTCCTACAATGGTAGACATAGCTGTCATTATCCCTCCTTCATAGCTCGTTTTCTCTTCCCCTGGCCATTCCCCTGAAGAACTTGTCTTAGGAAAATAGCCCCATGCCATTGTCACCGGATGAAGATGCAGGTTCTTCCCAATGTTAGCATTTTTTAAGCCACTTCTTTTCAACAAATTTGGTGTACTCAGAGCACCACAAGCAACAATAGTCACCTTAGATTCAACTACGCAAATGTCGTTAGCCCCCTTGTATTGAAACTCAAAAGCTACCCCTGTTGCTACATTTCGATCTCTTCCTTTCTTGTGTAGAACTTCAATAGCCTCACATCCAGGAAGGATTGCACTATTACCCGAATTCACCAAGTCCACAAGCCATGTCTCTGAAGTCCCCTTCTTGCTTCCATCTTTGCAGCCAAGACAACACCACCCACAATAATGATCTGGTGGTGAATTTCGCGGTATGTTATTCACAGGGTACCCCAATTCCTTACACCCTCTTCTCAAAACCGCATTGTTGAATCCTTCCTCTTCAACTTCAGATTGAACTCCCATTGTCTCACACACTACCTCCATTGCTTCCTTATACAAATCACTCTTAAACAACTTCAGCTCGTACTCATCACACCACTCATTAGCAACATGTTTTGGTGTCTTGATTGAAGCTGACCAATTGATAGTGGACCCTCCACCAACAGTAGAGCCAGCAAGTAGTATCACTCCCATATCATCAGTTGCTAGCATGCCACTAGCTAAATACATTTGATCCATTGTTTTGCCTTCAAGAAGTGATAAATTGCTTCTAGCACAATAGCTTCCTTTTTCTAAAACCAGCACTTTGTAACCAGCTTTTGCTAGAACACCAGCAATAACACCACCACCTGAGCCGGAACCAACAACGACTGCATCACATTTGATAACTAGAGATGGAGAGGCTATGCTGCTGGGAGCTGCATTTCTCTTATTCCTGACAGAAACTGGGAACCCAACTTGTCGTAAACTGTCGGCGACAATATTTCTAGGCAGTTGCATGTTAATCAGGCCTTTGTAAAGAGGACCGTAAAGCTCTGCTTCCTCCTCACGACCATCATCATGTTGTCCATCATCATCATCATCATCATTTGATCCTTCATTTCTCAATGTTTTGCATTGCATGGATTTGGTCTTGAACTCAGGGTCTGGTCCTTTATAGCCTATGGCTTTCCATGACAAGTTCTCATTCTTCTCATTTACCTGAAGTGAAATTAATGCATATAATCATTGTCACATACACATAATCTAGACTTTTATCATAAAGAAATTAACATCCATAATCTTTTTTTTTTTTCTTTTCAAAAATCTGATTTTAAAACTCAGCCAATTGTCTTTTCTTTTATTGTTTTTTCTTATAATCTAAATAAATAAATTTTGTATGGTTGTGCAGTTCTGCCATTAAATATGAAGCCACTAGCCCAGTAGTGATTATACACCGAAAAATTCAATCAAAACACTAACCATTTGTTTGCTGAGGTTTCCAAGTTTTGCCAACATCATAATTTGTCAAGTGATGCGTACACACTTTGACAAGTTCCTCAATTCAATTTCGGGCCAGTTTGGGAATGTTGTGGGTTTTAAAATAATTATTGTTAGCTGTGCTGTAAAAATAATCAGCTGTAAAGAGGATCAGTTAAGTGTTTAGTAAATTTTGTTTTTAGAAGTACTGTAAGTTTTAAAAGTAGTTATGGACGTTTGGTAAATTTTACTGTTAAACTGCTGAGAGAAACCAAATGACTAAAATGTATATAATGTAGAATAAAATTTATTTATACATATAAAAACATATACATATAATATTTTTAATTTTGTATTATAATAATTTTTACTAAAAATAAAATTTATAATATATTGATTCTATTTTTTTATTTTTAATCTTAAAACAATTGATAACTAAATCTATAATATAGTGAAACAAATTTCATAATAATTCAACCAACAAATTGATATTCATCAATATAAATTTATTAAAATATTGATTTTGTTTATAATTTGAATAAGGATAATTTTGGATTTAGGTAATAATTTTAAGGATATTTATGGAATTATATTAAAGAATAAAATTAAGTCTCAAAATCAGAATCTAAAAATTATTCCTTTCCTTCAAAATCAGCTCCAGGAGGAGCTAATTTTGAAGGATTTTGATTTTTTTTTACTAAACACCAAAATTGGAGTTTAGATTTTCAAAATCACTTTTAAACCTCCCAAAAGTAATCACAAACAGACTCTTAATTATATGAGAACCTACAACTCGTACATATAACTTAAAAGCAATCATAAATTAATGTTTATTAACACCAACAAAATTGCTAATTAGGCCGCATAAAATCCTTTGCTTAATATTTAAGCTTGCTTCAGATAAATAGCTTTTAATGATAATAGAGGCATCACACTATACTATATTACTATTTGCAAGTCACTCATTGTACCGAATTAAATGTTATGTTAGCAATTCAACATCGATTGGGTGTTACAAAGATAATTTTGCTTCGTTAGAGTATGGGTGTGTTTGGGATTGAGGGCCCTTATGTTGATTTTGACAACATAACCCATACTTAAATCTTCATTAATTTTTCTATTTTTTTGGAAAACCACAGATTTATTAGTTTGGTACTTAATTAGTTGCCTCATGTATTGATTTTTGCTAGCCTAAATGTTTTTTTTTTCTTAGGAAAAAAAAACTGAAAGATTTATTTTATCAAGCACTAAGAGAAGTTATATGAATTTGGCAAGATTCCACATGCGAGGAAGATATATATTTATTCGAAAATTGATGATATGCTGCCAATTTCATATAATCTCTTCAGAATCGGTTGAACATCATTTTCAAAAAAACCTATCTGTATTTTATTAAAAAGATAATTAAAAGAATCATATATAATTAGGATTGAAATTTACTTCGTACACATATTAGGCAAAGGAAAACATATGTCTGAAAAGAAAAAAAATTAAAAGCTGGTCAAATTCCTTATTAGGCAGTCCAGATAAGATAAAAACAAAAGCAGCAGAAAAAGAAGAAAAGAAAAAAAGAGAGAAACAAACCTGAGTGAAGAAGACAAGAAGAATGAGAAGCTTCATGGCCTTGTACAGCATTCTCAGGTGATAAAAATGACTGAGAGACCATGAAACCAACACTGCTTCTCTTTTCTTTTGAGGCAACTGAGTGAAGCTATGCATGTAAGGAAAGCTGCTTGAGAAGCAATATCTACCGCACAAAATCAAACTCCCAATGCATGTTGACAAAAGCCAGAGACACAATCTCACCAACCATTTCTTTGGGTGCTTAAGCCTCTCACTCATCAACCCACCGAGCTGCAAGCACACAGGGAAAGAGAAAAAAAAAAAAAAAACAACGTACAGTTTTTAAATGAAACTACTTTCTAAGCAGGTGTTGCAAAATTAATAACAGTTTTGACATGCTTACACGTTCTGGGGTTCCGGCCGCAGAAGCTGAAGCCCGGAAGAAATCGGCGATGTCCTTGTCGATGGCGGCCGCCGGCTTGACGTCGACTGCGGGCAAGAAGGTGTCACAAAGAGCAGAGAGAGACTCCATTTCCTGGGAAGATAGTGAGTTGATATAACAGTGATTCTCTTCCCCCCAGAGTTGAAGAGTCTCTTTGTCAATACTTCCCAATTCAACCACCATCTTTTCTTGCTTTTGCTTCATAATTTAACAATATATTACAGATGCTAGCTAGATATGACACAAGGATATGAATGAGAGTGAATTTTGGCTTCAACGTTGTGTTGGTATTTATAATAAGAAGGGATGTAAGAAAAACCAAATTATAATGAATTATGAATGGTATTAAGAAAAAAAAATATATGCACATGTGAGAACACGTGGAGATGATGAGTAACCGAAGTTGCTGATCACAGCGTACTAGTGCGGACCAAACGAGGATTGTAAAATAAAAGAAGCACAAATTTTTCTTCGGAAAAAATACCCAATTTATTAATATTAACTTTTGCAACTGCCACCATTAATAAATTGCCTAAATTTTGAGTAAGAGTGTATTTATGAGATTTTGACTCAATGGTGAGTTAAATTATGCTCCGTTCTTCTGTCACGTGAATATTCTTAGTAATATATGGTTTAAATTTAATTTGATTTATATTTTTATCTAATTATTATTAATTATATTTTTTAAAAAAAGTTTGATAAAAAATAAAATTAGCTCAAAGGCTGAATCCAAATCTAAATATCTTACCGTAGAGGATTTGTTCAGCGTTGAAATTGAATGAAGGTGGCCCAATTGATCAACACAGAGCCAATACCAATGCTTTAGTATCAGTTGATGAACAGCATATTACATCTGTATTCAATTTAATAACTAACTCTGGACCAGTCGTTTTAATTTAATTTAATTTAATTTAATTTATTTGTTTGTTTGTTTGCATTGGTTTGACTATCAACGGTTTTGACAATGTAACTTGCATGATCTTATCAATTTTTTGGGGCAAAAAATAAAAATAATTACGCAACTTACCCATGCTCTCAATTTGTAATTTTTTTTAATCAGAAACAAAATAGCGGCAGATGTAAAATCTCAAGAGGAAAAAGATCCATTCAGTATTAGTCAACTTTCATTATTAGTCCCTCTGTTTTTTCTTTAGTTTTTAAATGGGTAGTGTTAATTTGTGACTGCGACACATCATATAAGTTTGGTAATATTTAATTGAATATTTTATAGATGTAATCAAGAGCTTTGGATTTTTAATAATTTAGAAGTCATCAGTTGTGCTGGAGTGATTCTTCTGGATATAGATGTAATTATATTGGGTATTAGTTAGTATGGGACCTTTTAAAAAGTAATTTGTTACTAATTAAGGCGGCTATGGTTGAAAATATACTGTAACAAATTAATTAGGATGGCCGGTCCAATGACATTACAGAAGATTATTTCCTTAATTGTGTGGTTTATATCTGCAGGCTGCATAAATGTTTGGCCTTCCACGGGTGCTTGAAGGCTAATACTATGGGGTGAAATTAATTCACATAATAGATTATTTGCCTATCTAACTAAGCATCCGGCTAATTAATTAGCTGTCGGTGACTTCAAAGAGTTCACTTTGGTTCTTCTTTCCTTTTTTTTTTCATATTTGCTTTCCATGTTGAAAAGTCAATTCTTATATTTTATTAACTCGTTGACTGCATAAATATAAAATAACATACATATGTTTGTTTGCTTGATGGACCAATACTTTTATAATATATCATATATGTAGCAAATGTACAACTAATGATGTATGGCATCATATTAACGAAATTGAAAATTCTCTGTTTCTGCCGTTTTCTAATGAAATTAGAATTTAGAAGATTTCATTTCTCCCCTTTTTTTTAATTAATTAAGATCCTTTAGATATTGTCAAAAAATTAAATAAATAAAAAGATCAATCAATTCCAAAGCAAAGCTAATTGATATTAACTAGCTTAATTTTATGTAATATCTAGTATATCATTCTATACATCGGAAAAAAATTATACACCAAAAGTACCGAAGCGCCGTAATTAACCAGACTTGAATTTTACAGCACAATGGCGAAAAATTGTTGCTCGAAAACACTGGATGAAAATTGCAGTGGCCGTGGCGTGAAATTAATGATGGAAAGTCTTTTGGTATGTTCCGGAAATTAATTTTAAAATAGCAACTTAAAAAATTAAAGAGACAGCCAATTTTTACACAGGAATTGAATTCTAGGGCCAACTTCATCAACAACGAATTCTAAATACCCCACTTTATTAATTGAACTGCGTGACCATTTTTTTGCTGCAAAAATTGATTTCTGGTTGCCAGGAAAAGAAAGGCAAGAGCTTAACTTAGCCATGCAGCACGTCTCTTTGGCTTTTCTTCTTCAAACAAGCGCTTTAATGATCTATCATTTAATACAAATGACTTCGGTTAAAATTTGATTGGTTTTATTTTCAAAAAAGTAAAAAAAAAAAAAAGAAAAAGAAATTGGATGATTGGTTTTTGTTCATCCAACAAAGTCATATATTAAATGTGGTGAAAGAATTTGGTTGCCTAGCTATTTGTAAAGCTGTGGGTTTCATAAGTACTTTCATTCGCAAAAGCACTTTCATTCGTAAAAGCACTTCTGCCGGCTACTTCTTTGGGATCCTATGCCTTGTATATTCAAGTTTTGTGGACCTTCTCAAATTTATACTCAACAATGAAAATAAGTGATTTGATTACTCGATCGTTGAGACTTTTCTCATGAGAGCTTCTATTTGAATAAAACATAAGCTTACGATTCGTTGTTATTAAATAATAGTTAGAATTATAGGAAAAAAAAATATTTGGATTTTAACCATATAATATTATTAATCATCACATAGCACAAGATTTATGACTGACAAAAGTTATAAAGAGTTAAAATTAGAAAAGATTCTAAATCGAGATGTACATATATAATCAAGAAAGAATCTTAATTAATTCTTGATTCCTAATTCTTTAATTATATTATTATACGTTATTCTTAAATCTTAACCATATATTATTTATTTATTCATGATTAAATTTTCTTTAACAGAAAAAAAAAATTAAGGGAATTCAGATTAAAAGAATACACTAATTCGAGATAGACCAATCAGGAGATAGGATATACAGTAATAATTCTTCTTGATTGCTCAAACATTTTGTGAAACGTGCTTCGCTGATTTGTTTATTTATGAGGTCGCATTCAGGGAGCCATTTGTGTCCTATATTTTCACTCGTCTTAGCAGTATTTATGTAAACTCAACTGTTAGCTAATTGTTATATATTTATTACACTGCGTGTAGAATTTTTTTAATATGTTTCATCAACTTCTCACAAAGTCAATGAATCTGACACTTGGGTAATTTTCTTTTGATTATTTCGATCCCATTGGCATCGGAGCTTTATTTTATTTGCAGCTTGTTAATAATTTAATTAATCAATATTAATTACGTGATCCAATATGCCATCCAGAGTTTGAAAGGCTGCATGCAGTAATGCATACAATAAGTATTTTAATGCCTCAAATTAATCATTAATGCATAAATTATTGCATATATGCATTTATAATGGACCCACGTTGAGCTACTTGGAAGACTTATCCAGTCAGAGTAATAAAAAGTCAAATTTCATGACTTTTAATCCATTTTAATTCTTCAAGCGAATCAAGCTTGGAGGTTGATGAAGCCTCTATCGATCTCATCATGTAATTAAGGTTCATGAAGCCCCTGTCGATCTGATTATGCAGTTAACTGTCGTGTGATGTAGAGCGAAGGCCACAGTCAAGACCAAAAGAACAATATGCAAAATCAAATTTCTATATATATATATATATATACATACATATGATCATTAACCTTCTAGTGATAATTATAAGTATAATCATAATCATGTCACAATGTCTATCACATGTAATCAACAAGTTAAAAATTCTTATGCCAGTACACTATTGTAGGCAGCTATGAATATATATATATCCCCTCGGGTGTTTGAATAATTCATATTCAATTTGTATTTATTAATATGCATGCATATTGCTTGGCGCATGCAAATGAAATCTGTATGTTAAAACTTGTATGAAAAGGCCACGTGAAGCACATCTAAATGGGGCCGTGTGTAGCATTTAATCTTGTTTTAATTTATTAATTTAAAATTTGTGAATGGCCAGAATCAGTTTAGATATATTACTGAGTCAGTTAATAATATTGTACCTTTTTAAAAGAATTACTCTTAATTGTACTGTAAAATTAATTAATTGTGAAAAAAATTAGGTAGGTATTTGATAAAATTTATTTATAAAAATGTTGTAAGTTTTCAAAGCAATTATATGTATTTGATAAATCTTAGTGTTAAACTGTTATAAGAATATACATAATTAAATTAGATATAATGTTAGAATAAAATTTATTTAAACATGTATATAAAATATGGGTGGGATTATTTGAACCCATTAAACTATTTATTAAACCCATTTTTAAAAATAAATTGTAATTATTAAAATATCCTTCAATTAAATTACAATTTTAGACATTAAAATGTAGTTTTAAAAATAAAATTTACTCTTTGAATCCATTTTACATTCAACTTTATGATATTTTCCTTAAACCCTAAATTAATACTCTTTATTGATTCCCTTGGTTTTCTCATCATAATTAAACCTTCATGGAGTCGAAGAAGACAAAGGAAGAATCAATTGAAGGAAATACTAGAGAGTTTTCATATTGAAATACTGGATATTGGATTTTATTTCTAAAAATACCAAAGTTTTTTTTTTGACAGATATCTAATTATTTTGCTGGCATCAACCGCTTTCAACAGCACTTCAACTTCCAAGTTGAAGAAAGTGATATAATTATCACTTCTTTCCCAAAGTTAAGTAGTGGTACCACATTACTAGGCTCTCACTTTTACCATTATTAGCTACTCCAGCCATTTTGCATTGGCTTTGATATAATTATCACTTCTTTCCCAAAGTCAAGTAGTGGTACCACATTACTACACTTTGGAATTTTTGCTCCAAAATATATAATTGAGAGTATTGTTTATGTTTTGTACAATCTTTTAGTTTTCAATTTAATAAATATAACCATTTATTAATTTTAAATGAATTAAATGGGTTTAATTAGCAAAAAAAATATTATTATAATAATTGGGTTCAATAAGGGTATATTGGATATTTAGGTAAGTTTGTTGAGTAAAATTTAAAATTTTAAAACTTAAGGACGGGTTTATTTAGTAAATGAGTGTAGTGAGTAGATTGGTGGATTCAAATAACCTCACTCATAAAATATCTTTGTTATTGTATACATATAAGAATTGATAACTAAAATAAATATTTTATATTATTAAGTTTATTTAGTAATAGGTAATAATCTCTTTAAAATTAATGATTTGATTTCTTAATTGACAATCTGATTTTGAGAATCACTTTTATATTTAATAAAATTCTCTTTCTCTTTATAAAGAGAGAAAATTTTATTAAATATAAAAGTGATTCTTAAAATTATATTATTAAAAGCTACTCTCTCCTCGCTTTTCAAAATATGTTGCAAGATGGAGTAATTTTTTCAAAAATAAATTCTAAAAAAATTTACCAAACACAAATTACCTCTTAACTTTTTTAAATCATTTTTGAGCCTCGCAAAAACTAAAAGTAATTCCAAACTGACCTAAATGCACTCAAATTCAAATTGGATCAATACTGACAAAAAAAAAAATATATCATGTAGGTGGCAATTTTTCTCACCAAAATCGGTGAAAAACATTAATAAACGTTAAAAAAGAAAATGGAATTGATTCGATCCCGACTTGAATCGAAGAGGCAATCTTCTGACCTGGAGGCGGACGAGCCACCATGGCGCCGCGGATGCACCTGCCCACGAAAGTACAATATTGTCTTTTTAATTTCGGTATAAAATCTGAAGCTAAAATTCATTATCACAACTACATAGATTTGAAACCTGAAACTTTGTTACGATTGAAAGGGTCTTAGCTAGTCTAATTAAAGATCACCGATGATAGGGGATCTAATATTGTTTTTCTTTGTATGATAAGATTCAATAATCAATTCGTGTATTCATCTTCGACCCTCTTGTGTGTCAGGTTGTTACCTAGTCTAATCATAATAAATAATGTCACAAGCAGTTGTAACCAAGACCTTAATTAATTTTTTTTTTAATTTAATGCATGATGTTTGCCTGTTCCATGAATCACATATCCTGTCCACTAGTTTATACTCAATTTGCATTAAATTCTTCCCTTACCACCTAAATCAAATTGGTTTCATACATATAAATCCCATGTGAAGCTTGTCGATTCCCAATTGGCCCGGCTGAGGCAATTGAACTTTGCTTTATTTTAGTATACCTCTGCATGGTTAAGGTTAGTATCTGCTAAATAAGATCAACTACCCGGAGGTGTTCTTCTAAATGCAGCCAAATCCAATGGCTGCAGATTCAGTATTAAGAACAAAAAGTAAAAATTAATTAATTCATGTTGTTTACAGTTTCGTCGGCAAAATTTTTGTCTACTTATGTGCACACTGCATTGATACTTAGTTGTTCCACAAATGAAATATTAATTAATTAAGGGCCCAATTATAAACTGTGGACGAAAGTATGATTAGTTTATATGCTTGGGCTTACAACATTGTGGATTTATGTTTCTGTGAAATGATTAATGATCAAGAGAAATAATCAAAGAACAAATCTGTTTACATGCATTGTGAATTAATTGACACGCGGAGATATGCGAGCATGCAATGGATTTTTCATCTCGATTGTGAACTCTACTTTCTCTGATAAATCAACATCTTCATCCGCCTTATTCCACTCAAATTTCCAAATCAAATTTGCCACAAAATACTCTAAATGCAGGATAGCTAAACCAAGACCAGGACAAATTCTCCTCCCAGCACCAAACGGCATCATCTTAATTTCTCCGTTGCATGTTATGTCAAGGTTATTTTCCCCCCCGTTCTTATCATCACAATACAAAAATCTCTCGGGCTTGAACCCCAAGGGATCTTCCCACACATTCGGATCGCGCCCCATATCCGCCACCAAGAAGTTCACAGAGATACCTTTAGGCACAAGGTACCCGCCCAATTCAACATCCTCCGTCACCGCGTGTGGAGTGTCCAGCAAGTAAAGAGGAGGGTGACGCCTCAAACCTTCGAGAATCACCGCTTTCAAATAAGGCATCTTAACCAAATCATCCTCATTAATCCACTGTTGCCCTTGTTCTACAACCCCATTAATTTCTTCCAAAATCTTTGCTTGAATTTCTGGATACTTTACAACATTCGCCATGACCCAATGCAATGCAGTTGCTATTGTATCACTGCCATGGCTGATAAATTCATCACTCAAACTCACAATCTCACTCTCTTCAAGAACTTTCCGATCACTCGGAAGCCTCAATTCTATTAATGTATCAACATATGACTCAGAATCAATGTCCCTTTCTTCATTTTCTTGCTTAATTTTCTTTCTATCTCTAACCAAACCCACAAACACATCCTCTCTACTTCTAATAATACCCAAAAACTTCTTCCAACGCTTTCTAAACAAAATTTTCCCCAAATCTGGCTTGATTGCAAATACTTTCAGCTTATTAATGATCATAAAAAGCCTTTTCTGGGCACATCCCAGTTCCCTAATCTCCTGCTCTTCAACATTATTACCAAAACACATCTTAACCAACAAATAAAATGTCGCATACTTAAAATGCTCACAAACATAAACACCATCACCCCTACATTCATGGTATTCTCGTTTTAACTCGCAAATTAATTTCTCCAACACACGTCCGCGTAAATGAGAATGATTAAATTTAATACTTGAAGAGTGAAGAAAACCTGATGAACCGGTGAGATTATGGCGAAGAACGCGCCAAGTTGTGCCATACGGGTACATACTAATGCCCCTACGTTTGTTTGCAAAGATCAGATCATCAGCAATGCTGGTACTTTTCGGGCGGTCCGCGAAGACGGTGCCATTGTTGATGAGTGCTTGATGAGCTAGAGTGTTATTGCAAATGTAAGTGGAGGATTCTGATCCCATTCTAACGGTGATGATGGGGCCATACTTGTGGCGGAGGGTGGAGATTATGGGCCCGAGTTGGAAGAGAGGTTTGCGGTGCCATAAGAAATGGGCAAGGAGGTTAAATTTTGGAGGTCCTGGTGGGAGATTTTGGGTGTTGATTTCTGAAGATGATGATAAGAGGAGAGTGAGAATGAACCTAACAAGAAAAGCGAGGAACAGAGAAATAGGGATGATGATATAATATAGGATCTCCATGAGAGATGGTTTTGTTATTCATAGATTTATTAAATTATTGATAGTATATTTTGAGGTTTGAAAATTCCTTACATTTGGGCATCTTCTTGGCCTCGACCTTAGCTTAGTTGAGGGTGCTATTATATGTGCGTACATGAACCCTGGAGTGAAAGATGGTTTACATGGTGATGATATTCAAGGAATCAACGCGCTATATAATGTTTGAGATTGAATGTGCTTGATTACTTAATACTTTTTAAGTTAATTAAATTGAAATTTCAATGAATTTTGATTTTGGATGCAGAGGAAGCAGTCAAGAAGACTGTTATTGTATTTTCCAGCTTGGTATGATGATTTATTTTTCACATATTTTGCATGAAGTATCGTCAATTCAAAACGTTGTTTTATATATAGCACTTTTTGTAATTTGAATGGTGGCCGCCTGGCCGTTTTCTACATCAATTTAAAGCACCAACCAATAACGGGCATGTTTGAGATTTTTTTTTCCTTTTTCATCAGTATGCAATATGCCAATATGAACTTTATGTTGCACTAATCAATAAGCATGATTTATGTTTTTATCTGAAATGGTTACATGACATTTAATGTTTACCATATTAACTATAATTACTTCGGTGAAAGTGTGTTTATTATTGGCAAAATAACACTTATTATTTTTAAAAACTAACTAATTATGCTGTCAAAATCAAGCTATAAATATCTACTAAACATTTTAAAAGCTTAACTAACCAAATTTAACGGAGCCTAACTGCCGAAATTTCTTTTGTTCTATGCGCCCAAATTTTTGATAACTTCATTTGCTTAACTGCGTAAGTGCTGAAATTAAACAATTACAAAGCAAAAAAGCAACTATTTGCACTGAAAACTTAATATAGTCAACTCTCTTCTAGTAGAGACCACAATGTTTATTGAAATATTTCACTAAACCAAATAAAATGTATTTCATTTCGGAGTGATGTGAGAGTCAATATTTCAGGAAAAGTTGTTTGCATGTAAGAGTCTAACGGGACATCCAGCTGCTGGTATCACAAGATTCAATTCTCTGGGCTTACACAAAATTTGTGTGGCATTTATTTATTGAACAATAATTAAGTAATTTTACGAGATATAAAATTTACTATCTAATAAATGAGTGACACATGATATTGAAACTCAAGTTGAAACTTAAATATTAAAATTCTTAATATTATTAATAATTTATTGAGTATCATTAATTCCTCTATATATTATAATTAAAAAAAATTAACTTTGATCCCTCTTAAATATTATATCTACTACATTTAGTACTTTGTTTTAATAATGGACTACAAAGTAACGGATTGAAAAGTTTGCAGGTAGTAAAGAAATTGCTATGTGCTGTCAATTTATTTCATTGTTCACTTTTATCTGAAAAGGCAAATAATTAAAAAGTGTCGAGATATTTTCTACTTATCATTTTCCTGTATATAATTATATTTTGTATCTAAAAAGAAATTTTCCGACCCTGTGACATACTGACGTTGAGCCATTGCCAATAAGACAAATATCAAACCAAATCATTCAATTGCTTTAGCAGAAAGTCTGAGTATTGACAAAGATTGCAGAAGCAAAACGATAAACGCCCCTGGCATTATCCTGATTCAGAAATCTCAAATATATATATTTTTAACATAAAAGAAAAGAAAAAAAAAACGAGTGCTTTTGCAAGTCCAATAACGTTCATTTTGTCGCCACTTGAACTTGTAGTTCAATGAATCATTATCTTTAAAATCAAGCATAATTATGAAAACAAGGATTTAAGTTTTCATAAACTCAACTTCCTTCAATTAAAAATATAATTGTGTGGAGAGTATTTGTATCGTTTTTCTCCCTTGTAAAATACGAGTGGAATAAAGATATCCTTCTTCCGTGAGGAGTATTCGGCTGGATATGTACTTTATAAAAAAAATAATAATATAAATCCTAGATATATATCTAATTATAAATATCAGTGTATTGATCTATTGTTTAAGTAATTGTAAATTTTTGTATAATACAATAACTTAATGCTTAATCAGTTTAAAAAAAAAAAAACGTTCATTTTGTCATAGAATTCCTTGTTTCTTCTTCCACTGGACTGGATAAAGATAAGATTAAAGATAAGATCCAATTACATAATTGAAGATGAAATTTACAGTTTTATCCTTTCACAAAGAAAAAAAAAAATGAAATGCGTATCCGGATTTCCTTTTGTCTGATAAATTATAGCATTATGAACATTTTAAAATATTAATTTTGATGGACATTTTAGTACATTAATAAAAATGGAATTCAATGAAGGCAAGGAATTTAAATGTACATTTCTAAAATAAAGCTATACATTGACACAGAGAGAGAGAGAGAGAGAGAGAGAGAGAGAGAGAGAGAGAGATATATATATATATATATATATATATATATATATAAGTAGTTTTCTGGTCTAGGATCTTAAAGTGGGTGAAAAGTACGGGAAAGTTTTAAAACCGCATGGCTTTAAAGGGTTACAGTTTAAGCCTTTTAAACCATGAGGTTTTAAAGGCTTCCCGGACTTTCCCGCACTTTAAAAATCAAGTTTGAAGAATTTGTATGCAAATTGGGCATAAAGAACATCTATGCTCCAGCTTGAGGGGGAGTGTTGCAGATGTTAGTTGTATTTTACAACTGTTTATTGACTATTGTTGTAAATGTCAGCTGTATTTTACAACTATGTGTTGAATTAAATACTAGATTTTAAGAGATTGAATCCCTAATTTCCAGGGATACTGATTTGCAATATCCTAGCTGTTTTTACCATTTTGTTCCTATAGTATAATGTATATAAATAGGTATTCTTCTTTATTGTATAGAATGAGAAAATATAGATTAAAAACTGAAGAAATCTGAATTTTCACAAAAAAGTTTTTCACTTTTGTTTCTGACAATAAGTTAAAAGTAATGCAGATGAGTTTTGACTAATTTGGTTGGTTTCTGGATTGATATTTTTCCTCACTGTAGATCTCAAGTTAGAAAACTAGATTGAGAAATTTGATGCTATTTTGGTTAATGGAAATGAAAAACACCAATAAAATCTTCTGAGCATTACTCTTACCGGAAGAAGGTTAATAGAAGAATCCTCAAGATGCCTATCTACAAATCTATTGCCAGAAAGCCCATTGACAATACAGCAGAAAATGAGGTGTTTTAATCAAGAAAGATATGAGGCCATTAATGCCGAGGTGGAGAAGTTGTTGCGAGCAGGGTTCATAAGGGAAGCTAAATATCCAGAATGGATCTCCAACGTGGTCTAGTAAAGAAGGCAAATGGGAAGTGGAGAATGTGTGTGGATTTCACGGATCTCAACAAAGCATGTCCAAAGGATGGTTTCTCTTTACTAAAGATAGATCAGTTGGTTGACTCGACAGCTAGACATAGACTGTTTAGTTTCATGGATGCCCTTTCTGAATACAATCAAATTCTTTTGGACAAGCGGGATGAGGAGAGTACCACATTTATAACTAACATGGGTTTATTTTGTTATAGGGTGATGCCCTTCAGTTTGAAAAATGCTGAGGCCACCTATCAGGGGTTGGTAAATAAACTTTTCAAGCCATTAATCGGTCATGCCATAGAAGTGGACGTGGATGATATGATTATGAAGTCCAGAGAGCCAGCTAACCATGTGCAGCATTTGGAAGAGACCTTTGACCTGCTGAGGAAGTATTGCATGAAGTTGAATCCCTAGAAATGTGCATTCGTGTTGGTTATTTGCTTGAATATCTTGTGTCAAGGAACAAACAAACCCAGAAAAATAAACAAAACAGAGCACGTATGACAAAGGAAAGAAGAAAGATTTATTTTATTTTTATTTGTATATATCTTAGTCTTACAATTGAGACATATATATACTAGCTTCAATCCTTTGATAGCAAGGAATTAATCTAATCTAACTAAATATTAAACTAGGATTCCTAATATGACAAAGATTAAGTAAACTTGAACATCTCGTTAATTAACATTCTCCCCCTTAATGTGATGTTCTTCAACTCCCAAAAGCTGTCTTAGTTGATGGAATTTCACTTTTGGCAGAGTCTTTGTGAATATATCAGCAACCTGCTCTTCAGACTTGCAATGCTTCAGCTGAATGTCTTCAATGCAACTTGGTAGCCCCACAACCATATTATTTTGAGAAAGTAATTTCAGTCCATGGAAATTTAAATGCCCAAATCTTCTATGCCACAACCATGATTCTTCAAGATTGTTTACTTTCAAGGCTATATCTCCCCCATATTTGAAAATAATCGGAAAGCTTCTATTTTTCTCCATATTTATCTTCTTCACCAAATGCATATTGTCTTTTTTATCATAGATGCAGCAGCCATTATCTTCAAAAATGACCATGTATCCATGTTCTAAAAGTTGTCCAACACTGAGCAAATTTTGCTTTAGGTCTGGAACAAGTAACACATCTTGTATATACTTAGTTCCAACATTAGTTTGAACCCCAATTGTCCCTTTTCCTTTTACTTGTACCAAAGCACCATTCCCCATCTTTACTTGTGAGTTAACTGAAGCATCCATATCCAAGAAGATTTTTTCATCACTGGTCATATGATTGCTACAGCCACTATCAAGGAACCAAATATTGTTTTTATGTTCAGAGGCACTTTGACAAGCAAAAAATAAACTTTGATCGTCTTTTCTTTCTTCCGCAATACTTGCTTGCTGGTTGTTCTTATTTCTACAGTCTTTTTTCAAGTGTCCAAATTTTTGGCAATTATGACATTGAGGTTTGCCTTTGAACCAACAATCTTTCTCTACATGATTGCTCATTTTGCAAATATTACATCTTTGCTGCGTTTGTGACCCTTCTTCATCTTGTGATTTTTTATCATAATTAGATTGTCCTCTTTCTGCACTTCCTTCTCTTCCTCTCCCTCTTCCTCTTCCTTGTCTTCCACCTCTTGAAGAATTGCTTTGATTAAAATTAAGCTTAGACTGAAACGCACTCTCAACAGATTTTTCAGAGCGTCGTAACAATCTTCGTTCAAAAGATTTTAAAGAACCCATCAATTCTTGAATCGTCATTGTAGAAAGGTCTTTTGTCTCCTCTATGACAGAAACAATGGGATCAAATTTTTCAGGCAAACTAATCAACACCTTTTCAACTATTTTCTTGTCTTCAATTTGATCACCATATATTTTCATTTGATTAACAAGTTCTGTAAATCTATTTGAAAAATCTTGCATTGTTTCATTCTCCTTCAAATTGATATTTTCAAAATCTCTTATGAGATCTTGAAGTTTAGAGATTCTTACTTTTGAGCTTCCTTTGAATTCGTTTTGAAGAATATCCCATGCCTCTTTCGCTTTTGTTGCACCAATAATTCTTGGAAAAATTGAGTTGGACACTCCTTGTTGAATTTTTCCAAGAGCACTGGCATCTCTTTGTTGCTTTTCTTTTAATAATTTTTTCTGCGCCTGTGACAAATCTTCTATTGATTCGGGTTCTTCAAATCCTTCCTCTACTAGGTCCCATAAATCAAGAGAGATGAAAAGAGTTATCATCCTTACACACCAAAAATCATAGTTCTCACCCTCAAAGAGTGGTACATATGATTGTTGTTGAATTGGCGTACTTGGTGCACTTATATTTCGTTTTGCTGACTATTATTCCAGCAGCAGATTTTTCTTTTTAATTTTTTCTGGTACAGTCCCTTTTAATCTTCAAGCTCTGATACCACTTTATGTTGGTTATTTGCTTGAATATCTTGTGTCAAGGAACAAACAAACTGTTACACTTGGTAAATTTATGAAATCTGGAAATATACTCCAGATCAATTCTTATTGTGAAAAACAGTGAATAAAACACCTTACAACTCTTCCAGGAATTTCGAGAGTCCTAGATTCCCTCCCAAGAACATGACCTTCAACAATTTGATACCCCCTTACTTCTAACACTCCTTATCTTATAGAAATCCCTTAGGATGCCCCCATAACTGAACACAAATAACTGAATACAGACACACATCAGTAACTGACTAACCCATCAGAAATTGAATACAGACATACATCAATAACTAACTAATCCCCTTATTAATTATTACTTAAATATCCTTTTATAACTGACCCACTAATCCCTCACATAGTTCCCATCTTTCTTCTAGAATAAGTAAAATGAATAGGTGGCCTAACATTACCCCCCGCCCAACTTTTCACTTTGTCCTCAAGTGAAAAAGAAGGAAACTGCTGAGAAATTGCATCAAATCTTTCCCATGTAGCTTCAAAAGAAGGAAGATCTTTCCACTTAATCAGCACTTCTACACTGGTCAACCCCTGTGAGATCACATTTCGCACCCCTAACACGTCCTCCGGTTCGACAATCAGCTCCAAATCAGATGACAGCTGAGAGGGCAATACTGAAGAGGAAATGGCAACTCCTTTTGCTCTGCGCAGTTGCGACACATGGAAGGCTGGATGTATAGTAGATGAAGCAGGAAGCTGAAGTTTGTAAGCCACCGGTCCAATTTTGGCAATTATTGCAAAAGGGCCATAAAATCTTGGAGATAGCTTCTCATTCTTTTTAGCAGCCAAGGATTTTTGTCGATAAGGACGTAGTTTGACAAAAACCTTATCACCTACTTCAAAGGTTTCTTCTCGACGTTTCCCATCCGCTAACTTCTTCATTCTTTGTTGAGCTCTCAACAAGTGCATCTTTAACTCGTCTAATTGTTCATCCCGTTCCTCTAAAAAGGCTTCAGCTGATGATATCAAAGTAGAATTAGATTTGTACCGAATTAAAGGTGGAGGATCACGCCCATATAAAGCTTTAAAAGGTGTGCAATTGATGGAAGAATGATGGGTAGTGTTGTACCAATACTCAGCCCAAGGCAGCCATTGTTAACATTTATGTTAACATAATGTTGATTTTGATGATAACAAATAAAATTAAGAATAATTAAGTTTTTGAAAGCTTAAATTATTTTTCATACATTTTAAATAAATCATTATTTTCACATTATAAAGGTTTTATATCTAATGGAAAATAATTTTATGAAATTGGTTGTTTTTCAAGTTTATGGTTTAATTGAAAGAATTTCTAAAATATTTGAAATCAACAAGTATTACTTGAAATTTTGGAGAAAGACTTATTTGAAACGTTTTATAGCATTTTGGGTCATATCATAATTTTAGAATGTTTTGGGATTCACAAAGTAATTTTTACAAATTCTGAAATTGGACTTAATTGTTAATTTTTATAACGCTTTGGGCCATACTACAGTTTCGTAAAGTTTTGGGGTCAAACTGTAATTTTAGCAAACAGTGCACTGTACCGTTACTGTAGCAAGCGGCAATCCGATTATTGCTAACCTTGAACCGTTTACTAAAAATGGTTAACCGATTATTTCCAGAAAGTAAGGATTGTTAAAATGATGATTAAAATTAACTCAACCGTTTATAGAAAAAGGTGAACCGATTATTGCTAACCTTGAACCGTTTACTAAAAACGGTTAACCGATTATTTCCAGAAAGCATTTTCTTCAAAGGATTGTTAAAATGATGATTCTGGAAATTAACCTTGAACCGTTTAAAATTAACGGTGAGCAAGGACAAACAAAGAAACCGTTTATTTGAAGAATTGGCTCCAACGGTAACTTTTGAGAATAAACGGTTAACCGTTAACGACTAACGGCGAACCGTTTTCGGGCAGACCTATAACGGCTAGTTTTCAGCTCCAACTATAAATAAGCTCAATCCAATTCAAACAACGAGAACTCCAACGATTATCATTGAGCAAAATATTGAGAATACAACTTTCATTGAGCTTTAAATTCTTGTATTCATCTTATTCATTCACACATTGAGCTTTCATTTGTGATCAAACAAATTGTGTGACAAAAATTCTTTTGTAATCTTTATCCTTGAGAGATTGTAAGTGTTGGGATACACTTGGGTTAAGAGATTGGGTATAATCTCTTGTTGTAAAGGTCCATTGACACCTTGGAAGTCAATTGTAAGCGTTTGAAGCCTTGGAGGCTTGCTTAGTGAAATCCTCAAGCCCGGTGAGCTTGGAGGCGTGGACGTAGGCGGGGATAGCCGAACCACGTAAAAATCTTGGAGTTTGCTTTCTCTTCCCTTACTCTCTTTTAATATTGTGCTTGATTGAATTTATTGTTTTTAATTTGATTAAGGCATTAGATTGGATTGTTGTGTGGTTTTGTTAGAATATTTTTTAAAATACCAATTCACCCCCCCTCTTGGGTTGCACACTTGTATTTCATTTGGTATCAGAGCAAGGTGCTCTTGTGTAGACTTAACCGTCTAGAGTTAAAGATCTATAGCAACCCAAATTAACTCAACCATCATGGAAGGCCAATCTAATACTAGACCACCATTTTTTGATGGAAATGATTATCCTTATTGGAAAATTAGGATGAAAGTATTTTTACAAGCCTTAGACTATGAAATATGGGAAATAGTTTGTGATGGCTCATTCATTTCTAGGAAGAATACTTTAAGTGAGTTGGATAGGAAGAATATGTCTTTAAATTCCAAGGCTATGAATGCTTTATTTTGTGCCTTAGATAAAAATGAATTTCATAGAGTTTCAAATTGTTCTAATGCTTATGAAATATGGAGAAAACTTGAAGTTGTATATGAGGAGACTACAAATGAGGAGAAATTTCATGAAGTGTCGAATTTGGCACTTATGGCAATTGGAGATGAATCGAATGACGAGCTTGATGAGGTAAATGATCTTCCTACTTATGATGAATTACATGATGCATTTAAAGAATTGCATATGAGTTGATGAAGATTGGTAAAAGGAATGTATGTCTTAAAAAGGAAATGGTGAAGCTCAAAAATGAAAATGAATCTCTAAATGCAAAAATTGTATGCCTAGAAGTAGAGAATAAAACATTGCATGGTAAAGTTGCATTATCAAATGAGAAATGTAACACTTCGCACAAGCATCTAGAATCACATGTAGATGACTTGAAAAATGAAAAAGATGGTTTACAAAAATGCAATGATTCATTAAATGAAAAGATTAAAGTACTAGAATTAGAGAATAAAACTTTGCATAATAGAGTTGCATTATCAAATGAGAATTCTAGCACTTCACATGAGCATTTAGAATCACATGTGAATGAGTTGAAAAATGAAAATGAAATGCTTAGAAATAAGAGCAATGATCTAAAGGAGATTGTGCTAAAATTTACAAATGGGCAAAAGATGTTGGATAACTTGCTTAATTCACAAAAATGTGTGTTTGACAAAGGAGGTATTGGTTATAAGCCAAATTTGAAGCAAAAATATTATAAGAGTTATTTTGTTAAAACTACCTCCATTAATGATCAAATTGTATGCCATTATTGCAATCAAAATGGTCACATGAAGAATAGATGTCTAGTTAAAAGAAATGCATATTATGGAGCAAAATGTATTTGGGTTCCAAAAGGAACCATTGCTAACACTCAAGGACCCAAGAGTATTTGGGTACAAGGGCACAACGTGAATGTTTTCTTTGTAGGTACCACAATCAAGGAATGGTGGAGAGTTCCTTGATGAAAGCTAGTGAGTGTAATCACTTGATCATGAACTAGGAGAAAATGATGAGGCAAGATGATTTAATTGTTTTGGTAACAATTCTTGCCATATTAATTTTGTTGAATGGATCATGATGGATAGATAATACCTTTAATTTGCGAAAAGCATGCTCGTATGTTTACATAATTGAATTATTATTGTGCTTTATCATGATGCATGGTTATATATTTATGATGATAGCTTGTCAACTCATCATGATAGATTTGTTTGATTTTGATGATTATGTAATGCCTAAGCTTGATAAATGAGTGATATGCTTGAATTATTAATCTTCAAATGCTTACATATTTCATGATTGTATAATGTATATGCATGATAGATGAGTTATATGTTTGCTCTTGTATGCATTTATGTTTCATGTATTAAATGATTTAAAAATCAATCAATTTTTAAGCCAAAAATAAATTGGTGTGTATAATACAAGTTTAAGAGCTTACTTCATCTCAAAAATATTTTTCATAGCTTAACCGGTTAAGAAATTCAGAAACCCGGATTAAATTTAATGCTTGTTGCCCTACTGCTTGGTCACTGGTTTTATGCTTCTTCTTCTTCGTTTCTCTCTCTTTAAATCTAAGCTTTCTTTCACCAATTTTTGATTCAATCATATTATATCTTACCTTAAATCATTTCTTGGATCAATACAATCAGTTTAAATTTATCCATTTCACTCATTATTTTACAAAACCGAATTTGTGTATTTCGGGTATTTTAAAGTACCTCTTCCATGTGTGCTCACCTTATAGATTTTACCTTGGTTTTCTATTAAATTATGCACCTACATTTTCATATGCATTGTTGTTTTTAATTATGGATTGAGGATGATAATTGTTATGTTATAACTCTTTAGTTAATTACATGCTGAATTTTTTTTTTTTTTTTGATTAATCCTTGAGATGTTCTTTTTTGGTATAAGCATGGATTTATAGTAATTTTGATGATTGATGATTATATGTGTGTTGCTTGATGAATTGATGGAGGTGTTGGTTTGTTATAATTGTTTAAACTTATATGGAAATTTTTTTTAACCATGTTGCGTATTTGAGGATTTGTTCATTTTTTAGGGGAGACTTTGCCGAAATTTTTACTCGCATAAAATGGGTAATATCTTCATCAAATTATTTTTGATGTCATGTTTTAAATTGCATCTATCTATTTTTATATGATGAAGGGGAGATAAATATGATATGCTTTTGGATAAAATCATTTTGGTTAAAATTTTAAATTGGTCATATATTTAGGGGGAGCATACAATATAATTTTGGATAATATGTATTTTGAACTTTATTGTTGTCCAAAGGGGGAGACAAAATAATATATCATTTTGATGTTGTCAAAAGGAGGAGAATAGTATGCATTTTGAGTATTGTTTTGATGATTGATATGCGATTATGTTGTTGATTTTGATGAATTTGAGATATGATGATGATTTGATTACATGGTTGTTTTATATGATGATTTTATGTTATAAGTTGCATAACTAGAATTTCATTTGGTAATTGATGGAATGATGATTCATGATCATTTTTATGGTTGATGGATTATGTGATGATTTATGATAATTTGGGAGTAATAATGATTAACTTGTATTTGAGGCGATGCTTGTTGTTAGGGGGAGATTCTATCAAAATTTCTACTCGGATAACATGGGTAACAAATTTGCTACTCTTATTCTTTTCCTTAAGTTTTCTTTTTAATGATGAAAGGGGAGAAGAATAAATGTTTTTAAATTTACAAAAAAAATTTCTACTCTTTTTCTTTGCCAATTAAGTTTTTCTTTTTGATGATGAGGGGGAGAAAAATGCATGTATTTAAATTTGTTAATTTAATTAATTGGCAAATTGTGAGAGAAGTTTACATTTAAATGGAGCAATTTATGAAATCATTCTTTAAATACATGAAAAGTTTGTCATCATCAAAAAGGGGGAGATTGTTAACATATATGTTTCCATAATGATTTTGATGATAACAAACAAGATTAAGAATGATTAATCTTTTAAGCTCAAATTGTAAGGGGAGCTTACATTTAGGGGGAGCAATTTGTTCAATCATTCTTTAAATACATGAAAGATTTGTCATCATCAAAAAGGGGGAGATTGTTAACATTTATGTTAACATAATGTTGATTTTGATGATAACAAATAAAATTAAGAATAATTAAGTTTTTGAAAGCTTAAATTATTTTTCATACATTTTAAATAAATCATTATTTTCACATTATAAAGGTTTTATATCTAATGGAAAATAATTTTATGAAATTGGTTGTTTTTCAAGTTTATGGTTTAATTGAAAGAATTTCTAAAATATTTGAAATCAACAAGTATTACTTGAAATTTTGGAGAAAGACTTATTTGAAACGTTTTATAGCATTTTGGGTCATATCATAATTTTAGAATGTTTTGGGATTCCAAAGTAATTTTTACAAATTCTGAAATTGGACTTAATTGTTAATTTTTATAACGCTTTGGGCCATACTACGCCAGAAAGTTTTGGGGTCAAACTGTAATTTTAGCAAACAGTGCACTGTACCGTTACTGTAGCAAGCGGCAATCCGATTATTGCTAACCTTGAACCGTTTACTAAAAATGGTTAACCGATTATTTCCAGAAAGTAAGGATTGTTAAAATGATGATTCTGGAAATTAACTCAACCGTTTATAGAAAAAGGTGAACCGATTATTGCTAACCTTGAACCGTTTACTAAAAACGGTTAACCGATTATTTCCAGAAAGCATTTTCTTCAAAGGATTGTTAAAATGATGATTCTGGAAATTAACCTTGAACCGTTTAAAATTAACGGTGAACCGATAGTGACAAACAGCAAACCGTTTATTTGAAGAATTGGCTCCAACGGTAACTTTTGAGAATAAACGGTTAACCGTTAACGACTAACGGCGAACCGTTTTCGGGCAGACAGTCTATAACGGCTAGTTTTCAGCTCCAACTATAAATAAGCTCAATCCAATTCAAACAACGAGAACTCCAACGATTATCATTGAGCAAAATATTGAGAATACAACTTTCATTGAGCTTTAAATTCTTGTATTCATCTTATTCATTCACACATTGAGCTTTCATTTGTGATCAAACAAATTGTGTGACAAAAATTCTTTTGTAATCTTTATCCTTGAGAGATTGTAAGTGTTGGGATACACTTGGGTTAAGAGATTGGGTATAATCTCTTGTTGTAAAGGTCCATTGACACCTTGGAAGTCAATTGTAAGCGTTTGAAGCCTTGGAGGCTTGCTTAGTGAAATCCTCAAGCCCGGTGAGCTTGGAGGCGTGGACGTAGGCGGGGATAGCCGAACCACGTAAAAATCTTGGAGTTTGCTTTCTCTTCCCTTACTCTCTTTTAATATTGTGCTTGATTGAATTTATTGTTTTTAATTTGATTAAGGCATTAGATTGGATTGTTGTGTGGTTTTGTTAGAATATTTTTTAAAATACCAATTCACCCCCCCTCTTGGGTTGCACACTTGTATTTCAGCCATCGTAACCAACAGCGAGGTTTTTCTGAAACATAGCATCTCAGATACGTTTCTAAGCATCGGTTGACAACCTCAGATTGCCCATCCGTTTGGGGATGATATGCACTGCTATGTCTCAAATTAGTCCCTTGTAACTTAAAGAGTTCTTTCCAGAAATTACTCATAAATACCTTATCACGATCAGAAACAATTGTCTTGGGAATGCCATGAAGGCGTACCACCTCCTTGATGAAGAGTTCAGCCACCAAACGAGCATTAAATGGGTGTTTAAGAGGTATAAAGTGAGCATATTTGCTTAAACGATCTACTACAACCAATATTGTGTCCATCCCATCTGATTTAGGCAACCCTTCAATGAAATCCATGGTCAATTCTTCCCAAACTTGGTTGGGTAAAGCTAATGGTTGTAATAATCCAGCAGGGGACATAGCTAGGGTCTTGTTCTTTTGACAAACTGCACACTCTTGTACCCACTTTGCCACTGCTCCTCGCATACCACTCCAATAAAAATCAGCAGCCAAACGTTTGAAAGTCCGCTCCTCCCCGGAATGCCCACCTACAGTAGAATCATGGTATTCTCGTAAAATCGTTGGAATGAATGTGGAAGTACGAGGAAGCATTAGACGCCCTTTGTACATTACTTTCCCTTGTTCCAAACAAAAACCAGTTGCTCTTTCAATGCCCTGCTGCAAGTCAGATCTTAGTTTTGTAAAAAACTCGTCATTATCAATTTCTTGCTGTAGTTTATTCCAGTCCAACCAGTGTACTTGAAAAACCTGCTGCAGTGTAACCTCTGCAGTCTTTCTAGACAAGACATCAGCAGCTTTATTTCCCACTCCAGGCCGGTATTGAATTTCAAAGTTATACCCAAGTAGTTTGGCCATCCAGCGCTGATATTCTGGTGCAACAATTCGCTGCTCTAGCAAGAAACGTAGACTTTGCTGATCAGTTCTAACGATAAAACGTCTGCCCAAAAGGTAGGGTCGCCATTTCTGCACCGCAAGCACTATCGCCATCAACTCTTTTTCATAGACTGATTTCATCCTTGCACCTTGACTCAAAACTTGGCTGTAATAAGCAATAGGACGTTGCTCTTGCATTAAGACTGCTCCTATTCCATAACCCGAAGCATCCGTCTCTAGTACGAAAGGTAAATCAAAGTTGGGCAGAGCTAGGACAGGTACCGTTGTCATTGCCTTCTTAAGAGCATTAAAGGCAGTTTCCGCTTGCACATTCCACCCAAACTTATCCTTCTTCAATTGCTCTGTTAAAGGCCAAGCTATTTCCCCATATCCATGCACAAACTTTCGATAATAACCGGTAAGACCGAGGAACCCCCTAAGCTCTTTTAAGGAATTTGGCACCGGCCAATCTAACATAGCTTGAATTTTAGAGTTATCTACTGCAACTCCAGCCCCCGAAATCACATGCCCTAAATAATCAATTTGTTTGCAAGCAAATGAACATTTTTTGCGATTGGCGTAAAGTTTGTGCTTAGCCAATACTCCAAGGACCGTAGCAAGATGCCCAACATGATCCTGTAAATTTCGACTATAAACTAGGATATCATCAAAAAACACCAAAACAAATTGACGTAAATACGGTCGAAATATATCATTCATCAATGATTGGAAGGTTGCCGGGGCGTTAGTAAGCCCAAATGGCATTACTAAAAACTCGTAATGGCCATCATGGGTTCTAAAAGCAGTCTTGTGAACATCCTCCGGTCGCACTCTAATTTGGTGGTATCCCGATTTAAGATCAAGCTTAGAGAAGACAGTCGCCCCATGTAACTCATCAAGTAACTCATCAATAACCGGAATGGGAAACTTATCAGGAACAGTCTCTTTATTTAAAGCCCGATAATCAACACAAAAACGCCAACTTCCATCCTTTTTCTTCACTAATAGGACGGGGCTAGAAAATGGGCTCAAACTTGGCTGTACAATTCCTGCTTCTATCATTTCAGCCACGAGCTTCTCAATCTCCTGTTTCTGAATTTTAGGGTACCAGTAAGGTCGTACACTAATCGGTGATGCACCATCTTTAAGCACAATGGCATGTTCTCTTCCCCTTAAAGGTGGTAACTCCAGCGGCATTTCAAATACGCCTTTGGCTTCCTCTAAAGTCGATTGCACTTCCTTTGGGAGTTGTTGTTCCATACTTTCCTTTACTGTAGTCATCCCCTGCATCTCTACCCAATACCCCTGCCCTTCATGTCTAATAGCTCTTACCATGGCGTTAAGGGATACCAGCGTCTTTTGAAGAGATGGATCACCTTGTAATACAATTTGAGATTTCCCAAGAGTGAACTTCATTACATGAGTTTTCCAATTGATATGGGTAACTCCCAAAGTTTCCAACCACTGTATTCCTAATATCATATCAGTGCTCCCAAGCGCAAGGGGTAAGAAATCTGCCACAACTTCCACGCCTTGTAGTGATAAGCTTACATTCCTACATACACCTTGAGTTTTCTTAGACTTTCCTGTGCCCAAAATCACTCCATATGCCTCAGTTTCTGAAATGGGCAGTTTCAATTCTTCAACCAATTCTGCAGAGATGAAATTATGAGATGCTCCACTATCAATTAAAATAGTTATTCTCTGTTCACCAACAAACCCCAACACTTTAAAAGTTTTGGGTGAAGTCAATCCCACTACTGAATTTAGTGAGACTTCGACATTTTGAATTTCCTCAAGTTTGTCTAAATCTTCTTCTTTGTCTCCGTCATCTTCTTCTTCATCGTCTTGTAGAAGGATCACCTGTAGCTCTTTGTTCTTGCATCGATGGCCTGGTGAAAACTTGTCATCGCATCTATAGCATAACCCCTTTGCTCTCCTAGCCTTAATTTCAGCTTCTGTTAATCTACGGAAATTTCCACTTTGCCGGATAAAATTGGACGATTCAGCCACGGAAGTCCCAGGAGTTCTGATCATCATGCCTCGTTGATCCGGATTCAAACCTGAATTTCTAAATTGTCCCAACCCAAGCCCGCTACGTGTGGGCTTTAATTCTCTATTTTTGGCTTCTATTTTTTGGGCTAATTCCATGGCTTTATCCAGTCCATCAGGTTCCAAGATCTTCAATTCTGCCCGAAGTTCAGCCTTCAACCCATTAATGAATGTTGACTCCAGCACCTGGTCTGAAAGATTATCTAGAGATGACGCCAATTGCTCAAATCTTTGCCTGTATACCCTCACAGACCCTTCTTGTTTGATCGACAAGAATTCTTCATACATGGATGACTCCGGTGACGGGCGAAATCGACAAATCATCTGTGAACGTAGCTCTTCCCAGTTAAGAAACTGTCGTCTCCTATTTTCATATTTAAACCAAACAAGTGCTTCTCCTTCGAAACTAATTATGGCAGTTTCAAGTTTTTCTACATTTGTCATCCTATGTAGGGCAAAATAGCGTTCCGCCTTCAACACCCATCCTTCTGGATTGTCACCATCAAATGTAGAGAGTTCGATCCTTCGAGGTCGCACGTCCCACCGTGGTGCATTGGATTCGCGAACCCCAGGAATCTCTGGTGCCCTACTATCAAGCACGCCCACCCCGCCGCATTATCCGCCGGTGGAGAATCTATCTGAATTTTGGAATTTGGTTCTCGTGCTTGATTCCCTTGAGCCCGTAAAAGTTGTTCCATTGTGTTCATCAGGTTAGTAATTCCTTGTTCTATCGCTGGAATTTTTTTAATCTCTTCTCTCAATAACCCAATCTCTTCTTGAACTGAACCAACCGTTTCCTCCATATTATCAACCCTCGCTTTCATGTCTCTGCAAAACCTCGCTCTGATACCAAATGTTACACTTGGTAAATTTATGAAATCTGGAAATATACTCCAGATCAATTCTTATTGTGAAAAACAGTGAATAAAACACCTTACAACTCTTCCAGGAATTTCGAGAGTCCTAGATTCCCTCCCAAGAACATGACCTTCAACAATTTGATACCCTCTTACTTCTAACACTCCTTATCTTATAGAAATCCCTTAGGATGCCCCCATAACTGAACACAAATAATCAATACGATACACATCAAGAATCGACTAACCCATCAGAAATTGAATACAGACATACATCAATAACTAACTAATCCCCTTATTAATTATTACTTAAATATCCTTTTATAACTGACCCACTAATCCCTCACATAGTTCCCATCTTTCTTCTAGAATAAGTAAAATGAATAGGTGGCCTAACACAAACCCAGAAAAATAAACAAAATAGAGCACGTATGACAAAGGAAAGAAGAAAGATTTATTTTATTTTTATTTGTATATATCTTAGTCTTACAATTGAGACATATATATACTAGCTTCAATCCTTTGATAGCAAGGAATTAATCTAATCTAACTAAATATTAAACTAGGATTCCTAATATGACAAAGATTAAGTAAACTTGAACATCTCGTTAATTAACAATTCGGCGTGATTGAAGATCCACTAAGATCCATGATGACCCGAGAATGAGGGGCATGAAAGGTACTTAGAGAACGTAGGGTGATTGTTTATAAAAAGCGAAGAAATCGATAGAGAGGAGGAGAGAAAAAAGGGGAAACTCTGCTGAATTAACATTAGAAATTATTGCACACATATCTTGAGTACATCGGGTTTGTTGAGAGTATAGCAGTTAATCTTTATAACTAGAATCATATAATTTTCCCGTAAACACCTTGTACTGACTTAAGGATTAGAGGGTTTACGCCGGAAAATCACCGGCGTCTCTAACTTGTTTCTGTGAACGTAGGCTTAGAATGGAGTGGAAGAGTGGGCCCCAGGAGCTCGAGCAACTGTTGAAGCTAGTGGAGTGCCACTTCCTTTTCGTTGTCAACACAAACGTTGGTGGCAAGATCTGGTCCGGCTAAGGGTGACCAAATTTTAGCATCAACACGCTTCATGGCCACGATACGTTGACTTTGAAATTTGTCTTGAACAATGCCAACTCAAACGAAAACCATAGGTGCATAGTCCATGCATTTTATAAAACCTAGCGAAATAGAAAGATGAAAAAAGGAAGAAACCTAAACTGAAAATAGCTATCGAAAAGAAACTTATTGTTATTATATTTAAATGAAGAAGGAATACAGTATCCATAGTGTAGGATGCACCTGGCTACTCAAAACCATCTAGTACAATTGTGTGTTTCAGTGGGCCGGGACTCATTTGTCTAGGTTTAAAAGGAAAGGACAGTAGCATGTATGTATATATATCTTGCCGAGGATCATTCTGCGAGAAGGTTACTGGTAGCTACAGTGAGTGTTGCAGCAGTTCATTCTAATATCTTGGTTCTTATCATTTCTCTCCTTACTTAAAATAAAAGGAACCAAGGGACCCTTTCTATCTCGTGCCAGCAATCTCTATTTGAGTTAATAACGTTTCTATTTAATTTGCTTTTTTGGTAGTGTAGTTTACTTGCACAGATATTTCAGTCTTATATTTATCAACTTGTGGGCTTGGGCTGATTAATTTGCAACAATTTCTCGACTTGCAAGCGCACAACGTTTTCAATGGCTCTTAAGCAAGTGGGAAAGTTTGAGAGCCAACAAGAAATTTGGCTTAAAAAATATTGGAAGGAAACATATCCCAAAGCGAGTGGGACGCATTGTTGTCTAGGTTTTAAAAGCAAAAGCAAGTACTAGGAAAATGACGCTTCGATGTCATATTCCAAAAAGCCAATGAACCACTGCAAATTTATCCTCCTTTTCGACGAAAACGAAAAGACCAAAAGTTGAATAGAAGTAATCGAAGTCCAAGCATTTTCCCTACCTTAGCCTCAGCAGCACTGCGGACCCCTTTCTAATCAAAGCACAATGAAAAAAGACGAAAGAAGTTCATGCGAAGAACCTCACCTCTGCACACAAAAACAAAAACCCGTAAATTTTCCATCCTCAGGAGCTCAGCGTATGTATTATATTTGTTGTGAGTTGTGATGTGATGCCTTCTCAGTTTAATATATTTTCAGAAATTGAAAAAGAGTCCTATTTTTCAAAAGAGATGGATGAGACTAAATCAGGTTATATGTAGTATCCGCTTCTTCAGAAGTCTTACCACATAATCTGGAAGAGCCGAAAATGATGAAAAGAAAGCTTTTTGTGAAGATGAGAGCAAGACAAGATTCTCATACATGTCTTAACTATTTTCTTTCGTTATTTTTTTTTATTCCTTAAATATATATTGTTTGTTATCACTTATCAGAGGCGGTTTTATTTTCTTAAGCGAGTGAGTTAATAAATGTGAGTCAAGTCAAAAAAATAGAAAATGATGCGCAATGAAGAATTATTATTCTTATTATTCCTATTAGTATTATTACTATTTCAGAAATTAAAGCTTCGATTAAAGTGAGGATGCATTCCTGCTACCGCCTGAGGTGCTTCCGCCTATCCACTCTCCCTACTCTTCTCAATTCTCATCCATATAAGCATTGACACCAGCTTCAAGCATAGTCATGTCCAATTCTGGATATTCTTTCTTGAGCACGGACATGATGCGTTTCGGCCTCGAGCTGCTGCTCGAAGGAAAACTTTGAGTATCCAAATCCTTCCTGGAGCATACCAGCTCGTCCCTCACATTCGAAAGTTCGCAGTCACGCTCCGACGATTTGGATTCGGCCAAGGCGGCCCTCTTCTGGAGCTTTTCAATCATAGCATTGAGCTTGATTGACTGTTCCTTCTCCTGCTCCAGTTCATTCCTTAAATTTTTATTTTCAGATTTCAGCTTCTTGTCGTGACTGCCAACTTTGCACTTGTAAAGCGTTGAAGCAACAGCGAGCTGATAGGCACATAGGTGGATTGTGTTGAACAAGGCAGTAGCACCACGGTCACTCTGGTTAGCAACGAACTCTTGATCCACGAACTTGGTGACGTCCTTCTGGAAGGGGCTTAGAAAATCTCATGCCTCACGTTGCTGGGCAAGTCTGGATCGAGTTCGTGGAGGAATGGAGGGCGCAGGCGCATCTTCAGGCTCACTAGAAGTCGGAGCAGGAAGAGCTTGAATGGGAGAAGCAGATTTAGAGGTGTTGGGCTTCCTAGCTAGAGCAGATAGAGTGGAGATGCATCTTATTGCAAGTTCAAGGGAGAGATGCATCTTAGGTGGAAGTGGAAGCAGGTGAGTGGGGTATTCATATTGCAAAGGGAAGCAGCAGGTCTGCAATCAATAGTTTTGGAAACCGATTCTTAAGGGGCAGCAGACTTGATTAACAACAGAGGAGGTAGCATAACAAAGAGCTACTGGATTATTTTGAAAATTTAAGCTCTAAAGAATAATTTCGGATCGTTTGAAGCTACGTAACTGGATCTTGCAATGTTCATACCCATTCTTTAGCTAAAATAACTCTAAAAATACCTAAATCCGTTGTTTGGTGAGAGAATTTTCCGTCAGAAATTATACATGCGTCCACTTCGTTGAATTATTGAAAGTTTTACTTTCCTATCTAAAAAGAAAAATTGTTTCAATCCGCTTCACAGGTATTATATTTATCATTTTAGTTTAACAACAATTAAATTCAATGTATGTTTATAGATGATTTCTAATATTTTAATACTTATTTAGTCAACAGATTTAAGGTATTAATCTGTTGGCAGAACTAGGTTGAAGCGATTTAATGTTGGAGCAGCACAGATTTCAAGCACTAGTACAGAGACTCGGCGCAAGCAACTGCATGTCTGCATGCAGGTTTTCCGAAGTCCCGCAACGATGATCTTTGTTCCAAATGCTACCGAGATCACTGCCTCACGGAGCAACAACCAGCCAAAAATAAAAATTAAAATTAAAAAATTAAAAAAATGCGGGAACCAAAACTAATGACAAGGAAGAGGAAAGAGATTGTGCAGCGAGCAGCCCAACTAAATGATCACCAGCCATGGTAGTTGCGGAGCCAAGAAGTGACTGATAAAACTGATAGCATAAATTTTATGATAATCCCCAGAACTATCCATTCCATGGCCAAGGGTTTTGGGCAAGCTAATTAAGGGAAATTATTAAACACAACATGATACACTCCAACACATGTTTATCACAATCTCCAATTCAACCCCTGCTTCCTTCCATAGCCAGACCTTAATAATAATATCCACCGCCATTCACAAGCTTCAAGTCAACCGCGCAGAACATTCTATCATAGGGGAAGAAAAGGGACATCCTCAGGATCCACAAACTTAAAAAGAGGATAGATAAATCAAAGGATTTGCAATAACTAGGATTTATTAAAATATTTAAGAGGTTAAACCAGTTACCTCAGGGCAAGTTTTATTTCATCGTTTAACATGTAAACCAAATCAAACTTTCCAGACTTGAACATCTCTATATATTCACCTGATCCAAACAGAGATGATCACATTGTTATCCAACTCAATGCACAAGAAAACAAACAAATTCAATTGAATTTTGTTTTAAAATTTCCTCACATGGGAAAAATACCTGAAGCCGGATCGTATTCTAGGTTAGGATTGTCCTGCTCCAATAGCTTTTCAACAGCAATTGACCCGTCAAATCCAGCTGCAGAAGCAATTGAGTATACGGGCATCTGTGTGCAAGCTTTAATTATTAGTAAGCTCATGCCCCTTAACTTTGGGCCATGCATCTCAACATTTGTTACTCAACTGAAAACAAAGGCTCATATTTTGAGGTTATCAAGTTTCCAATCAACGCTTAGCTTGAGCTCATTTCAACCCAAATACTAGCACACTTGTTGCTTTGCCAGACATACATCGTTTACCATTCTTTAAGAAAGCTAGAATCAATTTTAAGAAAATTGAAATTATTTTTAATACACCAGCAAAAACAAGAAAGGAAAAAAAGAAAAAAGACAAAACACCTTAAGAGCATTCTGTAAAACTTGGACACCAAGCTTCGCATCAGAGTTTGTAGTTGGCAATTTGTCCAGCTCCTTTGAGGCATTAAGGAGTGCGACCCCACCACCTTCAAATACATCACGATAAACAGAAAATGTGAATAATCAACCCACAAAAAATTGACCAAACAAAAACCCCCCCCCCCCCCCCCAACCAAAAAAAAGGAAAAAAACAAGAAAAAAACCAAATAAAAAAAGAAGGCTTACCAGGTACAATTCCTAATTTCCTTGCCATTTGTGTAGCATATGTCACATCATAAACTCTGTCATAACTACTAGCTCCACCAACCTTGCATCAAAGCAAGCTCATAAAAAATTCAAAATATGTTTTCAATAAATTAAAGACTGGATAATCCATTATAGTTAAGATGCTTGCCAAATAATCGTACAATTCCAAACAAACCTTAAGCATAACTGCTTGAGAAAGATGTGCAAGTCTCTGTTCCAATGAAAATGATGACTTGCTCATTTTTTTCTTTTTTTTTATTGCAGATCTCAACTGTAACAACAATCATATGAACATGTCAAATGACAAACACACACAATAGAGACAACCTCCTAATTTGTTGATAAGTATTTTCAAGAGCCACAATAACTAACCTCTTTACATCTGTTTTCAATGTCTTTCTTATCACCAGCGGCGCCGGAGATAAACATGCTTTCAAACGACACTGCAACCTGTAATGAAGGAAAGGGTTCAATAACACTTGATTTCAACAAAACCTGCCCTATATAAGATCTAGAGCAAAAGACTGGCACAACAATAATGCAAACACATACAAATAACATGAATGGCTCACCTGTTCGCATGAGCCAAGCATTTGTGGTATAGAGTCCATATCAGACTCTCCAGTTACAACCTAAAATTGATTAGTGAGACATTGAATTGTGTAATACATTATATTGCTAACCAGGGTCAGGGAGTTAGTACATCATAATTCAAAATAGGGAGGAGAAGTTAACAAAATTTACATACCTGGCCTCCTGTTAAAATGGCAAGGTCCTCCATGATCAACGTCCAAGTTGCTCTATCTATAAAATATTTAGGAGGTTTGACAACACAAAGCTTTATCCATTTCAAAACAAACCCATAATTAAAAGGTATATGAAATTATAATTGAATGATGAAGGAAAATTAAGCATGTTTCATTTATGTCAACTAAATCTCTCACGTATTCTTTTATAATCTTATTCTTATTAGAAAATTTTCCCGACTTAACCAATAAATGTAGATCTCATGCCATCAGTGTAAATTTTTTTGTCCCGCCTAGTTTTATGTTTTTCTATTCTGACCAGATAAAAACTTTGCTTACCTTTTTCCGAGGAGAAGACCCATCTGGCATAAGAGATCCTTCCACTGCCTTTTCAACAGCCTCACAAATAATCAATAAAGGTCGTGTCTGAGGGAGAAAAGATCTATTAAATTTTTTTAGTAAATAAATTTAAACTTTTCATTTCTGCTTTAAATCCCCTTACACTACGGCCCCGTCTCATTGCTTGCTGAACAGCTTGAACTACATTCTTGGTCAAAACTTTATTCACAAGGACTAAAACAAGAGGATTTTTCAACAGCTGGCAAAGAAATGAAAACAATAATAGCATTAAAACTGAAATGACGCAACATTACACTTTTTTAAGTAAAACCAACAAAATTCCAATTAACTAGTTAGCAATATACCAAAAGTCAAAAAAAGAGCAAATGATTAACAGATATATTGAAATGCTTACGCATGTTTTCTTCCTCTTATTGGTGATGAAGAAAGGGGAACAAAAGCTCCAATTGACCAGCTTCACTGCCTTAACATACTCTGCTTCATTATTCGGTTTATTATTCCTCTGCAATGATTTTGAGTGAAGGAAAAAAAAAATCATGTATTGTTAGATATTTAATGATTCAAACAATTTATGAAAAGGGGAAACAAAAGAAAGAAAGAACAACCATTATTAAGAATGTGGAGAAAAAAAACCCTACATCTTCCTATATTTGTTTTCACGTATCACTCCCCACCCAATCGGCCGAAATATTAAAAAAAAGAAAGGCACAAATAGAACAAAGAGATAATTTTATCAGTGCTCCAAAGGTGTGTCTTAGTAAAAAATACCCATACCAACAATCAAAAAATGATACCATTATCAGGTTAATGGACGGTATGGTAAAAATGCAAACTTATATATTTTTCTAAAGAAGCATAGCATGCTGGTAATTAAAGCTTCTTCCCACCAATGTTATAGGGGTTCAGTTCGAACCCATAATTTAAAAGATTATTACTTTTTTTATTCTTTGGAAAATAGAAGAAATAAAAGAAATTGTCCTATCTCCGTTTCTCTCTCTTTTTGGTTTCCCTTACATTTCACTCTTTCTCCAAATTCATCAGATTCCATCAAAGCAGACCCAACAAAAAGGGGAAAAAAAAACACCACATGAGAAAATATAAGGAAAGAAAGAAAGCCAACATACAAGTGGAATACACAAAAAATAAATAGGAAAATATTACATAAGTTCAACAAGCAACTTACACTCATGATAAATAAAGCATCTTTTCCAACTTTTGCCATACACTTGCCTATGAAATTCCCAAGCTCTGTGTCCCCATTTGCTGCAGCTGTTGCAGCCTTTGAAAATACAAGGGCAAATCACCATCAAATTAAATTACCTCACTACCCATTATCCATATAATCCTTCCAACACCTAAACCAGCAAAACTCAAAAACTAAACCTGGGTGATTTCTTTAGGTGTGTGGACCATTCGTGCTGTGCGTTTAAAGTATGCACGAACTTCATTAAACGCTGCATCAATTCCATATTTTAGATACTCAGCATTCACTCCTGCTTCCAGTGCCTTGGATCCTTCAATATGCAGGGCTTTGTAAATGACATGTTCATATCTGTAGCCTGCAAACAGATATATGAAAATTCAGATGAGTTATCATGCCCATCTATAGGATAGTTAATCCACCAAAACACTAGCTAATTAGATTTAAGAAAATCATTTTCCAATTAATAATAAACTTCGACTATTTACCTAAACCAAATTCAGTTCCACTGCTGATCATATCACATGTAGGATTGCGAAGATTCTGCATAAAACTTGCACCTCCACAAGGCACAAACTGGTGCCAGAAAAAAAAAAAGAAAAAGAAAAGAGATATATATAACACAAGAAAAAAAACCCAATATTATAGAAGAAACCAACAAAACCATGCCTCACTATTCAACCCAAAAATAAAATATAACAAGCATAGCTAATGCTGATCTCAAGGATAATTAAAGGCTGATCTCAAGGCTCAGGTAATGCCACACCAATTGCGGCAAAGAGGATATTACAGCAAGTCTGAATACTCCACTAAACGAGAATAAATTTCAAATATGAATAAATTTCAAATATTAGAGAAAACAAGGTGAGTGAGTCACTCACCTTAGGCTTAGAAGGGATTTCTTGGCTGCCAACATTCTCATCATTAGCAGCATAGTATCGCCTGCAACTGAATCTACTGCTAAACGGCAGAATACTGTTCTTAGCCAACCTACAATTGACATCAACAAGAAAAAAAAAAAAAAAAGAAGAAGCAGCCATAGAATTAGAAATTCAGAAGTTTAAAATAAATTTAACACAACTGACTTTCCGGCGAGGCCAACGGCTAACCTGAGCATGTTAAGTGGATCAGCAGTGAATTATATGGTGAAGAGAAAACCAATTATGCGCCGAGGGTTTTTTACAGATGAAGCGTCCCGAGTTTAACGACCGAACCGACCCACTACTACATATATACGCTCCAAAAACCCATTATTTTTTGGGTTATTTCCACTCAGCCCCCAAATGTTTCAATATTTTTCACCGTGTACCCAACCATTTCAACAATACTCAACTCACACCTAATTCCGTTAATTGACCGTTATTTTAACGGATTTATTTGAAATTTAATAAAATGTCTGAAATACCCCTAATCTTGAATTAAAAAGAATTAAATGAGATAAAATATTAATTTAATAATTAATATTTACATTAAAAATTTTAATTAAAGATAATTAATAATAATCTCGTCAATTAACTTATTAAATAAATTTAATTTATCATCATCAAATAATATTTAAGGTATGAATTTTTAAATTTACCCTTTGAGACCAAAATAAGGGCATCCGTGAGCTTGAAAAGTACTTGCAAAAGTTTGGTTGCTTGAACTCTCACAAGCCCAAGAATCAAAGCACAAATGCCGATGACGATGATTTAGATGGCTTTTAGAGTCTTCCCTGAAAACTTACCAGCTCATTTAAAATCCACCGGAGTCTTGGATGCCAAAACTGTAAAAAAAAATGACAACACCACGATGTGAGGTTGCAGATATTGTGAATGGTACAACTCGGGTGCGTTCCAGCAGGAAAAGGCAACAACACAATCATCAAAATTGAGACAGCTATTTTCACACAGTGTCTCATTAATCAACTTTTGAAGGAAGCCTTAGGCGGCCAACTTCCAAGTTCAATCTCACTTACGAGTTTCTTCCAGGAACCCGAGCTGATGCCATAAATCCCGTTTGTTGAAGCATTTCAAACACGGTCCGCAAACACGCACTTCAAATTCTCACAAACACAGGCCTACACAAACGCTGATGTCAAGGTTAGTTTTGAAAGCGGTGATCATGAAGATGGGTTCCCCTTCGATGGCCTTGGCGGAACCATTGCTCATGCTTCTGCCCCAATAGATGGGAGGTTCCATTATGAGGCTGATGAGCCATAGGCTGTGAGTGCAACAAAAGATGCACTTGATTTAGAGACTGTCGCATTGCATGAAATTGGGCATCTTCTTGGCCTCGACTATAGCTCAGTTGCGGGTGCAATTATATGTACGCGCATGGATCCTGGAGTGACAGAGGGTTTACATGGTGATGGTATTCAAGGAATCAACGCGCTATATAATGCTTGAGATTGAATATGCTTGTTTACTTAATACTTTTTTAAGTTAATTAAATTGAAATTTCAATGAATTTTGATTTCGGTTGCAGAGGAAGCAGTCAAGAAGACTTTTATTGTATTTTTCAGCTTAGTATGATTTATTTTTCATATATTTTGCATGAAGTATCGTCAATTCAAAACGTTGTTTTGTATATAGCACTTTTTGTAACTTGAATGGTGGCCGCCTGGCCTTTGTCTACATCAATTTAAAGCACCAACCAATAACGGGCACGTATGAGATAATTTTTTTTTTTATGTAATATGTATGGAGCTCGCTAACTTACAAATTCTGTACGTTACAGCTCATTCACAAACTTGGTTGTGGATCCCACACGGGTCCACATGAGACCCACAGCCAAGCTGTATTCATGTGAGAGCTGTTACTTACAGAATCTGTAAGGTAGCCCTCTCCGTAATTTAATTATGTTGCACTAATGGATAAGCGTGACTTATGTTTTTATCTGAAATGGTTACATGACATTTAATGATTGCCATGCCAACAATAGCTATGAAACAGTCAGATTAATGAGATCGCTGCCACCAGTTTAACTAGAAAAACTACTTTAATTAAGAGAAATTAGTAGTGTCCTGCGCAATACAATTAATTAATTTTTTTTAATGGAAATTTTTGTCTAAGGTATGTTTCCGAAAATGTAGTTTTCTTGAAGATTAATGTGATTGCTAACGAACCAGAACAAAATCATGCAGTAAGCATTGTTTCAAAATAATAATTATAACAATAACAATAATAATAATCATGAATTAAGCATGAAAAAATAATATTAAGCTTGTTATCAAGATGAAGTATCTGATAGTAGAAATTTGGAAGCATTTTTGTTGATTGAAATATTGGAGGCAATTAAAAATAATAAATGAAATACAAACAAATAGATATACATATCTTGTTTAGGCGTTGATAAAGTGCATATGCTTGTGGCATGAAAAGGGCACTAAATGGAAGTAGAGGACTGAAAAAATATTTCATTTATTTTTTTTGAAAAGGTTTTTCACCTTTTATATATATATAATTGGCAGTTTTAAGATAGAAAACTATCGATAAATGTATTCATGGTTGATAATTTTATTTAAAAATTAAAAAAAAAATTAATTAATGGATAACAACAAGTATTGTAATATATATAAAAAAAAAATTGTCACTTGAGAAAATCCATCGAAAATAATATTTTATGTATATGTATACACACAACCAAACGCGTCTTAATTTATTAATCTTAAACGACACAAACATGCAAAGGCAATTTAACAAATAATTAATAATAAAAATGGTAAATATTAAATTGGTTAAACAAATTGGTCTAAGTATTCTTCAACGGTGGCATAATCAACATCGGGATATAGCTCAGAAGCCTCCACTCCAGAAGATGGATCGATTTCAAAATTGGTTTGTTCTCCATTCATAAATATTGAGAAGTTGACTACCAACATAATTTTATCCTCATCAGAGGCATCTGCAAGAAAAAATAATGCAATTAAAAAGAATTTTGTATACTTAATGCGCAAATAATTTCTATAAACTATGTTTTCATCTTTTAATAATAATTTTTTTTCTCAAAAAAATGACTCTAAATAATAGTTAGTGTATATATATATTATGAGTTAGCAACCTTGAATCATCTGAAGAATTTGGTCTTCTGTGACATAGATTTTTTCGAGTGTCTTCCCAATCTTCTTCTCCCAAAGAGCAACGAGCTCCTTGAATGAGTATATATTCTTCGGAGGTCTGAGGTAGAGAGTTTTGTTCAACGTTCTTGGATCATCAACAGCTTTGATAGTGAAGGTTGCTATGTCTTCTTCCTTGTTAAAGATTGCTGCACAAGAACCAATAGTCATAATCATAATAATTAATACCACCCAAAGCTTATTAATTTTAATTCATTCTTTAAAGATTCAACCCGAATCGAAATTAATTTTTTTACGTACCCTTTGGTTGGCCATCGCCATAGAATAAAATCTTTTCTCTCGGAGGAGCAGTGGCCCCAGGCTGTGCCATTGTAGGAAGAAAGAACCCGAAAGAGCAATTGCATGACACATAAGTATGAGGAATCCCTTCAGCCTCAACAGCGCGGCGGATTTTTGCCTTTCTTGCATAGCCTGATTTTGCTGGCTCAACCGGATGCCCAGCATCAACATTGCTCCCATACTCCGTTGGAAAAAATCTCTGACCATTATTAATTTCATAACTTTTAATAAACATTAACACTTTATAACTTAAAATTAATTTTACCCGAATTAATTATAAGTTAATCAACGAACCTTGATGTTACCGACTTCTTTAATGGCAGCGATGAGCTTGAACTGATCTTCTACTTCTGTTCGGCCTACTGCTGATATCACTACATCCACTAGTTTTATTGCCTTCACCAAACTTTCGTGATCGTGGAGATCTCCCTGCGCAATCAAACAATTAATCATATATAACATATTAATTAATTGATAAATGTACCATAATTATTGTTATTATTGTTATTTGCTAATTAATAAGTGTGCATGATTGATGGCCAACATGTATAGTCACATACATAAAGCAAAGTGACGCCTTGGTTCTTAAAGTTTTCGCTAAGTTGGCTCTTAACGGGATCGTGGACACTGCCTTCTCTAATCAACGCAAAGGTTGGATGGCCAGCCTTTGCACTTGCTTCAACAAGAAATTTTCCAATGTTTCCAGTTCCTCCGATGATCAAAATCTTACTTTTCTCAGCCATTGATCTTTTTTCTTTATGGGCGAAGAAGAAGAGAAGTAATAAATAATTAAATTGAGAAGGTACAAGTTTTCCCGGAGATGCATTGAGCCAAGTTCACTATTTATAGATTGAAATGAACGTGTTATTTGAGGCCCTGTTTGATATTTTGGAGAAAGTGTATTTGTTATTGGCAAAATAACACTTATTATTTTCAAAAAAGATAACTAATTATGCTGTCAAAATCAAGCTATAAATATCTACTAAACATTTTAAAAGCTTAACTAACTAAATTTAACGGAGCCTAACTGCCAAAATTTCTTTCTTCTATGCGCCCAAATTTTTGATAATTTGATTTGCTTAACTGCTTAAGTGCTGAAATTAAACAATTACGAAGCAAAAGAGCAACTATTTGCACTGAAAAGTTAATACGGTCAACTCTCTTCTAGTAGAGACCCCGATTTTTATTGAAATATTTTACTACACCAAATAAAATGTATTTCCTTTCCGAGTGATGTAAGAGTCAATACTCAATATTTCAAGAAAAATTGTTTGCGTGTAAGAGTCTAACGGTAATACTATAAACATAAAATCAAATCTCAATCATTAAAGACATCTAACGGCTGGTATCATAGAATTTAATTGCATAAGTGTGGTATTTATTTATTGAATGATAGTTACGTAATTTTACAAAGTATAAAATTTATTATTTAATAAATAAGTAACACATGATGGTGGAACTCAAGTTAAACTTAAATATTAAAATTCTGAAATTCTTAATATTATTAATAATTTATTGGGTATCATTAATTCCTTTATGTATTATAGTTGAAGAAAATTAACTTTAATCCTTCTTAAACAGTACATTTAGTACTTTGTTTTAATAATGGACTACAAAGTAATGGGCTGAAAAGTTTGCAGATAATAAACAAATTGCTAAGTGTTGTCAATTTATTTCAGTATTCACTTTTATCTGAAAAGGCAAATAATTAAAAGTGCCGATGTATTTTCTAATTATCATTTTCCTGCATATAATTATATTTTTTTATCTAAAAGAAATTTTCGGAACCTGTGACATACTGACGTTGAACCATTGCCGATTAAAAAAAATATCAAACCTAATTATTCAATTGCTTTGGCAAAAAGTTGAGTATTGACAAAGATTGCAGAAGCAAAACGATAAACGTCCCTAGCATTATCTTGATTCGGAAATCTCTAATTTTTTTTCTTTTTAAACAATAAAGAAAAAAAAATGCGTGCTTTTGCAAGTCCCAATAATGTTCATTTTGTCATATAATTCCTTGTTTCTTCTTCCACTGGATAAAGATAAGACTAAAGATAAGATCCAATATCATGATTGAAGATATAATTTACAGTTTTATCCTTTCAAAATGAAAAATAAAAATGAAATGCGTATCCAGATTTCTTTTTGTCTGATGATTAATTATAGCATTATGAATATTATAAAATATTAATTTTGATGGATATTTTAGTACATTAATAAAAATGAAATTCAATAACCATAAGGAATTTAAATGTACATTTCTAAAATAATTGGAATCTAGCTATACATTGAGATAAATTTTGATGCGAATGCCTTTGACCTTTATAATTTATAAGTAGCTCTTTCACCACTTCATTGCGACAATGCAATAAACACCACTCTAGCCGGCAACGGAGGTTGCTGGGCCGCCAAGGTTAAATCAAACTCGTCAAATCCAAAAGTATGGACACATTAGCCCATTTGCGACTCCAATTCGCATGGTTCCCGGTTGACGTGGGCTCATTGGTTGAGATTGCAGAAACTCTTCTTCAAAACAGCTGCTGGCAAATTGTACACCACCTACGAATAAATCTACAGTTATAATGAGGCCGGCGGGAAAGGAGAATGACAAGGACGAGTGCTGTAGACTTTGAGAAGAAAAGAAAAGCTTTAGATGCCATTGTTGATCAAATTGCTATCTAGCTCTTGTGTTGTCTGTGCAGGGCAATGGTTTGATATATGTCTCTGTTTATAGGCTTCTTCATGTGAAGGGAATTAGCCCAAATCCCACACAACTTGAGTGAGGCCACATCGCTAGGACGACTTAAGTGAGAGCGAGACTTGGGCCCTGTTTGGGATTGAGATTGAAACTCAATAAACTACTTATTTCATAATTTTTTATAAAAATAATGTTTGGTAAATTTTGTAAAAGGAGCTTATTTCATAATTTTCTCCATTTCGCAAGCTTTTAAAAGCGGTAGAGGTTTCTTTTTATGCAAGTTGTTTATTCAATAAAGTTTCTACTACTTTTTAAAATGTCTATTATAACCTTAGTATTTAAATAAAAAAATAATTATATCTTACTTATCCATAAACCTTAATATATAAATCATTAGATATTATTTTATCGCCACAATTTAGTTACTGTCATAACCAAGTATGTTCTCTCCAATTTTGATCCGGTAAGTTCATACACTAATTTCATAACCATGCTTTTAAAGTTTAATCTATATATTTATATTTTTGTTAATTAATTGTTTCAAATTCGTTGACAATCTATTTTTAATGTAATTTTACATATTTAAGAAAAAAATTATGTCTAAATAATTTATTAAGCATAAAATAAAAAATAATTAAAATGTATGCCTATTTTGGTCATTATATAATACAACAGTACTTTCGTAATAAGATTTATCAAACGCATGTACTCTACTTTTCAAACTCACAACAACCGTAACAGCACAGTTTACCAAAACACCAAGCTACTTTTTTAATCAGCACCTTATTTCATCTGCACAACACAAGTAGCTTATTTTATCAGCCTCCGCAATCCCAAACTAGCCCTTAGTGTCTACTAATAATGCATCCAACTATCAAACAAACAATAACGATAGTTTACAAAGTTGGGACATTATACATGTAATATTGTATATGCCAACAGATATGGTAGATGATGTGGCTTTATCTCATAGGGCTATGTGATAATTATTTATTGGTCTGATAATCTCTCATCTAATTGGAGAATTTATATTTGTGTTCAAACTGTTGTTAGAATACAAAGTTTGTATGTATACTTGTAGGTGTATCACTATTTTTTTCACAAAAATATATATTATTTCTCCCCTCATGTTCCAAATCGTTACCCAATCACCAACAACCACATGCTAGTATCATTTTAACTCAAATTTTACATCATATATGTTAATTCTCATTTACATTAGTGGGGAGCAATATACATAAATACAAGTGACGGTAGAACTTCGTATCCTGCATTTAGTAGTCCACGGGCTGTCAATGTGTGCAATCAACCCATAATCTCCATATAAATTTAATATTTGTTAAATAATCATAAACAACTGACGAAATAACATATTGTTATGCCGCCTGTGAAATACACAGAACAGCAAGTTTCCACACTTTTCAAGCAAGTGCAAGCTCCCAGAATTTTAAAGGAAGGAGAAAATAATAAGAAGAGAGTAGAGAGAAAATTCAAGAAGAGGAAGAGATTAAGTCCAAAAATTCATCTATATCCCGTTCAAATACAACCATGAAAATACTTATAGCCGCAAGAATATGCTCACAGCTGTCAAAACTGAATAACAACCTCTCACTATAACAAAAAAAAGTTCTCTAAATAGCTAAGGCAGTTAGTAACCGAATCCACCAAGCATATAAGCTCAGCACGTGTAATCCTTTAGCCATTTTGGTGGTTTCCTCACGCGACTTGGCATAAGGTTATCTTGAGGTCGATTTTGGTTAGCCTCACTTGGGTTTGCCCGGGCCTTTTCCTTGATTTTGATAGAGCTGGATGAGTTGGGTTTGTGTAACTGTAATGCTGAAGTTGTATCAGCCTCCACTCCTTGAGGAATCACCTTGTCCTCAAGGTGAAAATCTGGGTATTGCTTAGTAAATTCAGAAAGAGATTCCCATGTTGCATTCTCAGGAGCACAATCCTGCCACTGCATTAAAATTTGGGATTGGGGGGTGCCATGAACCAATGCCCGACGTTGAGCACAAATAGCAAGAGGAGCAGATATAGGCTGGTTGTTGTAAGACTCGCTAGGGAGGGAGTGAACTTGTGAGGCATCCTGACCATGAAATGGCTTGAGAAGTGAAATATGAAAGACTGGATGAATCTTAGAATCAGGAGGCAATTCCAAGCGATAGGCCACCGCGCCAATACGTTCCACCACTCGAAAAGGACCATAATAACGCTTCGCTAGCTTGTTGGAGAATCTGTTTGCGACTGATATTTGCCGATAAGGTTGTAACTTAACCAAAACTTGATCTCCCACTCGCAGCTCTAGCTCTCGGCGATGAGCATTAGCCTTTTGCTGCATCCTATGCTGAGCTGCTCGCAAGTTGGTTTTCAAGGCCGTCAATAAGGCATCACGTTCCAACAGCAACTCATCAAGTGCTTGGATTGAAGTAGAGCTCCCAGTATATGAAGGAATGACAGGTGGTTCACGACCATACAAGGCCTTAAAAGGGGACATTTGGATGCTTGTATGAAAGCTAGTGTTGTAAGAAAACTCAGCCCAGCCTAAATAATCAAACCACGAAGTTGGTTTCGCCTGTGTGAAAACTCGCAAATACTGCTTGAGTCCTCGATTAACAACCTCTGACTGACCATCCGTTTGAGGATGATAGGCTGTACTATGCTTCAAAGTGGTACCACTTAACTCAAAGAGTTTCTTCCAAAAGTTACTAAGAAAGATAGAATCACGATCTGAAATTATTGTTCGGGGAAAACCATGGTGCTTAACAACCATATCAGTGAATAAAATGGTTGTTTTGCTTGCTGTAAAGTGTGTGGGTAGAGCACCAAAATGAGCGGATTTCGTCAATCGGTCAACAACTACTAAGATAACGGTGAACCCATGGGAAGAAGGTAAACCTGTAATGAAGTCCATGGTAACTTCCTCTCAAACCAGTGAAGGTATAGGCAAAGGTTGAAGAAGGCCGGCCGGTGCCTGAGTTGAGTATTTTTTTTGCTGGCACAATAAGCAAGAGGCGACAAATAACTCGACATCCTTGCGCATATGTGGCCAATAAAAGAGGGTAGATAGACGAACTAATGTCCTCTTGACGCCTGCATGACCTGCAATTGGTGTGGCGTGGAATTCTTGTAATAAAGAAGGCTTCAAAATAGACTGAGAACTGATGAAGAATCTGTTTTTAAACTGGAGAATGCCATTCGAGACCGAATAAGGAGCCAGTAAAGAACCTGTGGAATATTGTTGATGGAGAGCTAATAATTCAGGTAAAGACTGATTTTCCTCACGAAGAATAGAGAGGAATTCGGGAATAGGACGACTGGCGAGTGACATATGAGCAGGAGCAGGAATAGATAATAGAGGGACATTAACTTCATGTACCCTGGATAAGGCATCAGCTGCAGCATTAGTTCGACCCGGCTTATATTCCACCTTGAAATGATAGCCCAATAACTTACGAACATAAAATTGCTGTTCGGGAGTTTGGATAACCTGCTGAAGGAGCTCTCGAATACTTTTCTGGTCAGTACGGATAATAAAGAAATGGCCGAGCAAATATTGTCTCCACTTATGTACGGCTTCGGCAATGGCGTGAAGTTCTTTGATATAAGTGGAAGCGACAAGCATTCGAGGACCCAATTTTCGGCTAAAATACGCAATAGGGTGATCCGCTTGCATCAGTACAGCTCCAATACCAACATTAGAAGCATCTGTTTCAATAACAAAATCCAATTGAAAATCTGGCAAGCGCAGGACTGGTGCAGCACTCATGGCGTGTTTTAAAGCAGTGAAGGCAGTGGCAGCTTCTGAGGACCAATTGAAGCCATCCTTCCGTAATAAATCGGTAAGGGGGGCAGCAATGGATGCGTATCCTTTAATAAAGCGACGATAGTAGCCCGTGAGGCCCAAGAATCCTCGCAATTGTTTTGTAGTAGATGGAATAGGCCAATTAGACATGACTTCCAGCTTGCGAGGATCAGCCTTAACGCCACAAGAGGAAACAATATGGCCTAGATATTCAATGTTATCTTGGCAAAAAAGACACTTTGAGAGCTTCACAAAAAAATGATTAGTATGAAGACATTCAAGTACTCTATGTAAATGCTCGAAATGGTCTTCTAAAGAAGTGCTATACACTAAGATATCGTCAAAGAAAACGATCACAAACTTACGTAGATAAGGAGCAAAAAGCCGATTCATTGTAGCTTGAAAGGTGGAGGGAGCATTAGAGAGTCCAAAAGGCATGACAAGAAACTCAAAATGCCCATCATGAGTCCGAAAGGCGGTTTTATAAATATCGCGGTCATATACTCGAATTTGATGATAACCAGCTCGCAAATCCAGCTTACTGAAAATACAAGCACCACCAAGCTCATCTAATAACTCATCAATAGTTGGTATCGGAAATTTGTCTTTAATGGTTACTGCATTCAAGGCTCGGTAATCCACACAAAAACGATAGGAGCCGTCTTTCTTCTTAACCAGCAACACAGGTGATGAGAATGGGCTCTGACTTGGACGAATAATGCCTTGATCAAGCATTTCCTTGATTAATTTTTCCATTTCAGCTTTTTGAAAGTGAGGATAACGATATGGCCGAACATTGACAGGTTTAGTATTCGGGAGGAGATGTATTTTATGGTCAATAAATCTGTGAGGAGGTAGAGAGGATGGAGGTTGGAATAAGTGCTCATATTGGTGAAGAAGGGTAAGTACAGGGGAAGGGAGATCGGGTGGAAATGTCAGCTTATCAGCAGTGGTTGGAATAGAGAGGGTATCTTGCGCATCTGCAGGAATATGCAACTGAAGAAATTCAAAGAGGCCGTGTATTTGATCATGGGACATGAGGGCCTGTAATTGATGAAAAGAAATCGGTCTTGGAGACAAGGAGAGATCACCGCGCAGTAAGACAGGAGAGCCATTCCAGAAAAATTCCATTGACAATGCCGCATAATCATGAGATACTTTGCCAAGCAGCTGTAACCATTGAATTCCGAGGACAATATCAGGTCCCTCAATAGGAAGAACATAAAGGTCGATGGAGAAAACATGGCCCTGCATAGATAAGGCAATTTGGGAACAGACATAACGGCAAACTAAGGAATCACCATTGCCGATATACACCCGAAAAGTAGTAGTATCTTGTACTGCTAACCCCAAAGCTTCAGCCACAGCAGGTTTAACAAAATTATGGGTGCTACCACTATCGATAAGCACTTGTACCGGTTGTTGATTAATTTCACCAAGGAGCCGTAGGGAACGAGGAGTACTTTGGCCAGCTAAAGCATTCAAACTGGAGATATCACCAGCGATAATAGTCTCCTCAACAACAGCTGGGATCTCAGAGTTAATTGGTGGACCCATCTTCTCGTCAACCTCCTCTGTTCCCAAAAGAAGCAAAAACTTACTACGGCATCTATGAGAGTTGCTCCACTTTTGGTCGCAATTGTAGCAGAGTCCTTTCTCCCGTTTTTCACGAAGTTCTTGTGGAGAAAGACGCTTAATAGGGAGAGATGGCGTTGGTAAAAGGGGAGGTAAAGTGGACTGGGCAGGTGGAGGTGGATGGATGACAGGGGCATTTGTCGGAGTGTGATTGGGTGGAGGAGGGTGAAAGGACGATGTGGTGGTTTTTTGGGTCCACTTAGACCAAGGCCTGGTCGCAGCTTTACTATCATCTCCACGCACTTCAAACATACGAGCCAGTGCAAATGCCTCCATCAAAGAGGAAGGACGCGACAACAAAAGCTCTCGACGAATATCCGCTCGCAAACCCGTGATAAAGAACGAGATAAGGAGAGGCTCAGAAATACCTGTGACTTTATTCATGAGGTCCTCAAACTCAGTTTGAAATTCTGCCACCGTTGATTTCTGAGTAAGCTTGGATAGATTGCCTTGGTGGTCCTCATACAGGGAAGCACCGAAACGAAACTTCAGATTTTGCAGGAAATCCTTCCAACTGAAAAGAAGATCATTCGCCTTCATCCATTGGTACCAAGCGGAAGCACGACCTTCCAGATGAAAAGAAACGATGCGGAGACGAAGAGCTTCAGATGTGCCATGGAAATCAAAATACTCGTTGATGCGAAAAGCCCAACCGTTGGGGTCGGTTCCATCAAACTTTGGGACCTCGAGCTTCATTGTCCGCAAGAGCTGATTGGAGTCATGGTTGCTAGATGAACCATCAGATATTTGTGGAAGAGGGGGCGGATTCGATGATCCATTTGTTGGAACCGAAAGTGACCCCTTGATCTGAGAACGCAAGTCCTCCAAGCGAGAATCCACGGTAAGCATGTATTGTTGCAGCGTGTGATGAACTGCAACTGTTTGGTTATCAAGTTTCGTTTGTAAAGCTTTAATGGCATCTAGAATCTCCGAATCAGCCATGATGAACAAATCTCGCTTACCAAACGGGTGCTCTAACCAACTGAGCAATGAAAGCACCAATGTTATGCCGCCTGTGAAATACACAGAACAGCAAGTTTCCACACTTTTCAAGCAAGTGCAAGCTCCCAGAATTTTAAAGGAAGGAGAAAATAATAAGAAGAGAGTAGAGAGAAAATTCAAGAAGAGGAAGAGATTAAGTCCAAAAATTCATCTATATCCCGTTCAAATACAACCATGAAAATACTTATAGCCGCAAGAATATGCTCACAGCTGTCAAAACTGAATAACAACCTCTCACTACAACAAAAAAAGGTTCTCTAAATAGCTAAGGCAGTTAGTAACCGAATCCACCAAGCATATAAGCTCAGCACGTGTAATCCTTTAGCCATTTTGGTGGTTTCCTCACGCGACTTGGCATAAGGTTATCTTGAGGTCGATTTTGGTTAGCCTCACTTGGGTTTGCCCGGGCCTTTTCCTTGATTTTGATAGAGCTGGATGAGTTGGGTTTGTGTAACTGTAATGCTGAAGTTGTATCACATATATAATAAAATTAATTATTTAAATAAAAAAACCAATACAGACTTACTTTGACCCACCTCTCTCCTCGATCGGATCAATCTAAACCAGTTTACTTAGTTGAAAGTTACTTTTAAGTCCGTATAGATCCTCTGCATTCTTTTATTTATGCATTTATTTATTTAAGGGGTCAAAGTTAAGACTCCACCAACTGCCAACTAAGGGTGGCGAAAATCCGAGTTTGGATCCACCCGATTGAAATTTGGATTGATCGAGTTGAGAAAAAATCCATCCAAATTTAATCCAAACATATAACCCAATCAGATCACATTGGATCAAAAAATCGAATTAAGTGTGGATGGATTGGATTCAGGGTGAAGCTTCTACACACATTATAAATCTAAGATCTTAATCTATTCAAATATTCATAGCAAAAAGAAAAAAATCAATTCGTTTTTTTTAAGCTTACAAGGATTTAACCAATCATGCACTTAATTTTCAATACATGAATTTTCCTGATTCCATTAGTAACAATACCATAAAAAATTTGAGTTAGAGCCTTGAAGCCTTGGAGCTTGGTAGAACTTGGAGCAACAGATCTGGTCAGTGGTGAATGTAGGCTGTGTCGGCAGTAGGTGAGTATTTCATCTCAGCGTCTGCATCAATTTGGTGAGCTTAATTGCTGGCTGTCGCTGCGTATGTAAAGTGCTGCAGCTAGCTGCCGTTGCGTGTGTGAAGTATTGCCACCATTGTGTTGTGTGTGGGAACTGTGAATTGATATTCCTACTGTGTTGTGTTGTGTGTGTGTGCTGTGCTGTGGCTACTGCCGATGTTTGTAAATAGTAAGTTTGTATCGTTGAGTGTTAATTGAATAGAATTATTTTTTTTTATGAGCCAACCCGATCAGTTTTTAGATCAGATCGGGTTTCATCCGATCCAATCGGATTGGCAAAAATGCATTTGATTGTGTTTTATTGATAATTCAATCCGATCCGAACTCGATATTTTTTAGATCGAGTCGGGTCGGATCGAATTGAATTTTTTGCCAAATCCTGTTACCAACAGTCTTCTTCTTCTTTTTCTCTCTCCCTCTCCCTCTCTCTCTTTTCTTTTTTTAACAATTTTGACAACTACATATATATTACAGAAGAGCTTGCAAAAACCAGTCAATACTACTCTTGTGGATCATTAGTGGATCCCCTCTAAAGTGGGACTATCACTATGAGACCCATAAAATTTTATGTTTAAAAAATCAGTAATTATCATTTATTCTTAATTTAGTAAAACTATAAAGGTAAAATCTCCACTTAACTAATTAATTCAGGGGTAGGGCAGCTGGTCAAACATTGTATTGAACTTTAACTCCTTGAATATCATCTCCACCCAGGCCCTTTCTCTGTCCGGAAGAAATTGAAGGGAACGTAATAAAACCCTCAACTGAGCTATGAGCAAGGCCAAGAAGATGACCAATTCCATGCAGAGCAACAGTCTCCAATCAAATGCACCTTGTACTGCAGCCAGAACCCATGGCTCGTCAGCATCATAATGAAACTTCCCATCTGGTGGTGGAAAAGCATGAGCTAAGGTTCCATCAGGGCCACCACGGGCATCAAAAGGGCTCCCATCTCCATGATCCCGACTTTCAAAACTAATTTTGATATCAGCATTTGCGTAGTCCTCTATTTTAAGAATTTGAACTGAGTGTTTGCAGCCAATGTTTGAAACGCTTTCGCAACCGGATTTATGGCATCAGCTGTGGCTTCTGAACGACAGGCGTAAGTGAATAGTGAGCGACAGTGCGAACAAAATTACTGTGCTGTTACCTTTTCTTACCGGAACGCATCCGAGTCTGCCCGCAACTCCACACCGTGGTGTTCTCATCTGTATCTTAGCTACTGTATTGCCATCTAAAACCCCAGTGGATTCTAAGTTAAAATTGAGCTGGTCGGTTTTGATGGCAGATTCTAAAAGCTCATCAAAATCATCGTCGTTAGCTTGTGTGCTTTGATTATTTCCCTTGGAATTTTCATATTTCAATTCGTGGCTGCCTTTAACCTCGTCGCCTTTGTGGCAAGTGGCAACCTTCCTTCATGAACTTTAGTGGGTATGACTTAGTTTTCGTCATCATAGTAGGGTTGGCAAATTGTAAGGTCGGGCCTGGTTTTCCAAGTTCAAGTCTAAGCCCATATCATTTTTAATAAGTCCATTTAAATTTGGATGGATTGGGTCGTAGACAGATTTAGGTTGGGTATACACTTTTGATTAATTATAAAAAAAATTTAATAAAATAAAAAAATATAAATTAAAGATAATTATCTAATACATAAAAAAATAATTAAATACATAAAATATTAATAACACAACATAATAAATTACAAATATTAATATAAAAAACATATTAATTTAATATTTTGAGTTTTTTTTAAGTTTGATTTATTTTAATTCATAAATTTAAAAGACTTTTTTTTCTAAAACCTTAACTAAGCTCAATCTATGCAGACTTTATATTTTTTAACCTATATTCAGACCCAACTCACGCGAGCTGGGTTTCAAGCCCGTAGGCTTGGGCCAGCCGTACATCAAAGTGTGCTAAAACTAAGTAATTATGAGTGAAGAGGGAAAAGAGAGAATGATAAGAACAATTAGAAATGAGAAGAAAGAAATATTTAAGAGTCTGGTTATGTTAGAACTACTTTAACATAGAACACTTCTTCATGATTTAGGTTGGGTATACACTTTTGATTAATTATAAAAAAAAATTTAATAAAGTAAAAAAATATAAATTAAAGATAATTATCTAATACATAAAAAAATAATTAAATAAATAAAATATTAATAACACAACATAATAAATTACAAATATTAATATAAAAAACATATTAATTTAATATTTTGAGTTTTTTTAAGTTTGATTTATTTTAATTCATAAATTTAAAAGACTTTTTTTTCTAAAACCTTAACTAAGCTCAATCTATGCAGACTTTATATTTTTTAACCTATATTCAGACCCAACTCACGCGAGCTGGGTTTCAAGCCCGTAGGCTTGGGCCAGCCGTACATCAAAGTGTGCTAAAACTAAGTAATTATGAGTGAAGAGGGAAAAGAGAGAATGATAAGAATAATTAGAAATGAGAAGAAAGAAATATTTAAGAGTCTGGTTATGTTAGAACTACTTTAACATAGAACACTTCTTCATGATTTAGGTTGGGTATACACTTTTGATTAATTATAAAAAAAAATTTAATAAAGTAAAAAAATATAAATTAAAGATAATTATCTAATACATAAAAAAATAATTAAATACATAAAATATTAATAACACAACATAATAAATTACAAATATTAATATAAAAAACATATTAATTTAATATTTTGAGTTTTTTAAAGTTTGATTTATTTTAATTCATAAATTTAAAAGACTTTTTTTTCTAAAACCTTAACTAAGCTCAATCTATGCAGACTTTATATTTTTTAACCTATATTCAGACCCAACTCACGCGAGCTGGGTTTCAAGCCCGTAGGCTTGGGCCAACCGTACATCAAAGTGTGCTAAAACTAAGTAATTATGAGTGAAGAGAGAAAAGAGAGAATGATAAGAACAATTAGAAATGAGAAGAAAGAAATATTTAAGAGTCTGGTTATGTTAGAACTACTTTAACATAGAACACTTCTTCATGATTTAGGTTGGGTATACACTTTTGATTAATTATAAAAAAAAATTTAATAAAGTAAAAAAATATAAATTAAAGATAATTATCTAATACATAAAAAAATAATTAAATACATAAAATATTAATAACACAACATAATAAATTACAAATATTAATATAAAAAACATATTAATTTATTATTTTGAGTTTTTTTAAGTTTGATTTATTTTAATTCATAAATTTAAAAGACTTTTTTTTCTAAAACCTTAACTAAGCTCAATCTATGCAGACTTTATATTTTTTAACCTATATTCAGACCCAACTCACGCGAGCTGGGTTTCAAGCCCGTAGGCTTGGGCCAGCCGTACATCAAAGTGTGCTAAAACTAAGTAATTATGAGTGAAGAGAGAAAAGAGAGAATGATAAGAACAATTAGAAATGAGAAGAAAGAAATATTTAAGAGTCTGGTTATGTTAGAACTACTTTAACATAGAACACTTCTTCATGATTTAGGTTGGGTATACACTTTTGATTAATTATAAAAAAAATTTAATAAAGTAAAAAAATATAAATTAAAGATAATTATCTAATACATAAAAAATAATTAAATACATAAAATATTAATAACACAACATAATAAATTACAAATATTAATATAAAAAACATATTAATTTAATATTTTGAGTTTTTTTTAAGTTTGATTTATTTTAATTCATAAATTTAAAAGACTTTTTTTTCTAAAACCTTAACTAAGCTCAATCTATGCATACTTTATATTTTTTAACCTATATTCAGACCCAACTCACGCGAGCTGGGTTTCAAGCCCGTAGGCTTGGGCTAGCCGTACATCAAAGTGTGCTAAAACTAAGTAATTATGAGTGAAGAGGGAAAAGAGAGAATGATAAGAATAATTAGAAATGAGAAGAAAGAAATATTTAAGAGTTTGGTTATGTTAGAACTACTTTAACATAGAACACTTCTTTATGATTTAGGTTTGGGTATACATTTTTGATTAATTATAAAAAAAAAATTAATAAAGTAAAAAAATATAAATTAAAGATAATTATCTAATGCATAAAAAAATAATTAAATACATAAAATATTAATAACACAACATAATAAATTACAAATATTAATATAAAAAACATATTAATTTAATATTTTGAGTTTTTTTTAAGTTTGATTTATTTTAATTCATAAATTTAAAAGACTTTTTTTTTCTAAAACCTTAACTAAGCTCAATCTATGCAGACTTTATATTTTTTAACCTATATTCAGACCCAACTCACGCGAGCTGGGTTTCAAGCCCGTAGGCTTGGGCCAGCCGTACATCAAAGTGTGCTAAAACTAAGTAATTATGAGTGAAGAGGGAAAAGAGAGAATGATAAGAATAATTAGAAATGAGAAGAAAGAAATATTTAAGAGTTTGGTTATGTTAGAACTACTTTAACATAGAACACTTCTTCATGACCATACAATAAAGTTATAACGAGTTTTTTTATTATCTATCACTTTACGTGAGTGGTTATAATTCGTACTCTACCTTAGAGCAGTTTCAAGATAGCTACAACTAATATTTAATTGTCAGAGATATGTCTACACTTTGTAGACTTCTTTCATGTGAAGTGAATATCGTTTTGTCAAGTGAATCGTTTCATACGCTGGCATGCATGACTTTTACTTTAGACTAACGTTTACAGACCGTAGAATCCATATTTAATGCATTGTGATTTCTATATTTCGTTTTCATGGAAAATTCCTTTCCATGGACTACATGCAAGAGTTGATTCCCCTAAGAAATAATTAAGAAAGATGAATAGACCAAATGCTATAAAATGGCAATCAGGTGACGCCGCAACGATCACGTAAGCAAGACTTAGGGTCTATTAATTAACCCATGCATCCGACGACTTGTAAGTCCCCCCCTCCCCCCCAAAAAGCATTTCAAGACTCAAGTGTCTTTTACATTTCCAACCTTTTTTTTTTTAAATTTTTAAGAGATTTGATAAATGTAACTCATAACTCATAACTTTATATATGTAACGAACCACTTAGAGCATTACTATAAATAAAATATATTGATGGATTCTAATGCAATTTGAAGTACCATTTTACTGTGGTCCTTTTATGAGATTGTGATTGGTAATTATAAAATAAGAATTGAGAAAACGATCTAAATTCTACTATTTTAATTTGTTTAACGATGATGATAGATTCATAAAGTTGGGGTACAGTATTTAATAGCCATGTAATAATTAATTATTGGAGAATTTATGTTTGCAGTGCATAATGAAAATACAAATTTTATATCCTAAATTCGTAAGCGTATCACTATCTCTTTTTTCTTTTTTTTTTTCAAAATAAATAATATTTATTTCCTCACGTTCCAAATAGTTTGCCGGCAACCACTTGCAAATGTCGTTTTAACTCAAATTTCGCATCATAGAAATTGTCATCGTCGTACCTGCGGAACAATACAAATATCATAGACAGACAATGGAACTTTCATTCACCATTGGTCGATGGTCAACGTTGGAGAGCCATAACTTTGACTGCAAATCCCTATTGAATGAAACATTAATTCGTTGTCGTTGATATTTGTACGGCACGTACAGTCAATGACGGGATTCAAATAACATCAAAATACGACCTCTACAAATGGTTGACACTGGTGGTTGTCTGTTAAATTTAACATTTATTAAATAATTATAAACAACAAACAAAATAATTAATATAATGAAAGAACTAAGTACTTGAATCAAACCCGTAGAGACCTAGGTGGACCCACCCGTTTGACGGGGTGCATTTAAAGGAGTTTCATCTAGTCAAATCAAATGTTACTTTTTTTCTTGCCAAACATGCAACTGAAAACATATATCCCATTTTTGTACAAAGAATTGACCCAAAGTTTCACTCGTACGGAGACGACTGACCAGATGGCGTGTGGCTTCCATGCCGGCCGGTATTTTTTTAAAAAAAATTTTAACTATTAAATTAAAATAATATATAAAAAATTAAATGTAATGTTTCGTATTAATAATAAAAAAATAATAATAATATTGATAGTAAAAAAAAAGATAAATAAATAGAAAATGTAAGGAAAATATAATGTTATCAAAATCAAGAGAGAAAAAAAATTAAAAAGTTTATATAGCAAATGACGAAAATTTATTTATATATTTTAAAATGGAATGTTTTGTATTTAACATCAAAATTTCCATGTTTATTGATATTTGTCTTAATTTTATTATTTTCATATTTAACATTCATGTTCCATATTTAATATCACCTGTTACATATATCACGTACGTACATGCTTACACCAAACTCATGTTTAATGTATACCGTTACATGTTTCACCTCAATTATTGTCCGTTTAACGTAACTTTTAATATGTAAATTTCATATTTCGTTCCATGTTTACATGACAGCAACGAGCCATTTCTAGTACAAAGGTGAGTCTTCAGGATGCTGCCGAGCCGTGGGCTATGGGTGCAAGACCACGTGCTTTTGATTTGGAGACTGTTACTTTGCACGAGATTCGGCATCTTGTTGGCCTCGGCCATGGCTCAGTCGAGGGTGCTGTTGTGTTTCCTTCAACCGGTCCTGGTGTCACAAAGGGTTCGGATGCAGATGATATTCAAGGAATTAAGGCTCTATACAATGTTTGACCAGCTAGACCTGAAACTGAACCTGAATTAGTAATTAATATTAATTATAATTAACTTAATTAATTAATTCGAGATCACTTCACCTAGCTGTCTAGTTAATTAACTATATATATAAATGATAGGTGAAAGAGGTCATCAAGAGGAATTTTAAAGTAGTTGTGTTTTGTTATTGTTGTATGAATAAAATGTCTTAGTCGGTCTTATTGTTTGTATGAATGTATTAAGTATGCAATTCACAAAATAATTATAGGTATGGAATTTTTTTGCTATTAGAATGGTGGTGGTGCCAAACCCATGCGTTTTTAAGCACTAATATATCAATACTTGTCATAAAATATTACATAAAGGTCCATTGACCTGAATTCAACCTATATAAATATTGAAAGGTTTTTATTTGCGTAATCTGCGAAACGAAAATATTATGCTATGTGGATTATATGTTAATAATTAAGAGATACTATCTGCTGCTATAAGGGAGAATGAAAATTGACATATAATTAGGTATATTTAAATTTACTGTTTTTATCACTCAGGTCTCTAGTTTTTTTTTTTTTTTAAGTTTCTATGATTTAATTAGTTTTAATTACTCATTACATTCCTAATAATAAAACTGAAAAAAAAATTACACACACACTTCATGGGTTATTTAACCATATATGATCATAACTTGATTTTCCGATATATTATTTTTTAAAAATAAAAGTATGAATGTTAGCATGTTAAAAACTCACATTTATCATTCAACAAGAAAAATTAAACTTATAACATCAAGGATGTAATGAGTAATTGAAAACAAAATTAGGGATTGGCATGAATAAATTAAAAGTATGGATTGTCAAAGTTGCAGCATCTTCTAGATGGTCAAAAGCAGCAAATTTGAAAAAGGAAAAAATTGGTTGGTGGCATATGACTTTTTAAGCACCAAATCCGTGTGCTTAGCTGGTGAAGGAAAAGCTTACTAGCTGGTGGTTTGAATTTTTAGCACGTTTGCTGACTTTCTTGGCCATGATTTTGCTATAAATAGAAGTGCAAAATGAAGAGCTTCTGCATTTCCAATTTGTGATCAATTCCTGCATTTAAGAGAGCAGAGAATTTTGTAGAGCTTAAATAATAAAGCTCTAGTTATAGTGATTTGAGAGTTGGGTGTATTGGGGTTTTGGGTAGTGAGCTAAAATACTACAATACTTGTAACTCCTTTTCACTAGTAAAATATTTTCCTTCTGCTTCGCCGTGGGCGTAGGCTAAAAGCCGAACCACGTAATTCCTGGTGTCCCTGTGTGATTTTATTGTCTCATTATTTTCAATTTTACTTTAGCTGCGTGTCTGCTTCACCCACCAATTACCTAACAGTGGTATCAGAGCTATTGGTTGTATTTTTTTTGGAGTCGTCTTGTTCACGTAAAGTGCATGTTCACGTATATCTTATCTTGTTCACGTATACGACCTTTGTTCACGCATATCGACCTGTTCACGTATACGGTACTGTTCACAAGAAACGGTGGGAGCGATCCAAGAATTTTGCGGTGCAAAGCAGGGAGTAGTGGTGTGAGTAAAGCAACTGTGTGGTTTTGTACATGTCTAGGAAAGTTACATCACAAAGGCGATAAGAGCCTAAGAGTCAGGTTTTAAGTGGGACCGTTTGTGACCCCTCCAGTCTTTCCTGGGAACTTTCCTGGTGTGCATTCTCACACATACTCACAACTATTCAGGGTGGTACACTAATTTGTGTGCGGTATTTATCAACAAAATGGCAGCAAAGTATGAAATTGAGAAGTTCAACGGGAACAATTTCTCGTTGTGGAAAATGAAGATGAGGGCAATTCTGAGGAAAAATAATTGCTTGGCAGCAATTGGAGAAAGGCCCATGGAGATAACTGACGACAAGTGGAACGAGATAGATGGCAACGCCATTTCTGATCTACACTTGGCACTTGCGGACGGGGTATTATCCAGTGTAGAGGAGAAAAATACAGCAAAGGAAATATGGGATACTCTCACAAAATTGTACGAGGCCAAGTCACTACACAACAAAATCTTCTTGAAGAGGAAACTCTATACTCTTCGAATGGCGGAATCTACAACGGTGACTGACCATATCAACACCTTGAAGACTCTATTTTCACAACTCACATCGTTGGGTCATAAAATAGAGGAAAATGAACGTGCAGAGCTTCTACTTCAAAGTCTACCAGATTCATATGATCAACTCATCATCAACCTGACGAACAACAATCCAGCGGACAGTCTAGTTTTCGACGATGTTGCAGCCTCTGTATTAAATGAGGAAAGTAGGCGGAAAAGTAAGGAAGACAGACAAGTAAGTTCGCAACAAGCAGAAGCGCTTCTCGGTGATTTGAGGAGATCAACAGAACGTGGCTCCAGTGGGAGTCACAATCATGGTAGATCAAAATCCAGAAGTAAGAAGAATGTTAAATGCTATAACTGTGGCAAGAAAGGGCACGTCAAGAAAGAGTGTTGGAACAACCAGAAGAGAAGAGAGGGCAAAGAACCTGAGTCATCAAATGCTCAGGGATGTGTAGCAAGTACCTCGGATGATGGCGAAATTCTCTGAGGTGAGGCAATAAGCTGTTTGAGGCAGAAAACGACTATCTGACGTCTGGCTTATAGACTCAGGAGCTACCTGGCACATGACCTCTCAGAGAGAATGGTTCCACACATACGAACCTATCTCAGGAGGATCTGTTTATATGGGAAATGATCATGCCTTGGAGATTGCTGGTATTGGTACTATCAAAATCAAAATGTTTGATGGTACAATTCGCACAATTGGGGAGGTATGACATGTCAACGGCCTGAAGAAAAATCTATTGTCCTTGGGACAAATAGATAGTCATGGGTGCAAAACTCATGTTGAAAATGGGATCATGAAGATTACTAGAGGTGCGCTTGTATTGATGAAGGCAGAAAAGATCGGTGCTAATCTGTTCATGCTTAAAGGGGAAACACTACAGGAAGCAGATGCGTGTGTTGCATCAAATGGAGAAGAATCAACGATGATGTGGCATCTCAAACTCGGCCACATGTCGGAACAAGGTTTGAAGATTCTCTCTGAGCGAAAATTGCTTCCAGGGCTCAAATCGGTAAGTTTACCATTTTGCGAGCATTGTGTTACAAGTAAGCAACATAGATTAAAGTTCAGTAGATCTGTTGCTAGAAGTAAATGCATATTAGACTTGATTCATTCTGATGTTTGGGAATCACCTGATATGTCCATGGGAGGTGCAAAGTACATGGTGACTTTCATTGATGATTATTCCAGGAGATGTTGGGTGTATCCAATCAAGAAAAAATCAGATGTGTTTCCGGTGTTCAAACAGTACAAAGCGCGGGTTGAACTTGAATCTGGGAAAAGGATCAAGTGCTTGAGAACGGATAATGGTGGCGAGTATACAGATGGTGAATTTCTTGCTTTACGTAGTTGAAGGTATTCGAGAGGCGATTCACGGTGGCATACACTCCTCAACAAAATGGGGTGGCGGAAATGGATGAACAGAACTCTTACGAAAAGAATAAGAGCTATGTTGAGTATCTGCGGGTCTACCTAATTCATTTTGAAAGAAGCAGCCAAAACTGCCTGTTATATAGTAAATCGGTCGCCATCCACAGCAATTGGGCTAAAGACAGCGATGGAGATGTGTCTGGAAAGCCAGCAGATTACTCTCACCTACATGCATTCGGATGTCCTGTGTACGTGATGTACAATGCCCAAGAAAGAACAAAACTAGATCCAAAATCTAGGAGGTGTATCTTCTGGATATCTTTGATGGAGTTAAGGGGTATCGTCTGTGGGACCCCACTGCCCACAAGATCGTCATCAGCAGAGATGTGATCTTTGCAGAAGATCAACTGCAAAGAAAAGATGGAGATGATGGCACTGTAAAAGAAAAGTCAGAGACTGTCCCGGTATTTGTAGAAAATAATCCAGAAGATTCAGATTCTTCGGAAGCAGCACCAGAGCACGAGGAACAAGAACCAGTCGAGTCAGGGGCTCCAGAAGTTCGTCGATCAACTCGTGAGAGACGACCGCCAGTGTGGCACTCGGAATATGTCACAGAGATCAATGTTGCATACTGTCTTCTAACAGAGGATGGAGAGCCATCAACTTTCCATGAAGCTTTAAACAGCTCAGATGTTGCTTTGTGGATGACAGCAATGCAGGAAGAAATTGAAGCTCTACACAAGAACAAGACATGGGAACTTGTACCATTACCACATGGAAGAAAAGCCATTGGTAACAAATGGGTCTACAAGATCAAGCGTGATGGCAATGACCAAGTGGAGCGGTATCGTGCAAGATTGGTGGTGAAAGGATATGCTCGAAAAAGAAGGTATTGACTTCAACGAGATATTTTCTCCGGTGGTTCGACTCACAACGATCGAATAGTCTTGGCAATGTGTGCTACATTTGACTTACATCTTGAGTGCGATTAGATGTGAAACCGCATTTCTTCATGGAGAACTTGAAGAAGAAAGTTATATGCTCCAACCAGAAGGTTTCTTTGAAAAGGGTAAGAAGAACTTGGTTTGCCGGTTGAACAAATCTCTATACAGTCTCAAATAGGCGCCGAGGTGTTGGTATAAGAGATTTGATTCCTTCATCATGAGCCTTGGATACAATAGACTCAATTCAGACCATTGTGCATATTACAAGAGGTTTGAAGATAATGATTTCATCATTTTGTTGTTGTACGTGGATGACATGTTGGTAGCAAGCCTCAACAAAGATCGAGTCCAAGAACTGAAGGCACAATTGGCTAGGAGTTTGAAATGAAGGACTTGGGACCAGCAAATAAGATTCTTGGGATGCAAATTCATCGAGACAGAAATAACAAGAAAATTTGGTTTTCACAGAAGAATTACTTAAAGAAAATCTTGCGGTGCTCCAACATACAAGATTGTAAGTCAATTTTCACCTCACTTCCTGTTAATTTCAAATTATCCTCAAGTATGTGCCCTAGCAATGAAGCAGAGAGGAAGGAGATGTCTCGAGTACCGTATGCATCGTGATGGGAAGTTTGATGTTCGCTATGATATGTACAAGACCAGGACATTGCACAAGCAAAGGGAGCGATCGGTCGATACATGACAAATCCTGGTGAAGAGCATTGGATAGATGTGAAGAGGATTCTGAAATACATCAGAGGAACCTCAGATGTTGCATTATGTTATAGAGGATCAGAGTTTACTGTCAGGGGCTATGTGGATTCAGATTTTGCAGGAGATCTTGATAAAAGGAAATCCACTACTCAAGCTATGTGTTTACACTTGCGGGAGTAAATGTAAGTGGGTTTCAAAACTGACCGTTGTGGCCTTATCTACAACAGAAGCAGAGTACATGGCAGCTACACAAGCTTGCAAGGAAGCTATTTGGATACAAAGGTTATTGGAAGAGCTCGGGCACAAACAACAGAAAATTTCTGTGTTGTGACAAATCGAGTGCCTGCATATTGCAAGGAATCCAGCATTTCATTCCAGGACAAAGCACATAGGAGTTCAGTATCACTTCGTTCGAGAAGTAGTGGAAGATGGAAGTGTCGATTTGCAGAAAATCCATACCAAGGAGAACCTAGCAGATGTTTTGACCAAGCCGATCAATGCTGACAAATTTATCTGGAGTAGATCCTCTTGTGGCCTAGCAGAAACGTAGGCAACATGATTATGGCGAAGCAGAAAGCATGGTGTGGAGATTGATTGGTTTTCAATCTAATCTCCAAGTGGGAGAATGTCAAAGTTGCAGCATCTTAGATGGTCAAAAGCAAAAAATTTGAAAAAGGAAAAAAATTGGTTGGTGGCATATGACTTTTTAAGCACCAAATCCGTGTGCTTAGTCAATGAAGGAAAAGCTTACTAGCCGGGTGGTTTTGAATTTTTGCACGTTTGCTTTGACTTTCTTGGCCATGATTTTGCTATAAATAGAAGTGCAAAATGAAGAGCTTTCGCATTTCCAATTTGTGATCAATTCCTGCATTTAAGAGAGCAGAGAATTTTGTAGAGCTTAAATAATAAAGCTCTAGTTATAGTGATTTGAGAGTTGGGTGTATTGGGGTTTTGGGTAGTGAGCTAAAATACTACAATACTTGTAACTCCTTTTCACTAGTAAAATATTTTCCTTCTGTCTTCGCCCGTGGACGTAGGCTAAAAGCCGAACCACGTAATTCCTGGTGTCCCTGTGTGATTTTATTGTCTCATTATTTTCAATTTTACTTTAGCTGCGTGTCTGCTTCACCCACCAATTACCTAACATGGATGTCAGTGTTATTCTTCCTAATTAGAAATGACAATGTCCTGATTAAAAGAAAGTGTTGATATCATGGCAATTTACTGTTTTATTTTCTTATATGAGAGATAATGTTCGAAATACAAATACGGTGATTCATTGCTAAATGCCGACAAATAACAAAATCATGCTTAAAGCATGAGCCTATTAGATTGTTAATAGTGAAAAATATCTTCATTAATAGAAGTGGAGGAAAAAAAATTATTCTTCTGTTTTAGATCATATTATGCACTTGATTCAAATATTGAAAACAGTTGACATTTTTTAATATTTAGAATTTGTATATAGCTTTGTTGGTAGAAATTTGCATCATAATAGTTGATGACAATTAGTTTGAAATTGAAGAAATTGGTTAATATCTCAGATTGACTTTCGGTAGGTTAAAAAAAATCATTGGAATCTACAAATAATTTGATTCAGAATACGTATGAAACATATATATAATGCTTTAAACCTAAAAGTAGGCCAATTAATTATATCATAACTTTCCTGCTCTGACTTTGTTAAATCAAAATTGATTGGGATGATATAGTACATTTGTTGTGCGCGGAATGCGGAATCAAGCGCACCGAATAATTATAGAAAAATAAAGGACACAAAATTTACGTGGTTCGGCAATATGCCTACGTCCACGGGAGCAAGAGAAAAAATAATTGTATTATTGACAATTATTTGAGTACAAATTTGAGTAAAGAAATCTCACTTTCCCAGAACCCAAATACACCCAGTACTCTCACACACACTCTCCAATTGCTCACACTCTCAGAACTCTCAAAAGCTTAAAACTTATTAAGCTTAACAATTTTTTGGGATGATTTGGAATGAAGAATTGCTCTCAATTTATAGGCTTGAAGCTAGTACTATTTCACCTAACCGAAGCACTATTCTGCCTAACTCATGCAAATATGTCAATGGTATCCATTTGGCAACTTTGACAAATTTGCTAACTTTCCATTTTTTCTTCAAATGTTTGGTAGCCCTTTGAAATTTTGCATGCCTTTTTGAATTTGAATGCCACGTGCATGACTTTTCAACAATTCTCCACCTCGGTGAAAATTTGTCCAAATTTGAGCCGACTACCAACAAACCATCATCCCCAAAGTGGCTGCATCTCTGTGACTGCCTACGTACCCACAATTTGGGATCAAGCCATCCGTAGTTCAAAATTCCCGAAGGAAATAACTTAACACAATCCAAGGATTTGAATTAGTTTCAAGCAGTGTTGAAACTTAACTCCAGAAACTACCTTCGTCAACATATCTGATGGATTATCTTTGGTATCGATCTTTTTCAACAACACAACACCGCTCTCGATAATCTCTCTCACATAATGATATTTCACATCTATGTGCTTCGTCCGAGCGTGATATGTTTGATTCTTTACAAGGAATATCGCACTTTGATTATCACAGAAGACCGCAATGTTCTTCCTCGGATTACTCCCAAATCACCTAACAAGCCTTTCAACCAGATAGCTTCCTTTACAGCTTCAGTTGCTGCCATATACTCTGCTTCCGTAGTGGACAGAGCAATTGTCGATTGTAGAATCGACCTCAAATAACCGGACCTCCACCCAATGTGAATACGTAGCCGTTGTTGATCTTCGCTTGTCAAGGTCTCGGTAAATCGAGAATCATAATACCCAACATTGTTGACCATAATCCTTCTTGAACAATAACCCAACATCAATTTGTCCCATACGAGATATCGGAGAATCCACTTCACCGCAAGCCGTGATTTTTACCCGGATTGTGCATGTATCTACTAACCATACTCACTGCTTGAGATATATCGGGCCTCGTACACACCATAGCATACATCAGACTACCCACAGCACTAGCATATGGAACATGAGCCATGTACTCCTGCTCCTCTTGAGATCTAGGACATGAAGAAGAGCTTAATTTGAAGTGAGGAGGTAGAGGTGTACATACCGGTTTAGTTTTGTCATCCATACCGAATCTTTCTAGCACTTTCTTCAAATAAGACTTTTGAGTCAACCATACGCTCCCATTTTTCTTGTCTCTACGAATCTCCATCCCAAGTATTCTCTGTGCATCACCCAAGTCTTTCATCTCGAACTCAGAAGCTAGCTGCTTCTTCAGTCTCTCGATCTCATCTCTATTCTTTGAAGCTATAAGCATATCGTCAACATATAGTAACAAATAAATGAAAGCTCTATCTAGCAGTCTTTTAAAGTAAGCACAATGATCGTATTCACTTCTGGTGAATTTCTGCCCTTGTATAAATTGATCAAATCTTTTGTACCACTGCCTTGGCGATTGCTTCAGTCCGTACAAAGATTTAATCAACCTACACATATGATTCTCCTTTCCAAAGAACTTTGAAACCACAAGTTTGAGTCATGTAGATTTCTCCTCTAAATCTCCATGTAAGAACGCTGTCTTAACATCCAATTGAGCCAACTCTAACTCATATTCAGCTACCAAGGCAAGTAGGATACGAATGGAAGTATGTTTTACGATTTGGAGAGAAAACTTCATTATAATCAATACCTTCCTTCTGAGCAAAACCTTTTGCCACGAGCCTTGCCTTGTATCGAGGAGTTGTTTGATTCGGAGATGCTTGCTTCTTGGTGTAGACCCATTTATTGCCAATAGCCCTTTTCCCCTTTGGTAACTTTACAAGTTCCCAAGTCTGGTTTTGATGGAGAGATTTCATCTCTTCCTCCATGGCTAACTTCCACTGATCACTTTCGCTACTGCGTAATGCTTCACCGAAAGTGTTGGGGATGTCATCATCAATAATTGGAAGTGCATAGGCTACCACCATGTCTTTAGTAAGCCACCCAGGTTTCTTTATCTCTCTTCTTGGCCTCCTTGTTGCTATAGAATCATCAATATCTACATCTTCAGTTGTTTCTTCATTTTGTGGGACATCAGAAGAAACAATCTCTTCTTCAACTCTAGGTGTCACCTCCATAGTCGAACCCTTCTCTGATGTAGAATTAACTGGTACATATGGAGTTGCATCAAACTCCACCCGCTGCAATACCTCTGTGGTCATGTTCTCCACCTGCTGAGAACTTGAAGCTTTTATCATTGAAGCTTCATCAAACGTGACATCTCTGCTACACACAATCTTTTTATCTTCGAGATCCCAAAGCTTGAAACCTTTTACTCCACATTTGAATCCCACAAAGATAGCTTTTCTAGCACGAGGATCCAGTTTACCATCTTTGACATGATAATAAGCTGGACACCCGAATATACGAAGAGAATCATAGTCTTGTGCATGCTTTCCAGACCACATTTCCATAGGAGTTTTACCTCCAATTGCAGCAGAAGGCAACCGGTTTATCAAGTGACTTGCGTAACTCACAGCCTCAGCCCAAAATTTTTTATCTAAACCAGCATTAGATAACATACATCGTACCTTCTCCAGTAAAATACGATTCATACGCTCAGCCACGCCATTCTGTTACGGAGTATGTCTCATCGTGAAATGTCTTTTTATGCCCTCACTCTGGCATACTTGCAAGAATGGATCAGAAGTATATTCACCCCCATTGTCAGAACGCAATACTTTGATCTTTCTGCCAGTTTGAGTCTCCACCAGTTTCTTCCATTTCACGAAAATCTCTAGAACCTCATCCTTTGCTCGCATGGTGTACACCCACACACGTCTAGAGAAATCATCAACAAATGTAACAAAATAATGGCTTCCACCAATTGATGCAGTCTTGGTTGGTCCCCATACATCATCAGCTGTGAACATATTCAAGGATCTCGCGAGTATAGTGATTAGCCGTCTAAAACTTGACCCTTGTTTTCTTGCCTCTACACAATGCTCACAAAACTTTAATTTACAGATTTTGATACCTTTTAAGAGTCCGTGCTTCATCAGAGTTTGCAAAGACTTCTCTCCAGCATGTCCCAAACGTACATGCCATAGCTCAGTGGTGTCATTGTGCGCCTCAGCAACACTTGCTTCATTAGTTGTACCTCCCTTCAAATAGTACAAATTGTGACGCCGAACCCCTTGCAGAATCACCATAGCCCCATGTGTAAACTTCATTGTGCCATCTTCAATGGTAACCTTGTAGCCTTTAGCTTCTAGAGCACCCACAGAAATTAGATTTTTCTTTAAAGCTGGAACATATCTAACCTCTTTCAATTCTCTAATCATTCCATCAAACATTTTGAGCCGAATTGTTCCTACCCCCATTGTGCGACAAGGTTGATCATTCCCCATCACAACTGCACCGGTTTCCAAATTACGAAAATCTGTAAACCATTCCTTAATAGGACACAAATGGTAGGTTGCTCCAGTATCAAGTATCCACTCGCTCGCACTAGCCACGTATGCTGTAGGAGTAATACTTAGTGAATAATCAGAGTCTTCATCTTTACGTGCCATGTTTGCTGCTACTGGTTTCTTCCCATCTCTCTTTTGAGCCTTTGGACAATCTTTCCTCCAATGACCCTTTTCATGACAAAAGGCACACTCATCTCGAGCTATATTTCTGCTTCTCGATTTGGATCGAGAATTCTTTCCACCTCGCTTTTTCTTTTTCTCCATCGCCCAATCTTTGCTCACCAAAGCTTGACGATGCCGTTCGACTTTTTATCATTAGTCCGAATCTCCAAGTTAGTCAATGCTGTGCAAACATCTTTGAAGATGATCACGCTTTTCCCATATATCAAGGTAGTCACAAAATGGCTATATTCCTCTGGTAATGAGTGTAACAGAATCATAGCCTTGACTTCATCCTTAATATCTTCATCAAGATTCTTCAAATCAGCAAGTAACTTTTCAAATCTTGAGACATGATCGTGCATTGACACCCAGGACTTCATTCGAAAGCCATATACTTGGCTCATTGCATGAAGGCGATTTTCGAGGACTTTTCAAAGAAGTACTTCTCCTCCAATGTACGCCACAAAGTCATCGCACACTCCTCATCTTTCACCAAGTATTTCACCTCCTTGGTCAAACAAGATCTAATCGACCACAAGCTTTCTCGTTAAATACGATCCCAAATTTCTTCATCATACAAGTGTCTTTTATTTTTCGAACAACATCGAGATCGATTTGAATAAGGGCATCCATAACTTCGCGCTCCACATGCCGAAGTTGATTTTCCCATCAAAATTTTCAACATCGATCTTCTCCTCCTCCTATAACAACTTTGAATAGCGATTTGACAAATCTCGCCTCCCACCAAGTGTCTCACCGAAATAGTCTCGGTAGATCTCCCCCAGTGGAAGTTTCACCTTCTACCATTTTTTCAACGAACTATTTCCACTTAAAAAACAATCTCTGTAATTTCGCGTGAATAAATGCACCAGGAAAGTTCCCAGGAGACTGGACGGGAACTCGGTCCCAATTAAAAACCAGAATCCTTAGGCTCTTATCGCCTTGTTGACAGAACTTTCCTAGACATGCAAAAATACACACTACTTACAATAGACTGTCTCCCAAGTACAAATGGCCGTCTCCACCGTATTCGTGAACAAGATGCAGAGTATGTGAATAGTACTGTATCTGAAATAGTACCTCAGTATACGTGAACGATGCCACTATCCTCCAAGTACGAACCGTCGGCTCTGATACCACTTGTTGTGCGCGGAATGCGGAATCAAGCGCACCGAATAATTATAGAAAAATAAAGGACACAAAATTTACGTGGTTCGGCAATATGCCTACGTCTACGGGAGCAAGAGAAAAAATAATTGTATTATTGACAATTATTTGAGTACACAATTCGAGCAGGGCACGTGTTATGGTTTCTTGACACTCAATTTATAGGAGTTTGATCTTAATTATCTTATTACGCAATAATATTAATGAAATCGAAAAGTCAAACTTAATCTCACTTATGACTTCAAAAAACGTAGACACCTCCTATCATATAACAATTAATATTAATTGATATAAAAAAGTTTGATATAATTATTTTGTGAATCGCAATACAAAATACATTCATACAACAATTAATAAGAAAAAAATTGTTATTCCAAGCTGAAAAATAACATAAAACTTTCTTCTTTATTTCCTCTTCGTCAATTTAAGCCACTTATGGTAGCAATATTCAATCAAAAATAATTTATTCTTAATTATCACTTTTAAGTAAAACTAAGTAAAACTCCCAAATTAATAATGATCAAACACTATCATATAAAGCTCTAATTCCTTGAACATCATCTGTATGCAAACCCTTTGTCACTCCAGGATCAATGTAAGCATACATAATAGCACCCTCAACTAAGCTATGGTCGAGGCCAAGAAGATGCCCAATTTCATGCAATGCAACAGTCTCCAAATCAAATGCACCTGGTCTTGCACCCACAGCCCACTGCTCATCAGCATCATAATGGAAAATCCCACCTCTTGGGGCAGCAGCATGAGCTATGGTTCCCCCACGGCCATCGAAAGGACTACTATCTCCATGCCACCCTCTTTGAAAGCTAATTTTGAGATTAGCGTTCGTGTAGTCTTGTGTTTGCGAGAATTTGAAGTGAGAGTTCGCAGCCCATGTTTGAAAAGCTCGACCAACGGCGTTTATGGCTTCAGCTGGGGTTCCTGGAAGAAAGGCGTAAGTGAGATGGGAATTGGAAGGTGGCCACCTCGGGCGTCCTCGGAAAAATTCATAGTGAGAGACTGTGTGAAAATGGTTAGCTCCGTGTTGGTGACTTTTCATGCCGGAACGCATCGGACTTGTGCCATTCACGATATCTGCAACTCCACATCGTGGCCTTGTCATCAAAGCTACGGTATTGCCATCTAAAACCCCTGTGGAGTTTAAGTGGTAATTGAGCTGGTATGTTTTGATGGCAGACTCTAAAAGCTCATCAAAATCATCATCGTTAGCATGTGTACTTTGATTCTTGGAATTGCCATAGTTCAAGTAACCAAATTTTCTCAAGTACTTTTTGAGCTCATGGATGCCTTTAACCTTATCTCCTTTGTGGCAACCTTTCAAGTGCTCAATGAACTTAAATGGGGATGATTTTTTTGGGCCATGGGAGTGTGCTGAAACTGAGTTATGTGAGAGGAGGGAAAGGAGAATGATAAGGAGAACTGTAAATGAGAAGAAAAGACAAGCTTTGGATGCCATTGTTGAGTGATATATATCTTGATGAAAAAGAAAGAAATCTCTCGTTTGAGTGTGAAGAGCAATGCTTCGATATGTCTCTATTTATAGATTGCCTAAGAGAAAGGACTAATTAATTTTGGAGCCATTGGAGTCAATTTTTTGAGACACGGCAGTATGACTTTTACTTGGCGAATGCTTTTTACACGGCGTCCGGAATATGAGCAACCCTTATTAGACGCTAATCGTGGAAATCTCCTAAGCTGTAGTTGAGGAAAAAGTTTATTAATTATTATGTTGTTCAATTTTGAGCATATTATGCACTTCGATTGAAATTATGGAACAAAAGGGGAAGGGGGGAAGCTTTCAGCATTTGGAATTTGTAAATAGCTATGTTGGTAGAAATTCGTTTCGTCTATTTTGATGGATATATATCAAATTTGAGCTTGTGCCAGGAGCCATGGAACGCTCTGTTAGCATATAGAGAACTTGAAATATAGCACATAGTAACTGAATTACTTAACTAAAACGGGAGAGTTTTCCAGAATGTATACCTAAATTTTAGGGAGCAACATTAGAAGGAAAAGGACTACTAAGACTATTAATAATATATAAGGAAGGCCTATAAGCGCATAGCCACATATTAGTGAATTGCATGGTCCTTTTCCAATACCGAATTTAAATAAATAATTCTGAATTTAATACTGAAAATTTCAGAATAATTGTAGATTTGAAGGTGATGTATTTGCCGGCAGCTGTTTTGAGGAAGAGTTTTTCCATTTCAACCGATGAGCCCCACGACAACCAGGAACAAGGCGGATTGGAGCTGCATAATGGGCTCTTATTTTTGGATTGATGTGTGTGTATGTTTTGAGCTTGTCGAAAAAAGTGCAATAATTATCTGGAAAATGATGAAATTGTACTCAAATTCACAAATGTTGTTGTTACTTATTCTGAAATTTTCATATATATTGTTATATGTACCTTCTTTAATTTTTTTAAATTAAAAAATTAAAAAAATTAGGTCTAACCCTCACCAGAGTGCATTGGATTTTTTCTAAGAAACTGGTCCGATTCAATATCCATATATCCATCTCCAAATATTGAGAAATTCTAAAATATATCAAAGTTGTGACATCAACTATATAATAAAAAAATAATATTATGTATTCATTTATTTAAAAAACTAATATATAAGTGATAGTTGTATTAAATTTAACTACTCATATAATGGTTAGTTATAATATGTATGACATATCGTAGACTTTATGATCAAGACATTAATGAGTTTAGATGAGCAAATGCACCCGTTTCATTTGATGATAACATCACAAAGCAATTGTTATCTCTTACGATTTGAAGCAAACTTTGCTTTTGAAAAAAGAGCAAACTAGCTAACAAAACTCTTGGAATTTAAGAAACTAAAAAAAAAGAAAAAGAAGTTGGAAATGGGAAAAAGCACTTGAGTCTTGAAAATAAAGATACAAAGAATCCAAGACTTGTAACCAAAAAAATAAAAATGACAGAAAAAGTAAAAAAAAAAAAAAATTCGTCGTCGGATGCATCGGTAGACCCAATGAGATCTCACTAAAGTCATCGTTTACTTGCGACTCACGTTGTGCGGAATTTCGGCGAATTCGTCTTTCATGTTTACAGGGGAAGCTCGTGTGTCACGTCCATGAGTCGAAATGAAATCTCATATCTAATATTGAATAAAAATAAAAGTCATTTTTTGTATCTAAAATGTAAATTTTTTTTCCTATTTATTTCGGTCAAGTTTCTTACAGTTTTCTTTAATTGAATAGTAAATTCTACTTAATTGTTCTCTTTTTCAGATTTTTTTCAATAATATACTTAATTAAATATAATATTGTTTTGTTAAATTTCCGTTCACATTCTCTTCTCTGCCTCAACGGCTCAAATAAAGCTCAACCTCTACACAGTATACATGCGTCGAGCGAAAATAAAGTTATTCTCTTGAAGATCAAACGACACTATAATTACAATCTAAGTTTCAATTTTTAGACGTGAATAAATAACTTAAAAATCTAATATCCTTTCAAAATTGATATTATATTTATCTTTATATGGTTTCATTTTAATACACAATATTTATTTCATTGCTTCCTCATCAGTGATTATTGTTCAATAATTATATTTTCAAGAACATACGATAACATATGAAACAAGTTGAAAGAAAAAGGACGATTAAAAATTTCGTTAAATTTCAAATTTTAATCCATTGATGATTTTTTTTTTAATTTAAACATAGCTGAGTGAGTAAAATGTGAATTAATTTTTTAATTCTCTATCTTCCTAAGTCTCAAATTCAAGTGGCTGATCAAATAAATCTTCTTGAAAACCACTCGATTGAGCACTTGGGGTAAATTAATTAATGATTTATGAAGAAGTGTATAAGTACATACGTATATCAAAGCAATGCTCTGCACAGACAGCACAAGAGTTAGCTATTTGATCAACAATGGCATCCAAAGCTTTTCCTTTCTTCTCAATATTCTTTGTCATTCTCCTTTCCCTCCTCTCTCATAATTACTCAGTTTTAGCACACTCCAACGGCCCAAAAAAAAAAAAAAACAAAAATCATCCCCATTTGAGTTCATTGAGCACTTGAAAGGTTGCCAAAAAGGCGACAAGGTTAAAGGCATCCACGAGCTCAAAAAATACCTGCAAAAGTTTGGCTACTTGAACTATGAAAATTCCAAGGTTCAAAGCACACACGCTAACGGCGATGATTTTGATGAGCTCTGGGAATGTGCATCAAAACCTACCAGCTCAATTTTAACTTAAAATCCACCGGAGTCTTGGATGCCAATACAGTAGCGAAAATGAAAACTCCGCGATGTGGAGTTGCAGATATTGTAAATGGCACAACTCGGATGCGTTCCGGCAAGAAAAAGCAGCAACAAAATATTCATTTTCACACAGTGTCTCACTATTCATTTTTCCTTGGAAGCCCAAGGTGGCCAGCTTCCAATTTCAGTCTCACTTACGCATTTCTTCATCGTCCCAGAACCCTCGGCGGTGCCATAACTCACGTTGCTAGAGCGTTTTAAACAAGGGCTGCAAACAATCAGTTCAGGTTCTCAAAAATAGAGGACTTCGCAAGTGCTGATATCAAAATCAGTTTTGAAAGTCGGGATCATGGAGATGGGAGCCCTTTCGATGGCCGTGGAGGTCCTGATGGAACCCTTGCTCATGCTTTTGCGCCAACAAATGGGAGGTTCCATTACGATGCTGACGATCCGTGGGCTGTGGGTGCTGTACAAGGTGCATTTGATTTGGAGACTGTTGCTTTGCATGAGATTGGGCATCTTCTTGGCCTCGGCCATAGCTCAGATGAGGGTGCTATTATTATGTATCCTTCAATATCTGATGGACAAATTAACAAAGCGCTCATTGCAAGGAGATGATATTCAAGGAATTAAGGCTCTGTACAATGTTTGAGCATGCAGCTGGCCCTGGATCATTAATAATATTAACAATTAATGATCAATTCGAGATCATTTCACCTATCTAGCTAGTTCTACCGATCGAGTTAAGAATAAATGATAGGTGAAGAGGTAATGATCAAGAAGGAATTTAAAATTATTGTGATTTTCTTTCTGTTGTATGAATGAATGTCTTCCTCTTATATTATATGAATCATGAATGAATGTATAATGTACTGCAATTGACAAAATAAAAAAAAAATCATATTTTTATATACATGAACCTTTTTTGTTATCAATCAATATCCAATATTGTTATCTGAATGGTACAATGGTGGTGTCAACAATTTTACAATGCACCTATTTGCTGTCAAAAGTACACAAAGGTTATACTAGAAAAAAATTTTAAAAAAAGAAGTTACATAAAGTTTAACTTTTTTATCTAAGTAATTATTAATTTGTAACTAAGTAGCACTTATAATTGAGTATCACTATATTTACCACATTATATATGTTAAAAGAATAATCCTTCAAATAAAATTTCTATGATTTCTGCATTATTATTTCAGAATACGATTTAATTAATCGCCATAATTTTTTACGTACATTTAACTTCCTTATATCAGGAACCAGGCGAATTATTAGGGGTGCAGAATGGGTCCAATATTGTTGGTTTGATTTATAATTAGTTAATTTGTTTTGAGCTTGTCAAAGAGTGTATATAATCAGGCCAATTTATATGTGCTATATATGTTTTGAATTAATTATCTGTCAAATGATGAAATTGTGCTCAAATTCACAAATGATTTAGTTAGTTGTATGTGCCTTCTTTAAAAATTGATTTTTCTTTTTCTCAAAAGAAAAAACACTGGGTCCAACTCTCAAAAGACAGCGCCGGACTTTTCCCACAAGACCGGCTAGCTATTGATCATCAAGATATTGATCACATCAAATGAGCAAAGGCACCAATTCCACGATCTCATGAAAATTAAAACATCGAAACACAATTGTAAGCAAGCTTTGCTTTTAAAGAAAGAGCAAACAAACAAAACGGCAAATTCATTATCTCAATTCAGTTATTTAAGCTAATTAATCATTCTATATTAACAAACATTATATGATATGGTAAATGATATGATGTGACACCCAATTATTCTAATTAATTGTGAAATAGAACAATTAACCTTCTTGCATAACTTACGAGTACAATTATCGGTCATAGGTGATAGATGCTCCAAAATGTACACACCACCTCTATTTCAAATAAGAATATGATGATTATTATTTTAAGTTGGAAGGATGAATAAAGACGAAATTTATTTTTTTGACCCTACTTCCCTTATTGACTAGCTAAATAAACATGTTTAAAAATCACTAAAGCAGACCCTTAGGGTAAATAACAAAATTGATTGATAACAAAAATTTTCATATATTGTGAATTGCAATGCGTACTGTATTCATACAATAATAAGAAAATTACATAATTGTACGTTATTCCAATCTGAAAAACACACAAGAACTTTCTCCAATCAATTAACTTAATATGAATGACTCAGAGCCATGTCAAACATTATAAAGATCCCTAATTCCTTGAATATCATCTCCATGCAAACCCTTTGTGACTCCAGCAGCAATTGAAGGATACATAATAGCACCCTCAACTGAGCTGTGGCCGAGGCCAAGAAGATGACCAATCTCATGCAAAGCTACAGTCTCCAAATCAAATGCACCTTGTACCGCACCCACAGCCCACGGCTCGTCAGCATCATAATGAAACCTCCCATTAGTTGGTGCAAAAGCATGAGCTATGATTCCTTCAGGACCACCACGGCCATCAAAAGGGTTCCCGTCTCCATGATCCCCCCTCTCAAAACTAATTTTGATATCAGCATTTGCGAAGTCCTCTATTTTTGAGAATTTGAACTGGGTGTTTGCTGCCCAAGTTTGAAACGCTCTAGCAACGGGAGTTATGGCATCACTGCGGGTTCCAGGACGAAAGGCATAAGTGAGACTGAACTGGGAAGCTGGCCACTTGGGGCTTCCAGTGAAGAATGAATAGTGCGACACTTTGTGAAGATGATTATTGGGTTGCTGCCTTTTCTTGCCGGAACGCATCCGAGTTGTGCCGTTCACAATATCTGCTACTCCACATCGCGGTATTGTCATCTTAGCTACTGTATTGGCATCTAAAACCCCCGTAGATTTTAGGTGGTAATTGAGCTGGTATGTTTTGATGGCAGACTCTAAAAGCTCATCAAAATCATCATCGTTAGCATGTGTACTTTGATTCTTGTAGTTGTCATAGTTCAAGTAACCAAACTTTTCCATGTACTTTTTGAGCTCTTGGATACCTTTAACCTTATCACCTTTGTGGCACCCTTTCAAGTGCTCAATGAACTTAAATGGGGGTGATTTTTTTTCGGCATGGGAGTGTGCTAAAACTGAGTAATTATGAGAGAGCAGGGAAAGGAGAATAATTTGGATAACTGTAAATACTGAGAAGAAAAGAAAAGCTTTGGATGCCATTGGTGAGGGATATTTGATGAAACAGAGAGAAAGCTCTTGTTGTGTGTGAAGAGCAATGGTTTGAGATGTCTCTATTTATAGATTACTTATGAGAAAGAAGTATTATTATTATATATATTTATCGGGGACTAGACTTGGAGTCAATCTTTTTGATTGATACACGGCAGCATGACTTTTACTTGGCAAAGGTGTTTACTCGGCATGCAGAATTAATAATAGGCAAATTGGGAGTTTTTAATTCTATATTTCTTTAAACAATTGATACCTTTTTTCCATGAACGATCTTCTTTTTAAAAGTGTAAACATATAGAAAGATGAATCGGCCCAAATTCCACACAGAGACGTGGTAGTTAATCACTATATTCTGCCCATATAATAATAAAGAAAGACTAAGACTGAATCAAAAGGAAGACCCATGCTACTGTTTCCGATTCAAAGGAAGAACAACGCATAATATAGCAGCCTTGCTACAATTTATTCCGGACTAATTAAATTGCCTGAAACTTGCCAAGCAAGCCTAACACCAGCTCAATCAAACGGGGCGTTTTGGGTGTTTTACTTGCCTGATTAAAGCTGCGTCTTTTACAACATCGATGTCTGACAAATATACATTGGTATATATATATGAACCAGACTACAAACGCTTCCTTGGGTGGATTAATACATGTCACCAACTTTTTTTTGTTACATATCAAGTGTTCCTTTCACATTCTTAACTTTTTGGTTATGTTATGTACCTCAAATTTTAAGATATATAATTAAGAAATGTAATCCACAACCTAAAATATATTTGAAAATAGAAAAATAAAAATATAACGAAAAAATTATAGTGGAATGAATGCAGTGACGATCTTTTACTCTTTGGTGAAAGATAATTTGAAGGTAAGATTCCCAAAAAAGTATTGTTTTAACTTAAGTAAGTTCAAGTTACACGTACAGGCAAATTTTCACATCGAAAAAATTTAAACTCTGAAATAAAACTCAATAATCTAAAGGACATCATCATGAATTGGTTATTGTAGTTAAATATGGCCAGTTAAAAAAAATTAAGCAGTTAAACATTTTCAGAGCATTATATCATAAATATACCTCAACCACATGCTGGCCTGCATATGGTAACTTTGGAGCACCTATAAGTTTTCAGATAGGATATCCTTGCTTAATTTGTGATGCACTCAGATTTATCAATAACAAACACCATTAACTGCAGTTGAAATAGAAAAAAACTGTGCAGTGACCAAGAAATGGGGAAAATAATTACATACGGATTAACAATGAAATTAAAAAAAAAAAAACCTTTGTATAACTAATTGGTGCTTTAAAATGTAGACACCAGCACCATTCATATAACAAGATTAATTATTGATAACAAAAAGTTTCGCATAATTATTTTGTAAATTGCAATACATAATACATTTATATAACAATGAAGACATTATTACTGTACGTTATTCCAAGCTGGAAAACAAAATTACTATCTTCTTGATCACCTCTACACCAATGATTTATTCTTAATTCATTATAACTAGGTAGGTGAAATCTCCAAATAATTTAACTTAGTTAGTTAATATGAATGATTCAGGGCCAATTCAAATATTATAATTTATAAAGATCCGTAATTCCTTGAATATAAAAGCCATGCAAACACTTTGTGACTCCAGCAGCAATTGAAGGATGAGCCAGGACTCCACCACGGCCGTTGAAAGGGCTCTGGCTCCGTGATCGCCACTTTCAAAACTAATTTTGATATCGACGTTTCTGTAGTCCTGTGATTGTGCGAATTGGAACTGAGTGTTTGCAGCCCATGTTTGAAATGCTCGAGCAACGGGATTTATGGCTTCGCCTCGGGTTCCTGGAAGAAAGGCGTAAGTGAGGCTGAACTAGGAAGCTGGCCCTCTAGGGCTTCCTCTGAAAAATGAATAGTGAGATACTGTGTGAAAATGATTATGATTACTGTGGTGTTGCCTTTTTGTGCCGGAACGCATCCCAGTTGTCCATTCACAGTATCCGCAACTCCGCATCGTGCGTTCTCATTTTCCCCACTGTATTGGTGTCCAAGACTTCAGTGGATTTTAAGTGGTAATTGAGCTGGTAATTTTTTATGGCAGACTCTAACAGCTCATCAAAATCATTGTCGTTAGCATGTGTTTGATTGTTGGGATTGTCATAGTTCAAGTAACCAAACTTTTCCATGTACTTTTTGAGCTCGTAGATTCCTTTCACCTTGTCACTTTTCGACAACTTTCAAGTGCTCAATGAACTTAAATGATGATGATTCTTTTTCGCCATCGTCATTTGCTGAAACTGGTCAGTAATGAGAGAGAGCGGAAAGGAGAATGACAATTACGAGACTAAATGAGAAGATAGGTAAAGCTTTAGATGCCATTGTTGGTGAAATAGGAGAGAAAGCCGTTGTTGTGTGCAGCGCAATGCTTTGATATGTCTCTGTTCATAGACTCGTTCGAAACTAAAGATGAAGTATGGGAGTCAATTAATCTTTTGATACAAGGCAGAAAAGAAATATTTTATAGACTGCATTACCCATTATAGAAGGCACAATGGGATTTTTTTTTAAGTCTATGTTTTCTTTATCAAAGAAACTTCTTGTCCATGTAATCTTTATCAATTAATCTTTTGATACACGGCAGAAAGAATTATTTTATACACTGCATTACCCATTATAGAAGGCACAATGGGATTTATTTTTTAAGTCTATGTTTTCTTTATCAAAGAAACTTCTTGTCCATGTACATCTTCCTCTTAGAACATATAGAAAGACGAACGGGCCCAAATTCCAGATAATACAAAGACTAAGACTGAATCAAATTTAAAGAAAGAATAACATGGCGGCCATGCTGGCTATTTGGAAGAATAAGTACATAGCAATGATCCTGGTTTCACCTACAGTTTACTCCGTTGCTGATCTTTGGAATTTGGCCGTTGTGGCACATTTTAGCCCCACTTAGCTGATATTTGTTAGATAGCTGTTAGAATTCTATTTGATGATATCTAGCATTTCTAATTCAGTATTCCCCAACTCAACATTGCTTGTGCTGCTAATATTTTACATTCAGTCGCATTTGTCCTCGATATATATGTTATGTTTGGTAAAGAAAAAGGATATTTTGACTACTCTTGGGGTCTTGGATGGGTGCTTTTAAGTTGTCTGAGACAGGAATAAAAGGCAATAGTGTGAAAATTTATCCGAATCCAGGAATAGGCTTCTAAGTTGTCTCGCCCATAAGGGCTCGTTTGGTATTATTTCTGAATTTATATTTTTTGAGAATAAAAATAAAAATAAAAATAATATTTTGCAGTTGTTGTATTTCGAATTTAAATATATATCTGATATTATTTTCTGTATCCTATATTTTAAAACTGAAAACAGTAATATGCTTTTGGTAGACAGTTGAAAATGATAAAAATAAAAAATATGCATTTGGTAATGTTTTTTTCAAAAACGATTTTTATTAAGTATTTACATTATATTTAGAGTCATAAAATAATTATTTAACTAATACATACACAAATACAACAAAATAATTTAAACAAATTTATTATAAAAAAATTACATGATGTTAATACTTTTATGATAAAATTTGTCTTATAATATATGATCTTTTTAATTTCATTTTACATAATTACTGCCTTTTTCGATCCCCAAACAGGGAGGAAGCGGCTATCAGAGAACTCTTGACGATAGCAAAGGACACAAGGACAGGTGGCCCTGCAGGAGGAGCTCATCTTCATATTGTTCATTTATCTGATGCTAGTTCTTTGGGTCTATTAATGGTATCTAAAATCTATTTTAATGTGTACAATTAAAATAAAGGGGACAAAAAGGAAATCCAGTCCATGATTTTTCCCGATTCCAGGTGTATACAATACAGGAAGCAAAAACTAATAGTGACAGCATAATTGTTGAGACATGCCCCCACTACTTGGCTTTCTCAGCAGAGGAGATTCCAGATGGAGATACTCGGTTCAAATGTGCTCCGCCCATACGTGATGCAGCAAATAAAGAAAGCAAAAGCAGTCAAGGTAGTTGGATGGAGCAGCAGTAGTTGCAGCGAGATGGCGCACCAGCAGCGTCGAAGATGAAGCGGCAGCGATGGCGATCGAGTGAAGCAACAACGACGCCAGAGATTAAGTGCAGCTACCGAGATGGGCAAACTGAGAAAGAGTAGATCTGGAGAGAAAAGGACACTGTTGTTGTGTGTAGATTGCAAAGATAAGGAGCGAGAGAGAGAGTTTCGTTGTGAGCAAATGAGGAAAGGAGGGAGAGAGGGCACTGTGAGTAGATCAGGAAAGGATGGAGAGAGAGCACCGTGAGTTCGTTAATGAGATTTTTTGTTGGCTTTTGTTTTTTAATTTGTTTTTGAATTTGGTTTTGTAACAAGCAGAGAACATGTTAAACATGTTTTTACTTTACTAGTTATAACAAGTGAATTTGGATTTCTTATTTTGTAATTTGTTTTTGGATTCATCCCACCGAACACGTATTATATCAGTACTCCAAAAATAAAAATGAAAATACTGACCCAAAAACGCTACTGAACAGGCCTTAAGTTTTCCATTCTTGTTCTCAGTTTTTAAGAAAATTATTTTGATTCAGGGTTCAAGTAAGTTGCTTACATTTTCTTATGGCTTGTTGCCTCCGGTGACATTTATATGAAACAGTCATCATTCCACATATTCTGCAGACTGCATCTCTTAAAGCATAAATTGCTTCATTTATTGGTTTGCAAAGACCAAAAAGAATCCCAGTGAAAAAGAAAATATAGGGTACACATACTGCTTCCATGAGTTAACCAAATATCCCAACAAAGTTACAAAACTCACATTCCCCACTTGAATAATCTAGTGCAACCTAGAACAAAATCAATTACCAGCTCAACATTTCCAGAGCAAGTATTCAAGCAAAATAACGAGAATATGTCTCAACCACGCTCTAGTCCGAATGAAAATAATGTTCTATAATCTATGAGTTCCCATAAATTTCAGAGGATACCATTACTTAAATAATGGCCAAATGCATGCAACTGGATTTATCAATAATATTGGCAATTGTAGTTGAATAGAAAAAATGAAAGTGACCAAAAACAGAGAAAAATATTTAAATATTTAAAACAGAAGAAAAATATTTAAATATTTAAAACAGAAGAAAAATATTTAAATACGACAACAATGGCTGAGAAGCAGGTTTCAGGGCATAAAAATTGAAAAGCTGCTTGCTCAACAACCATCCTTTACTGACAATCAAGCTATCAATGTCCATGCCAGTTGTAAGCCTGTAACAACAAAACCGTGGGGTCGTCAGGTGGCATGAAATCATTCTCATTCAATACTAGACTGCTCCTACAATGTTTACTCAAAGATTCACTGGTTTCCAGTTAATGGAAAATTTGATCAAATAAAAGGCAAATATAAACAAAATCCTCAAAAACAAACACAGACTATAAGCAGCACCACTCTTCACGAAATAATCCCTTCAGAATTTGGTTTCATTTCAGACACGTATAATGTATTATTTTCAGATGACACAATAATCAACAGCTCAGTATCATAATCAAATTGAAGGGATTGATTTAATAAGGCACCAATTCCACAATCTCAATAAAAATGACATCACAACACAATGTTTACTCTTACAAATGGAAACAAATTAACAAAATGGCAATGCATCATCTCAATTTAATTACACAAAATCAACCTGCTCATTCTACATTGACAACATCATAAAAGAATAAACTAAACTAAAACGCTTAATTCATTAGTCTAAACAACGAATAGATCTGATAACTTACCTCATTCATGAGAACCATAACCATTGCCATTAATACTAACTTCTACTTTCGGCTTTGCCATATTATCCTCTTCGTTAATCTCATCTTCATCAGAATCCAAAGTGAAATTACTCACAATCTCAATTGGCTGCATTTCAGCTCCAAGAGGCTTATACCGCAAAAAGTCACCACGAACCCTGTTTCCTTTAGCCACCATTGAGTACAACCCAACAGAAAAAACCACAAGCAGTGCAAGATGGAGATTGAACTGAAGCGTTGCAATAGCTCTTGCCCTGTGATATTCTGGATGTCCCTTACACCTAATAGTATAATTCCCTCTACTCTTTTCATGTAAAGCACAGCCATGAGCCATGAAACCAGTGAAAAAAGACAAACCCATTTGCAAAAACCACAACCCTTGCAAAATCAACCCCATGCCACGAACAAGTGTAGCATAATTCGATCTTGATTTCGATGGCTCCAATGCAAGAACCGTCGAAACCACACATAATAAAATCGGCACAAGCAAAAGATCAAAATATCTATCCTCAATCCCACTTGTATCTTTCCTCTGCAGATAAAACAGGAAAAATTCTTGCACAAATCCAAAGAGAACAATCAAATCAAGAACCACTTTTGGCAAAGAGAATGAATTCTTCACATTCATAAACAACCCAAGAACTGAATAGAGAAAAAACAGAGAGGCAATAGGAAGAACTTGCAACTGAAGAACAGAACCGACTTTATCATTCAAACCAACCGCCTTGAATACAGAAACCAGAGAGTTCAATATAACCAATAACGAAAGAACCAAAACAAACCCAAAACTCAAGGAAGAAGAAGACTTGCTTTTGCTTCCTTTGGCTGTAGACGCAGCTGATGCTTCTGTGAGAGGTGAAGATGGGTCTGAAATTTGGTCTTGCGTTGACTTTGATGAACAAATTAATTCCCAGATACCGATCAGAATGAAGCCCCCGCCAGCTATGATGAAACTGAGAAGGCCCATTTTTTATTGGTTTTCTTTTCTGCTAAAGGAGGCAAATTTGATTATGAGGAGATTAGTTTCGAGATGGGTTGTGAGGAAACAATGCTTTTGTTCTTGGTATTGTTGTTTTTTGTGATTACATTGCAAATCGTCATGTTCCAAAGGTCAAAGATTTAAAGTTCTTTTTTTTTTTTTGGCCTTTTCCAAGACTTTTCTTTGTATTGTTTTGATTCTGATCGCAGGGACAAATCTGTTGTTTACTGTTACAGTAATTGGGCGACGGCAAATGCGACGCAAATCTTTTTATTTTCACAAATGAGGATAAAGTTTCTACATTTTGATTATATAAGTCTATAACAAATTGTCAACTAATATAAGGACAGTAGGATTTCTTAGACTTATTTTTGTTTATTTTAATATAAAAAACTAACTAGTGTAAGATTAGAATTTTTAATTTTTCTTAAGATTAGAATTTTCACCTTTTTTTTATTTTTCGATTCAGGTTAGTAATTCATTGATTTATTTTGATTTGATTAATATTAAACTTATTTCCATTTTCTGAAAGTTAAGCAAGTTAAAATAGAATTTTTTAATTTATTTATAAACTTTTGAGAATGAAGTCTCCACTCTCCAGCGCTTTGCCAATTTGCCGTGTTATCATTTTAGAGCATCTCCAAAAGACTTTTCAAATAAAATTCTACTACTTATTTGAAGAGTCATATCAATATTAAACACTCCAAAAGACACGTTAATTTAGATTCTTCAAATAAGATTTGTTTCTCACTCTTCAATATTGCCGAGTGAGTTTCTCCCTTTTCTATTAATATTTTATTATTATTTATTGAAAAGATAAGACTGCAATAATTATTATTTATGTTTTTTTTCAAAAACAAAAAACAATTTAATTTAATAATGAGAAAGATTTAAATAAAATAATATTAATTTATTCTTATTTGATGAGTATTTTGGAGGAGATTGTATTTTTTATACACTTATTTGCCACATCAGTAAGCAAATTAAAATTTGAAGAGTAAAATTTAAAGTGACTTTTGGAGACCGGGCATGTAGCACAACAGCGTTACGACTTACGAGGTATTTCAATCATTCCTAATTAGGATTATGGATCCATTTGATAAAAAATAAAAAATAATATATTTTCATGAAAACTGTAAATACTATGGACTTTAACGTTATTATCTCTCTTTGTGGGCTGGGCTGAAGGCTGATAGCTAAACCTTGCGAGATTGTGTGGCGAAAACAAAGAACCCAAACGACTTCCTAATGCAGTGAAGTTTTTATTTTTTTTTCTTAGAAGGAAATATGATCTCATCTTGCAAATTATTTATCCTTTATCAAATCTTATAAGGGATGAATACAATATTTTAGTCTTTTGTGTTCCACTGAATTATAAGATTAGATCATGAATCTCGACTTGGCGTGGTATTATTGACCAAAGAATGACATTGCAAAATTGTTGACCAAAAGTTGCCAATTAGGCACATAAATTTTGACTGATCAAAGAAATGTTGAACTGACCATTTTAAGTCACGCAAAGAAACATACGAAAATCCTAAAATTAATTTCGGGCACGATAAAATTTTATTGTAATAAAGTTTCTTAATGTCCCTTCATAGGATTATCATACGGAACATAAAAGTCAACATATAGATTATAGTCATAAAAGCACAGCTATATTCTTCTCAAAATCATGGCAACCCATAAGTAAAATAATACCAGAAGTTCCAGAACCCATATATTTGTAATGTTTCGTGATATTGTTCAACAAATGGAATGATGATATGTTTTTTAATTTATCATGTTTCACGCAATTGTAATAATACTTCAGCTCATGTACTAGCTAGAAGTTAGTAGTTCCTTCAAATTCTAGTTCTATTTTTTTTGGCTAAATGATTTTTCCGCATAACAATTATGTGCTATTTGATTGATTGTAATGAAGTTATTGGTTTTAGGGGGGGCAAAATGTTATATTAACAGAAAAGAAAAAATGGAAAATATCAGAAGCTGGATTTTCCATGTGAATCAGATAAGATTATAAAGCTACCAGCTACCAAGCTGAAGTGATAACAAGAAGTTCAAAGCCCATCGTGTGGTGCCGCCAAATCCCAGATTCTGCTGCAACCCATTGTAGCAATCCTACCAGCAAAGTCTTTCTCTTAGCTTGTACTTCTCTGTGTCCGAAAGACCAAAACTCATCCAAACTCAGAACTTCAGACACAAAGTACAACCGTTTATAGCATATGAAAGCCTGCTTCTGCTGTAATTGATTGTAGACAATCAGACCTCTGCTTTGAACATGACGTTGTCTTTTCCTTTTCAGGGGCGGCGTGAAATTGAAACCAACCGATTGCTTTGCGTTGCGGTAGAGTATATTTAATCATAGACATGCTACAATAACATCTAGGTCTCTACTCTTTATGATTTTAGAGTAAATATACACTCTGTGTATTTATATCAAACAAGCCACTAACCAACTCTATTTAAATTTTAATGATACTACATAGTCTCATAACAAATGACGTGAAACATGTCATTAATTCTTTATGTTCAAGTATTGGTTAACCGCTTTATTAGAGGCGAGACCAGGAATGTTATGTACACCAGGCTAAATTAATTTTTTTTTTTAATTTGAAAATTTATCTCAAATACAAATAAATATTTAAAAAAATTTAAAGTAATTAAAGTATAATTAGACACTTTTTGAAGTTGTGTCTTATGATATTTCACAACCTTAAATTTCTTATCTTCACAACTTTGTTAGAAAGAGAAACGGAAATTTCTTAAATAAAATGGAGTAGAGAAGAAGAATTTTAGAAAAATAATGTGATAGTCTGTTTTTTAAAATTAAAATAATATTGGATAACAGTTTTATAACTACAATGGTAATTATATGAAATTGAAGTAGTGGCAATTTTTAAATAGAATTAAAAGTTTTTCTTAAAATTTGACTCTACTAAAACTTGGCTTGGATAAAAAAGAGTTCCACCATTGTAGTTTATTTTATTATTCATGATAATTATAATAATTTTATAGCACGTATCATTAAATAAATATTTATTTAGATGGGATAATACTATAACATAACATAATTTAAGTTCAATATTATAACGTATTTTAGATGACTTTACGAAATTACTAAATACCAAGGTGATATATCACTATATTCTAAGATGACTTTTCAATATGGTCATTGAGGATCCATTTGATATAAATGTAAAAAACTATTTCATTATTCGAGAAACATAAGAAATTAGGGATCCCAATATCAGTATTACTCCGTATTGATATCCGCAAGCTTGTCTATAAATAGAGCTCGAGAGACAGTCCTGTACCGTTCATCTGCATCTTCTCATTGACTTGTAATCAGTAAAAGAAATAGGAACAAAAACATGAATAACAAAAGCCTCGTTCATTTTTTGCAAGTTTTGTCTTTGGTCTTGTTTTTTGTTGTGGGCACTCAAGATTCTGTAGAGGGTCGCTTGATATCAACAATCTCAAAAAAACCTCAACCAAATGATGCTGCTGCTTATGCTCGTTGGCTGGTCTCTCAGAATTATTGGGGGGTCTTAAAGTATAATCTCTTTACTTTTAACATTTATACCCTCAATTAGCCTATGCTAGTATATTCTGTTATGTATTGTCATTGCAAGTTCAGTATTTGTTACTTCTGCACTGATAGTGTTGAGTGGTGATCTCAATAGAAGGTTATGTTGAATTATTCAATTTGAATTATGCTATTGTTGAATCCGTATTATTCTGATGAACCTTAGCTGTATTGAATTGTCTTGTTTTTATGGCCTCACTGTAGACCTTATGGATTGATATTTAGAGTCGATATAAGAAACTTTGTGGGAATGGTTCATGAATGTGATTGTTTCTTAGGATTTTTAATCTGTTGTAATGAATATTGTAACATTAAAGTGTAGTGACCATTTTTGTTGCTATTCTTGTTTCTCATATTGCCGAGAGCTTGTAATTAAATACGTTGAGAAGCTGAGATAAGCTTTCTTTGTTGTTTTTGAGAAGCTGAGATAAGCTTTCTTTGTTGTTTTGAATTTGCAGTACGATTTCAAGTGACTTGGGAGGAGCACCATTCGGGTAATTTATTTATCTTAATTTTTCGTTAAAAATCATCATATTCTTTCTTTTTTCCAATCCTTGTATATTTTGACTGTTAAAACTAGTTAAGATATTAATCTTGTGTATTTTGTATTTACTTGGCAAGTATGGGAATGCTACGGCTTATTATAAGAGACCTCATTGGTGGATGAAAACTGTTTCTTTGCTATTTCAACCTTTTTAAAGAATTTTCTATTTACTCTGCAGGAATGTTGTTTCATTCAGTGATGGACTGCCTAATGACGGTAGTGGTGTCCCTTATTTCTATTTGACAACTCTTGATCCAACTGCACGTAATGCATTAAAGGACAAGAGGTCTTCACTAGCAATTAGTGAGTACCCTCTTGGAACTTGTGGTGAAAGAGACCCTGAGAACCCCGCTTGTGCCAAAATTACACTCACTGGAAAGGTGCGCTGCAAGCTGAAATGAATCATTTTTGGTTTAAATATTGGCCCCATAATTCGTTGGTTATTTATGTGTTCTGTAAGATCCACTTTGCAGTTTTGAAATTGATCTGTGTCTGTACAGTTCAATTATGTTGGCCCTTTTACTTATTTACCAATTACACCAATATACGAGAAAGGAATATTAGACCGGCATCTGCCTTAGCCCGAAGAAGAAAAAAAGGAATAATACTGATTAAGTTTCTTATTTCATTTCATGTGTATGTTTTTACAGGCCTTTTTTATTTTGACTAATTCATCCTGTTGTTTTTTAGTTGGTGCTTGTTGATGTAAGTACTAAAGAAGCAGAATTTGCTGAACGTGCCCTGTTCACAAAGCACCCTGAGATGATGGGTACTTACGTATAAACTTTTGTATTAGTAACACAGAACCTGCTGTCCATCCCTTCTTTTGGTAACCATATATTTATTTGTTCTCTACTTGCTTCGTTGACAGACTGGCCTGAGGATCACAACTTCCAGATCTTCAAATTGGAGATTGAAGATATATTTTTGATTAATTGGTTTGGTGGGCCTAAACCTCTTACGGTAGATCAGTACCTACACATGAAAACGTGAGTAATAAAAATCAGTTATACCACATCTGCATTAGTGGTGACATGGAAGAAAACCTGTAAAAATAAATAAACAGGACTTTTGTACCACAAATTATCAGCTGGAAACGAATATATTTTAACCTTTTTTTTCTGTCAAGTGATAATTATATTTTCTTTGCTGATGTGTTGTGTTTCCTACAACATGGGGTCTCTTTCATCTGCAGGAACAAATTTGCCTTCATTCTTTCAAAATTCATCTGATGTCTCTGCCTCTTACATGGTCATGTTGGATGCAAATGCAAACTATGTACGTGTATGATCTGTAAATAAATTCAAAACAATTTTTTATATCGCATTGATGTTGTGTCATATTTGTTTAATATGCTCCAGCATATGCTCAAGAAACAGTCGGAGAAATAAATTGTTGTTTCTTATTAAAAGGATTGTTATTGTTGATATTCTGTATCTTACTCCGAACTCTTGGCTATGTACATAATCAAATGCTCTTAAACATCAATTGTTTGGAGTTTATGCAGTCTTTTCTTTGTAAATGAAAAGCTATTTATCTTGTTTAGGGATGGAAATGCAGTTACAAGAGTTCTCATAATAAGAGGCCCTTCAGTTTAACTTCAAATTCTGCAATGAAAATATATTTCAAGGCCCCAGAATTGCTGGGTTTCCAGAATATTATGATTTGTGCATACACACTAATGCTGTCTAGACAGTATTCAGTAGACCATATATCTTGCGTAACTCAGTTTGCAAATGTTTGATCTTACTTCAGCTGTTCTAATTTGAAAATTTATTCACAAAACAGAGTAAGAAACAACTGTTCATGCTTGATTAAAAGCCAATGATCCCATTAAACTCGAAAATGATTCACATTCTCCATTTCTTGAATGTACTTGCTTATACTAACCCAATTCTGAACTGGACTGAACATTCAAGTTGCATTGAAATAGAGCTATCTAAATAGATTTCAAAAGATTTTTTTTATTAGAAAGATGTTGAGCATAATCTTCCCAAATTTCTGCCAGTATGGAGGATTGATTATATTGGTAATATCGAAAAATATTTGTGAAAGCAAAATTTAGCACGTGTGAATCACGTGACACAAAGATAGCTATATAAGTAGCCTTCAACGTTCATCATCATCCTAAAGAAGTAACTGAAGCCTGTTCCGAAGTGTTCTCCTGTTCAACCCCTACACTAGTCACGCCCATGAAATGTTGCTTTCTCCCTACTACCACAACCCATTACTCTTACCAAAGGCACTAACAAATTCTTCATCTCCATTCTTCACTTTCCACAAAACCCTATCCCTGCAAAACCGTGAAAAGCCCTCCATTTCCGTCATCAATTGCTCCAAAACACAAAACCCACTAACTCAATCCGAAACCCGCGTTCAAAATGACACCACATCGGCAATTCAACGCATAGCTGACAAGCTTCGGAGTCTAGGCATTGTTGAACAAACAACAACCAAAGACGACACCCTGAACCCAGAACCCGAAACTCGAGCAACAGATAACGCGGGGGAGATATTTATCCCACTTCCCAATAGGATTCCGAAGTATCGAGTGGGCCACACTATTGATGACAGCTGGAGCACGCCCGAGAACCCAGTACCGGTGCCGGGTACAGGGGCTGCTATTGTTAGGTACAATAAGTTGAATAAAGAGGTGGGAAGACAGAAATGGTTGGCGAAGAATTCTAAGATGAATGAGAAGGAGAAAGAGGTGCCTACATTGGCTGAGTTGAAATTGTCAGGAAAAGAGTTGAGGAGGCTGAGGACTCTTGGGATTGGATTGAGGAAGAAGCTGAAAATTGGGAAAGCGGGAATTACGGAGGGAATTGTGAATGGAATACATGAGAGGTGGAGGCACGCCGAGGTCGTGAAGATTGTGTGTGAGGATTTGTGTAGGTTAAATATGAAGAGGACCCATGATTTGTTGGAGGTATAATCTTTGCAACTTCTTAGAAAGAATTTGATAGCCTAATCTGGACTAATTGATTGATGAATATTTGAAGGGTTTTGAATTTGTTGAGCTAGAAATAGTTCGATTATGTAACTAAAGTGGAATGATCTAGAGGGAAAATGCCATAATCTTTTTCTTCTTTTTTGTTTTTTTGGGTTGAAATAATGCTGATGTGTTATAGTAATAGTAGAACTCGAAATTTTTGTTGAAATTATATTATTTTTCTAATTTTGAAGTTGCTTTAGGATGCTTATGTTTCATATAACCAATGAATTAACCTAAAAAAATTGAGTATGTTTAATTCCTGCCAAATTTTGATTTTTTTTTCAATATTACTTTGGCTGATTTGATTTTGCGTTAAACTCTGTATCTTTCCTGCACACTTGTATATTTCAATATATGTGCTTAATTCCAATTGAAATACCTGATTGGATGTTGTTTCAGATTCTCATGATTTTGCATTAAACCCTCTATCTTTCCCTCGCACTTGTATACTTCAATGTATTCCCATTCACTCATTGAAATATCTTGTTTGGCATGTGGTTCTTCCAAGTTCCCAAAATGTTGGGCTCTGATGTTACTTTTATTTCTAACTCTTACACAGAGAAAAACTGGAGGTTTGGTTGTTTGGAGATCTGGAAGTAAAATAATATTGTACAGAGGAGCTGATTATAAGTATCCATACTTCTTGGCTGATGAAAGTTCAACTGATGGTGCTTCCTCTGATGATTTACCTAATCAACTTGTGGATGATGAAGGTCTTGATGAAACAAAGACTCACTCTTCTGGCGCGGATAGTGCAAAACCTTCCGGACAAAATCCAACCCATAAAAAAGTTCAACAATCCTTGATACACGGTGTGGGTTCTCCAGATAAAGTAAGATTTCAGCTTCCTGGCGAAGCAGAACTTGTTGAAGAAGCTGACCGTTTGTTGGATGGACTGGGGCCTCGATTGACTGATTGGTGGGGATATGACCCACAGCCTGTTGATGCTGATCTACTGCCTGCCACAGTTCCCGGATACAGGAGACCTTTCCGACTTCTTCCCTATGGTGTGCAGCCGAAATTGACAAATGACGAAATGACCACATTAAGGAGACTTGGCCGACCCTTACCCTGCCACTTTGCATTGGGTGAGTTGAATTCTGTTTCTGCGTGGTTTGTGATTCTTTTAACCTCTATTTCACCTGCTTTCCTCTGCATAACAGGTAGAAATAGAAATCTTCAGGGATTGGCGGCTGCTATTGTTAAGCTCTGGGAAAAATGTGAGATTGCCAAGATTGCTGTTAAGAGAGGTGCCCAAAACACTAACAGTGAGATGATGGCTCAAGAGTTAAAAGTTAGTGTTGATCTGGCAATTTATGTTTTCCTTTCTTACCTTTAACTGTTAAGAATTTCTGGCTGTTAAAATCCTGTCAAGATATCGTGATTTATTGTAGAAATCCACCCCTTTTATTTTGAACTTTTAATCAAAGCCTAGGATACTAAGATTGTGCATTTTTTTATCACGTGTATGATTAGGCAAGAGGTAATCGTGATGTTAGATGTTGTAACTTGCGCATTCTTCTGCATTATACCTGGGTGGCAATGAAATATCTTAGTCTTCAATTTAACTTGTACCAACCATCAAAGCCTATTCATTTCTTTTCTGTAGATTAATTTCAGGTCTGGGATAACTCTTGCATCATCAATTTTCTACCTTCTTTGGGTTTAATTTTTTATTAGTACATGATGTCTTAAACAAGCACGTTTATTAGCTCATTGTAGTAATTAACTGTTGATTTCCTTTATTAAATTATAATAATATATCTTCACGGAAAGTATTAATCACAAATACTTTATTACAGAGGCTGACTGGAGGAACACTGCTTTCCCGGGATAGGGAATTTATTGTCTTTTATAGGGGAAAGGATTTCCTACCCCCCGCTGTTTCCTCTGCAATAGAAGAACGCAGAAAGCATGAATTCAGCACATCAAATGACTCTAAAGAAGAGCCTGAACTTGGGAATAGACATGATAATTCTGGTGATAATACTCAAGATGAATTTGGTTGTACCAATGACCAGAAAAGCACTGTGCATTCTGAACAAAAAGAACTAAGGTCTGCCGAGGTGGCTATTAGAAGGACCAGCATCAGGTTGTCTAGGGTATGACTCCAAAATTAGTTGCTACGGGTCACTTGAATAGTTGTGGCAGTATTAATTGTATTACACATGGCTATATATATATTTTAAAACTTTACAGGCGTTAGAAAAGAAAGCTGAGGCTGAGAAACTTTTAGCTGAGCTGGAGGAGAAGGAGATGCCGGAGCAATATGAAGTAGATAAAGAAGGTATAACTGAAGAAGAGAGATACATGCTAAGGAAAGTTGGCTTGAGAATGAAGGCTTTCCTACTAATGGGTGAGTTATTGCATCTCACTTGAGATCTTTGAACCTGAAAGAGCTGGTTCACTAGCTTTCATTCTTTGTAAAAAAGGAATAAAAAGAATTTTGAAGACTTACACACACATATATCATATCAAAGGCATGGCTTCTGTAAAAGTGGGCAATGATGACCAATGTTTCTTTTGTGCTCAGGTAGACGGGGGGTATTTGATGGAACAGTTGAAAACATGCATCTTCACTGGAAACATAGGGAACTTGTGAAGATAATATCTAAGCAGAGAAAGATCGAAGCTGCTCTTCAAGAAGCACGAACCTTAGAGGTAGAAAGTGGTGGTATTTTAGTAGCTGTTGAGAGGGTGAATAAGGGTTATGCAATTATTTTGTATCGGGGTAAGAATTATGAAAGGCCTGCATGTTTGAGGCCTAAGACACTCCTGACTAAAAGAGAAGCAATGAAGCGCTCTTTGGAGGCTCAACGTCGCCAGGTAAATTGAAAACTAGCATGGGCATGCACAAGTTCATACACCCCGTGGGACAATTTGTTTCTTGACCCTAATTCAAAACAAGAAAACAGATAAAGAGAAAATATCCACAATTCTCATATTCCGGGAACTTTTGTTTAGTCTCGCATTTTTTCCCTTTTTTAAGGTGGTTAACTCAACAATATTTACTCAACTTATTCACTTTTGCACTTCATGATGCAGTCTTTGAAACTACATGTTCTGGAACTTACCAGAAACATAGAGAAACTGAAACTTCAGCTGGTGAGCTTTTTGATTTGATTTTTTTTTTTTTTTTTGGTTTCGAATTGGATTTGCAAGTTCATGGTTATATTAAACAACCAAATTGAGTTAACTATTGCAGTGCTGCCTTGACCCAGGTTAAAGACAAGGAAGTAAACAGTTTGGAAACAATTGATGAATCCATATTGCCATTGGTGGGCAGCATCATATTTTTGATGATTTGGTTCCTTTACGCGGAAGTAGATCTATGACTTTGAGGAATCACAGAGTGTTTGTAATTATGTAGGTCAAAGAGGAAATTGTTGATATGCAACCAGCCGAATGTATGAGATCAGATACTTCTCATGTAGTGCATGTACAGGTAGGGCATATGTGGTTAGACTTCATAAAGTGAGCATGCGCATAATAAATTAGTTCTAATTCTTTTGATTTTTGCTATTGAACATGGATGCATATTATAATGAGGAAATCTTCAAATATACCTGAAATTGTGTTTGGCATATTTTTTAAGGCTAGAGGAGAATATGGAGCTGATTTAACTTCCACAGAATCAAATGATACCGGGGATGCTACAATGGATGGTCCGCCAGCCATTCAACAGGATAAGCAGACTGAATCCTTGACACATAATGGTATTAGCATTAATGAAATTGAATCCGAGTCATCACTTAAATCTGTAAGGAAAGAATCCCAGGTAAATATGATTGCGGATTTCTTTGCTGAAGGTGTGGCCAGTGGCACTCCATCTTGCCCTGATAATTCTATGGTAATATCTGGATCTCCTTCCCTGTTAATTTCATGTGTATATTCTTGGTTTTCTGATCTCACCTCTCTTTGGACTTCAGCAAGAAGTGATGGAATATAATACTATTGTTGATGCGGAGCAGTGTTTAGCTGATAATGAGCCAAGAGAGTCCTCAATTGAATCAGCTAAAAGTAGATCGGAATTATCATCTGAAAATGAGCCAATAGAGCAATCTTTTGAATTAGCTAAAGGTAGATCAGGATTATCAACTCCAATTGAGACAGGAAATGTATGGAATGAGAATAATTCCAGAGCCATACAACTTTCCAACAGAGACAGGCTTCTCTTACGAAAACAAGCTCTAAGAATGAAGAAGCGCCCGGTGCTTGCAGTAGGTGATTTCAATTCTCTCTTTCATACTTCCTGTTTACACTTCTTGCCTGTATTGTAGCATTGGCTTTTCCTGATTTGTTTCCTGGCAATTGATTGTCGTCCTGGGAACTTATCATTTCTAATATGTCTGCTGCTATAACTTACTAGGGAGGAGCAACATTGTCACTGGTGTTGCAAAAGCAATTAGAGCACACTTTGAGAAGTATCCTCTTGCTATAGTGAATGTCAAAGGCAGAGCCAAAGGGACGTCTGTCCAGGAAGTGGTTGCAAAGCTGGAGGTCGGCATGCCTAAATACAACTTTGTTTTCCCTCCATAAAGACCTTAAGAGTAACACGAAATTATTTCCCGTTGATGATTACTCATGCAGGAAGCCACTGGTGCAGTTCTAGTCTCTCAAGAGCCTAGTAAAGTCATTCTGTACAGGGGCTGGGGTGCAGAAGATGAATCTAGCCCCAGGGGTAGGCAGAATTCAAGAGCCAAACCATCAATTGTCAGAGATGTTCGTCCTTGGCCAGCTGTGTCCAGGGAGCTACTTGCTGCAATCAAACTTGAATGCGGGTTGCAAGGACAACAAGAGCAGGAAGCTCCTTCATAGGCAAAATAGGAGCTTGTGCCAAAGGTATTGCTGCAATCATCTACATTGTGGTTACTAGTTATTTTGCAAATTGTTTGATTAGAGTGAAAATCTTTCGATCAATTTTATTGCCCAGGAGAGTTTTTTGAATATATATGGTTCAGGATCATGGCTGATACCAAATTCATTGCATATGGCAACTTTCAGCTTGATGGTCATAAGGGTGTGGTGACCATGCCTAACATATTCTTCAAAACACACAACTACGGTTCATCCTAGGAGCTTGGTGCAATCCCTGAAAACTTGCTCTGCTTGCTTTTCGGTTGTGCTTCTATCAAAGAACAAGCTGGGGTAGGTGACACTAATTTATGGATTATGTTTTGAAGTACAAGAAAAAGGAAAATCCTAACATGTCCATGTGAGAACATCGACTTATTTTGGGAATTTCTGCAATGGCCCATCATCGTCCGTAGATCTGATAAGGGTATGTTGAATTTACAGTTCATTTCAGCCGAAAATCTTCTACCTTTGTAGCATCCGAGGTCTGTTCTACCTTTGTAGCATCCGAGGTCTGTTCTACCTTTGTAGCATCCAAGGTCTGTACATACATACATTCAAAAAGACATAATTGAGAGGCTTCAAATACTTCCATCAAGAAACTTGTGCTTTGTTTTTACATATATATTTACTCCATCCACCTGACATCACTTGGATTAACTTATTGGTTGGTTGGTTGGACATCTACTCGGAGGCTAGGGACAAGGAAAGTTAAATAATGACTAGCCCTTGGATTTGCCATGATGAATTCTTTGACCGGCAACAGCTGCGCTGCTATAAATAGGCCGGGTAAAAGTGGGTGACCAACAATTTCCCCGATTAAATTTCGTAGTTTCTTGAAGGGGCTTCTCAATCATGTATTATTATTATTCACTGTAGTGTGTACCAGACAGAATAAAGCTCAGTGACCGTGGGACCATATTCCCACGTGTGATTCAGCACTGACTGAGGGAGAAAATTTACTTGAAATGAGGAGATGAGAGGGTAGGGATTCTTGAAGTAATTATCAAGTGATTTATCATAAAAATGCAACATGAAGTCATGAACCAGTGTAATACTTTTTTGATTAATTTATTCATGTTTATAATTAAAAATCTACAAAACCCTCTTACATCAATGTTTTGCTACTACCTACTTAAATTCTATTAAAATAATCGATTTTTTTCTTTTTTATCTGCTTTTCCAATTACTTATATCAGGTAAATGATTTTAAGTTAACTTACATAATCTATATGTCAAAAGAAAAATACAAAAGGTTAACATAATCTATCATAATTAAACCAGAAAAATAACTCTATGATTAAGCATCCTCGAACTGAGCTGAATCAAAATTTTCTGCACGCGCTCTCAGATGTAGCAGGTGAAGCAAAGCATGCACGTGCACTCTTTTCAAACATATACAATTGCATTATTAAACTAATTATTAAAAAAAAAAGACCCTAGTCTAGGGTTTTTATCTTTCAACTTGAAGATGATTGTTGTCAATCAATCTGCTGTCTTTCTCTTTCTATTCTCTCTTGATGTCAGAAAAGAATGAAAGAGACAGATAAGGGCACAAAAAGCCTTGAAATGAATCATCACACATCACCTAACCTTTCTTTCTTTCTTTGAAGCACAAACCCTCCCAACAGCTAGCAATGATGTTGTCTTCATCTCTTTCTCTCACCACCACCAACACCAACACCACTACCACTACCACTACCATGCCTTCTTCTTCTCCATTGCCATCATTGTTCCCACAAACCCCGAAGTCTCGTCGTCATCATTATCATCGCTTGAGCAACAAAAAGGAGCAAAAAAGATCAGAAACATTATTCAATTCAACCAACATGCACACACGCATATATATGTACCAGGCTCAACCACCTTTTACATGTATGTACGTATGAGCTTTGTTATTGGTTTTGAGTGAAGGGTTTACTAGCTAGCTCAGAAAGACTTTCAAAAGTCACTTTTTCGTTTGGGGAATCAAGCATCTTGGTCCGATGAAGGTTTAATTTGCTAGATCAAGCAAATCTTAGCTTTTGCTTGTTCAAGTATTTTGGATCTACCAGCAGCTTGTTGCTACTTAATTAGTCTAAGGTTTACTCTTCTTGTTTTAATTACTTCTAGGCTTTAGCTAAGAAGGAATCTTGTTACAATAAGATTTAATGTTCTGTAACTTTTGTTTCTTTTTGAAGAGAACTTATGAATGTTCAATAATTTTCTATTGACAACTTTGTGTTGTTTAAGTTTGTGCTTTCATTTTGAGTGGTTTGTGTGTGGAGAAATTAATGGATCAAATTAGATTTTCTTGAGAAACATATACAAATATACTTGAAGTTGCTTTGTATACCTTCAATCACATATTTCAGTGCTTATTTTCACTGAATATTTTCGGAAAATACATAGCTCTTCCCCATCAAATGCAACTATATGTGTGTGTGTGTGTGTGTGTGTGTGTGTGTGTATTATCACTCAGTTTTATTTTTTTTTATTAATTTGTAATTAAATGGGTACTCTCGCAAGCTATTGCCTTCTCGAAATTTGTTGGACGATCAAGAGGTTTGTGATTTCCTTGCTTGGGTTTCTCTTTCTCGTATACTTAATTTCTTCAAATTTTTTTTTCTCTCGATTCTCGATCACTTTAGCCTACGGAGTATAGAGTTTATCATATAAAGATTGAGGCAATGTTTTGTTTGCTAAGTTAATTAATTGTGAGGAATTTTTCACCTTTACAAATTAATGACCCCTTGTTGCATGAAATTTATAGAGTTCAGTTTCTATATCAACTGATCGAGAAGCACATAAGCTTTCTTGAATTGATGTTTCTATCGACTGATCCTGCCGATTACAAATTGATGAGGGCTTTCACAGGATTGATTATCTCTCAAGGGCAGCCTGCCGCTGCATGTAAGCATGAACAATGTAATCCAAGAGCAGCCAGTCTAAGCTATAATATATAAGTGGCTTCATTTTGTAACTTTCTCGTACACTCTTTTCCAAATTAAAGAGAGTTTGAACTTCAACGGTTTTCTAATTAAATTTCTATAGCTTCTTACGGAACCAATTGAATTCAAATACAAGTTAAGGAGAGCTCAAATGAAGAAAAATGTCCCTGTACGTCAATTATTGTTTTTATGTTGAACAATGAATTTAGTGTAGCAAATCTCCCGCCACGTATAATCGACACAATTTGTTGTGTTCTCTAGTTATATATATAGTACAAAATTTTCCGCATTTGAAAATCTTGTTTTTCCACTAATGTAGTAGAAATTTCTTATGATCACATGTGTAAATAAATTTCCTTACGTGCCGTGTTTTGATTACATATGCTTTGACTCTAAGCAAGCTGCTTCCGGCTGGCTTTGAAACTATAAAGAGAACTAATTAAAGGCCCAGTTGAGATACTTCCAAAAAAGGATTTTGAAAAATTAAAGAATAATGAAGTATTATTCAAAACTAATTTTGAAAAATTAAAGAATAATAAAGCACTACTCTTAACTAAAATTTACTTGGTAAATTTTTTGAGAAATTACTTTTAGTAATAATAAAATCACTCCATTGTACATCAAATTTTGAAAAGTATAGATTTTTTTAAAAATCAGTTTTGCACTTATTACAATTCTATATATATTTTCGTATATATCATAAAAATTCAAAATCATTCTTATTCAATTAAGAAATAAAATTAAGAAATTTAAAGTGAGTAGTGAAATAGTAAAATAAAAAATAAAATAAATAAAATAATAATATTTATTTGGTTATCAATTATTATATATACATAGTAAAAAGAATATTATATACATTTATGAATGTGTAAATAAATTTATGTTTATTTCAGATTTTTTTTATATTTTTACAATAATTTAATAGTAAGATTATTGCTTTTAAAAGTATAATATTTTTGAAAATAAATTTTATTAAATATTTAATTGATTTTCTTTGTATTAATTATTTTTACAGTACAATTAATAATAATCATCTTAAAAAAAAAAAGGTTAAAACTAACTATACGCTTGCATTCGTTCAATAGGATGAAAATCGCATGATAAGCCAGCCACTTAATGGATGTTCGCAAATCGCAATCGCAATTTTTATGTTTCGCACGCATTTGAGAAAATATGAAAAGTGGGGGACTTTTCACATGAAAATTCTTATCAAGATGATAAAAATATATATATATATAATTAATAAAAAGAAAAACCCGTCAATGCAATTGCACGAGAGAGAGAGAGAGAATATTGTGGACAGAGACTGTCGGAGGACCACAATTAAGGTCTGGTTTTTGTTCAAAAGAGATTTGAAATTTGAAAAAAAAAAAGGAATTGATGAATTATTGATTTAGGTTAATTTTGTCGCTTTTCTGAAAGAATGCATGGAAAGGATAATCAATCTTTGTCTAAGATCTTGTATGAAACGTTAAGGACCAAATAAGTTCGGCACAACAAGAAACAATTTTGGACTCTTAAAGCTTAAAAGTGATAAAACATTAATGATAGTGGAAATTTGAAATATTCAGATTTGATTTTAAATGACATGCTTAATCGAATGATAATTAATTAAGGTACCATTTTTTTGGATAAAATTATTAAGTAAATTGGATATGTGAATCTGTCGGTAGCTTAACCAGGCGTGAACAGATCGAGAATGACAATCTGAGTTGCAACCACTATGTATAACATCATATCGCAAGCTAGTTTGATCCCTTTAGATTAAGGAATAGTTGGATCCCATTGACTCTTGTTAATGTTGAAATAATAGCCCTTTTATACCGATATCTCTTATTCAAATAAATTGGGTAAAAAGTAAGAGATAATGTGCATCATTAATTAGTTCTATCTTGATTTCAACATTCTTTCGAAAGCATAGCTTTATGCCACTTTCATCCCATATACATTATTATATTTACTTCCTTTTTTATTAGTGTTGGGTGTAATGAATGATCCCTCTTTCTCTCTTTCTCTCCTCTGACATGATGAGAGAGAGAGAGAGAGAGAGAGAGGAGCACAGAAACCCTAGAATGAATTTTCTATTTTTTCATCATCTCTCTCTCTCTCGTTTCTTTCAACTTTCAACGCCAGCAGAATTAAACCCATCATCAACAATCATGTCCTCTTACCATTACTCTCTCCATCATCATCATTGCTCCCACTGCATTCCAACACAACTCAAAACGCCATCATTGAGAAAGAGATTATTGGGAAAGCAAATTAGCCCTCGTAATGTCTTTCATGTGTGTGAGATGGCGTTGTCTTAATCAATCTAGCTCTTGGTTTCTAGTGAAGGGTTGTGTTATCCTTTCAAGTTTCAACGCTTTGAAGTCTTTGACTTTTGGGGAATCAAGCGTCTTGGTCCGATCATTTAATTTGCTACATCAACCAAGTTTAGGTTGCTCCATCTTCTCAGCCGGTTTAATTTCTTTGTTCTGTTAGCCTATATGAATGTTTAGATCTTGTTACCTTGTAATATGAGGGTGTGAAATTTTTTTTTTTCCATTTAGTTTTTGAGTATGAGATTATGATATTATGCTTTCAAGATAAGAGAAAAAAAAAAGATTTTGTAATATCTGTTAGAAGATCCCTCCACGATCTCTCTCTCTCTCTTATAATTTTCTTTTCCTTTCTGTCTTCTCAAGCTGAGTGTGTTGAAGTTGTTATGTTAAGCAGATCTACTATGTTTGCTGAAGGCATGCAGTGGATCTCCAATTAGGGTTTGTGGCTCTTGCTTCCGATTTGACAAATTTATGGTCTCGTAATCCGAAATTCATGATATCATCAGAGATTTATAAAACACATATATAATATGAAATCTCAACTGTGTTCTAAAACATATTACATAGCATATTATTTCTTGCTCATAAAGTTGTTAATTACTGTGTGCATTAAAAGCAGGCATCACATGAGCAAGGCTTATATGAAATTACTACGATTAAATACTCCACATATTTCATCATATACTTCCCCTCACATCGCTAGTATTTGAATTGGTTTGTAACTTGAACTTATCTTCTTCTTCTTCTTCTTCCAAGTGTGATATAGGTAATTAAACACCAGTGCATATATACAATATATTATTAAGAAACAATAATATAACTTAAACATTCATCCAATAGAGAATGAACTAGCACAGAGACTGGTATGTTGAATCTCTTAGTTATGCTTGGCAGGGCTTGAAAATTTCTATCAGAACAAGAGATAAATCATGCAAAAACTGGCTTTCATTCATGCACGTGTAAGCATACGGTGACACACTAGCTTAAAATTTAGGGTCTTAATGGGGCCCTGAACAAATGTATGTTTCCAATTCCGATGCTTGTGTTTCTTTTTGGAAGGGACTATTAATTAATTATGCATTTGTAATTTCATTGTGATCGTTAGAGCTTCATCAATTTTACCTCACATTTATGTCAAAATAACATTGTTTTCAGCGCTTCCAAAATTTTTGAATTCAAGTTCTGTTTTGTGATTTATGAGGATTAATTAAGATCCTAACTTCTCCTCACTAAACATGTGAATTCACGTGTTGATTGGTAATTAATAAATTAAAAATATAAGAAATTAAATTCTATTCATATATTATTACTACATAACATATGATAATATATCGTTAAAAATTTATGAGTGTTCTAATCAGGAGAATATTCTAATTTGATTTATGATAGGTAAGGCGGGTATGTATTATTTTGGGTACGGGTTATTATGACTCCATAAACCACTTAAAATAATGTTACAACTTTGTATTTTATGTAGAAAATTTTTACACTTCATATTTCAAGTTTTGTATATTTCATTGCAAAAATTATTTGCCGCGCAATCTATTTCGTATAATAAATTCGAATGCGTTTGGAACCTCCAAAAGATCCATGAAATGAGAGAAAGTTTGAAAAAGTATTTGACACTGACCGTTGTCAAACTTTAAATTCACATTTTTAGAAAATGGGAGTGCTCGCACTAGATAAGGATTCTCAATGTAATGATCTTTAAAATATAATTTAAATTTTTTTTTAAGTTTTTTGTTTTCAAATATTGCATGAATACAAATCAATCTTCTTCCTAATTCTTGACGCGAGAACAAGCTGAAAGTTCGAATTGAATAATGATGTATGTACAATAATTAATTACATTAGTACAATATTTATAAGAAATAAAAAAAAAAGTCTTATAGTAAATTATTTTATTTTTTAGTGAATTTTTTTTTATCTTACAATAATGGCGTATTAATCCTAGTAAGAAAAATCATTTCTGCTTCGGGGTAAACTCTTCTTTTTGAGAATAAATAACACATTTTGCTAAAAAAAAGAAAAAATAAATAGGCTTTAGCAGTTTAGCTCTACAAGAAAACAGAATTCAATAGAAATCACCTTTACGAAACACTTACAATAACCCAACTCCAAAATGCACAAACATTTTGAATAGGATTTTGGGTTTATGAAACACGGAACAGGCCCAGCCCAATAAGAAATGAAGAAATCGGGCGACTGGCTTCTGTGAAATCTACACAGATATTTCCCAATGTGTGGCAGCAGTTATTTACGTGCCCCATTAAAAGAAGACAAAATAAAATCATAATATTAAATAAAAAATAAAACACTTTCAGTTCACTCACCAATCATTTTTGTATCAAGCGCCCTATACAAACAGCTTCTTCTTGTTACAGCGTTTAAGCAATCATCCATTCAAACATGACTCTTCAAGCCTCTTTGTGCGGCTCCGGCGTTTCGACTTTCATCTGCACACCCCGTCCCAGAATTGCCCGTCATCGACCGGCGACTCAAATTCGTGCCCAAGGTGAAAACTTTAGACTTAAAAGTTTTGATTTTTTTTTATTGGGAATTTGATATTAATGTTCTTATTGGTATTTTTTGTTATGGAATTTTTAGTGGAGCCATCGGAGAAGTCAGTTGAGATAATGAGGAAATTCTCAGAGCAGTATGCTAGAAGATCTGACACTTACTTTTGTGTTGACAAAAGTGTCACCTCTGTTGTTATTAAGGTAACTTTTTTTTCCTCTCTGAATCCTGTTTTTGAAATTTAGCAATGGGTTTGTTGTTTTTTGAGATTGTGAATATGGGTTATCTTTTTTGTTCGGAATGATTTTAGCAATTAGAAATTTAGATTATGTATATGGGGATTGTTTCTAGTATTTTGCGTTTAGTTCGAGAATTCGGTTTAGGCCACGTTTGGATTGAAGTAAGGAGACTTAGAGAGTTTTGGTTTCTTGCAAAGTTCTATAATTTTTTTACTAGTTTTATGATTGAGTTAGGAGGTTTTAACTGATTACTGCTTTGAGTTGCATTTGTTTTCCTTTTGTCTTGTTATTAACTTTGCGTGTTCTATATCTGCTTCTGAGAAAAATACCTCTAAATATTTGTTAAAGTATGGGGTTTGTAATTTATTGTCCATGAAGTAACTATCTAAATCGAAGAACTTTTTGCGTTAGCTGGTTTGGATGCTTTATGCTGGTATAAATGTTATATGCTTCCTATTGATGTATGCTTCTGCGTTATTTGTTATTAATCATCTATGCTTTAGCCTAATTGATCACCTTTGAGTTGTGTACATTAATACATTGGTTTCCATTATATTTCTAAATGGTGAAAAATCTTGGTGGAGGTTTTGATTTCTGTTGGACGAGAATGCTAAGAGACTCATTACAGAATATGATATTACCATATGAGATCATTCTTTGGAATTTAATTTGTTTTTCTATATTTATATTTCCAAAATCTGAATTTACCATGATTTTTATTCATTGAATTGAATAAAGAGGATTATATATTTGGTGAAAAAGAAAAGAACTGACGTTAGAAAATTTTGAACAGGGATTGGCAGATCATAAAGATTCATTGGGTGCACCTCTTTGTCCATGTAGGTTAGTATCTCCTCTGTAATCTTGCTTTTGTCCAAAGATATGCACATTTGTTGGATATCTCTATAAAATCTTGTTGGTACCCAAAAGATTTAAGTTCATATTTAAATCTCATGGTATAGCTTTCAAGCTTGATCCATTTTATTTTACAGGCATTATGACGACAAAGCTGCTGAAGCTCAGCAGGGCTTCTGGAATTGTCCATGTGTTCCCATGAGAGAGAGGTATAATATCTTTACAATTGTGAGCGGTGCACTTTTTAGATAATACATTGTGAATTTATTTGAATGCTTTTGTGTTTTATTTTACTGATTATATTGAAATCTATAATAGGGAATTATGTTGTTGATGGTGCAGTAGGACTCACTGTTATATGACTGCTTATTTGAGAATTTTGCAACCAAAGTTTCGAGCATCTATTCCTCGAATAAAATCTTGTTTTAAGAAAGAATAGGTTTTCTTATTGTCCCAAAATTGCCAATGATTATGAAGCGCAAACAGGTTTGAGATCAATTCTGCTTGCATCACATGTCAAATTAATGGTTACTTGAATTTTTGCATTGGCATATTTGAACAACCACTTACTGAAATCTTCTGATGTTGAACACAATGTTATAGTAAAATATTGTGCCAATACTAGACATCTTTGTTAAAGAGTCAACTAGTGAAAATAGTAGCATGAAGCCAAAATTTCATTCTCAAAGGACTTTTCAAAGATGGTTTAGTGGCCAGGCCAGGTCTATGGAGAAAGATTTCAAGTGTCTGAGGAAAGAACTTATGTATTCTATATCCATAAATAATCATATTTGCTTGATCTGAAAGCATCTGCTATATGTTTGAATTGGCAGGAAGGAATGCCACTGCATGCTCTTTCTCACTCCAGATAACGATTTTGCTGGCCAGGATCAGGTAATGCTATCAACCTATGGGTTATAATTCATATTATCAAATGTGTATCAAGCATAAACTCAAAACCTTAATAAATATGTGTTGTTGCTTTACTGCAACTTCATTTTCTTCCTGTGCAGTCCATCTCCTTGGATGAAATCAAGGAATCAACAGCAAATCTGTGATGTAAATGACTATAATAGGCAAGTTTTACTTGTTTAATTAGTGATCTTTTGTGTTTGGCCAAAAAGAAGAGAAGAGTTATAATGAAGATCATCTCCTGTGATGATGAACTCATAACATAGCAGCAACAGCGAAGATGTAAAGCTTAGTGTTGAGCATATTGTTATCTTGTAGTTGGCCCAAAAAAGATAACCAACACTGAATCATTTGATGTATATTATTTGTATGCCAATTGGCAGTCATCTTTTCTCCTTTCTTCTGCCCCTTCTTTATTAGGGATGGCAATAGTGGAGCGCAGAGGGGACTGATATTCCCCATGCTCATCTGACTGATATTCCCATGCTCATCTTCGATATTTTGACCGATATTCCCATGCTCATCTTCGATATTTTGTATATGCTCTCATGCCTTTTCCGTACCTGTCAGAATTTGCTTGAGGGGAGAGGATGGGAATCTTTGCATAATATCGAGGGATCCCCAAGAGTCTCCGATCATGGAATAAATAATACGTTTTTAGTTTCTAAACTTGATTTAATAATATTGAAAATAAAAAATTCAAATAAATTTTGACAATATATCTTACGTTAAAATTTTATTTATTATAAAAATTACATTATAAAATATAAATCATAAGATTAATTATTTTTGTCAATATTTATAATTTTGTAACAAAAGGAAGAATAAATTATTTTTATATCAAAACAAAATAAATGAAATGGACATAGATATTTAAATTAATAAGTTGAGGATGCGATGTGCAATAAGGTTGTGATAAAATGAGGATGAGGAATAATTTGTAAAGAATGAGTGAGATGGGGAAAGAGTAGCTTATGGTTTGATTTGTGAATTGTGGACTTGTCGTATTGTAGGTTTTGGGTTATGATTAAGTTTAAATTACATTAATGTCTTTATATTAACTAATATTTATATTATTTATAAATACTTGATATTTATTCGATATTAAATATTTTAAATTTTAAAATTTTTTATTTATTCACTAATAATTCTAGAAAAATAAAAATAAAAATGAAAAAAATGAGGAGGAGATAAAGATTCTACCTTATTCATGTCCTTTTTTCGAATAATAAATTAGGTAAAAATTTATTTTGGTTCCTTCTCTAAATAAAAAATTAAGTATAAAATCATCCTTAACTCTTACTAAATGGGCAAAATCTCCGGGATCCCTATCTTAGGTAGAATTTCAGCCATCCCTATTCCTTATACCAATCAATCTCTCTTTATTAAGTGTTTGTGAATATTTACATGTCAAATTTGCAAGCTAAAGCTCTTCTCTAGTCTTGCTAAAAATTAAAGGACAACTTCCAACTCCATGCATGATGTTATACTAATTAATACTCGAAATCTCTCGAGTCAATTGGTTTCATATGGCTCTGATTGGATATTGACTATGGGCGTGACATGCTAACCGTTTTACATAAGATTAAGGCTGAAGGATAGGCTGGGCTTTGGCCATAGGAAATAGGCCCAGCCCAAAGCTAAAACGAAATAAAATAATTTTCATCTTGCGAAAAAACTCAAAAGCTATTTCTTTCCTTGTTCCTTCGGAGCAATGTAATGTTGTGATATAAAAAGAAGACTTTAGCTTTTGCGCAAATTAAAGACTCAATATTTTTTTTTTTAATTTTTCCTTCATGACGATGAGAGAACAGTGTTAGCTTTTTGCAACAGCTGATCACTCATGTCTGAGCCCCGGGTCACCATCACCTTAGGCCGCTCTGGCCAGGTACTCCATTTACCATCTCTTAAACTATTTCTCTTTTAGTGGCTAAATTATTGGAACTTGAAACTTGAATTGCCATTGATGTCATTTTGTTTTTTTTGTTTTTTTCCTGTTTTTTCAGGTGGTGAAGAGAGGTGGAAGCAAACGATTCATAGGTTCTGATGGCTTTCCATCTGATAACAAACGGTGCGTTTTAAATTTTTTTATCTTTTTCAATTATTTCTCTTGCACTATGTGCTCTCCTTATAATTTCCTTTTCTGGGTATGTTTTAACTGGTTTATCTAAAAGTTCTATACTAAGTGCTTTAATTGTTATGCATGATCTTTTGATTTCTCAGAGATTTTCTTGAACTGAAGTTGAAAAAAAAAAGTATATAGAAATGAGATATTTGTCAATAGAGAGAAAACAAGTTCAACAAAGTGCAGTTCTGTATTTCTTTAAAAAAAAAAAAGAAACTTTTACCCTTGTCTTTGGAAACAATCAAACCAATTTTAGCTTGGATGGCCATATTTTTCTGTTCTCAGTGTAGAGCTTTATATTGGTAATGTCATTTTCCAGTCTGCGAGAAGATGATATTAAGTGGAGACATGGTGACCGGAGATTTGATGGTAATGAATACTATTATTTATGTCTTAATGCTTGCTTATATTATCACCTGGGATGGCTTTATATCTTTTTGTTGTTACATTTTTCTCATGACTCGGGGGCTTTCTGGTGAGTTAAGAACCTGGGATTGCTCAAAAAGATCTCCGATTAAAACTGTTGCGGAAAAGGCGTGCTAAGGAGCGGAGGAAGATGGAGCAACATGTAAAGCTCTCTAAAGCTGTTCGGCTTCCAGCCAGAGCAAATATGCCGCAGCGAGAGCCTCAACCAGAAGGGACTAGCCTTTTGAGGCAGCATCCTTCCAAAGAAATATTGGGTGACATTCACCCAGAGGAATCATTGAGGAAATATTACTCTTCTCCGAATATGAATGGATTGAGGTTTAGATCTCCCCATAGAGTCTGGACAACTTCGAGGGGGCTCTCACCACCAAGAACTTTTAGTGATCCACGACAAGTGCCATCGACATGGACAGCTGATGTCTCTAGAACTAGACCCTTTTTGAGCAAAGAAGCTGTTGATTCTTCTAGGCAGACAAGACTTATACCTCTGAAAGCCACTGCTGAAACTGTCAGGCCAGCTGTACCAATTGGTGGAGTCATGCTGAAAAGTTCTCACATGGTATTTTGCTTATTCTTGGTCCACATTTGGGTTTGTTTTCGTGGAGTTGGTTTATGCGGACATTTCTCTAAGTCCTGTGCTTGGTACTTAGGTTAGAGTTCAGCATTTTCGTAGTGTTCTTGTCATGCTGTTTTTGTCTTTTCTATAGGTTGTGGAACCTCTCAATGTTGCTAGCTTATTGCATTCACTTGGTTTGGGGAAATACGCAATTACTTTTCAGGCTGAAGAAGTAAGTAACCCACTTCTACCAAATGCTTGTATTTTCTTTCACAGAAATGGCCTTTCACAGGCTTGATGAGGATACTACATAATTGCATGTTGATAAAAACAACCTTTGTGGTGATTCCTCTTCTGAGTGAAAAAATGATAAAAACTAAAATTTGAATGGTATCATGATGATCATTAGTGCAGATGCACAAGTAGCTATTAGTATTAGATCCTAGTGTGGAACCTTGACAATGTATTGCATTATATTAAGCAGTTTAAAGTTGCATTCTAGGCCACAGTGAATTGATAGACTCTGTTCTTTTTCGAGACTATTTCAATTCTTCTGAAAAAATTATGCCCAATATTTTTATAAAAAAACCATACTTGGACATTTATTTGTCAAGCCATGGAGTTCTGTTTCACTGGTGCAACCTATTTGAAATATTGCAGTGCATTGACTGATTTACAGATTAAGTTTGTAACACTTGGTTTTTAGTGGTTAACATTCAGCACTTGAACACTTTGATATGTCCGATTTACAGGTGGACATGACTGCATTAAAACAGATGAGTGACAAGGACCTTAAAGAACTGGGAATACCAATGGTATTTTCCTTTTGGCCTCTTCCATTTTCTTTCATCCATTGTTTATTTACTAGAAGAGGAGTTCCTAATATGCTGTAACCTTTTACGTAACGGCCTATTGGCTATGCAATAAGTCTTTTGTAGTTACCATATATGGTGCATCCTACGGCCTATAATATTATGTGATAGGCAATTAACATGGGTGTTTATTGGACTACGGTGAACTGACTTGAATATTATCATTATTTTATTTTGCTATGCCTGCAATAATTGCTGTCGCAGGCAACAAACATAAGTCATCTGTTTTCTCACAAAAGCTGCTTAATATGCAGGGGCCGAGGAAGAAGATTCTGCTTGCACTTCAGCCCCGCCCAAAACGTCAACCACCACAACCGTAGAGTGTTGTATTTTAAAGCAATTTCTTATGTTTGTATTTATGAGAACATATGTGAAGGATACAATAGGCATAGTTAACTAACTAGGTGTAACCTCTTGGAATTGAGTTCTCATATGCTATTGTCTTCTCTCTTTTAGATTTTTTTAATAAGTGTAACTAGGCTTCAAAAGTGTTGGTCGACTGCTTTGTTGTGGAACAAGATTTGGACAAATTGATTAGTGAAATATATGAACCCTACAATCTCATTTGTCATTGATAATTTCTGATATATTCCATTAATTTTAATTTTCTCATTGCTTGATTGTTAAATGGAATTTGTGTTGAGAAATAACAAGTCACAGGTGAAATTATGAGTGGGCTTCCGGAAGCCTTATATCATCAATAGCTTGAAGATGAACGGAGTACATATAAACCAAAACTAAATTCTGCACTGCTTTCTGGATTTCAATAAGCTTTAACAGAGGGTGAACTGGAACTTGAAGCTCGGTCACTCTTGTTACATTCTTTCCCATTTCTTGAAGCCAAAGCAAACAAAAACTTGTCATTCCATCTCCCCTTACCCACTGCAGCAACAGCAGCAGCATTCTTTGAATCTTTCTTGCAGGAATGGTCAGCCGGAAACCGGTGCTTCAAACAAACCTTCAGGTTGCAAGTCTTGCATGTTGCGGTGTTGGAGAATGTCAGTTTCTCCTTGCAACGCTTAACAGGGCAAGTGGGTTTCTTCTGCTTTCTGGGATCACAATCTCCAGACTTCTTGTGCTTCTCTAGCATCGTCTTCTCGCCCTCTCCAACCTCTCCTGTTGTCTCAATCGAAACCGAACATACTTCACAAACAATCACTTTCCTGCTCCTGATGTCTGACTTCGGACATTCATGAGACTTGAATGACCTATGCTCCAAACAAAACACCTGCATAATTATTCAATAAATATCCAGTGAAAACCAATCCAACAAACAATACAAAAAAAAAAAAAAACACTTGAAAAGAATGACAATCTTTCATAAAAAGTACTTCTACCGAAAAGTGCTTTATCTAGAAGTTGACTTTTCAAGAATAAATTCGAACCCGCCTAAGATTCTTAATTCACAACTGTTTTCCATGTGAGCGGGTTCAAATCCTGAATTATTTTGTTGTAACCTCCACAGAAAAAAAATTACCTTGCGACAGCCGTCGCATTTGAAAGGGAGAAAATCGAGTTGATGGCAATCTTGGTGCTGGCAATGGCTTCCTAACTGTGGGAAAGCTTCGGTTCCTCCACCCATAATTGATATTTTTTTATTTTTTTTCTTCTTCTTCTTCTTGATTTTGATTTCTTGTGTTTTGATAAAAGTTTCTTGAAATATGCAGAATCAGCCAGCGTTTTTGTGGTCATATAAAGAGTTCGGTCTTGGCTTGGAGCGTAAGCCAAACTAAGACCAACACACGTCTTGAATCCGTGTCGGTTTCGGACAAAAGACATTAAACAGATGATTCCAGAGCCACGCGTATGAGTTCGGGTTCCACGTTGGATTTTGATTAAGAAGGCGGCTGGGCTGGCTCTCTTTTACCTCCTCGTCTTTCGCAGGATTCGTCCTCAAAATCCCTTAAGACAAGGCTGTCAGGTTGTCGTTTGGCTTTCAGTTGCACTTAAGCCGCCGATCCATTTGGAAAATGATAGTTTCAAATAGAATAATGGCACGTTATTTTTAAGTATATTTTTTTTTTTGGGAAAAAACTATTCAAAACTCGGCGATAAAATTGAGAAATGGGTAGTCTGATAATAATTTTTTTTTTTTTTTAGTATTCTGTATATATTTCACAGATTTCTTCTATTTCCAGTTTTCTTTCTTTTCTTTATTTAATAAAATATCTTTGATCCCAATTCTGAGTCTCTGATAGCACAAACATTTGGACCTCATTCCTAGACACTGACGGGGAATTTTTTTTTTTTTTTTTACATTTTTGGCCCATATAAAAAGGTTGCTTGAAAAAATCTGATTCCCCCCACGGCTCCACCACAACAAAGTTATACCCCATTAAAAGAGCTAGAAGCCAAGAATAAAGTAGCATATGATCAATTTATACACGCAAAATGCGAAACAGTAACGCTCAAAGTTTTATTAAAAGTTGAAACCAGGATTGCTATTTTTTATGTCAAATATCTTGGCACATTTAGTTCTTCTGTTCATGTATGTTGCAATTATCGGCTGCTGAATGGACAAAAATGCTTTTTCAAATTTAGTTAGTTAGAAATATAAATTACATACTTTTCACAATTTTTTTTTTTTTTTGCCCTCAAATCTATTAAATGAAAAAAGGTTCCCAAAATTTCGTCATTTGAATACTACGGAGACTACTATGTCTTAGCGTTTAAGTTTTAAGCATGCATTAATTAATTCCAAGGAATCATTGACTATGTATGTAACCAAACAAAAAGGTGCATGTCAATTTGTAAAAGCAGAATGCTCCCAGTTTGTAAAGTTTAATTCATGATTATAATACAAAAATCTTTCAAGACGCCGATATATTTACGTATAGGCTTAGGCAAAATCTTAACGGTTTAGCATTTTCCATAAAATAAACAGTTACCAACACCAAAACTGGCCCATTTATATGATGGTTTTGACTTCTTTGCTCAAAGGGAAACATTTTTTAAAAAAAAAAATAATTGTGAAATTGTTGTTACATGTTAGACTTTGATGACTCTATTATTTTAAAGCCTAAGTTTGAATTTATATATGAATTTATTTTGAGACATAAAAAGAATTCAACAAATGACGTTACTCACATTGTGACGAGTAGTCCTATCACATTGCATCGCATTGGTATATATGACATGGTTTAAACATTGCTGACAAGATGTTATTTATCTCCAAATACAAATATACTCCATAATATACATATGAGCACGTACGGCCCATCAAAATGAGTTAATTTGCATACTTGTGAAATGCTATATTGTAAAGATTGATAAGATAATCTTTCTTGTATGATTATCGTTTGTTACCTAATCTGTTTCGTGATTCATTTACACTCCTCCATTTTATACGTGCATCCTACAAGAATCTTGGTTTTAGTTTAAAGGAAAAGAAAAAACAAAAAACAAAAAACAAAGCAATGGAAAATTCAGGGGAAATAGAAATACACATGATGTGTTTCGACAAAGGAACTTGGGGTGGGTCCTTATTCCTTTGTTGAACAAGTAAAAAGGGCCGGAATCAATCACACTGGTAAAGGAAAGGAAGGGAAAGGAAAGGAAAGGAAAAAGGGGGCCGAAAAAAAGAAAGAAAGAAAGGAGCGCCAACGACCCTTCAATCCAGCCAGCGTAGAACACTCAATAAAGTCAATCTCATCACATAACACACCCACTGCATGCAGAAACTTAGCTTAGCTATTAAGCATATCTGCCTGCAATCATGATGATAGATGTGCATTATTACATGCGTTTCTTAGTGACTTAATTAGTTGTGTGTGACGACAAATAAATTTGTTAATCCCACGAGAGACAATAAACAAGAAAAAAAAAGTGCTGAATAGACTAAATACTATCACAACATTAATAAATAAATGAACTATAGAGTAACTAATTAACGACAGATGTTTTAAAATCTAAGTGAATTAATTGTATTATCCTCACTACAATATTTGGGATAGTTTTTTGGTATAAAAAATTTGAAATACAATGCACTACTCTAAATTATAATATTGAGTGGTGGTGCATTGCTAATTGGTTATTTATCTTCTGCTTTTTTTTTTCTAATCACCACACAATATTACAGTTCATTTTAATAACATTTTTATCAGCATTTTTTGTCCAAATATTAGGTCTAAAAAGAGAGAGATATTTTAAAGTATCTCCGTTGTACTACACTTACTTAACACATATACGACATGTTTATATTTATTTTTTTAAAAAAAACCATCATATAATTAATAATTATATTTAATTCATACATGTATGTCATGTCTAGATTAAGTAAATACAGTAAGTAACGAAGAAAAAAAGAGCCATGCTTTTGATTTTAACTTTTGGAATTAATGGAGAACTAAAGCAACCAAGGTTCACGAGGCATTGTCTGCATGCACAGGCAAGCCAACTTTAAAAGGATTTCTTTCTGGTCTTTTTTGCTATCAATGTTAGTAGGTAAATCCCAATTGAGCATTTCAAAAAGCAAAAAAAAAAAAGTTCTGTTGTGTCACGGAAGAAAATTATGTATGTCTATTTGCTATCAAAATTAAAAATGGGTCAAAACTCTACATGCATAGATCAATTATATACGGTGCAACTTGATTATCTGAACATAATTAGGGACGGATTTATTTCTAATTAAATATTTAGAATAAAAAAAGAATATCTACGTACTCTCTCATTTACAAGCTCTCCTCATAACCTTATAAAACGGGTTATCATTCAACTTCAAAATAAGACAAAATGCTGGTTAAAAATCTAATATATACATCCGGATCCGATCTCGTTAAAGTCACCGCGGTAGCATTAAAGTGCATGCGTAACCCCACTCAGCCAGTGACCGGTGAGGGACCCCAATGTTTATGCTCTCAGGTCCAAACAAAAACTGCATTTCTACTGTGATTTTTTTGACCGCTTTTTTCAACCTGCCGCTTGGGGAAAAGAAAACAAAAAAAAGAAAAGAAAAGAAAAGAAAAGGGGTCCAAAAAAGCTAATAATGTAAAGGGGCGTCATTCATCAATTGTTAATAATTGAGTTACACTATAGTTAATTGGCATCGTTTCCCATGGTAAGATTTAGATATTGTGTGTGTTGGCCCATCAGCCGATTGATTTACGCGGCATCTAATAGTAATAATTAAAGTTAATTAATAACAAAACGAAACCACTTTTGGCATTAATTTATCATGTCATATATAAGCTAACTTGAAAAAGCACGACTCATGTAGGCGGGGCTGTCTAGCTCTAGCAGGTGCTCTTTGTTCCCGTAGAGAGTACAGATATAGAGATATATAATCTTATTAAGTTAAATTTTTTACGACATCGATTCGAGCTATAGCTAATGAAATTTCCTTAAACAAAAAGGAATCGAATCCAACCAAAGAATCCACAATCTCACGATACACCCCCTGTCAATATCATCATTCTATTTCTATGATCGCAATAAGCTCCAAACAGGTAAAAACAACTAAGCATGCACTTTATTCGCCCTTGGCCTCTGTATCATCTTTCTTCAGTCGCCTGCTTTTGAATCCGCGTTGATTCAGTTGAAGGTTTCCTTTATTTTTTGAGAAGCCTTATGGAGATTCAAGCTGTTGGTACGAGCAGCAGTCCAAAGAGGCCGAAATGGAAGATCTCCTTCTACAGATCATCTTCCTCAATTTCTACAAAGGCCCACCAGCTGCAGAAGCCACAAACAGCAGAACCGCCCAGAGAGTTTCTGTGTCCCGTTTCGGGCTCTTTAATGGCCGACCCCGTGGTGGTTTCCTCCGGTCACACCTTTGAACGAGCCTGCGTCCACGTCTGCAAAACCCTCGGGTTCACGCCAACTCTCGTGGATGGAACAACTCCAGAATTCTCCACCGTCATCCCTAACCTCGCCCTCAAGTCCACCATTCTCAACTGGTGCCACAAACAGTCTTTAAACCCACCGAAACCTCTGGAATTTTTGTCTGCAGAGAAGCTTGTCCGTGCGTCAATGGAGTCATCACAAAGCAAAGGAAAGGCTAGGGCGGTTTCGGAGAAAGAGTTGATTCGAGGAGTCAAAGAGAAGCCATCAGTGAATTTCAGTCACGCTGTCAGTGAGTTAACTCGGAGGCCAGCTTACTTCTACGCAAGCTCGTCAGATGAGTCCATGGGAGAGAGCAGTAAAGTGTCAACTCCTCCTCTGCAACTCACAACACGGCCCAGTTGCTACTCTTCTTCTTCATCCTCTTCCTCAGAGCTCGAACCGCAAACCCTAAACCCTAACTCCAACGAACAAGAAGATTACTTTGTTCAGAAACTCAAGAGCCCACAGGTGCATGAAGTCGAAGAAGCTTTGATATCCCTTCGAAAGCTCACAAGGAGCAGAGAAGAAACTAGGGTTTCACTCTGCACTCCCCGCTTACTCTTAGCCCTGCGATCTTTGATCATCTCAAGATACACCAACGTTCAAGTTAATGCCGTTGCTGCGTTAGTGAACTTATCTTTAGAGAAAATTAACAAGATGCTGATTGTTCGATCAGGACTCGTTCCTCCGATTGTTGACGTGTTAATGGCCGGATCAGCTGAAGCTCAAGAGCATGCTTGCGGCGCGATCTTCAGCTTGGCTCTTGATGATCAAAACAAGACCGCCATTGGCGTGCTGGGCGCTTTGCCGCCGCTTTTGCACTTGCTCAAATCTGACAGTGAGCGGACTCGGCATGACTCGGCATTGGCTTTGTATCATCTTTCCCTCGTAAAAAGTAACCGAACAAAGTTGGTTAAGCTCGGGTCTGTTAATGCACTGTTGGGCATGGTCAATTCGGGTCACATGACGGGTCGGGTTTTGCTGATATTGGGGAATTTGGCCTCTTGTTCGGACGGGCGGGTAGCGGTATTGGATTCGGGTGGGGTGGAGTGTTTGGTTGGTATGTTGAGGAAGGGGACTGAGTTGAGTGAGTCGACTCAGGAGAGTTGTGTGTTAGTCCTGTATGCACTGAGTCATGGAGGTTTGAGGTTTAAGGGCTTGGCCGCGGCGGCGGGCATGGCGGAGGTGTTGATGAGGATGGAGAGGGTGGGGAGTGAGCATGTGAAGGAGAAGGCAAAGAGAATGCTGGAATTGATGAAAGGGAGGGCTGAGGAAGAAGAGGAGGATGTTGATTGGGACGAATTGCTTGACTCGGGGTTAGTGAGTCGGAAGCTGTTTCGACTCGGGTATGGAAGGGGTGAGTCTACTGGAAACTCGTCCGAGTTTTGAGTACAGTTCAATTTATGTTTTTTATTCTTTAGTTGGGCCTTTTTTTGGGCCATGTGCTTTGTAATTATTGGTTAATTTTTTTTTTTATTCTTTCTTTTCTGTAAGAAAGAGAGAACAAGAATAAAGAAGTTTGTAAGTGGGGCTTTTTTTTTTTTTTCTCACCTCTGAAAAAGTGTAGACAAGTGCTTTTAGAGAGCGATTGTGAAGCATTTAGAAGGAAAAAAGGAAAAAAAAAGAAAAAAGAAAAAAAGGTGATTCTGAGAATTTTTTTATTCCATCCCATATATCTTATTTAGCAAAAAGTATTATTATTGTGCAGGGGCATGGATGGTGGTAGTCATAATAATCATACAGTTTGAACAGTTCGCATTATGTTTCATTGGATGTGTAGGCAGTAATTTGGGCTAAGTGCACTTGATAGCCTTTTCCTTCAAATCCATTAGGCAGTAATTTGGGCTACATGCACTTGGTAGCCTTGTCTTTGAAATCCATTAGGCCCATGGAATGGTAAAGAAAGCCCTTACCATCATCATCAATTCATCATGATACACTGAAAGCCTTGGGCTCAAAGCAGAGCAAAATTTTGCTTCTCAAATTGTCCGACAATGTTGCCACGTTGGACACTCAACACAAAATGAAGTAGCGTAGAAAATTTAAGCTATTATGTGTAGAATCTAACAGTTAAGACTTAAGAATGAATCCAGAAGCTTAAATATTCAACAAGTCCCAACATGCATACAAAGCTGCCAGTGGGCACTGCCCCAATGCCAACCTCAAAGCCAAGGACAAGGTCAAGGAGAGTATTATGTCAATAATCATCATCTAAACACCGTGAGTATGCCACAGAGCTTTACTTTATGATTATATTGAGATTTGAGGATAATAATAAGAAACTGCTTTTGGTTATCACATATGAACTCTGTTGACTGTTGTTAATGTAATCACATTTTCTAACTTGCTGATACAACGCCAAGGAAAATTAAAAAAAAAAAATGTAGATATTCTACTTCTATATGTGTGTTAGCCCTCTGAAGTAACTAAGGTCGGTGAAGTTAAATGAGAGAAAAAAATTAATGTCTTCACAACAAGATTCATGATGGCAGAGGTGGGTTGTGCTTGACTTGAGAGGCCATGAATGCATTTGTAAAGAAACATTTTCTAGACATGAAAAGATGAAGTTACCCATTTTAAGAAGCACAACCAATTCTAGTTCAACCATTCAAAAGCACTCACATGCAAGGAAAACTTCTGCACAACAATCACCACTCATTGTCCTTTTGGATGAATAAAGTTTAGCTCCTAAATAGGTCTCATATTATATGGTCAATCCCCATTTCAAGATAATCAAACCCGCATGACTGGCAGGGTCCATTGAATGATTGAACATTTCCCCACAGATGCACAAAACGATTAAACATTAAAACTATTTATTAAGCTATCCAATAAAATACAGATCTATGTTTAAACTAATCATTTAGAAGACAGAAAGAAGAGACGAAGCTCAACACAAACAATTCATAATTAAAAAACAAGGCACCCTTCCTTCATTTTCATCAATATTATACTCCTAATTTAAACCAATTAATATATAAACACAATCTCCAAAAACAAATCTGTAATTGCCCTATAATCAATTGACAGAAAACGGGAATCTTCAATCAATTACTCCCACTAAGCCAACACAATCACCAAGGCACCAAAATAAGATGAGGCACAGAACCCAGATGAGAACAATTAACAAAAACAAAAATGGCCATTGCTAAAGAGCAAGAAGAGGATTAAAAGAACCCAGAAACATAGAATAAATGAACATGTATAATTATCCTTGACATGATAAATGGTACAAACATGTATACATAATTATCAGATCCCCACAGCCAAAAGAACAAAGAATTTAAACCAAAATCATTTTCTATTCCTCAATGCAACTTTACCACAAATCACAACAATGAAAAACAACTCCACAAGCTCGAATATTTTTTAATGCTTTCAGTTAAAAGCATCACACCTGCGCCTAATCTCTCCTCTTCTTCCAGTCTTAATACCATAAAGACTAAGCTTCTCCATAGCTCTAGCAAAAGCCTTAAAGAACTCATTTTGATCTCTCGCATAAAGCTCCACATAAGGCTTTGTTCTTGGATCATTACACAACCCATGATCTGACTCCAGAAGCCCCAACCCTTTAGGCAGATTCTGATAATACAAGTTATCAAACTTGTTGGGACTCATAATATCATTGAACACAGACAAAGTAGGGTTCTTTTGATAATCAGCGCAAGCCTTCTGCAAAGCCTCGGCAAATCTTGGATTATAATGAGCATCATAGTGAGGTATCCGGCTGTAATTATAAATATTACCACTAAATTCGTTGCAATGAGAGAATCCAATAGTGTGAGCACCACTCAAAGCCACCATTTCTTGAACTGAAAATTTTCTTTTTGCAAATATATCAATAATCTGTGACATGGGCATGGTTGGCTTTGGAAGGTTCCCTTCAACATCAGCGGCTTTTGAGACCCTCACATCTTTACGGCCCAAATAGACATTGTAATACGGGCCACCCACCATTGTGACCAGATCACGAGTGGCAACGGCGAGGATGTCGGAGCAGGAGACAGTGTTGGGACACTGAAGCTCAAGGGCTGTCTTCGCACGGGTAATGACGTCAAATGCGTCGCCGGGAAGGGAGAGATTGATGTCAGCATCACGCTCGGCCTTGTTGAAGGGTGTTGAGGTTATGAGGATGGAGGAGTCGCAGCCGTTGAGGACACAGTCGTGGAAGAAGAGGCGGAGGGTGGCGGCGGCGGTGGTGGGGCTTGTGATTTGCTTGTTGGTGATTATATCTTGCATGATTTGGTTGAATCTTGGACATGATTTTGAGTAGTAGTCGATGCTGAGTCTAGATTCTGTGAGGTTTGCAAGAAATGAGAATGAGAAGATGAGAATGCAGAGAGCTTGCTGAGGTTTTGTCATTTCTGGTGTTGAGAGGGGTGCTGGCCGCCTGCTGAAGCTCAAGAGAAGAGCTAAAGAAGTGCTTTTTGGGCTTAAAAATAAGCACTTTGAGAAGAGTGGCGGTAGATGAGGAGGGTTTAAGTTTCACTGAGTAAACAAAAAAAAAGAAAAAGAGAGGAGCATTTATTTTACTAGTGCTTTCTTAGTGTAAGACAGTGAGAAAGAGGAGAGACGTTTATCAATCAACACCAATCACGGGGTCATCGGCTCTATTACTGTAAGGATAAGGGCCCACTTCGATGTGGGTTGTCTGAATCAAAGATTAAGGCTATGTTTGGGTTATGATAAAATGAATAATTATCCAACTGGTCCCTGTGATTTATTAAAATAACAAATAGGTCGTCAGATATATCAAATTTGTCTCAAATTCGTCCCTGCTGCGGTGCTGCTAGCCTCCTACTGCTGGGAGTACCGAGTAGGGACCAATTCTATAGCAAGAGATAAGTCATTTGAGGGGAAATTTTGTTATAATAGAAAAATATTTGGAACTTATTCGATTTATAAATCTTTTTGCATCAAATTATGGGAAAAAATAATAAAATTGTGTAAATATTATTTGCATTAACAAAGTTAGATGATAGTAATTAATATGACTAGCAATGGAAAAAAATGTTTAACTTGAATGGAAGGATTTTTTTTGTTTCAAGTATTGGTTTTTAGTTCAATTTGAGATTTTGAAAGTGGTAAAAAAAAAAAGATGAAAAAAAATAAATCGAACCAATATTTATCCACTCCTAATTAAATTTGAGAGAAAAAATATCATCGACTGAAATAAACTTAATTTTTCTTAAAAAAACTAAATTCAAAAGTCTAAAGATTTTTTATTTTTCTTATTATTTTGAATATTCAAATGAAATGAAAATTAAATTAAATTGAAACGGATATTGCCCACCCATGACAGACGCCAAAAATAGATATCACAAGTGGTAAAACCTATGAACTTATCTATTGCGTAGATAAACTATGGGGACTAGTTTGATAATTTCAAAAGATAAAGTGCGTATTCAATTCAATTTCCGCGTGGAGTTCAAAATGTAATTCAATAATCTTGAAAAAAATGTAAAAAAAAAAATAAAAAAAAACAATTCCGTGTATATGGTTGGAGCAAACTGGCAATGGAGGCGATGAAGGTAACGTGGGCCCTTCAAGTCATCATAAGACGGTAATATTATATCAGGGTGTTTTATAATTGGATTTTTTTAATGAAAATAATTTTTTTTTTTTGAGAAATAATGAAAATAATTAACAATAGTAATAACAAGAATTGAAAAAAGGGTCTGCCTAATCTGCATCTAGTGTGTGCATGCTTCGTTACATGCAGCCAACACAACCGTTACATGTGTGCAATAATGGTTGTAAAGTAACCGATTAGTCTGGTTGAATTCACAACCATCCTTGTTTATGTGTTTTAAGTGTTCCAAGTCGTTTACTCTTGTCACAAGTTTTGTAGTTAGTCTCTTATGGTCTCAACCGCTGGTTGTTAGTAGTCCAACTAATTTACTCCATGTCACAAGTATTGTAGCAGCTCTCTTGTTGTCTCGACTACTTAACATTAAGCCACAAGTTTAGTAAGAAACTCAGCCAATACTTGTATTTTTAGTATATTTAATTCAAGATAAATATAATATCATAACATGATTTTCTTAAATACATTGTTAATTAGAATTAATTATTATAATATTATATATCCAAGTAGGATTAAATTTAGTTCTCTAATTATTAAATTATTTAATGATTAAATTCCACAGATTTGTTTTTATATCTTCTAAGTAATATTTTTCAAGTCACAACTTACACTAATATAATCCTAACTCAAATTAAAATTTTCCAAGTGATTTTTTTTTAGTGGATGATAGTTGAATTGAAATCAATAGAAAAATAAAATTTGGACCACGTGGAGCATGAGAATGCAAAGCATGATAAAAGAGAAATTTTAAAATACCTCTGAAGTTTCATGTCAGTTATATTACAAGCAAATTATGTCATGTCATTTGTTTATTTAGTTTGAGGAATCAACATACAATTCATGGTTATATAAAATTAAAACAGGCATATCATATATGTATATGTATTAAACGGTCGTATTATCTATGATACAGTATTGAACTCAAAGTGGTATTAATGAGGATGCCTTAGAGGTGACATAAAATTTGTGCGCTCTAAGTTAATATTAGCGTGAATATTATTTCTTAATTTATATAACAATTGAATTGTTGAACCTTACTTAGTATTATATATATATATATATGTAATACTTTGTTTTTACAAATTAAAATAAGGAAAAAGAGTTATACTCCCATTATATAAAAAATCATGTAGTATTATAGAAAAAAAAATCCACGATTGCAATTGTAATAGGAATTGTAATTATTATTTTAATACAAATTGTCAATAGTTGTAATTGCCACTGAACTGAAATGGTAAATGTCGTTGACATTGTGATTGGAAATTTAGAATTGTAATTGTAATTATAATTGAAATTGGAATTGTAATTGTGATTGGAACTATAATTACAATTAAAATTAAAATTATCAATGTAGTAAAAGTTGTAATTGTAATTGTTAGTGCTGATGTAATTATTTTGTACAATTGCAACTGTATTTGTAGTTTTAATTATAATTAATAATATAATTATAATTATGATCATAATTGTAATTATAATTACAACTGCTATTCTATTTATTGTCACAACTTCAATTCTGATATTGCTGTGGTTATTGTAATTGTAATTTTAGCAGTAAGAAATGGCAACTGAAATTATAAATTGTAAATATAATTAAAATTGTAATTATAATTTTACCCAAAAAATTTTCCATGACATTTTTTTTCATTTTTGAAAAAGAAAGGGGAGTTTGAAAACGGAAGCCGGAAGGGGAGTAACAGAAACATTGACTTTCTCGTTCGAACGGGGTCACCACATGCCATAGGCCCGTTGCTGCCAGTTGCCCGCAAACTCTCAATTGTATTTTAAGATAACTTCCGGCCGCTGATTGTACGAAGCATCAAATCCAGTGGTCTATATTTTTTAAAAATATCTTATTACGCGCGATCTATAATAAGTCCAGTGCATGGTAGTCGTAGCTTTTAAAATTATTTAAATCTACAAAGCTTTAAAGAAACGGTTTCTTTGGCGCATTTTTCGACACGCACATGAGGTATCATGTGGTGGTTTCCCACTTCCCTACTATTTCTTCAACGCGTTACATTCATGGGTCCCATGATTCTTCCCGGTGATTTAACTAACAAAATAATAAATATTTGTTTAGTATTAATATCTTGATTTAATTGTTCATTTTATCTTTATATTTAAAAAATCTCAATATTCTCATAATTAAATATATTACTCTGTCACTTTTAATTTTTTAATAATACCCATACAATAATATTTTTGGGATATTAATAAAAAATATTAATTTATCAAATTAATCTTAAAAGTAATATTTTTTTCAATAATATATGAATTTTATGTTATTATTTTAATTTTATGATTTATTTGGTAAATTAGTTTGTTTATAGAATACTCATTAGTAAGATTGTTATAATGATATTAAATATTATTTTAAGTTGGCTGGTGTTATTTTATTTATGAATAATTATTAGTGAGATTATCTCGCAAGTACAAAAAATACTAGTTATTTTTATACTGATATTTATTAGTTAATTGCTGATAAATAATTATTAATTAATTTACTAATTAATTTTTTAGATAAACTAATTAATGTCAATAATATTATCATATGAGTATTATTGTAAAAGTCTAGAAAAAGTAATGGTCACAATGTAACATATTTATCTGTAGGAATATTTTGATGTATGGTTTAAAATATAAAAATTAAATGAACATTTAAATCAAAATATAGAAACTAAATGAACATTTATCCTAAACAAAATACAAAAGATTTATCTTTTATTTATTTATTTATCTATACATTTCGAATATGATTTAGGACCCGTTTGGAACAGCTGCACTGTTCTCCTAGAATTGGCCTGTGGAGTAGCTGCGCGGTGGCAGCGCAGCTGCCCCGAACGAGTCTTTAATAATTAAGGCTGGAAGTTGAAACTATACTGAGATTGGGTGGCTTTGCCTTTTGGAAAACTATAAAAAAGAATATAGTTTTAATAAGAATATAGCTATTTTTTGTACAGTGACTATCTTAGATTTAGGGTGCGTTTGAGATTGAGTCTTTGCATGAGTTTTAAATTCTGATTCTTTGTGAAAAAAAAAAAGAATAATGTATGAAACAAAAATTAATAATATGTAATAAATATAAATTTTAAATAATAATTTTAATAAAATTATTAAAGATATAATATATTTTCTATCATACAAGTAAAAAATCATATTAATATAGCTTCCATACTACAGCAGTTAGTGTTTACCAAACACTTTAGTCTTTTCAATTTTACAACTGTTCAACCTCAATTCCAAATACACCCTTATATTTTTATTTGACAGTCTTTTCAATTTTATTAGGTCTCTATTACAACTCTCACCGCGCCAACATTTTTGAGATTTTTTTTTCATCATAAACATTTTTGAGATTTTAATATCATATGTTTTATGACTAGAAAGGTTTGGTTTTGATTTATGTAATATTTAAAAGTGGTTTGAAAAAAAAGAAAAAGAAAAAAAGAACTTCAAGCAAAAGGATTGCATGAAAGAAACAAATTATAGTAGCGGTCCTAAAAGATTCATAGGGACGAAGTACTACCAGTCAAAAATAAAAAAAGTTAAAAGAAGGAACAATTGAAAAGATTGGAAGGTGGGAAGCACGTTTAGCTTTTCTTTTCAAGTAGAATCATATCACCCTTCAGAAACTCAACAGCGTTGATAGATAATTGATGTTCTTCAAGTTTTGATTAGTAAACTACAATCCCATCTATAAAATAAAAAATGCACCGCATTCGCTCTTGAAATGATTGCATGGATTGTTTTAAGGAGATTGTTATTATGTAACATTCGTTGGAGAAAAATCTAACGGTTATAAAAATATAACATAATAAAATCATATTATTTTATAACTGTTAAATTTTTATCCTAACAACTATTATCACATGATTATATAACATAACAAAAGCATTGTTTCAAAAGCAATCAATGTTCTCCCGTGGATTAGGACACTATTATCTTACTGGTTAATATTCTTTCCCGGAAGTGTGTAATCTTGCTGGAAAAAAGTGTCGGTGAAAGATCTTTAAGTGTACTTGTGCATATAAACAAAAAGAAGGGCTTTAGCCGGTGATGACAGCAGTATTGAAGTGCCTAAATTCCAACAAAAAAAAAAAAAAACCAAAAACAAAAACAATCCAATATCTATTAGTAAACAGCTAAAATGACCAAAATAAGTAAAAGATTACGTGTTAGGAGGCTGTGTTTTAATTGCACATGCAAGATGGTCCCATTCCCAGGGGAAGGCTAGCTGTTGGCTCTTGAGTTCAAGTCTATTTCAATATCAACAGCTCATGATTCCTATTCTGTCTATACGAGTAATGATCTAGAAGGCATGGAGAGCAACTTCTGCATAATACATAATTTTAGCATCATTTATGAGCGTTACAGAATTTCACTCTCTGTACAACAGCTCAGCATATAGGAGGCGAAATTATGACCAGACCATTTCTGGTATATATACCACAATCAAATGGATCAAATGATTTGCAATTCTTATTTCATTCATATGTGAATGCCGCTGGAAGTCTATACAATCTTGAGACCGAAATACATCCTATATGTTCCATCTGATGCATAAATCATAATAACAACAATCAAATTTCAGCTTAGAACTAAGGATCCACGTCCACAGATCAACAAAGTGACATACTCTCTTGTTCAACCCAATGGAAAATAATATGTCCATATAGAAGAGTACAATCGATGAGCCCGACGAAATATGGAAAAAATAAATATTTCTTAATTAAATTAATTGAAGTGCCCAACCATAACGATAAGATGCCAAGTTTAGAGGCGACCAGCAGGCAGTAATGTTAAGGATCACAAGAATAAGCCAATTTTTTAGGGAAATATTCCTCCCAAATTGGCATATATTCCCCTAAAATTGGCCACCGCACAGCTGTCCCAAACGAATCCTAAATTTAACATGTAACTTTAAGGAAAAAACAAAATATAGCCAGTTCATTAGAGAAAACATGTCCAAAACTTAAATTCATCTACTTCGACAAAAAGTATACGAGTCACAGTTTAATGATAGGAACAAAATGATTTCAACTTGACAAGTCTTGGAACCTCTTTCAAACTTTAAAATTTTCTGTCTAAAGATCACCGTTCTTCAGCAGGTGCTTGACCATTTCTTGTTTATTCTCACCATCAAATCCGCTAATTTTGAATCTCCTGACTTGTAACAATAAAGAATGGGCCACAGAATGTGATCCAATCCATTCAATATCATGACCAGTATTATCAAGATTGATGTCCTGAATACAGAGCCAAATATACACATATATATACATAATAAAAACAACAGATTAAATACCATTTGGTTCAGGAATTCATTAAATCCTTACCAGCACTTCTAAATTAGGAAAACTATCAAGTATGGTGGGAAACATTTGCACTTTCACCTTCGCCAATCTCTATTCGCAAACAAGTCAAATTGGCAAATGTAGGAATTAAATTCTCAAAAACAATTAATGCCAAGGCCCTTTCAAGGAGAAAAAGAAACAATCAAACGATGTACTAACATTAGAACAGTAATCTGTGAGTGGAGTAGGGGCATCCTCCACCGTGAGGGGTTATTTGTCTTGAGTATGTATTTCATAGAATTTAATGTAATAATATAAATTTCAGAAATATATATTTGATTGTAATGATCAGCGTATGTAATGTCTGTTATAATAATAGCAGTTGTTATAAATATACCTGTGTAATATAATAATCTAATGTTTAATCAGTGTTCCAAAAAAAAAAAACACTGTAACTTCCCTCAACTCAGTTACAATGATAAACAAAAATTTTCATAACGTTCTCACGTAAAAATTAACTTTATTACCAGATTTCGAGCCCTGATCATAATTTTTTTCATATCACTAAAACCACGACCACGAGGATCCCAATTCACAAGATGAAAGGTTAACCTTTTCAGAGTAGGGGACGAAAGAGTGAAGTGGACTGCCGGATCGATATTAACGGCATATACCTTTGTCGACAAATCTTCAATCACAGGACACACAGAAAAAAGCTTCTTAGTCATAGGTCTATCGAACAAAAACATTTCAAGATTAAGAATCTTGACATTTGGGAAGCCCTTTCCAAAGGGAGGAACACCGATAAAAAAATCAACACTCAGCTTGATAACTTCTAGTGTTTTCGATGATCGCCAGATGAAGATGAATGGTGAAGTTCAATAGCATAAGAAACCCAGAATTTCAAAAGAGATAAATCTCTGGTGTTCAGAAAACTCAGATAAAACTTGTCAATGTCACCCGAGCTAGAAAGAAGCACCCTTGACCCTACTCAGAAAATTCTGAAACCAAGTCAGAGTGTCGTCAGGCAAAGTATGAGCTATTCGATACTTTTCCTTTAAGCACGAGGTTGAGGTATGTCTGTCACTGAAGCGAAGATTTGTCAGTCAAGTCCAAAGGAGTTTCCATCTTGAAAGACAGATGCAAGTTGCCACTGCATATCTTTTGGACAGAAATGAAAGAATGTAGTGAAATATTTCATCAGGAAAATGGCTGATTTTGTCTTCTTGAACTCTATCTGAATGTTTTCATCTGCTCATTTCTTTTTATCATTCAAGTATGAAAAAGAGCTAACCTAAGACTAGGAGATTTAAAAACAAGGTTACAATTAGTTTACCATAATGAAAATTAAAAAAAAAAAAAAATGAAGAGTGGAGAGAGGATTATGTTGTTTGAAGGAATCAACTCAGAGCCCTGCATGGCTGGAGACCTTAGGTGAAGAATGGGTTTTCAAGAGTCTCTGGAAATGGTTCAGTTAGGTTTTTAGTTGTTTAGTGTAAAGTTGGGGGGTCGGGTTATCCAAGAGGTCTACAAATTCTGGATTTTGTAATGCTAGTTACTTATCAAAAAGAAAATGGATGCGGACAGTTCCGACTTTTACAGATATTTAACTTTTTTTTAATTAAATATATTTATGGTATCAATAGTTAAAGTAAGATTAATAGTTCAACTGCATGGCATCTAGTTTTCAAAATGTAAAAAACCAATCACATTTAGAACATTAATATGAAAGCCCCCCTTCTTGTGGAGCCAATCGATCATGAAAGACTTCGTTTTGAGTCGTACCCTTTCTGTTACTGGATTAGAGGTCTTCTCGCGGGTAGAGCAATGTAGTGTTTTCTTAAATTTTATATTCACTGGTACTAATAAACTAGTACACATGAGTCATCCAGCAGTGGCATGGCGAAAGGCGTCTACAGTGGGCAAATTCATAATTTTAATAACATTGAGCATTACAAGATTGTGCCATGCATGCCGCTCCTCATTATATCATATACACTAGACGCAGTTGTTCACTAGATCATTTTTAGAATATATATATAACACAATCAAATAGATCATTTCTAGACAGAAATGCATTCAGTATATGGGCCACCTGATACATCAATGATAACAACATCAAATCAAGTTTCAGGGTAGAATTAAGGATCCGTAATGATACTGCTGGTAAAGGCGGTTCTTCATGAAGTCGGTAAGTTGTGACTTATAGGAGGTTCCTACAATTTTTTCATAATCTTTCCACCATTGCATGAAGCTGCTTCCTCCCAAGAAAATCTCTGGAGATACTGCATACTTCTTGACCAGCTCCATCACATACTCTTCAAATTCAATCAGCTTCTTTCTTGTTGATTCTTCCTCCTGACCATTCCTAAGCAACTCGCATTGAATTAAAGCCTCTTCAACATGTGCCCAAAAGCAAGAATCTTCCGTTAGGCTGGCGGACACATTTTGTTTCTTCGTGATAACTTGACTGCTCGATGGCTTTCCTGCTTCTTCTAGCCATTTCTCCAACTTTATGTAATGCTGAGATCTTCCATTAGCTTTGTAGTCCTTTTTACCGTTCTCTTTGTAGTAGTCAGCAATGTCAAGTGGTTCAACCATCCTTCGATAATTTGTGCCAGCATATAGCCACCGGATTCTGAAGGATGCCTCTTCTTTCTGGGGCATTCTCTCCACTTCAGCAACCATTTTTTCCCAGTAATTGGTCAGGTATTTCTTAAATTTAACAACTTCCATATCCTTTTTTAAGAATCCTCTGTTCTTGTAACTGTCATAGTAGCCCTTGTCTTCAGACTTGGACTCCTTCTTGTACCATTCAAGCTTGGCCATATGTACCTTCATGTTGTTCAGTTTCTTAAAGGGATCAAATACCATCTTCCTTTTTAAAACAAAAGCCTTTTCACATTTTTCCAGTTTTGCAATCAGTAGATTGCTGTCACCGTTTTGCTGTCACCAAGAAGGCAGCCATAAATTAGACATGTGGAGAACTTAAAACACATGCCAAGCCACAATAAAAGGAAGGTTCCATCACTAACAAAACAGTTTCACATGTATTTTTTTCTTTATCCTTTTTTTTCTTTAAATTTAGTTCACAGTTTTTCCACTCCCCCGTCTTTTTTCAAAATCTGATTATGATTTGGCATGAAAGAAAAGTAATTTTCATTAGAAACTAAATTCCAAGGTTTGAAATAAAATTGGGTTACCTGTCTTCTATTAAGTCCAATGGCTTGCAGTTGCAAAACTATCCCTGCCCGAAGTGGACACTCAATCATTTCACCGAGCTGTGAAATTCCCTTGAAGCTTACAGCAGACATGAGACCCTGCACAACCGTCCCATAATCAATCATGTGCCATTGTTCATTAGGGGTTTTGTTTCTAGCTATTTCTAAATTCATTGCCACCAATACTTCAGACACTGCTTCGGGGTCCTCAAGAGAAGAGCATCCATATTCAGAACATAAGAGAAATATACCAAAAGGCTTGTAAATGCCAGTTTGGGAATCAATTTCCATGGCATTAGGATTGTAGGGTGAAATGAAAAATCTTGGTGCCAAGTCTTGGCTTGCAGCAACATGGAGAAAGCTAGAATTCCACATCAAGTGCTCTGATATGGCTTGTTGTAAGCCTTTGTCACCAATAAGGGGTGCACCAAAAGTAATGCAGAGAGGGCGTTTGGTGCCTGGTCGATTGATGCTTTCTAGCAGCCATAATGTGAAGAGAGAAGCAACAGATCCTCCCAGACAGTGTCCAGTAATAATCATTGAAATCGAATTGCCTAGCTGCATTAAGACAGATTTTCATGAAACTTCATCCAAGGTACTTTTCTGTGCCGCAATATGATCCTTAACTACTATCACTAAAATTTTTCTCTTTCTAAAGGTAAGTTTGGGAATAAGATATTGTGGCTTTTAATCTATGGCTATTATAGAATGAAATTAATAATTGTCTTGTATAAGTGAGTGAGTAGTTGGTAGGAATAAGCTGCCGAGTAAAAGCAGGTGTTTATCAAACACTTTAACTTCAAGCAAAACACAACACATAAAAAATTTGCTCTAAGCCTTTTAGTTCAAGTTCAACTGCAGTATCCAAATTCGGTATAAAGATGATGGTATCTTTTGTTAGAACAAGAGTGAGCAAAATGCTTGTTCAAATACAACCTAATGTCAACATTAGCCATTTCCAGTCATTCAATCTAATTTTTTCCCAGGAATTAAGTTCGATCCCATTTTGGAAAAGTAAAAGAATGGTAAAAAACTTAAGCGTTCAAGAAAAAGACAGAGAGGTACCCGATCTTTGAAGCTAGAAAGCTGATCACGGACAGAGTCAAAAAGGGTCACCGCAGCTTTGCTGATAGAGAAAGATAAATCAATTTTGGTGCGTAAGAAGTGAAAGAAAGGAAGAGATGATGATGGAACCAACTCTTCCTCTTCAAGAAGCTGTTTTGTGCAGTTGGGTGAAACAACAAAAGCTACGATGATACAATTGGATTGTGGCTGTCGATAAACTTTGCATCTCATTCTCTCACTCTGGTTCAATTCTGTATAAAGCTCTGAAATTTTTTCCCATGAAAGTTTCAAAAGACCAGAACTCACCACCAAATTTGCCAACTCTATTCCACTGCTGAATCTGCAACCAAGAACAAAATAAGCAAACAAAAGAAAGTTTAAACAAATGATTTTTTTTTCCTTCTTCCGACTAGTCCAAGTTGGGTTTTCGTATCAAGTATTTGCTAAAGTAACAAAACAAGGAGAGAATGTAAGTTTCTACTTACAGCGAAAATTGACTCATCTTCTCCGATATTTTTCCACTTTGCTTTGAAACGCAGTAACCAGATGTTAGAATACGTAAAGAATCATCCTTCCTTCCATTTGTAGAGGCAATGGGACAATTTCACAGCAAAGTCAATGGGTCAATAGACTTCTTTCTTCGGATCGTCAAGGAAATTTCTCAGTTATTGCCCTGCGGGTACAACTCCTGGCGTAAAATAAAAATCTTATAATATATAAAAATAATCAGGACCTTGATGTTGATGGGTCTCTGCGATGAATGAGAATGAATGACTAGTAGTGGAAGGAAATACAAGACTCGGCAATTCATGTTTGCCTTCTTGCCCAATCATTCTCGTAGGGACTTTTTAACTCCGGGTCAATAATGTTATTTGGGGGGGCTAAGTTACAGTCACCTACATCCAATCTTAAAAGTTATAAAAATTGTAGAGCTACATAATTTTTATGGTTCTTAAAATTAGATATAAGTTATAATTAGTGTAACTTAATATTTACCATGTTATTTTATTTCCTTTCACCAAAAAAGTTAAATATAATTTAAAAAAAAAGAGATGTTATTTTATTCATTTTGAAGTAACTGGACTGTGCTGGCACTAGCACTAGCACCCAGGTTGAGTAAATAGACCTCACCAAAATCTAAATTACTGATGGTAAAATTTTAAACTGTGTTTTAATAAATAGATTTGATTTAAGTGAATTTTTGTAAAATTCTAATAGTAAATATATCAATCAAATTACAAAAAAAAAAAAACAGATGCAAGATTTTAGATTATGTAAAAAATCAAACTTTCCTGTTGAAGAAGAAGAATGGGACAATTTCATGGCCAGTCAATGGGGTAATAGACTTCTCTCTTTGTATTATATTGTAAAGGAAAATTCTTAGTTATCATCTTCCTCCTATACAATAATTAATGACAAACCAAAACCTTGATATTGATGGGTAGATTGCGATAAATGATACTCCACTCTGTTACAAATGTTCCTTGTGGTAAGTGAAAGAAAACTACAATACTTGCAATTCGTGTGATCGTGTCATTCTCGTAAGATCCTTTTTCCCAAGTGTCAATGGTGTTATTTTTTTTCATTTTTAAGTAGTCGGACACCGCCGAGTATGACGCAGATGCAGAATCCAAATGCTAATTAATAGCAGGTTGGTCAATTTCGTTTTGACTGGGTTAATGGAATTGAAGGCCAAAATTGGTTACCTTTTCCCTTTTTCCCCCTTTTTTTGTGGGAGTTAATTTAATAATTTTTGCTTCGAGTGTACTTTATTATAAAACATTGAATCAAATTTAATCACAATCAAAAGGCATCTGTGAAAAATATTGGCAAAATTTCACTTATCTAAGAGAGGATGACAAGCCAAAATTCAGCTGTTCTTGTGCAATGAAAGTTTGGAGAATCCCAAAAAGAATCAAAATAAAAAGTATAAAGCTGATCTTAATTCCTGAAAGACAATGGCTGTATGACTGTAAATGCTCATCAGAATCTCGATCACTGATTTAACCGTTTAAACTTCTGTTGTTAGCTTATTACATTGCTTTTCGGGAGGAAGTGCTGGCAGATCTAAAAGTTTGGATGTCTTTCGTGTAAATGTTTGTTAAGGCAAAAAGTAATAGCACAAATACAACTTGGGCACTCATGATACCAAAATGGCTGATGCTATTGCCAATTTCCATCCAGCTTCCTTTGTTTCGAACCTGTCTCCCATCAGAACAGATGGTAAGTTTCCGAGGGAAAGGAAGTAATAGTTTCATTTTGTATATCAATAAATGAATCAGAGTTAGAAAGTGGGATGCTGCATAATAATTAGGCAGTGATCATACCAGGAAGAAGAAGTGGATGGTCATTACATCAGAAAGAAGTATAACAAGAAAATAGCATCCCAACCGTGGGACTCGGAGTAGTTTGGTTATAGCACTGAAAGTGCATCTGCATTTAAGTTTGGAAAAGACAATATGAACTTGTCATCATCTCTAACAGCAGAAGCTAATAAAGCATTGTAAGTTACTTCCTATGTCAGAAGATTTTACAAACTTTCTAATATCATGACTTCTAGTTCAATAAACAAATTGATAAATTCCCAAGTTGTAGTAGGTAAGAATGCCACTCAAATAAAGAGTTTTCAAAGTTGTACTATACTTACATAACAAGCAGAAATGGTATGAATAACTTGAAGATAAGCAGAGCTGCCATCAGAAATGGCTGTAATTGAAAGTACATTATGTCAGCTGAATTACAGGTTCAAATGGGAAGCAAAAATGGATCTTTGTAATGATTCTTTACTTACACTGAAGACAGTGATGAACCGATAGACTGATGAGATCTCAAAACTTGCAATACTTGCAAAATTCCCCGTTCCGAAGAATGCAACATTAAATAAAACCAGCTGAAAAGCGCAAGATATGAGAACAATAAAATTTAGCAGTTATTCATTCATATGGTAACTTCCCGGGCTCTTATCAGCTTGTAGAAATTTTTGGATAAAAGTTAATAATCTTTAGTCAAAGTTCATGGAACGCTGAGGACTACATTAGCCACTGAACACGAAAAAATATGAAGAGAAAAAGCTAAATCTACTACAAATCATATATACCAAAATATGCTACTTCATGCACTTGTCATGGTAGCCTAAAGGAAACCATGCATGGGAAAAGTTCATGATTTATAGTGAAATAGAAAGAGAAGGTAATAAAAATGGAAAAAAGGGAATAAAAACGGGAATAAAAACTTACAAAAATCAATGGAATTCTCACATCAGACAGCTGCAAATATCTATTGTCATTTTCGAGAATAATGAGTCCCTCCATATTTGTCGAGTATGTTGACATTTTTTTCCCTGTACTCAAGTGCAGAAGTGCGTTTTCAAATAGTATCCATGACATAAGTACTAGAGCAAGTGCACTATAGAACACAGCTTCATATCTGCAAAGGTTCAATGGAAAGGGGAAAACCCACAACATTTAAATTAGTACTGTATTCAACTTCAACAGAGAAAAAAGCACTATGACAACAAGTAGCTTGAATATTTGGTATACCCAATAGATAGAAGAAGGAATGGTGGTGCAAAACCGAGAAATATAGAAGTTAGTCGTGACAAGAGTCCATTTTCGGAAAATAACGGCATAACCATTGAGAAACCTATCACCAAATAAATACAGTAGGTTTAATATTGAAAAACATATAATGTGCCATTGTTAAGTGCTTCAAGGAAGCGGCAATAACAGCATTGAAAATTACAAGATACTAAATTCATATCCAATAAGCCTGTAGAAATAAGAACATCAAAAGCTTCACTCTCAGCAATATGAGAGGGTAAAACTTACGATAAAATGTACAAGTCCAAAAATATACCAGCAATTGACCAATTTATCAACTGGTGTACTAGAAGCAGTTCTTGCTTCTCTGTTCTGTGAGAGGTCGATAGCCATACCATCATTGATGCTAACGCAACCAATAGAGCCTAGTTTTCATGTAGAAAATACAATAATTATAAATTTTTTTCAAAATTTTGAATTTCTAATAGCAATGATATACTCATGTTGTGCACCTGTAAGTGAAAGAGCATGGGAAACCTGGGTTTCCCCATTCCACGATTACAGATACTTAGCCAATACTTATTCCCAGCAGCATGCATATCTAGCCATCTTGCAACTGCTCCACTTATGATGATCATTGCCCCACTCGCAACTCTGCACAGTTTTTAACCATAATCATGAGCCAACCAAACATGACTGAGAAACAGAGGTAATCAATATCATAGTTTGATTTTCTTAAGAATTTTTGGATTTCAGTAAATCACAATAAATAGTCTAGAAAGGTAAGGAAGAAATCAGACCTCAACTATACATTATTATATTCAATACCTAACATGACCATGTCATGTCTAAATCACTAAGACTTGAAACTCTACAAAAGAAAATATTCAAGGGCAAGAAATTTACACTAATTGATTATTGTCAGGAATCTCTGCTGGCATCAGAGTGAATACAGACAGAAACCAGCAAGCAATTAAAACAAAAATTGGTATCCCAGATCTCCACGGAACAGTTTTAAATAGATAAAAAGAAGCTATGAGCCCCGTGCTTAGAAAACACCAAGTGTACAGATCTCTCTTAGTGAAGCTATTTACCTGCAGAAAGGTAAAATAACATCATTCAATATGCTAAACAGTCACTTTAACATGGGTAATGGTAGGAAAATTAGTGAGGTGTGTTTGATGTCCATACCAGGAGTTCAAGAATAAATATTGACACAGCAGAAATGATAAGAAGTTTGACAATATAACTAAATTTTCTCGAACAAATGTGTGTCCACAATGCCAGTACAAATCGATATTCACTTAGTATTTGCGTCCAGAGAAACACGGTCATTGCAATGTAGGCATGATAAAGTGGAGGAGAGTGTTCCAGAATAAATTTTATAGAAACTACTCCCATCAACAGACATCCGGATAGGTATACCTGCCACAGAGAATGACAACAAGAGATATATATAACGTAATTGAAATATAGAGTGATTACAAGTGCTGAAATTTAAATGCTAATCCGCACAAAACATTCTCATTGCTTCACAACTTCAAGATTCAATTCATTATTATAATTACTTGACAACTTCTGAAATTTATTTAGGGTTCGAACCTTATGTATTTACCCACAACTTCTTCATACTTTTTGTTCCCTTTCATTTCTATTGAATAATTGAAAGTAAAACTTAGAAGAGTTCAGGATGATTTAGGCATTACTTTTCTAGTGTTATTTCTCTGGTGGAATGCTGGCTCGTGTAATATATCTCTCGATAATGAAGTATAAGATCGCAGCACATGGAGAAGAAGACTGATCATCCAACCAATATATCCAAGAGTAATAACTGACATCAGCATCAACCAGTCGTATGTTTGAAAATAATGAAGTCCTTGCAGTGCCAGGCTTCTCAAATTTTCTGAAAGCTTCATTGCTGTTTCATAGTCTCTAAGAGATATTAGACCCTCAATCTGGTCCAATATAGAAGAGTAATGAACTAGTGGCTTAAAAGGCTTGAAATAAAATGAGTTTGTCTGCTTTATATCTGAGTATGTCAAGAAAACCATTAGCAATAGCCAATTGAATTAACTGTGTCTATTCCCTCCCACATATCTCCACAAATATCAAAGGAGATATCATTGAAAAACTTTGCAAAAGCTAGATAAATCAAAGTTAAAAGTGAATAAGAAATAACAAGAAGAAAAATATGACATATTGATCAAAATAAGAAAGCACAAGCAGCAGCTCATTATGGCTCAATTTAAAATTGAATCTTTGTAAAATCTGTGCATGTTTCAGTCCATATAACAGAAAAGTACACTGATATAAGAAAAGGATACGTGATTTCCGAAGAAACTGATTAAGAATTTGCTTTGTATTGGCCAGCAAAGCTTCAGCATTTTCTGCCTGGCCAATGAAGTAGAAAATGAGATCTGTCACTTCTCTATTGGGTGATATGATTCTCCACATCGCAAAATTATAATTTTAGGAAGAAAAATACATTTCCCTGCTGAAAACACTTGCTTATGACAGTTGAGTAATAGTCTTATTTATGGAACTGACCTCATTCATGTTAATGTATTCAAGTGGAAGATTTCCGACAGAGTTCACAGGACATGGCAGACCAAGAAGAGTTGACTGCCACAAAAGTCAATCAGCATATCAGATCAATGAAAACTCTGGGTACATCAAACTAAGTAATTAGGATAAGAACATCAAAACCAAAAGTTAAGTACAACCATGAGTGGTGCGATATCAGCTTGATTGACATCTACCCTTTCAATGCCATTAAGGCCCCATTCACTAGGGGTTGGCATGTCATGTGCATGTTCATCGATGAAAAGAAAACCACAATCAGAATGATTTGTTTCAGAGATTGGCTTAGGATGTTGAATGCCAGCTCCCCAAACAACAAGCGGGGTGTCAGTGTTTGTAGGATGCCCATCTCCATGACTACCTGTCAGTGAAAAAGTAATTATATCAGCAGCATTTTTATTTATTTTTTTAATTTATTGGGGGCTCAAAGGGGAAACAGAAAGATATGTTATTACCATTAAATTAACCAATTTTAAAATAGAGGTGAGTGAGCTACACTCCAACAACCCAAACAAACAATAAATCAGGTAGCAACTCACGAGACAACCTTTAATTTCTAAATCAACAAAATCCCAATTTTTATTGGTGAAAATTGCATATCTTGAGATCAACTAGAAACCAAAGCCCACCGAAGGGAAAAATAAATAAATAAATAACCATGGGTTATATGCATCAATCAGTCATATATCCACCCAAGCAAATGTGTCTAACAGATTAAATTGGCTACAGAACCCTAACACAGAGAAAAGACATGAAATGTTAGTGCTAAACCTATTGCTATGTAAGACATGATTCACATCAAATTTATAATAATCAGAGATGCAACTAAATGGGAGGCAAAGAATCTTTGGCCAGCTATTAGAGTTACTATCATCTGGACTCTGCCCAGAAAGAAAAGCAATAATAGGTTTAACTGGAATGAAATAAGCAATAAATTCCTAAGGAAATTAATTTAATATAAAAGTATTCTGACCTTTGTCACTCATCCCATGATCAGCTGTGAAAATGTATGCTGTGCGATTGTCCTTGAAATAATCTTCCAGGAGAAAATACATACGCTCGGCAATATGGTCAACAACCTTCACATTATTGAGATAGATGGATGAGAAGGGCCGATGGGCGTGTCCATTTGAATCACAACCAAGTAGATGTAGAAATATAACAAGCTTATCCTGCAGCAGTAGCTTCCTCAATTTTGGATCTTCATTGGACCTATTAAGAAGGCTCTGAAATTGATCAAAAGACCACTCATCCAAAAATGATGCATCTGCAGTAACACTATCAAGTTCATAAAGCATTGAACAGAAGTGAGAACTATAGAAACTAATATATTACTAGATGAAAATTTCGACCTATAATTTCATTGATAGTCGGTTTTGTCACACAATTCAGTTTACAACAAGATTATTATAGACTGCTACTTGACTGGCAATGTGAACCAAAATAAAATTCACATTTTCAAGTTGACTTGCAACATGCAATGTTGTTGGACAATTTTACCATCAAGACCACTAAGAAAGCATAATTTAGAAGAAAAGAGAAGTTTAATGCAAATGAAGTTCGATAGAGCCAAACATGAATGACAGTAAATCTTCCATAGTTAGCACTTAGGAGTTACTAGTCAGTGTAAGTATATATAAAACATATGCATTGACACACCCAAAAAAAAAAAAGGGAAAACTGGGAAAACTGAAACAGCACATGATGTTGAGATATTCTAGTTCATAAAATATTCCTAAGTTCTTTCTGCTTTGACTTTTCAATTAATAACTTTACGTACACCAATGAAATATATGTTTCCCAAACAAAACAATTTTTTGCTAATAGATTGTGATCAAACGAACCGGTTGCAAAATCTTCAAAGTCATGAGGATAACTGTTCCAGGTGCTGTGTGGCAAGGCTCCACAAAATATTGGTACTATATCTGGGCTACCAAAAGATATTGTATGTCGGCTTTGGTTAAAAACTGAATCAAATTCGACTGGGTTAGCTTTCCATCCTGCAAAATGCAATAAAGCATCTTTAGCAGACATAGGAAATGCAAGCAACTAACAAACTTTACAGGCATTACAATTGGCTAAAAAGAAACATGAGATCCTGACCCTTTGTAACTGCACTAGGATCCTCATAAAAACCAGCAATTATGGCAACATGTCCTGGCCTTGACTCAGTTGGAGGCCGAGCATGAGACACTCCCCAACGACCTTGGTTTTGAATCACACTTCTTAAAAACGGTGCTCTATAATTTCCTTCTGAGTCCGGCTCATAAAATTTATCAGCTCGTAAACCATCCGCTGCATTAACATTTTCAAAAAAAATATAAAAAAATATAAAAAGAATGCAAATTGAGTCATTAAAAGTGATAACAAAAACAAATTTTGAACAAGATCCTGCAGTAATTTCTTCATTCTGTATTAACGGAAATTTTCTCAATGAACATCAACCAAAAAGTCTAACTAAGAATTTGGTTCAGTATCAATTTCATCCCATGGACCAAAAGCAACTACTGAATTTGTAAACAATCTCAACACTCATCACTACTTTCTCAAGCTTAATATGGAAAGATAAGAGAAACAAGTCAAAACAACCTCTTTTTAACCCTACAAACCAAAAACTAGAATGAGTCCATTCCTCTTGAAATGATAATAACCAGCCCCAAAACCTCAAATTATGAATTAGGAACTTATATGATATATCTCATGCAAGCTCAACTCGAATGGTTCATCACAAACAGAGAAAAATAATCAATTCATTTGAGTTTAAAGTCATTCAGGTATCCGATTTCTGAAAGCACCACAGCTAGAGGTTCAAGAAACGCCCACTTTTACTCGGCAGCTAATATTTAACTAACCACACGCCTGGATTACTTGAAAGCTAGTGATTCCATTTCAAAACGGCTGCACTGCATACACTATTTGACACACATTCAACTTTTGCATTGAGACATTTTAACAAACAGGTTTTTTTTGTTTTTTGGGGATTTTGCGTTTCAAAGATTGAGGAAGTACCCACGAAAAGGACGAGGCGTTTGGCGGGAGCATCGAAGCGAGGAGTAACCGGATCCATGCCGTGAACGATAGGAGTCTTGAAATAAATATCGAATATGCTTAGCATGTACACTGCATGAAGGATCACCCCCAGAACCACCAGCCACATCTCCTGCGTCTTCAGCCATTTTTTTCCACTGCTCGTTGCTTTTTCTCTTCTCTTTCCCAAGATCCCGTCGATGCCCATTTGTTTTCTTCCCCTTTTTTGTTTTTGCTCTCAAACTACAACTACCCCGTTTGTTTTTTTGTTGAACTTGAACCCAGTCGAGTAATTTTCTGAGTTTTGAGTGCGATCAAAATGCACTACACAGAAATTTCTAAATGCACCCCTTATATTTTCAATATTTACTTTTCAAGGCAATTTTCTTGGAGACAAGAAGTCATGCAGTTTTTTTTTTTTTTTAAAAAAAAAAGTTTGCTTATTGCTTATAGCTTATGGAATTAATAAGAAGTTCACTGCAGAACAGAACCAGTTATTTATCAAACTTATTGCATTCTTACGGCTAGCCTAGCATATAGTCTCAATTGATCATTTCAAGGACACACTTCAGTAATGTCATGTTAGTTTAAAGTGTAAACATTGTCAATGCTTTACGACTCTGGAGTCTGGAGTTGGTTGTGTTTCTGCTTCTGCGTTTTCGTCTGCTTTCTAGTCTGGTTCTAACTGATTTTGTTAGCTTGACTTTCCTACGAGTTAGGAGGAGACTGGGATTTCCAAACAAGACGAAGCGTCGTTTATAAGAACGGCATGACATTGGACGTCATAACCAAAATCCGACGTGGCGTTTACTGGTTTCGAACAAGCGACCAGTGTTAAGTTTTCATTTTTCAATTGGGAGTAAGAACTAAGAACTCGTCGAGGCGTCAATCATTAACTATTCAAACAACGACATGACATCCTTATCCGTAACAATCATCCGACATCAAGTTTACTAGATTTGAACAAACGACAGCTAGCACAAAATCGAGGAGGCGTCGCCGCGTCGCTTATGACTTTGTAAGACAATGACATGACAGCAACTCATTTCGTATACGATTGACCAGGGTATGTTTAAGAAAGCTTAAAAGCTAGCAGTATGCCGCAAGCAGAAGCAGCTGCTGTTGTACATAAGCTGACAGCTAAATTGAAAAATACATCTACATTGAAGCTGATCTTGGTTCTATTTATTTATTGTTGGAGCTTCACTAAATCACTTATAAAAGCACTTGCAAGTGGCGGAAAATCTTAACTTAACCAACAAGCCACTGCGGGCTGTATTTGCTAAATTAGTATGTCTTTATATTCATGACTCCTTTGCATGTTACAACCATTGGTTAACCACGGGCTATTCTATCGTACAAAACTTAGGATCTAACTACTTGCTTGGCAACACACCATTCATCAACCAGAGTACTCTACATCATGACTTGGGCGGCAAATTCTTTATAATTAGAAAGAAATAGCAAATAAGTCTTCTAAGGGGCCAAAGATATGTTATAATCCAGTATTAAGTCCCCACAATAGTTATGCGAGAGGCGGGCAGACCATTCTCTATAAATTGAAATGGTTCTCGAATCTTGATGAAACTCCTGTCGCAAGTCAATTGATTTATCAAGGATGTGTTTCTGATGACACTAGATTTCAGTAATAAAACTCGGGATATAAAACAGAACATGCCATGGCTTGAATTGATTCTGAACAATCTATGGCTAATGCGGAAGTAATAGACAGTCATTACACAATAGAACCATTTATTATTTCAAACTTATTACATTCTTTAGCTAACAAAAGAGTTTCAGTAGATCTTTTGAAGGACACTTCACTGATTACGCCTGCTCAGCTTCTTCTTTTTCTCCTCCGCCTCCTTCTCCAGCAGCCTCTTCTTCAGCTAAATCTGCATCCGCTGCATCTTCCTCTGCTAAATCTGCATCTGCTAAATCTGCATCTGCTACATCATCTGCTAAATCTGCAGGCATCTCTTCATCTATTGCTTTCTTCGGTGGTGGGGGCCTTTTTGGCCTTTTAGGGGAAGGCTTCACCAGTGGAGATTTCCCTGGCTTCTTTTTCGGTGGGATTTTCTTTCCTGCTTTGGATGGCTTCCCTTTCCCTCCTTTAGGAGGCTTTTTGCCTCCTTTTCCTCCTGGTTTTTTGCCTCCCTTTCCTCCTGGTTTTTTGCCTCCTTTCCCTCCTGGTTTCTTGCCTGCGCCCTTCTTAGGAGGTTTGTTTTTTCCTCCTCCTTTTTTAACTGGTTTTTTCTGTTTCTGCACAAATTTGTAAGAAGACACTTTTATCAGCTTGCAAAATCAAAATGGAATCAGTCGAGCTACTACCAGCAAACTATCAACTGCTTTGTTTAGAGCTAACTGGCTCATATCCCCCTGCATAAATCCAAGCATCTTAAAATTGTAAATTCAATAATAAAGGTGTTCATGAATTTGAATGAAAACTTAATCAAGTGTCTAGTGTCATGCCCCGCATGTAGCTGCCAAAAGCATATCCCCGTATTTCTTCTAGAGAATCTCTCAATTCTTTTAGAGCAACTAGAAAGAGATTCACCGTCCAGATTTTTGCTCAAGGCCACACCCTCTTTTGGAGGGCGTGACACTAGTGATACTATATATGAAAAATGTGGAATATATTTAACATCAATGAGCAAAACAAGAGAACTAAGATGTAGGCATTGGTGATACATTACATTTTGCAGGAAAAGTGCTCTGGCCTCAGCATCTCCTCCTGGCTCCCCTTCTGCTGATAGAAACAGTGGAGATGGCTTATCGGGTGATGGAGGACCCTCGGATTTAGGTGGTGGCTTCATTGGAATCATAGGAGGAGATCTCACTCCACTTATGACTGCTTTGGAGGAAGTATTCTACATAAAATTTCGAAGTGTGAAATTTTTATCAGCTTGTAGACTTGATTAGAATTCATATAGCTGCTGCAAATGTACTAGTAAACAAATGTGATGTACAGACCAGGAAATGCAGGATAAGGGTGTTCAGTTAATCCATTTATCGACTATAAACCATGCAGTAAAATTAAAGGCGAAAAAAATGTTTTAGGTGCTTGAGTTGAACACAATGAATTTAGTGCCACCATATTTAATCAGTACTAATTACCAGCTTCACTCCATTTACATACTCATTGGATGAGACCTACAAAGAGAACAAAGACACTACGTTATTCATACATCATTGGTCAAGTTAGAGTACCAGAATAACTAAGCAAGAGAACTGAGATATAAACATCGTATAAACATTACATTGGGGAGCAAAGGAGTTGTCTCCTTATCTGTTGAAACCTACAAGATAACCAAATCCACCCACTTATTCATATTTCAAACAAAACAAAAGTTTAGGCTTTTCTTGGGTGTGATTTAATTGATGAGAGACAGAGAGCCTTACCACTGTTGTGAGCAAGAGAAAAGCAGCTGATAAAAATAGCACAGCTTTGAAAGCCATTTTGAGGTCCCACCAACGGGGATGATGATACTGCAAGCAGAAGCAGCTACTGGTTTATATAGAGCTGAAGTGAAAAGAGATTCTGTTAGTTGGTGGCTGATTTTCTTTCCATAGATGTAACAATTCCAGTTTCAGCTGATGACCTATCACAGATGTTAAAAAAAGGAGTGCACAATTTATTAACCACATAATGTTTGTCTTTCAAATTTTTGAACCTAAAGACATTCGAAGCTGATTTTGATTCGTTTTTTTACCAAATTGCTTGGAAACATTGCCATTCAACAAAGCATATCACTCCACATGAATTGGAGTGGGGAGCATGTGGCCTGTTCTATGGTGCCATGCCTTAGGTAGTGTTTATTGGATGGCTGAGCTCACTTACAATTACATAATTACTATTATTATTATTTTGTGACGTGTCATCAACTGTTTACATAGAACTTCCTCATCATACCCCTGAAGGATAATTTCCTCCTCCTTTCTAAAATGATTTTCAATGAAAATGCATTTGGAGGCGATTGAGATTTCTCTAACGTGTATATATAAAAGCTACAATCGAATCCATAAATTTTCTTTCATCCTATGTAATTACTGTGATTATTCAATATAGTAGCTAGAAGTCCATGGTCATAAAATTTTCATTTTAGACATTAGAACCCCTTTTCATTTTTGCTACTTTCCATTGTTCAGTTTGTTTGAACATCAAGACTTTCACCTTTCTCGGTTGGCTTATAGGTGAAATTCACAGTGCATTGAGAAATCACCTTGCCCCTATGAAATAATGAATCATCTGTGAATTCACAATGCCGCCCTGAAATCATGACCTATTTGTGAAGCTACAAAAGCCATTTACAGGACGATCTGGTTATAAAGAAACTGTGTTAAAAGAGCACTGATTTGTCTGGGAAAGATGAGCAAAGTCCAGACTTGTTCCATAATCTTGAGAAAAATGCAGAAAGGGCATAAGAGATACTTCATGTCGTTGGGGTCAACAACAAAGAAATGAAAAATGAAGAAAGATCATGCACACTACCATATATACTGGATTCTTATAGAGTTTGCAAGCTACATATTCAGAGTTGATTGCCTCCCTAACTGAGGTTCATTCAAAATAATAATAATAATAATATTTGTTGGTAATTTGTGTCTATATATCCGTAACTACTTCCACTGAACAGGTTTGATATTTGCAATTATCATTTAAATGGCGTTTAATTCACAAATCACAACTGCTAAGAAATAAAACCATTTAGTCCATAGCCTAAGAGGATGGATGAGTGGCAAATATAAGTTAAACAAGTGAAAAAATGAGTGTTCATCAAATAATAAGGATACCTTAAGACTATATCTATGAATCTACAATGAGTCACAACATTTCACTCACAATGAAACTGAAAATACACTACTTTATATATGAATGTCTAGGATTAACAAGGGAAATTTCAGCGAGAAACTAAGAGAAGTAGATCAGCCATGGCTTAACACACTACATGCACAATCTTGCAGTGACACAGAAAGTCACTAGAAAAACATTTACTCTTTAACACTTATTGCAGGTCAACTTAAGCTAACATAAAATTTCAACAGGTGCTAATACTTATAACTTAAGGGCACTTGGGTTTATTGCCCCGAGTAGTCATATCAGTGTAGCACGTGCCACACTTCTCTCTGTTGCCATAAGTTCCTGGTGGAACACATTTGCACCTAACACAGCATGTAGTGCAAGCTCTTCCACAAACGTTTGGCCTTGAATGTGCCTTGCATCTTGCTGCACATAGTGGGATGCAATCTGAAAAGAACAGGTACAAAAGCACTGTCAAAAGATGAACCAAAACAATTAAAATGAAAATGAAACTTTTGTTAATTTTTAAATGATACCTTTGTTTGACCTCACAATAGGCATTGGTGGAGATGCTGGTGAGGGAACTTGGGGGGCAGGAGCTGTTTTGGGTGGGCTCACAGGTGGGGGAGTGGTTGTGGGTGGCTTCACTGGTGGTGGATAAGTGGTGGGTGGCTTGAGTGGTGGGGCCGGCGTAACCGTTGGTGGCTTCACTGGTGGTGGATAAGTGGTGGGTGGCTTCACTACTGGTGGTGGAGTGATTGGCTTAACTGGAGCCTTAGGAGGAGCTGGTGCAGGTACTGGGGTTTTGGGGTAAGTAGTATCCTGTACCAAATTGCAAAGAACCAAATGTTTACCATCTTCGTATACGATAATAAAACACAACTATTGCAAGTAAAACCTTAATGTCGGTAAAACACGTTAGCCACGAGTAAAAATGCAAGCAGTCTCAAACATGGCTTATATCAAAGATCATGTCTACGACTAACGATCAACCATAAAATAAACTGAAATTTCAAAAATTAGTGTCCAGGAGTTTTGCCTGAATCTAAATATAAAAAATACTTCAAAGAAACCATTTTGTACTACAAAGCAGGTTGTGACAGAGATTCAATTTTTGTGTACAAAAACTGAACAGTCTAAACTGTTTTCATTTTGTTTGTCCCATAATAATAAAATACCTTTTCCAGTAGATATTCCTCCTCATTGTTAGATAAAACCTACAAAAAGAAAATATTAAAACATCAACCCAGAGAGAAGTTTGAGTACTTAACTGTATGTACAAATGTTAAGAGAAGGGACAGGGAGCCTTACACTTGTAGAGACTAAAAGCAAAGTGGCCAACAGAAGCAGAGCAGCTCTGAAAGCCATTGGAAGACAGAACCCAGCTGAAAGGAACCAAGAAGAAAGTTAGAGAAGCTAGCAAGCTAGTCCCTGGTTGGTGCCCAAGCATTCATAGCAGGCGCAGCTTGTCATTATATATAGAGGTGAGGAGGTGAAAAAGTGATTTTTTAATTTCCCAGTTGGTAGTATTGGTTCAATAAATGTACAATGCCAGCTTCCACCAGATCACTGAGACCATCACTTATGGCTAGCAGTTCAAGGCCTGAGACTTTTGTCTGCTAAATTAGTAATATCTATTATTCTATTACTAGTACTCGTAACATGATATTAATATTTTATTAACCGGCACGCTAGGCCTCTGTCTTTCAGTACTTGGGACAGGCTATGCCTTTGTTTGGTAAATTACTTGTTTTTTTAGATGATATTGGCTAGGTGAGCAGAAAAAGTCAAAGTAGGAATTGGGTTAGTGCAACTATTACACTTATGATGAAAGAATTTTCTTAAATAAAAGTAGATTTCTATTAAATTTGAACATAAAAATAGTCTAGAATAAGCCGAGACATCTTAAATATGACTTAAAATGAGTCCAAAAAATTATGTATTTTCACCACCTTTTTTTTAAATCACCATTGTGTTTCACATATCAATTTTCAACCAAAAAAAATTTAAAAAATTGGAACGACAATTTGAAAAATATAACAAAAAGTTTTGGTTTAATATCATATCCTTAACATTTGTAATGCACATGGGTCTCACTCAGTTTGTATCATTTGCATTGACCAGCAGGAGAACTCAACATGAATCAAAGACCGAAGGCATGTGGCTTGTATCCCCATTATTGATAAAACCAAAACATCATGATTGCGAGGTAATTTTGTGTCACTCCGTTACAATAGAAGTAAAATTCCCTTGAATAGTTTCATATGGGATACCTGATCTTACGTACAATCATAAGATTTATTTAGATGTAGCTTGAACCTGACCAATACCAACTGTCTGGGAAGCTTACCTGCTACGTTAATTACAAATTAAGAATACAGTATTTGGGTTCCTTTAACAACACATTTTGATTCAGCTTAATCAGAACCGTTTTAAAATGATACAAACCAGCAGAAGCCAGAAAGGCTAGCATTGCTACAACTGGCTTTTTGTGCTCAGTCGCCAACAGTCAGTACTCGCCCGACATCTTTAAATATTCAGCGGTGGCAGTGGGATATCTGCCGGTTATATACATGTGATGTCACATGCTACTAACACTAGTCAAAATCATTAGTGAGTAAGTTCATTTAAATAATTTTTAAGTTAAAGATGACCCCGTGTACTAGATGCTGCAATAGATACACAAGAACTGCTGCAGTTCAATAACATCAGTTGGAGATCCCAATAACACTACCCCCAGGCCCAGGCCCAGGCCCCAGCTCCAACCCAAAGAGATAGATCATCCAAATGGTTAAAGTTTTACCACATATTCAAACTTCAGATAAAAGACAAGCACATCTTACAAATTACACCAAGGGTTCTCGAAAACTATCCAGATTTATCTGATTTTTCTTTTTCAGGACAGCTGAGAGATTTTGATTCTTTTCCTTCAATGCTGAGAAACAGACAATTGCATTGCAACAAGGAATTGTAGTGTGCCCTGCTCCTTCGGTTGGATGTAAAAGGAATCCTATTGCTCTCTTTAGACAAAGTGTCTGTCGTCTCAATCTTTCTCTCGAGATTTGAGTCTTTTTAAACATTAGCAATTTGCAACCCCAAACGTGTAAATTTGAAACAAAAAAATCTATGAAATCTCAGTTGGCCATGGGCCCTCAGCCTGATGCTTTGCATGTGAATGCATATTTGGTGACAGATCAAGAAAAGTATCACCAACTTTGAATGATTGGATGCATGTTTTGGTTCATAATATCAATTTCATGCCGGTGTATTCTCTTTTACAGAACATACGTACAAGAGTTAGATCCAAATTCTTTACTGACCAGAAACAAAGCAACAAGAGAAACCAAAATTCAACTTTCTTAAGATAGTCTTTGAAGATAAACCAGATTAAAATACTTTTGAACAAAAAATAAAATAAAAAATTCATTTTGCAGCTTTCCTAGTACGGGAAATGAAACCTTATTTTGAAGCACAACAAAAAATTTGGAAATATAAAACATAAACATGCTTTTCATCTCCATCTTAACAGCGTTACTGAGTATATTGTAAATTCTAGAGACTGTCCGCAATAAGAAATAAATCAATAATATGTCAACACGAGTATGAGACCAGCTTAGGCCCACTCATTTAATTGATAATGAGACCACCAAGTACTCCAAATTTAATGGTCTGGTATAAGACCATGAACCAGGATTAATGAAAAACAAATTTTAATGGCCAAATTTGGTGGAACCTTCGAGTTTCAGGGTTTCATGGCCATGGTTGGTGGCTCACCCCTCTACTTTGGTAACGAGAGATTGAGAGCAGACATTGCCCATTCTGGATTAGCTTACTAAGTATGGGTGGAGACCAAGCCAATACTAAGTGAAATCTGCAAAGCAACTTAAAACAATGTAAATATCAACAGATGAAAGAATGGACGTGGAGGTGAAATGTCAAGAACAAAGGCCTAGACGTCATCATAATGTCACCGATGAAGGACTTCTAATCAAATACTACAATTTCATTGATGCAACCATCCGGCAAAAAAATTACAGCAAGTGAAATTCAGTTTCCCTCAAGCAGATGCCTAACTAAAACGGGGATTCCGAGGAAAATGAATGTAAAAGATACTCATTTCAACTTTTTCCCCCCTTCCTCCTCCTTGAACATTAAAAACTAAATAAACATACAATATCTAAACAAGAACTTCCTCTTCATCATCAAAACTCAAGTTCAATGTTTGTAACTTGAAGCCTGAACCCTGTATGATCTCAACCAGATTCGCTGCCACTCCTGTAGCTTGCACTGTTGTCTGTTTATTTAGCTGAACCAAGTGAACAGAATGGTCAGTACGCACATTGTAGGCAGATCACCATGCTCACGGAAGGTGAACTGCAGTATCACAAATATGTCATATCCTGTTATGAACTACAAGAAACTCAAACACACCTCAACAGTGGCAATACCCTCAATTACTTGAACCTTTAGATCAGAGATTCCTTCAGTTCCCTGCAAAAGAACACAACTAAGCAACCTCCAAGTCCACAAAATAAAATATGAGTCTATGTGAGACAATAACTGAGCTTTAACCATAGCAATTTTCTCACAAAAGTGAAGGTGCTAACAAGAATATCCTAGCAAGATATAGTAATTGTAGAACATACAAGCTGACCAGATAACATAGATTCCCTCCACTTATTCATTAGAGTAGGAATTGAGATTTAGTGAAAATACGGGACAAATATCTTTCACTTGTTAAAAATATTCAAAATTCATAGATAATCTCTACTATAGTTCCTTACAAAGGATTTTGGTTGACCCCAATTTTTCATCCTTTAAACATTTGGCACCAGCACATTTCTATTTTTTTTTTTTAAGCTTTAACTGAATTACACAGTCAGGTATTTGGATCAAACTCTAACAGTTATCTGCTCTCAAAAGAAGAAGAAAAGAATGAAGAATTTCTACCAATGATCCACATTCAACCATTTCATACTAACTGAAAACCAAATACTAGACAGGAATTTCAGTTTAGTCTGACAGCAAGATGGGTTACTTGTTAGTCTCAGTTATGCAATATATTATTGCTTTACAATTTGTTCAAGTAATAAAACTCAAGTTAGCCTGAAGTTCTTTATTACATCTCTCTGCATAAAAGCTCATTCAGCAGTATCAAAATAGACTTGAAAAAGTTAATAAGAACAGCGCAGATGCTACAACAAAATAGATTCATCTTACATCCTAGAGCAACGTTGATCTACCTGTAAGGCCTGAGTGACAGCAGGAATAGCTGTCTCATTCATTGCTCCATCAGCCTTCATACAAACAACAACCAAGCATAAGAAAACTATTAAACAAAAGATAACCACAACAAAAAAGGAAAACAAGCCGTCATAACAATATCAGGGCACCTTCAAAACCACATTTGTCAACAAGAAAATTCAAACTTGTAAGAAAAGTTCAGGCATATCAATCAATAAACTTGAACCTACACAATTATTAAGTTTGGGCCCCAGGGCAAAGAAAAACCTCAATAAGCATGACAATTATTTAGTCAAAAGCATCTACAACCTTACGATATTGCAACATTACAGCGAATATGAAGTTTAAAGATTTTCATTTTGTTGTAGCAGGAGAAATATTTCACTTTAAAATGCATTAAAAAAATAATTTTTGGAATAATCTCAGTATTAGTAATCAAACTCCCATAACAAGAAGATAAGATGTTAATAACAAAAATTTCGGGTACCTAATTATAATCATAATTTGCCAAAAAAAAAAAAAAACACCCAACATAAGTACCTGGAAGTACATAGTCAGCTTGTCCGAAGGAGAGACAGGAACTGCAACAGGCTGCTGCTCATCAGCTGCCACTGTTTCTTCTACTGCTTCCGGTTCTTGTTCTGTTACCAAAGTTTCCTCTTCACTTGACCTCAATACTCTCATTCCATTAAAACCCCACTTCTGCTTGTTGTTTTTCAATGCCAGTTTGGCCTGAAAATTGAACGTTCTAATGGGAATAGTTAAAGAACAAGAGGGCATTACTTTGCTAGTGTGAACCTTTGTTCTGTAAGTTGAATAAAGTGTTGAAGATAGTGAAACTGTAGCCATTTTGTGGCAGTGTTTTCTTTGGGGTTTGCTTTCGTTGTGAGTTTTGAGGGTTGAGAGTCAAGACTCTCCCTTTCTACTTATCAACTGAACCGAAGGCGTTTAGATGATATACTCCTATTCTATCGGTCTATCCGATATCGGCGGCACAGAGTGAGAGAGAGATTGTTTAGTGTGTGATTATTCATACATCTCTTAAGTTTTGATACTGTTGAGAGCCCCCGATTTCTGCTGCTTTTCTTCTTGTGGACCATTTTTGTGCAGGTCAACATAGTCAATGTCTCACATTGTTTTGATGAAAATCATAGGGAAATTTATTTTTCTAAGAGCAAAAATATATTTTTCATCCTTTTTTAATAGGGAAATTTCAATTTTATGTTACCATACATTTTTTTGCCTTTTTTGGGTAGTCCAGTACCATATATAAAATACGAAACATATTTACTAGTTCGTAAAGGATATAGGATAATCAACTTCAAAGCAAATAAAAATTGTTCAAAAGCGCTACAAGTCATTGGAGCTAATTGCTAAGACGCGCAACAGACTAAACATCTTGAGGCCAATGGGTCCGTTCGGAGATCATCGCTTACACATAAAAGGCCAGAGCAATAAAATACTTAGAAAATTACAAGCCCAGACAGAAGTTTGCTCCCAAAATTGCTATCCTGCCATTTCATTCAACAGCTGAATTTGAAGAGGTGCTGCCGGTAATCAATCATCAATAAAGAAGTAACTCCAATGCCTTGGATATTTAACATGTTTATATACTTCGTTTACTTCACCTGCTTAGGAACAAAAACAATGGTGCGAGTTATGGAAAGTGCAACTAGCCTAGCAATAATATTTTTGTCATAGAAAATAAAATATTACCCTGCCCTTTAGCATTTTGAGGCTATTTTGTAAAACTAGAACACTCTGCTTCGACTTGCCCATCTGCACAGGCAAATCCAATAAGCTTTGGCAAGGATGAGAAATATATAGCAAACCTCGAGTTGCCATGAAAATTGATAAACTTTAATAGAGCTAGAAAGCTCTCACCCTTAAGATAAATACCCATGTTGGCTTGAGCATCAGCTTCAGAGTTCAAATTCTTCAAAGTGAGCAAAAAGAAATCAATCATTTGCAAACAGGAAAACAGCACGGTTAACCAAGAATAAGAGTAATCACAAATAGAGAAGAGTGCTTTAAAGCATAAGAGGTAATTATCAGCGTACCCTCAAAATATGATTGATCTGGAATGATTGAAACTTCTCTTTGAGCTCCTTTGCTTCTTTGCACAAGCCAGCCAAATTCTGGTTATTGATCTTCCATAATCCCTGAATCTGTTTCATGAGGAATTCCCATGGTAAATTAACATCTAATTACCAATTTACCCCAAAAAAAAAGGCTTTGATGAACACTTGATACCTTGTATTTAACTACTAGGAGATATCTCAAGCAAACGTTCTTCCATGTTGTACTTATGAAGACAGATTTAAAGATGGAATAGAAAATGCAAAACAAACCTGCATACAGACAAGCTTAGAGTCTCCTTGGACACGAATATGTTTATATCCTTTCTGAAGAGCATACTTCAATCCTAAAATTAAAGATCGATATTCGGCAACATTATTCGTTGCAATGCCCACTCCTTCCCGAAGTCGGTAGACCTGAAAACTCAGGACCAAAAAGATCTACTTTAGTAGAGGATGTAGCAAACTAGAAGCCTAACATATAACCAGAGCAACAATATACCACACTGCCGTCTTCAGCACGCAAAACTGCTCCTGCACCAGCTTGTCCAGGATTTCCTTTTGAGGCACCGTCAAACTCAAGAGTACATGAGTACTGGGCATAGACATTGAATAGCATAAAGTTACAAAATAAAAATGACACCATAATTTTAGTTTGAACAATCAGACATCAACACAGAATTAACAAGGCAATTTTATCTAAATTAGTTTTCCAAGGTGTTGTCAGCTCCTATAGAAAGAAAATTCTAAATCTAATCCCTACGAGCCAAATATAATAACTGTAGATGTAGATATAGAATCATCATCATGCACCATATAGATACTCACACAATTATAAGGAACTGATTGGGTGTTCAAACAGCTATCTGCATTTAAGTGACTTCTTTGAGTATTAATGGAGAATGAAGTTGATCCAGCTGCTGCCACCTGCAGTTAAAAAATAAAAATAAAAGAGAGAGAGAGAGAGACTTTTAAGTTATGATTCTTGGCACAGCAAAATCAAGTCCAAAAATTAGATGTTCAGATCCAAGTATCTAACAAATTTATTGATAAATACCTATTATATTGCCAACTCCTATAAAAAAAAAATTGAAATCTAATTAAAAGACCCTTGACCAACCAAATATAATAAATATAGATGTAGATACAGAATTATCATCACACAACACATAGATAGCGATATAGAATCAGAGCAGTAACTCACATAATTCTCAGGAAATGATTGAGTGTTCCAACAGTTATCTTCATTAAAGTGCCTTTTTTGAGTGTTAATGGAGATTGAAGTTGATCCAGCTGCTGCCACCTGCAGGGAAAAAAGACAGTTAAGTTATGATTCTTCCCACAGCAAAATCAAGTCCAAAAATAGATGTTCAGATCCAAGTGTCTTAACAAATTTATTGATAAGTACTTATTATACATCATCATCTATGACTCTTATGTTTAAAAATAAAAGAACACACAATAGGGAGTACCTCATGCAACATCTTTGGAAGAGAGACCTTGTCAGGTACTTTTTCTCCAGAGGAAGCAGGTTCCTGAGAAAAGGAAAATCACCAAAATATGTCAATTATTGAAAATAAAAACACACGTGCATAAGTCATAGTAAATGTTTACACATAAGACACAAAATGTGCTTCAGTTCAATATCTGGCAGGAAAAAAAGTAAGAAGATGATAAACACTTTTAAAATGTCAGACAGTATGCAAATGTTCAAGCCAAGAAAATGGATCACCAAGCATAGAACAATTTACCTGAAATGGGCAAGGAACAATTTTCCCGAAAAGGTCACTCTTAACATCACTTGCAGAAACAGAATAGCTAGAACTCTTCAGCCCATGTGAGGCCAGGTACTCCTCGGCCCCCTTAGATAAACCATAACCCTTATACACAGTTAAGGAAGGGTCACGAACCTATGAATAAATGAAACCTCATTAATTCCATGAGTAAATGATGAAGGCATGACATATTCTTAGCTAAATTCACACAACAAAAAAGAATCTACAGATACTTTTGCAACAAGAAGGTACTATAGCGCTTTGTTAGAATTGAAAGAAACAGAGAATGACCAAAATGATCCACATTTCCTAGGGCTTAACAAGGTTTGAACTTAAATGAGAGTCTTTCAAAAACAAGGAGAGCAAGGCGTGACTAGCTATATGACCTTCCATTTCATAGAAACACAAACATAATCAAACCTTGGCACTCTAATCACAAAGTCACATAATGAGAAAATGTAGCTTAACACAAAAACAGCATCCATGTTCACCACAATACAAAAGCACAGTCAAATATAGTAGCAGGAACGTTCCCTTACAGTCAGGGATTACTCTCATAGATGTTCAAGAACTTCAAAACAAAAAGTGGTTAATTTTCGAACAAAGCAGAGCAGATCAGAGAAACAATCATATGGGTACTTGAAATATGATTCACAATAATAACAACGATAAAAATTAATATACACGTAGCAGCAGAAAACAAGTACATGAAATAAATAGTGAAAAAAGAATTACAGAAAATCCAGCTTGGAGTTGGCAATCGCTTAGAGTCTTGTAAATGCCAACAATATCTCCCTTTCTAACAACATAAAATGCATCTTTCTCGTCCTCCATTGATGATCCAAATGGGTGACAAACAAGAAACGAAACAACAAAGCGAAAAAGCTTTAGAAGATTAGGCAAAAAACCAACGACTGTTTAACTACTCAAAGTGGTAACTTTTAACTCCCAGTTGCAAGTGAATGAGACTTAAACAGAAATAGAAAAGATTGAAGCCGTTTCGTGGCTCACTGTAGTCTTGTTTTATCAACAGTCTCTGTAATCGTAGAAACTGTTGAGTTGAGTGACTGAAAAGATCATAAAAATACAACCAATACTCGATGCAAGGATCAAAAGTGCCCTTACATCTTTTTCAAATTTTCATCACATTTAGGATTTTTTTTTAAATCACAAAAAATTCTTTGAATTTTAAACACGTGTTATACATATAAACGGTGGCCCGTTTTAATCAGAGTAATTGGCATAATCCCTGTTAGGTCATTAATAGCTAAATTTATAAAAATAATCTCAAAACTTTTAATTTTTAAAATTAACTCCTCTAATCTTTTTTTTACCATAACTAGTTAAAAATAAGTTTTCTTAAACTAAAATATCCTTTAAACGAAAACACTCCCTATATTTCAAATCTCTTTTGTCGCACATAGTATAAATATGTGATGTATATATTAGTTTTTTGTGACAGACATGATGATACATTCTTTTCACACATAATTATGAGCATTTATCGCCATGTCTATTACCAAAAATAAGTATCCGTCCCACATATTTTGAATTTCGTCTTTAATCTAATTCTAACTAGGATTTTTATTCTTCTAAAAAAAACTACAATTTTTATTTTTTCTCATTTTTTTAATCTATCAACTCCAAATAAGTATTTTAAGAACCCACTTTATTTTATGAATAGAAATTAAAAAAAACATTTTATAACAAAACCCACATCAACATCTATAACGAAGTATAAAAAATCTATATTGCATAAAACATATACTAACTTTAACTTGTTCTCAAATTTATAATTCTATCTTCAATTATGCATTACTACACTTGTTAGATGAACTTGGTAATTTGTTGAGAATGATGAGATTTAGTTGAGTAAAATGGTGAGGTTTGATAATCTTTTAAGAGTGATGTTGGTTTAGTAATTCTTTGAAAGTAATGAGGAATACTTGCTCCAAAAAAACTTCTACTTTGTTAGTTGTGACAGAAAAATGTTAAAGAGGGTCAACTTCAAAAAACCCCAAAGCTTTGGTACTTCTTTTATAGATTTGCCATTATGATTCCCTTGGCACATCAAAGAGCTCTGCAACTTGTATTATAGAGACCTGTACATTTACATCAATATAAATGTACCTATTCCAAGGGACATGCCCTTCATATACAAGTCATCATATTGATCATGTACGAAAACGACTGACAGCAGCTCACACAGCTCGATTCTACTAGTAGTCTAACAAATCTACATGCACCTGTAAGCTCTCACAAGTGTCTTTTCTGATGTTCGGAGAAAGGCTTGTGGCATATTCAAAATGCAGGGTAGCTCACACCGCGTGAAGGATTATCTTGTAACTTCAAACTGCATATCAAATGTTCGGGATCCTACCCGTCCATTGTACATCTCATTCAACCGGCAAAATCTTCAGTAACTTGGCAAGGTCGTAAGACTTGAAGTCTCTCCCATAACACAAGCTCATATCGAGAGCTGTTTTCCCATCCTGAAACAAGGGAACCAACAATATCAGATATTTAGTGTTCACCATAACTCTGGTACATACACTCGTAACGTAATAGCAAAAGCATGAAGTAACAATAACAGGCAATCATGCCTCAGAGTGCAATGCCAATACTATTAGAACCAATTTGATCTCATAAGAGTCAGTGGCACAAATTTGAGAACTGGCAAAACAGCAAGATTGGTCACAATAGCAGCCTCCAAATGATACATACAGTTTTAAAACTTTACCTTGGTTTTCCTCGTCTTGTCAGCACCATTAATTAACAATACTTTTGCTATGTCTCTATTTCTACTTTGTATGGCAATATGCAATGGAGTCCATCCTTCCTGTTAAAATAGGGTGTAAACAAGATTGGATACTTCTCTAGATCAACGAGATTTAGGGATCAGGAAAATTTAAGAATCAAACTCACATTATCTGCAACGTTGACATCAGCATTGTGCTTGATTAATAACTTCACACTCTGCATGGCACCAACTTGAACTGCATAATGAAGTGCAGTAGCACCATCCTGTTACGAAGACAATTATATAAACCCATAGTTCTCATTCAATACCAATATATGGGGAAGCTGGATAGAGTTCTGCGACCAAAACCTTCTACTCACCCCATCTTTGACATGTGGGTTTGCACCTTTTCTTAAGAGATGACTAATTACAGCCTCCTTTTTGCCAATTATTGCCTTATGAAGAGCAGTGAGACCATCCTGTTGCAACACACCAACTAAGATTCATTGCTCAAGGGGGGAAAAAAAGTGAACTAGAGAGAAAGAGAGAGAAAGGAGGAATATATCATTGAACTCACAAAATATAAATATCGACATACCTTGTCGACACTATCTATATCAAGCCCACCGTCAAGTAGCATATCCATATAACGTATCTGCATTGATAGTGCGAGAGTCTGCAGTGGCTTCCATTTTTCCTGAATAATAGAGGTACAATAACTTGATAATCAAGAATTATTCTCTCAGTCAACAAACTGAACTTTACTGCTAAAAAGCTCTAAGAAATAGATTTCAACAAAAGTCCTCACTATTGGAAGCCAGAAGTAATAATAAGCAAAAGACTGGTGTTATATGTGCATAGATTGGAAACAAGAGTATCAAGAAAAAGGAAAAAAATGAATTTGCACAAGGAATTCCCGATATACAGTTGAAATTTTTCCCAAGTTAGGAGTGGCATTCTGGTTCAAAATTTCTCTCTCCTCTGGCTCCAAAAGCTGCTCAACCTCTGCAATCACTAAAGAACACTCATATTTAGCAATTTGCCAATTCCAAAAAAGCAAAGAGAAAACAAGATCATCTGTGCTCATAGAAGAAAGTCAAGGATGTCTTCTGAGTGTATTAAGGAAATACTAATTGTCTCAATACAACTATACAAGTGTATGCATAAATAGCAGAGATGAAATCTACAGAATGACTTCGTGTTGTAGTTCATCATTTCATTTGCTAGGAAACACTAACTAATCTAATTCAAAACCAACTTTCCTCATCTCCTCTTCCTCCCACCTGTAAGAATATTGAAGACTTATTTGCCTGAAACCAGTGCAGGTTGAGAAAATAGGACTAGGATGATACAAAACAAAAACAACTGAAGAAGTAACCATAGTCCAACATTACTAATCAAAGCTTGGACAGCAAAGTAAAATACAATTGACTGCCACATGAAAAGCAACAGTAGAGAAACACAATTTTCTTACCACTGTATATTTTAGGGAGACAAATTTGGAATTAATGACTTACTTTTGTAATTACATTGGAAGTACCATCTGTATTATCCCATAACATGGGGAAAATGAATGATCTTCATATGTTAACAAATCCCTTTATATAATTGTGACCAAAATCACAAATGAATATACAGCAATCCCAATCACATACTTACACTAAACTAAACTAATTAAACAAAAGAAACCCAAAAACTACAAGAGCCATCAAAACTATAGTAAGAATATAATCGGATACCAAGTACCTTTCAGCAGATCCTCTTCGTACTTGCTTAGTGTGGTAGCCGCATCATCACTTGCAGCAGCACCAATGCCACTTCTCTCCTCCCAATCACTCTCGAAATCCAAGTCATTTTCCTTGACTTCCCTCTCTTCGTCATCATCATCATAGTCACTACCACTCCCGTCGTCCGGGTCCTCCCATTCTCCCATCTGGGTCTGCCACAAAGCTTCTTGCTTTGGCTCCACAGCAGAAGTCCTCAGCTTTATCAACTGTTTGTCAGTCACTGACAACCCAACACTTCCTTGTCTTGAAGAAACCAAAACTTTGCTCGTATTGGTGCCAAAAAGAATCGAATTTGGAGCAGGCAGAGGAACGAAAGTTGAAAAGCCATGTAGATAAGAGTTCTTTAGAACAAAATTTGTCATCTTTTTTAATCACTCTTTAGCTGTTACATGCAAAACAACACATTTAACCATCAAAGAATTTTCAGTTCTAACTTCTAACAGAAACCCATTTCACGAAACATGCGATTAAGTTTATTTCTTGTAGAGAAAATTGGAGCAGGTAAAAAGTGTTAAGAAGAAAAATAAATAAATAAAATTACAATACAAAAGCTTAAGATTTATTGCCTTCTGTGAGTTCTGTCGAGGCTGAAGCCGAAGTTACCGGTTATGCTTGAAGAAGCAAGCAGGCTGCAGGGAGGCATGCTAGTGAAACATCAGAACGTGTGAAAAATTGCTTACGGGATCATAATACGAGAATCCCCTAACTTTTTATGTCTTCTAAAATAAGAATAAAGGTTTCAGTTCCAATCAAATACAGCCCGATTGGTTAACGAAACGGCCAGAATAGTAGAATACTCCAACGAGTAGGAACGATAGTACTAAAGGATGTTTTAATAATTTATTAATTTACACAGAAAATTTGGACATACATGAACAAACGAATAAACTATGGCCTCGCCTGGGAATCGCATAAAGAGGGTGGTTATGTGATTAACTCAAATGTTTGTCTCACGGGACTCGTGGGCAGCCCAATTGAAATAATCCTTTTGGGCTTCATTTTACTTTGGCGTCATCGTCGGCCATTTTATTTTGTTAAGCAAATTCTGATAAATGAGTAATAATTGATATTAATCTCCAAAATTTTATAAACACATAATTTCTGCTGTGCTTCTTCGTGTTTTTTAATTTTTTGGAAACCAAATAATATTCAAATTTTGGCCCTTTTTTTTTTTTCCTCTCAAACCAAAATAAACACTCAATTTTAGTTCTTTACAATGTTCAATAAATGAAGAAAACCACAACCAAAATTGTGAGAAATGAAAAAGTTAAAAAGTAGAGAAATGAAGAAACAAGAGAAAAGTAATCATCTATAGGGAAACAGAACAAAAGAACCAAATTTTATCTTTACAAAAATAACATATCATACACTCTATTTACAGAATTTTAATGACTCAAATGCCATTCATATAACCTTAACAAAACGGTATGCTACAGTCTCCAACCACCCTTCTTCTATGCAATGGTACATGAAAGATGTGCCACTCGAAAGGCCCAAGGCTTTGATTGCTTCGAGGATGCTTCTGCAGAGATCACAAAATCAGCTGTATGGTATTTCTAAGTATGTAGCTCTATGATCAAGAGGAAGAGAAAACAGAAAGGATTTTAACAATGGAAAATGAATCTACCTCGAGCCTGGCAGCCTACAGGAGATGATACAAAAAATTTATGAGGCTGACAAGAATCTGTGAAACCGCAGTACTCTTGCCTGATTATAATGTGAAGATCTTGCCCGGGATGTTCTTCTTTTTCGCCGATAGAAGACATCTTCAGTGTCTAGAACATAAGTGATCTGCCATAAAATAGCACCCATTTAATTGCTACAAACTCTAATATGAGGAATTCATAAATTTTGTATTAGTCAAAGTGTTGCAGAAGCAAGGTAAAGCTTAAAGCAAATAGCCAAACTATATAAGTAGACCTTGTACGAGTTGCAAGCTATCCTGCACTCAAGACCATTAACCAATTGAACACCTTCCATGGCCATGCACGCAGCAGAAAGTTCATCTAGACCTTCAAATCTACGCTTGTTTCTGCAGATAGATTAATAATAATAATAATAATCATATTAGATAACAATTTAACTGATTTTCAAAACCTTTTTTTCTCAGGCATTGTGCTTTAAAGCTAATAAAAATGCGAAAACCATATATAACTGAAACATAAATGGCTTAGAGCTAGATCAGCTGAATATATCTTGGGTATGCATACCTTCAATGACTTTAAAACTTAAATGGCCAATCCTAGAAGAGTTAAAGAATACTGATTGCCAACTTATTTGGGTATCCATACCTTCAATGGCTTTTCAACTTAAACCTGATACCTATTTGTTGTAATCAGTAACCTAGACTTTCACTGAAAACCCTTATCTGGAGGAAGAACCTTCAATTATCAGACAGAGAAATGCATCCTTTATCTGTTCCCTATATAGTTGGGTGAGTAAACAGAGTAATTAGAAAGCAACATTATCCGGACTATAAAGTTACTACCTCCGAAGAACAATGGTGTGTGCCTCCTTTTTGCCAAGAAAGGCAGACAGAAAATCATTGAGGAGATAAGCTGCAAAATTAGGATCCATGGTAACTGCAAACGCCTCTGGCTTTTCAATCACATTATCCATAAGCTGGATGGATAGACGAGATGGGGAAGATGACTGCCAAGAGAATATTGAAAAAAAAAAAAACATGTGAACAAATAGTTACATAGACGGTGAAGTTAACAACTACAAGCGGTGTGTATGTTGATAGGTGAGTGAACATATGAGCGGAGAGGAAAGAAGGAAAAAGAAAAGTTCAAAGGACTTAACGAGTTGTATTCGATATATATTCTCTTCATGGAGGAGGACACGGGCATTCTCATAATAAACTGAATCAATCTGCTTCCCAGGTTTCCGGGATTCTTCATATTCGTATAACTGAATAAGCTTGTTATCCATCTCATCAGCTGCAACAGTTTGAAGCTGCAGCAGGATTCAAGAACTAAGATTTAGGAACTTCATAAGGCAGAGGTAATAAACTATTCAAAGAATGTGGGGAACTAACCTGTTTACATAATCTATATAGTAACTTGTCCAAGGTAAATAACACATATGACTGATTTCCTATAATAGCTCGGCACTCATCCTCAAACTTCGCATTGTCAATGGATCCGTCAAGCAAATTGTATAGTGCAGTCATAAATCTGTGCAGCATAAAGATAATAAAACATTCAAGATTAAAATGCATGACAGACTTTTAATTTTATTAAAACTAGATTATGTGATGTTGAGCCACCTGGCATAGAGATCTGAGCAACTGGCCTCCTTAGAAGTTCTCCGTTTCATTTCAGCACCTGTTGTATTCGCTTTTGCCCATTGAATTCTTTCATATAGAGTCTGGCAAAGTCAAATAGAATAGTTAAAAATAGAAATGATTAGCCTTTAAAAACACCCCAACAGTGCAACTACTTACTTGATGAAGCCTGAAAAGCACATAAAAGTCGTCATTTCCATAAAATACCCTACAATCTTTCCTTTCTTCAACTGAGGTTGCTGGCACAAACTTTGCAAGAGGCTTGACAGACAAAAGAAAACGTTCGGACATAGGCAATGACATGCAATCTCCACCCACAAAGTGTTGATCAGCCATTCCATCTGCTTCGCCTTCACTCTCAGCCTTGCCGTCAACATCATCTCGTTCTACATCTTCCTCCTCTTCATGTTCCTCACGGGAGTACTCATCACCTGCAGACTCACTTCCTGATGCATCATCACCAGCCACTGAAGCATTTCCACTGTCCTCATCATCAGCATCTGCATCATTTTCTCCTCCAACAACCTGATGTTGTAATCCTTTTTCATTTTTAGACTGATATTGCCTGCTTTCAACACCATGCTTTGCCTTAGGCAAGGCCTTCACAGCAGCATCTCCATAGACACCAAAATTATCCTCCTCAAAATCACCATTGGGCGACAACTCACCCTCTTCTTTTTCAATTTTGGTGGGCCCAACTGATTTTTCATGATAATTAATACCTTTAGCACCATCTCTCAAAGCTCCATTTTCCAATAAAGTCAGTTTTGCTAGATCACAGCCCTGTGTCACCTATACTAACAAATTAATATAAAAATACTTACAAATTAATATAAAAATTAAGAAAATTCTCGTCTTCCCAGCTGCAATGCCTATACCAGCTAGGATCTGAAAGTTGCCCCAACTGTAAAATCATACCTCTGATGGAGGGACTGTATTGACATTAGCTTCGTGTTTAAGGTCATCTTTAGCAGCATCGCAAGGTCTCAAAGAAGCTGCACCATACCCTTAAAATTGAAGATATTCTCAACATTGCAGCAGGATTCAAGTTATGTACACATGTATAACTACTCTTACATACAATGAAAAGGAAATCATAAAGACTAACTAGATCAAGATAAGAACCAAATATTACATAAAGACAATTTTCATGCAATTGAGGATCCTAATTTACAGACCTGACATCATTTCAGTGCCAGTTCTGCCATGACTGTTTTCTGCACCAATTGCAGGCGAAGCATCGGAATTTGCTACTCGTTCACCCGCTCCGACTTGTATGATAATTCCAGACCTTTTATCAGAAATATCTACATTTTTCTGCTCTTTTTCTAGCTGAAGAGCACTACAGGACAAATCATCTCTGTAGACACGATCTGAGTCCAGAACATTTTCTTTAGTTATCGTATCCCCATTGGACAAAGCAGTCCGGCATAAATTATTTAATTCTGTTGAAGTATTTTCATCTCCATTTCCAGAAGATATTGGCTGTCTAGAATTTACGGTGCCATCAGGCCCAGGACTTCCATCACTTTCCACCATGCTTGATGCACTGTTATTTTTCGCAGAATGCCTAGCTTTTCCCGCATCTTCAGCACCCTCTACGTCACTAGGCCGAGAAGGAACACTCAGCATTGGCTCCAAGAAGGTAGTCCATAGCTTCATAGCTTTATTCAGTTGATCTTTGGTTGAGCACATCTCTTCACAAGAATACTGAACAAGTTTATACAAATCTTCATGAATGTTGCTATCAGAGTATCCATATTCCAGGTGAGGAATTACAGGTTGTCTGTGACCAGCAGCAATAACAAAAAGCACATCATCCTCTGTCTGTTTATTCTCTTTGAACTGCTTAATTTCAGCCACCAAAGCTGCAATATCAAGTATGGACTCTCAGAATGGAGGATAAAAACAAAGTGTTTGCATACCACATCAAAAAAATTTTAGTGTTGAAGTCTACTCTCCTTAAGATGTATAAAATTCTCCCTTAGCTAGATATGCTGGTATGTGCAATGAAGTGGCCATTAACTTGGATGAAAAACTTTGACTTACATTTTGTGCTCAAGTTCTTCGAATCTTGTTGCTTAAAGTAGAAGCTGCGATGATCAAGTGATTTGTAATGATTTTTAGCATATATTTCAGCCCAAACCTTGTTAAAATCTGATCGGCACTTCGTCCACTCTTCCTGTTTTTGCTTCAAACGAGTCAAGATAACTGGTAGTGCAATTGCTGGATTTTTACGCAATATGTCCATGACATCTAGACCATGATCACCATACAAACGCTCAATGCACCTTAAATTTAAAGCTGCAATGTGGGCAACAGAAACGAGTCAGAGTCAAGAAAAGAAATAATAACTCTGGCCAACGGAATATAATATATTTCTTGAATAAGATATATATACATACCACTAAAGTGATCTTTAAGATGGAAGGGGGTCTCCAGAGTGATTTTATTTTCATTGATGCTATTCAGCAATTCCTCTGCACGTTTAGCAGTTGAGCTCACAGATTCTAACAACATGTCCAGCTCAAACCTAAATGATAATAACAACGCCATCATCAGTTGCCAGAAATATTGAGAAAAATTATTATCACCTTGTTCTATTCCAATGCATGATTATAATTAGCTTTTAAACAACATGAGCTAAAAAGAATATAACACACAGAAAACCGCATCGATCCTCAAAAATTCAACTTAAAAATACTTTCATCTCCTTTTAAACATGATATATACCATAATTGAGGGCCAAGATTAATAAATTCCAAATCCAGCATCATGCACTCGTACCTATCATCTTCACATCTGAACAAGCTTTCTTCATACTGATTTCTACGCATATGTTTAAAAGAGTAGTCCTCGCTTCCAGAAGTCACAGAAACCCAGTGATCATTCAGAACTTGAGCACCAAGTTCCGATCTCTGGCTAGCTGAAGGTATTGGATACTACAAAGTGACAAAAACCAAAAAAATAAAAAATAAAACAAATAACTAGCAAATTAAAAAAAAAAATCCATGAATTTAATATAACTGAAGAGTCATACGTCATCTGGAAGAAGCCGATAGCTGGGCGTGCAACGTTGACAGTTAGAAAGATCAAGCTCTTGAATGGATTTTGCATAATACTTCTCCTTGTATCGGTCCTTTTCTTTAGTTACTTCCATTTCACGCTTATGTTCTCTATCTTTGTCCTCTATCTTCACAGATCTGGATACATGCCCGTCATTGCATAGTGATTCTACAATCAAAAAGCAAGAAAAATCAGAACATACAATACACAGGGTGGGGGAGGGAGTAGGAATTAGATAAATTCCAGCAGCTTTATGCCCGTCAAGATTTGAGAAAATGAAAAAAGAAGAAAGCAAAATACATCATTTTACGTACTTTTACTCATGACACCAGCGAGGAACCCGTCTGCAAGAAAAAATCTTGATTATACACAACCTTCAAAATTAAAACCAATTAAGCAAGACAGGTTTCAACAGTTACCAATATTCTCACAACGCTCAAAGAAATGATTGAACTCATCCATAAGATCCGTATACTTTCCAAGTAAATCAGTAACCTAAAAGAAAAAGACACCGAGTTACCATAAATAATAGAGCAGTCTATCTCTCAATTCTGCTCTTCCATAAGGAAAAAAAATAAATAAAGAGAATTTATAGCCACAGAAATATAGATTTGTGATCCTGTACAGAGATAAAAATTGTATGCAAAATAGTTAAATGAATATATCATTGTGTTAATTAGGAGGCAAAAGCCAACGGAAAACATGCGCCTGCAAAGGCCCTTTAAAGATGAATAGATAATCTAACATAAGATTAAAAGGCTCAAATAACTGCCACAGATAGATAGGGCATACCAAATTTTGTAAATCGTTCCTTTTAATTATTCCATTGCTATAAATATTAAGACACTTCAAGAATGCCTGGTAGTCATCTGAACATAACTTCTCCTTAACTTTGTCGCAGAAGATGAACCCTTGGTTGTAAATGCCTGCCACAGTAACTGAGAAACCTTAGAACAGGAAAGAAACTAATATATGAAAGGAAACAATTTAAGCCTAAAATCACCACAAAGAACACGTAAAGTGCAAGACTTTAGAACTCCAAAATGCTGGTTCACATTGACGTGCTAAGTACCACCATAAAGAAGCTCCACATGTAGCCCAAGTCCCTTTACCTACGGTTACAAAATTGGGCTCGCAATGGAAAAGCCTGTTGCCTCCATACCTTACAATATGCTTGTGAAGCACAACTTGTTAATAACGTCAAGATCAATTATCATTTCCCCAGGCTCACATAAATCAAAAGCCATGCAAAATGCAGATTTATGTCATTTCTAGGCTAAGTGTCACTATTTGATGGAGAGGTATGATAATCATGAAAGAAATAGGGTCACAATATTCCTGCCCAACTAGAAAAGCAGTGTAGCATTATATCCCCCACCCCTAGAGGGGACAGTACTCTAGAGAGCATTACAACTATTTGACAGGGAGAAGCATCTACGGATCATCAACAATGACTTAAGTACTTACCAAGCACAAGAAAAATAAATATAGCAATGTTAGTAATGGGTAACACAGGGAGAAAGCTACTCCAGACATGCCAGAAAATAACTACTTGCAAAGAGACCTAGTACGAACTATATATGCATAAATGTATTAAAAAAAATACTTAGGCATTAGTACATTAAATGGAACAACTGACTCACTCTTCAAGGCATCCTTGTCATCATAAGAAGAAAAGCTAGAATTTGCTCCAAAACCTTCAACTTTCTTGGTAGACTTCTTTTTGTCAGGAAAACGCTGCAAGTTGAAGTCCCTATTAATATCGTGCTCAATTTCTCTATCATCTTGATCACGATTTCTCCTATCCCTATTTTCCTTTTCTGCACGTCTCCTCTGCTCCTTCTGCATTTTTATCATCAATTTCTCATCATCCATCTCCGGACGATCAACACTGAGATCACGATCAGCATGGGAAGTAGCAATCCTATCTCGCCGACGATGCTGCAAAAATTAGATTCACTAGCTTACCAATAAGAATCTTCAGAAGAAAGAAGAAGAAACACATACAATACCAAAAAGAAAGGAGATTGTAAAACCCAAAAAAGAAAAAAAAAATGGGGGCCAGAGCAAATACCTTGTCCATTTGCATTTGCCTCAATGGTGGTATACCAGCACTTCTCTCATTGCCACGTTGTGTTGAATTTCGGACAAATGGAATATTGTGAGATAAAGATGTTGCTGAAGTGTCAGGTAAGAATCTAGTGAATTCCTCGAGAAGATCTGCATGGTCCTCAAAAAGAGAGGCAACCTGAAAAATATTTGAACAGAAACGACCAAAAGCAATTAATTAGTAGACAAATAATAACTTTCAGAAAAAGAAAAGATTTGGTGAATATGGAAAGCTAATAAATCATCCTAGGAAACAGAAAACTTTTAACATTTATTTACCTCACTGTAGACCTCATTTATATCCTTGTGCTCCTTCCTATACATATTCAAAATTTCAAGGAATGATTTATAGACATGTTCATCATTGTGGAAACGTTTCTGTACCGAGCAAACCCATCAATTAGAAACCTAAAAAGCCAACATTTTCACGTCAAAATACCATAATGGGATGAAGCTTTCACCTTTATCTTATTTACGAAAGTAATCGCTTCTTCAAATTCAACCGTTTTCTTCGGAGGAGCCTCATCCTCATCAAGTGTTATTTCATAACCCTTGGGCAAGAAGGTATTGAATCCAAAAATCAAATTATTATGTCCTTTAAATAACTCCTTCACCCTTGCAATGACACCGGCAGTATCGGTTCTGGAAAACGACAAAGTTAAAAACAACACCTCCATTTGTCACCAGCAAAAACTAACGGAAGCAAAGGAATATACCTCTGAGCCTTGAAATCTTTCATGACTTCCAGGAACATGTCATATTTTTCCCTTTGGTCTTGAAACATGTCCTTTACCTCCTTGAGATAAGTTAAGGCATCGCTTGTTGTCAGTTTCTGCGAGGTACCCATTCCAGCCATCATTCCACCTCCTCCACCTCCTACCCCACTGCCTCGACCTGGGCCTGCACCTGCACCTCCACCTCCACCTCCTCCTGTGCCTGGCAGTTGAGGGGACAGCCCATAGCTTCACAGCCAAAGAAAATTAATAATTTATATGCTTTATAATCAAAAAGAAAATAATAACATTTTCCCTCAACTGCCCATATGTTATTGAAGCTAGCAGCAAAACCTAAGTGTATGTGCACTAGATTCGAAACTGAGGCACTAGTGTTGCACCCTCCAACTTTCGTGCCAAAACAAACCCCAACCCATTTTCTGAGAAAGACACAAATCATGAATATAATTTGAAAAAACCAACCATTAGCATAACGATTTTTATGTCCTTCATAATCGAAAAACAAGCAATCAAACACAATTCATGAATAGGACAAGAGCCAAACACCATAAATCAGCAGGGCAAAATAAAACAAAGGTAGCTTACGATTCACCGCGAGGAGGAGCAGTCGTTAAAGGCCTTTTAAATTGTGAGCCACCATACACATCGTCTCTTATTCGTTTCATTTCTGAAAAACAAAAACAAATATTACACGAATAACTAATTTGTGAAATAGATAAAATAAGATTACCATTTTGAATGAAAAATAACTACAGGACTTGAGGACTAAGGCTTTAAAACAGATCTTAGAAACAAACTACTAACTTGGAAGCAAGAGTCTGATCGGGGTTACAAAAGAGGGAATAATAAGCCCTTTTTTTTTTCCTCTAAATTTATTTATTATGTCTTTTTTAAGAGGAAATGAAATGGAGAATAGTGTGCGTCGAGGGACTTAATGAGAGAATGGTGAGAGTCAAAATCTGAAAATTCGAAAATAGTGGTGTTGTGTGTGAGAGAGAGCGAGAGAGGTTTTGCTTTTGCAAAATTGTAAAATTGCACAAGCACAACAAAGGTTTTTTTTTTAAAAATAAATAAATAAATAAATAAAGGTCGAATTTTGGAGGAAGCAGTTTTTGTATTTTCTTTGGTGCCCTGTGGCTTCAAATGGGCTCTTCTAAGATTTCACACTAGGGTCAACCGAAGAGACTTGATTTTGCCGCAATTCCGCATGCAATCGGGTTACAATTTGATTAATTCTTAAAATAAATCACACAAACTGTGGGAAATAAAAAATAAATAAATCATACACAAATGGGTCAAGTGTAATTAACTTCAAATTTTACTTATATTTTTAACCAAGAGTAACCCATACCATAAGAGAATCATAATTCTTATATAAAGAGAAAGAAAGTCATACCGAAGATAATTTGAGGATTTATAATGATTTCATTCCTATTTTGGATCTAATAATTAGTAAAACGAAAAGACCATTATTTGGCAGAAATTGAATTATAAGATAATATATATACAAAAGAAAATTCTTAAAATTTCTTTGTATTTTTAAAAATGACTTACTAGAGATGGTAGAACATTTATATATGCAAAGTTATTGACAGATTACAATTTAGTTCGTGAAAGTGAACTAGTCAAGCGCAACAAATGAGAGTGTATGACGTGTTATTTATGTGTTCATTCATACATTATATCATCTTATATTTATCTGTGTTTGTCTAAATTCGTACAATTAATTTATGATTTTATGTAATATTATCAAAATTTGAAGACCCAGTAACCATCACACAATCACACTAGCATGTAAGTGGATATAATTTCGTAAATGCCAACAAAAGAAGGGATCAAATCATTCATTCCGGTGCATGATTAATATCAAAATATAAATTTTTGTTTTGAGCAAACATTTACAAGTTTTAACATCATATATTGGTTGATCATCGTCATTAAAAGAAATAAAAAGACGAACAAAAAAATTGGTCCAAGTCCAACCCAAGATACTAAAAGCAGCCCAATACTTGAAATCTGAAATCTGAGAGAGAGGGGGGGGGAGAGAGGAATCGTACAGTTATTCAGTTTACGATTGTTTTTAGTTTTTGTAACGGAGATTCAAGATTTGCCTCACAGCATAAAAGCTGTGTGTGAAGTACAAAGCTAGAGCTGTTTTCAACTAAAACTTGGCACCTGCAGTCAAAATAAACAGAACCAGTTCCGCTTGTTTCAGCTTCCGAGGAAGCAAGAAAACAAAAACTGTGAGCGTGTTTTTATCCCGAAAAGGGTGAGTTTGATAGTTTTTTTTTTTTTTTCCAATAAAATAAATTAGAGGATACGAACAACATAAGCCTATCCAATCACCTACCTGCCTATTTTTGGATGAGCTCATTATGCTAATATGATATTAATTAACACTTTTTTTTCTTTTTTGGAACAATTAATAATTAGCACCTTAAAACAAAAGAGTAAGGTACAGTAGTGATAAAATGCACATCCAAAATATAGGGGAAAAAAGAAGAAAATGAAAACACAATATTGTAACTGTTTCGAATCTTTAGGCGCAGCCCTTGTACAGCGGTCCAATACCGGCAACACAATCTGACCCGACAGAATCGGACTCCTTAGGAAGGTCCGCAGTCATGATACCGGCATGGGCAATGACCCGATTCGTTCCCAGCCCAATATTGCCAGCGTCCATGGCCCATGTAATGACTAAATCCATGATGAATGAAGGGTAGTGTATGGTTTCTGCAGAGCCACTCGATCGCCCACCAAACGCTATGGTGGGGACTCAAAGGGCCAACATCCAATTAGATCTCAAGCCCAGAGGCTGCATGAAAATGGATCGAAAATAAATCTGCTCTTTTCATGACTTCGCAGCCTTTTCTTTCACTGCCCATTTCCAGACACAAGAAACAGACTACAATTAGGCACCTCTGTTTTAGCTTTTCCCCTAATTGGGTCCTTCCGAGAGGCAAAGATTGTTTCCTAGACTACTTGCAAGGTTCAAAAATGGCCAAAACATAAAAATAAAAACTGTTGGTGATGCATCTGTCGAAAGAACCTACACCATATGTATGTTGCGAAATTTGCTTAACCTCTTTCTGACTATGCTTTCCAATCTTCAATGGTACAGTCCAATTAATTTAGCCCTTGCAGCACTAGAAAAAGGTCAAGAGATCGATTTTCCCAATTTGGAGTCACACCAACATTGGAGGATGTAGCCATTAAATATTTAATTTGTTTTCGGCAGAAGGTCTAATGCTGCTCATTCAAGTTATTTTATTTAAACCAAGGTTGACAGAAACTTACAATATAGCATTGGCAGAATGCCTGATGCTTTGAAGAGGAGCAATCAGCAGGAACTAGTATGCATATGCTTTAAGTTTTATAGAAAAATATATCTCTAATATGTATTCATTTCCCCCCGTCAATTAAAATTTAGTTGACCGCCGTTGTCAATTCTGTTCAGCCGTTTGGAGGCTGACCAATGAGTAGTAAGCTCCTGCGGGTCCCTTTGCCAACAAAGATTCATGGCTCCCTTCCTCCACCACACGTCCTTGATCCAACACCGCAATCGTATCACAATTTTGAATGGTACTTAGCCGATGTGCTACCACCACACTAGTTCTCCCCACCATCAGACGCTCAAGTGCTCCCTGCACCAATTTCTCCGACTGACTATCAAGAGCGCTTGTCGCCTCATCTAACAATAACACTGCTGGATTTTTCAGTATGGCACGAGCTATTGCAATACGTTGCTTTTGGCCTCCAGATAGCTGCAATCCCCTGTCTCCACACCACGTGTCGTAACCTTCGCTCAATCCAGCGATAAAATCATGTGCATTGGCTGCCTTTGCAGCTTCAATGATCTCTGATTCGTCGATTTTATCAGATGCTCCGTATGTGATGTTCTCTCTGATGGCACCTGCAAACAGAGCGGGCTCTTGGCTAACAAGTGCAACATTTCTCCTCAGCGACCTAAGGTGGTATGATCTGATGTCTTCACCATCAATTTTCACGACACCCTTCAAAGGATCATAAAACCGTTCAATTAAGCCAATGATTGTCGATTTGCCAGACCCACTTTGTCCCACCAATGCCGTTGACTTTTCTGCTTCAATGTTGATTGAGAAGCCTTTGAAAATCATCACATCAGGTCTCGCAGGGTATGCAAAATGTACACATTGAAGTTCAATGTGTCCTGTTATTTTTTCAGGTCGATAACCTTTCGGGTCTTCAGGGTCAATCTTAGTATCCCGGTCCAATACAGCAAAGACTGAAGCAACAGCATTTGAGCCTTTAGCAATGTCTGTAGTCATTGTACCAGCATCAGCTATGACCTTGCCGGTGCTCATTAACACCAAGAAGATTTCAAAAAGAGATTTTGCATTAATGTATCCTCTGGCGACGAGCCTACCACCATACCAAAAGGCTAGTGCCACAACGCATGACACTACGGCTCGGGAAAAGGCAAGGCATACACCTGCAATCCAAGATTGTCGAACACCCTCTCTTCGTGGGGCTTCTTGAGCCTTTTCGAGCATTTCTAGAATCCGTTCTTGGGAGGAGAAGGCAGTGATGGTCCTGAGATTGGAGACTGCCTCAGCAGCTAGCTTGCTGCTTTCATCTTGTGCCTTTATCACCTTCTTTGACATTCTTTTCAGCAGTACCTCTTTACCGTAGAAGCATACAATGACCAGAGGCTGGACTGCTATGATCACTAACGCCAGCCTCCATGAAATGATTAGGCTCATGGTGAAGGCTATGGTTATAGAAGAGAAAGTTTGTACTAGCAAAGCAACCCGATCAACCACCAAAGATCTCACCTGCCAAAAATCAAACTACAGTTAAGAAGAGCACTTTAATGCATCTTTTAACAGCAAAAATGTTTAGTACATACCACATTGGCATCTTTGGCAAGTCGAGAGCAAATCGCACCACTTGAATTCTCATCTTGATCAAACCACCCAACTTCAAATGTGAGTATATTTGAAAGCATATTTTTTCTAATCCTTTTGGTCAAGTACTCACCCGTGTAAGCGAAATAATACTGCTGACAAACATTAGTTAACAAAGAAAATATCGATAGCCCAAAGAAACACAGTGAATAAAATCTTGTTTTCTCTTTAATCTCATCATGGTCTTTCAAAAAATATACTGATATCATAGAACCCATTGCAAATGCATAAACTGGCTGCACAGCACCAAATAATGTTGCACTCAGACACCCCAAGCTTGCTTGTTTCCATTCTGGTATATTCAAAGCTAACAATCTCCTGAAAGATGGTGCTGTTAATTTCTTGTTATGCTCTTCTCGGTTGTTTTGCTTTAGATTATCATCCTCTAAGGAAGCTCTACTTTGCGAGAAAGAGACATCAGAGCTTGACCTACTAACCTGTGAAAATCTGCTACTACTAGTGCTGTTTACGTCAGTCAAGTTTGATAGAGAAGACAAGCTATGCAAGTCTTTATTATTGAGATCCATAATACTTCCCTCCCCAGGATTTTTATTTCGTTTTTCAGTCTGATGAAGATGTACAAGTGCAGTGTACAGGCCATTTTCATCTTGTATTAGCTCATCATGGGATCCTGTTTCCATGACTTGTCCATTTTGGATTACGACAATGACGTCTGCGCTGCGGATGGTAGAGAGACGATGGGCTATGACAATGGTGGTGCGGCCAACGGCTGCATTCTCTAGGGCTTCCTGAACAACACGCTCGGATTCAGAGTCTAAGGCACTGGTTGCTTCATCTAGCAGAAGGATTCTGGGTGATTTGATTATTGCTCGCGCTATAGCAATTCTTTGCTTCTGTCCCCCTGACATTTGAACTCCTCTTTCACCAACCTGTTGATTTTAAAACACATATAAATATTGTTAATTGAGTGAGTTAAATGTACAATGTTTGCTTTCGGTCATTTTGAATGGCAAGCTGGCCTATGCCCGAGCAGAACTAATTACCTGGGTATCATATTGCTGTGGCAACTGACATATGAAATTATGTGCATTTGAAGCTTTGGCTGCCTCAATTATCTCCTCCATTGAGGCATCTTCCTTGCCAAAAAGTATGTTTTCCTTAATACTAGTTGCAAAAAGTGCTGGCTCTTGGCTTACCAGACCCATCTGTGACCTTAGCCATTTGAGCTGCAATTTATCGATGGCAACTCCATTAAGCAGGATTTCTCCCCCAAGTAGGCCGTAAAATCTTTGTAATAATGACACTACTGTGGATTTTCCTGAGCCACTGCCACCAACTAAGGCCACTGTATTTCCTGCTGGAACTTTTAGGCAGAAGTCTTTGAAGATTATGGTTTCGGGCCTTGATGGGTAGGCAAATACAACATTCCTGAACTCAACTTCACCTAAAAATTTCTCCAGGATTTCACCTTCCATGTTTTCTGAATCTATATCGGGGACTCTTTTTATCACATCCCTTATATGTTCTCCTGCGGACGCTGCTTCCGAAATGTACTTCAAGTTGGATAAACCAGCTCCTAGTGCTCTGGTTAAGAAGACCCAGAGTATCATCATCAGTCTCATAGCCAGAAAATCAAATAATCAGAATTAAATACAAACAAGAAAAAGGATATAAAATATCAAAATTTCATACGTACACATTTATACATACATACATAGATATATGTATTTGTGTCTGTAGGTATGTATATAAATAACATACAGACAGACATACATACATATAAACATATATGTATGCATGTATAATTGAGATGATAAAATCTTTTTTTTTTAAATAACAAAATTGTGTGCGCAAAAATTTATGTGATTTCAATTTTAGACTTGAAATTTTTTAAAATTCATTTTGAACATAAATTTAATGTATTTAATTAGTCCACCGAAACAAATTTATAATCCTTCAAAAAAAATTTTATAATTATACTGAGCTGGAGGGGGAAAAAGTGTCATGAAATCAAGACTAGAATTTTAGAAATCAAGGTGCAGATACTTACTGGCCACCAATGACAATGGTGGTTCCGGCAGCGAAAATAGCTCCCCCTTTAGCCCCATGGTACATGACCAGTCTGCTGCCATAATAAGCCAAAAAGGACCAAATAGCATATGTAATTGCGTTGATGCCACTGGCAAGGCCTTTACACAAACCTTGCTTTAAGCCTAACTTGACTGACCCTTGTAGGGCCGAAGAGAATTCATCAAGGGTTTTGCTCTCACCAACAAAGGCATATACAGTTCGCACGGACGATATTGCCTGTTCTACAATCGTATTAGCCTTGTTGTACTCTTCTCTCATCTTTCGTGCTAATACCATCAAAATCCTTCCGTATATTAATCCAAGAACCACCAGAAGCACAACAAAGGGGAACCCAACAACAACTAGCTGCCATAGAATCATAAAGCCTACGATGTAGCTACCAAAGAACGTAGCAACATTTACCAAAAAGTTCGGAAGCTGTCAGGCACAAATATTTCAGACAGTCAATTGAACGGCAAGTAAATTGATTGATACTGAAAAGCTAACAGGTAAATATAAATATAATGTTCACTTTTAGATTTAACAGAATATATTAGAATAGCTTATACATGTATACTTGTTGTAGGAGAATTACAGGGTCAAATTAATCAAATAGTTTTAAATTACTAATTGATTAACCTTTTCACTAAGAACGTCTTGGATCACAAGAGTATCATTGGAAACACTTGAGATGATCTCTGCTGTGCTTGTGACATGCAAGTCAAAATATGCAACATCTTGTCTTAGGATTGCTTTCAAGTAGACGGCTCTCATCCTTGTTGCTTGTCTTTCACCCGTTCTCGTCCAACAGTATGCCTCTAAAAATCTCAAAAAATTAAGATTTAATGAAGATTATTTTTTTTTTCTTACCCGTCAGGACTTGAGCCCTAAAAAGACTGCTCCTTACCACTAGAGCTAAACTTTAGATTCAATTAAAATTATTTATTTAAACTCGACCAACAATTATAAAACCCACCCACCCACCCACCCACCTAGGAAAGCAGCAATCCATCCTATACAAGCAAGGTACAAGATCATCACTGCATTCTGTCATCCAGAAAAAAATGATTTGGGTAAACAAGCCGGGTTCAATATATTAGTTCATTTCCGTGAAAGAAATATTATTATTCATAATAAAGAAAGAAAGAAAGATGAGAGAATATATTACATTGTAGAGTTGATGAGTAAACACATCCACGGGGAGACTTGATGCATTCCCAACATTATTCATCAATCTACTCAGCACAAATGTCAAAAAAGGTGTTGAGAACCCATCACATATGGCTCCAGTGAATCCCAAAACCATGAGAAACATATCCACACAGTCCGCATGCATGAAAATCGATCGAAAACACCCAAAAATACTTTTTCTCCCGCCCTCTCTTTCTCTACTCATTTTCAGAGATACTGAAACAACTAAACTAGCTACTTCCTAAAGGGTGCGTGTTAGTGGGGTGCCCTGAATGGGCAGATTTATAAGAAGCTTACACATACGTGCACCTGTGTGTTATCCTCTTTTAAGTGCTTCTTTTTGTGAGGCTGGTAATTAGTATTCTTGTTATGAGAAGGACAAAGTAACAGTGATAACTTATGCAAAGGAGTGGCAGATCTTTGTACATATATAACACTACGTAGTGAGGTTATGTAATATGTAGTATATAAATAGAAAATACAACTATTTTGAACATCATAAATAAGAATAAAATAGTACCCGCCAATGTGGAAGACAAACGAATTTAATACAATCAATTTTTAGAGTTGTGCATCTTTTAACTGTGAAATAAAATTGATGTGCATATGGTAGAGTGGATTGGATATGACTTTTAGAACCATTTTTGACAATTGCTTTGAAGACTAGCTGTAATGATAAAGCAACAATTAATGAATTAAGTATTCGTCAATGTGTTACACGATAATATACAAAAACTGAGGAAATACGACAGTGCCCGGTCCTTGATCGGTCAATTCATCGTACAATCACAGTTTATTATAAAATAAATATCCTAACTATCATATTGTGACACCCAGACGTTTCGTGATCTCTTCTTTTTGCTATATTTTGCACCATGTATTCTGTTAATTAGTTTCTCTAGTTATTGTTTTTCTTCCCCTTAAACTTAAGCAATTTATCACGGAACTCTTCGGTTCTCAGTCTCCAGCTCTTGAATTTATAAATAAACAAATGGATTGGTTAAAATAAATAAAATAACACAAAACAAGAATCAGGCACGACAATGATGCGTGTTGTTGTTAAACAAATGGGAGAAGAAAAGGAGATTAATGACGAAAGTAGACTAAATATTTTATGGCATGATGATAGGTTAGGTGAGTTAGAAAGATTAAAAAAATGAACTAAGTGGATGAAAAAGAAGAGAAAATTGTATAAGAAAGAAAAAGCTAATCAAATAATTCAAGAAGTTTTGTCTAAATAATTCACAACTTTTGTGTTATTTGGAGTCATTGCAGCACACATCACTTGCCTGCGTAATTAATTATCCTCTAATAGGAAAGTTACCCAATTTGTTGCATTTATAAATACATAAATATATAACCGAAGTTTTGTTATTAATTTTATTACTATTGTTGTTTGTTTAATATTTTGAAGAAATCACTTACGTCCAAAACTAGCGTGTTACTAAGTTTTGTTATTTTCTCTTAGAAAAAAAGTTATATTATCTTCGCTTAAAAAACGGATACTTACATTTAGACACCAAGGGAAGACTACTCTATAATCTATCTATCTTTGCATACGCTTTAATATGTGTGGTGTTGCATGTGGGCACGCATTCATTGTGGAGATGGATTCGTCGCCACTGCCTTTTAGATATTTTCTTGATCATCATTTAAGAATTTGATATTTTCTTTTTAGTTACTTCATAGGGAAGTGTGCTTGACATTTTGTCTGTAAGAAATAGGCAAAGAAATAGATAATTTATATCTTACATACATGTATTGTATATCTTCTTTACATAAATAATATCTACGTAATATTTATATGAGGAGATATAAGATACATATATTTGATAGGGATCCTACAAAATATGAGGCGGGATTCTTACAAAGGTCAAAAGATAATAAATATCTTGATTATCATGTGGGAGAATGCATGTGACATATGTTGTGATGATAAATGTTATATTTATTACTTATATTTTTACTAAATTTGTAATTGCCTATTTCATCCTTTGGTTAGGAAATAGCATATAGAGGTCGGATTCTTGCATTCTCTCTTATTATATTGGCGGGATGCCAATGCATTTGTGACACCCCGACGATTCATCATCCATCACTATCCCTCCATTTTTCTAAGTCCATGCACGTACGAACTTATACGTGTATAGCAGGACAAGCAGCTCAGTGCAAATTGGCCCTGTTTGTATCAGCTAAATTCCAACAACTTTTCCTCTCTCCTGCAACGCGTGGATGCTCCCCATTTGCTACGTGTGTAGCATTGGTATTGACAATCTCAAAGAGTACTTCATTTTATTAGTATTATTTTAATTGGGTTTAGACGTGTTGTCTCACTATCTCAGGGAGCTTATTGGTCAATTCAAACGCAACGTTAACAACTTTTTATCGGTGATCAACGGCAGGGAGTAATTTCATCACGAGTTGACAAATTTAATGTTTCTTCACTAAAACGTCCAAACTTAAGGATCTAAATAATAAAAACCCAAATATTACGGTTAAACGAATGCATTTATTAAAGAGTATCCTGCCTAAACAGCTAATCTATTATTAGTATTACTTTTTTTTGAGCACTGATATTTAAACAGAATAATTAATAATAATAATAATAAAAAGACAAAAATGAGTATAAAATAATATGACTTAAAAAAATTAAAACAATTAAGTAATTTACTATAACACCCGACAGATATTATAGTTTATTTCTATCATCACTGTGTTATCCTACAGTTTATTTGGTTGCGTGCATATGCATTATTACCTAATTATTTGTTTCTTTTCAACATACAAAATCTCTTGTGCTCGTCCTGTGTTCCCAATCACAACCGCTTTTAGACCCTCTTTAGTTCCTTTCCCAAAGAACATAAGGACTCCGTCGAATTTATAAACAAGCTAATGGATTAGTTAAATAAAAACAAAAAAAAAAGGGGGGGGCATGACATGGTGTTGTTGTTAAACAAATTAAAGAGAGAAGAAAAGAACATTAATGACAAAAGAAGGGGGCCCGCTCATGATACAGAATGCAGCCGCTTTTTATTATTATTATTTTTTTAATTTTACACATAACCGGTCACCGGTACTTATTTCCATTGGTTAGTGCAGCAAATGTTCAAAGGTAACTATCATACAGCTCCCTCATTTTAGGTAAATATCAAGACAATCAATTCAAAACTAGTAAACTGTCAAAGACCCCCCCAACTAAAAAAATACTTCTTCTTTTTTTTTATTTCATGAAAAATATAGTTAATATATTAAACTAATGAAAAATATATAATTAAAAAAAAATTCATTAGACTAATATATTAAAATAAAAATAATTACATTGTTTTCCTAATATTACGTTATAAATTTATTGACATTTTGCTTTAAAAAAATGTAACTTATGTCCAATGAGAATAATATTTAAATATAATAAACGAAAATAAATTATATATTAATTAAACTGTTTTTGATATCATGCTATAAATGTAATGATATTTTGCTTAAAAAACAATCAAAACAATTTAATCAACTTTCAATTGCATTACAATCCAAGTATCTAAACATGTAATGAAACCAATTTATTTCTAAATATTTGCCCAATATCTGACAATACACATAGAGACTTAAGTCCTACCTACTCAAAATGATGGTAATGTTTATCCAATTATCGGAAAATTATCATTCCAAACATCATAATTATCCCTCAAATTTTGTTGTTATCATTAGCGGCTAATATTAATATGTTCTACGTGTACCCTCTTGAAAAATATTCATATGTTGGAAAAATATAAAGCATCTAATATTTGATATTTTCAAATAAAACTCACAAATAATCTCTTATGCAAATTAATTCATACAAACTCATGTGAAATTAGTTACTTTATTTAATCTTTTCTGCTATAATAGTTTTTCATTAAACATTAATCAAATTCATAATGGTACATAAAATGGATAATTACAATTTGAATGCAACTAATATTGAATAATGTTACTTATGGATCTATAATTTAAGCATGACAATTAAATTTCTAAATTAAATCAAAATATTTGAGTAATATTGCATCATTAGATGTTTCCGTGATTCGTATACTAAATGATGTGCAATTATTACAAAATTTGTTCAATCTCATTTATATTTATATTTTTTTGAAATTAAGTTAATTTAGATGACAACTAAAAATAATAAAAATATATAAAAATATAAAAATTATATATCCATTTTCATATTACTTTTGAAACTTTGTACCCTATTGGAGAGAAATATAATCTTATGAATCTATTTTTATTTATGCATCTTGAGCTTGTTATAATCTTATGAGGCATTAAATATGTTTTCATTGTACTTCTCACTAAATTTAATATATATAATTTTATTCTAGGGGTAAAAGAAATTGAATTTGAGTATATATTTTTTTTTAATTTAGCTTAACAACTACTAAATTTAATCCCATGGTTTCAAACCTCAATTTTTTTTAACTCAAATGATTTACAACCAAAACATCTGGCACCGACAGTTTGATTATTTGTATATTTACACAGTAATGTATCTCATCTATATTAATATAGTTGTAGAAAATTAATTTTATATCAACACAAAAATTTGATATATATCTTTTTTATGTAAAATTTTCACATAAAAAAATTTCATCTTGGTGCGTAAAACTACTGCCTTAATGAGAATATTATTTACCAAATTACAAAAATTAATTTTTAAATTTTGAATGGTCACAACAAATTTATTTGTGAAAGTTTTGTTATTCATTAAACTTTTATTATATTTTTTATTAATTTCAAAACTTTCGTATATTTTTTTTCTACTATAAATATAAATAGTTGCATGGTGACATTTCTTTGGAAACCCTAGCCACTCCTCATTCTTTGAAAAAAAAAAAAAAAAGAAGTTGTTTCAACATAAATAGATTCAATAAGTTTCAATTTTGTAAGTTAAAATATTTTGTAACTAAACACTATTAATTAAAATGATAAAATGAGAACAAATATGTATAAAAATTAAAAGCTCAAGTATACATACAATCAAGTTCAAAAAATCTTATGAAGTAATAAAAATAGAAAAAAATTGATTAAAAATAGAAAAAAAATTGATACAAAATGTTAAAAAAAAAATTTAGGGTTGCAATAAATTTTTTTCAATATGATATAGTAAATTGATATTTGTTAAAATAGTAATGGTTCAAACATAATTCACCTTATTACTATTTTTGGTAATACAAGTAAATTTATTATAAAAAATAAATTTAGTACTTTAACCTAAATAACTGTAATCATAGCAAGTTAATAAGAACATTCAATACAAAACTAGAGAAATAATTAGCTGAAACAAGTTAACTAATAAGAGAGAAAGTGCAAAAAAAATTAGGAAAATAAGTATTACTCAAAACTTAATCCAAAATATTGGTATTGGATGGATTTTCTAGGAATATCAAAGACAAAATTGGTGACTAATAAGTCGAAACATATGAACCAAAAAATGAAAAAGTTTAACCAAAATTCAGAACTAATCTAACCAAAAAAGTAATTTTGATACATAACACAAATAATTGGAATTTTACCAAATTAATTGGAATTTGAACCCAATACTCGTGAAATAATAGTTGAAACGTATAAACCCAATAACGAGGAATTATAATCAAAATTAGGAACCTAATTAACTAAAATTAATTATAAAAAATTAATTTGGTACTTACCCTAAATAATTGGAATCTTACCAAGTTAACAGGAATATTTAACACAAAATTAAAGGAATAATTAGTTGAAAAACATGAACCAATAAGAGAAAAAGTATAACGAAAATCAGGAATTGATCTAACGGAAAGTGAAAGTTACTTGGAATTTAAGCCAAAATGTTGGCATTTAACGAATTTAGTCGGAACATCAAACACAAATCTAGTGAATTAATAAGTTGAAACATATGAACCCATAAATGAAAAAAGTTTAACCAAAATCAAGAATTAATTTAACCAAAAAAAGAGTAATTTTGGTATTTAAGCCAAATAACTGGAATCTTACTAAGTTAATTGGAATATTGGACATAAAACCAATGGAATAATAGTTGAATTATATGAAACCGTATGGGAGAAAATATAACTAAAATCAGATACTTACCTAACCAAAAATAAAATTATAAAAAATAAATTTGGTATATAACCCAAATAATTGGAATCTTACCAAGTTAATAGGAATATTCAACACAAAGATAAAGGAATAATTAGCTGAAATACATGAACCAATAAGAGAGAAAAAGTAACAAAATTTAAGAACCGATCCAACAGGAAGTGAAAATTACTTAAAATATAAACTAAAATGTTGGTATTTAACGAATTTAGTAGGAATGTCAAACACAAATCGAGTGGATTGATAAGTTGAAACATGTGAACCTATAAATGAAAAAGTTTAACCAAAATCAAGAACTAATCTAACCAAAAAAAGTAATTTGGGTATTTAACCTAAATAACTGAAATCTTACCAAGTTAATTGAAATATTAAACACAAAACTAGTAGAATAACAGTTGAAACAAATAAGTCAAAAGGGGAGAAATCATAGCCAAATTTAGAAACTTATCCACTGAGAAATCAATTTACTTAGAGTCTAATCCAAAATGTTAGTATTTAACGAATTTAGTAGGATTATTAAACAAAAAACTAGTGGATTAAAAAGTAGAAACAAATGAACTTATTAGTGAGAAAGTTTAACCAAAATTAGAGACATGTGAAATTAACTTGAAACATTTACCTAATATATTGATATTTAATCAAAAGTGTTAAGATATGATTATTTTATATTTTTTTAACTTTTATTTAAATTAAAAATACTTTTCTCACTCAACTATTGTTTGTGTTAAATATTTATAAATTTTCTTAACTTTTTTTCATTTTATTTTATTTTTTCTGCATTAAAAATAATTTTTAAAAAATTATTAAATGAACAACCGGTAAAATCCCGGTTGTTCAAGTTTTTTTTTTTTTACGGTTGACGGGGCTGTGTTGGATACAGGACTGTACTATAAGAAGACTCAGAAGACTAAATAATATATGGACCTGAGACATACTGATGAGATGGCGATTTAAAAAGATCTAAACAAAGACCAAAAAGGACCCCAGCAGATGACAAGGAAGAGAAAATGTGTGAGAATGAAAAAGTTGAGAAGATAATTCTAGAGAAGAATTGTCAGTGCGTTAATGAAAATTACGTTACGTGGTGATAGTTTTAGATAATTCATTGACTTTTTGCCTCATTTGGGACGTTATAGCTCACGTCATATGCATGCACAATTGCCTATGAGATAAGAGAAAGAGTTACTCAATCGTTTACATTTATAAAAGTATAAATATCCAAAGATTTGTCTTTAAAAATTTTATTATAATAATTATTATATTTTGAAGAATACATCGTTAGCTACATGCAAAAGTTTGATCTTAAGTTTTGCTATTCTCTCTTTGAAATAAGTTTTATTATCTTCACTCTCAAAATGAAAACCTGTATTTAGACATCAAGGAAAAGCAATCTATGATCTATCTAATTAACAGGGATAATGTTGGGTTGTTGGCTGCCACAACATTCTAGAATTAACAATTTACTTCTTAATCAGACTAATCAAATCATAAAGAAAAATTTAATAAAAAGTAGTGATATGCGATCATTCAATTTATTTTATCAACTATAATTTTTTAATTAACTTCATAAAAATTTTATAAACCGACTAAATTAAAATTAATTATTTTTTTTATCTGAATTATAAGATAATCCTGAATGGATTTTAATTATGAAAGATATTTTAAAATCCGACCATAACTAAAATTAATCTCCGCTTAAACCACTCATATCAACCAAGTGTTGGAGCCACTTTTTTTTTTTTTTTTCAACTAAAGTTCGGATGCCTGAAGAAACCGTCATTTTCTTCTTCTTTTCATTTTCTAAATAAGAACTGTTGTTTTCTTCAGTCATATGCGTTGTCCTTGTCCGGGTTGGGCCGCTAGGGAAGTCAAAAAGATTGAAAGGTCTCCCACCTAACGAAGAAAGAAAAAGCAAAAAGTAAAGCAAGACAAGAACGAAAAGAAAGCGAAAGGGTGAGTCGACTTTGATGGTGATTGCTTTGCTCGGCGTTGGCCGTTAATGATTAAATACGTTTGATGTTTCTTCATGGCTTTATCCTTTTTCGTAATTGCACACAAGGACAAAATGGGAAGTAAGGTAAAAGTAATCCGCAATTATGGATCTGCATGCGAAGAGGATATATTGGTAGCGAATTTCAGCAGTATTGGATGTGGACGATCCAAAAACATCATGTTCGAGTGGGGTATTGACTAACGAGGTGATGGAGATCAAGGGTATCGATCATAGCAATGTTTTCCAAGACACGATGAGTTTGTGAATCTCTCTCTCAGAGGAGAAACAAAAAACATACAGAAACTTACAATGTAGCATTCATCGGCAGACGGCCTAATACTTTGAAGAGGAGCAGCAACAGGCAAAAACTGAAGTTCTAACCAAAAAAACAAAATTATTCAAATGTACGAACGTACGTATGTATGTATTTGTTCCACCCATCAATTGAGGAGTATTCTCAATTCTGTGGTGTCGTTTGGATGCTGACCAATGAGTAGTAAGCTCCGACGGGTCCCTTTGCCAACAAAGATTGATGGCTTCCCTGTTCCACCACACGCCCTTGCTCCAACACTGCAATTATATCACAATTTTGAATGGTACTCAGCCTGTGTGCCACCACCACGCTTGTTCTCTCCACCATCAGACGCTCAAGTGCTTCCTGCACCACTTTCTCCGACTGACTATCAAGCGCGCTGGTCGCCTCATCTAACAATAACACTGCTGGATATTTTAATATGGCACGAGCTATTGCAATGCGTTGCTTTTGGCCTCCAGATAGTTGCAATCCCCTGTCTCCACACCACGTGTCGTAACCTTCACTCAATCCAGCGATAAAATCATGTGCATTGGCTGCCTTTGCGGCTTCAATGATCTCTGATTCGTCGATTTTATCAGATGCTCCGTATGTGATGTTTTCTCTGATGGTACCTGCAAACAGAGCAGGCTCTTGGCTAACAAGTGCAATATGTCTCCTTAGTGACCTCAGGTGGTATGATCTGATGTCTCGGCCATCAATTTTCACAACACCCTTTAGAGGATCGTAAAACCGTTCGATTAAGCCAATGATCGTTGATTTTCCTGACCCGCTTTGCCCGACCAGTGCTGTTGATTTTTTTGCTTCAATGTTGACTGAGAAGCCTTTGAAAATCATCACATTAGGTCTAGCAGGGTATGCAAATTGCACATCTTCAAGTTCTATGTGTCCTAGAATTTTATCTGGTTGGTAGCCGTTAAGGTCATCAAGGTCAATTTTAGTATGCCGGTCTAATACCGCGAAGACCGAAGCAACAGCATCTGAACCTTTAGCAATGTCTGTAGTCATTGTGCCGGCATCAGCTATGACCTTGCCCGTGCTCGCTAAAATCAAGAAGATTTCAAAAAGGGATTTTCCATCAATGTATCCTCTGCCGACGAGCCTGCCACCATGCCAAAAGGCTAGTGCCACAACACATGACACCATGGCTCGGGAAAAGGCAAGGCATATACCTGCGATCCAAGATTGTCGAACACCCTCTCGTCGTGGGGCTTCTTGAGCCTTTTCGAGCATTTTCAGAATCCGTTCTTGGGAAGAGAAGGCAGTGATGGTCCTGAGATTGGAGACTGCCTCAGCAGCTAGCTTGCTGCTTTCATCCTGTGCCTTTATCACCTTCTTTGACATTCTTTTCAGCAGTACCTCTTTACCGTAGAAGCATACAATGACCAGAGGCTGGACTGCTATGATCACTAACGCCAGCCTCCATGAAATGATTAGGCTCATGGTGAAGGCTATGGTTATAGAAGAGAAAGTTTGTACTAGCAAAGCAACCCGATCACCCACCAAAGATCTCACCTGCCAAAAATCAAACTACAGTTAAGAAGAGCACTTTAATGCATCTTTTAACAGCAAAAATGTTTAGTACATACCACATTGGCATCTTTGGCAAGTCGAGAGCAAATCGCACCACTTGAATTCTCATCTTGATCAAACCACCCAACTTCAAACGTGAGTATCTTCGAAAGCATATTTTCTCTTATCCTTTTGGTCAAGTACTCACCGGTGTAAGCAAAATAATACTGCTGATAAACATTAGTTAACAAAGAAAATATCGATAGCCCAAAGAAACACAATGAATAAAATCTTGTTTTCGCTTTAATCTCATCGTAATCTTTCAAAAAATATACTGATATCATAGAGCCCATTGCAAATGCATAAACTGGCTGCACCGCACCAAATAATATTGCACTCAGACACCCCAAGCTTGCTTGTTTCCATTCTGGTATATTCAAAGCCAACAATCTCGTGAAAGATGGTGCAGTTAATTTATTGTTATGCTCTTCGCTGTTACTCTCTTCTCTATTGTCATCCTCTGAGTAAGCTCTGCTTGGCGAGAAAGAGTTTCTGCATCTGCAACTACTCGTGCTGTTTTCGTCAGCCAAGTTTGATATAACAGACAAGCTATGCAAGTTTGCATTATTGAGATTCATATTACTTTTCTCTTCAGGATTTGTATTTTCTCTTTCAGTCCGATGAAGATTTACAAGTGCAGTGTAGAGACCATTTTCGTCTTGTATTAGCTCATCATGAGATCCTGTTTCCATGACTTGCCCATTTTGAATTACAACAATGACATCTGCGCTGCGGATGGTGGAGAGACGATGGGCTATGACAATGGTCGTGCGGCCAATGGCAGCATTCTCTAGAGCTTCCTGAACAACGCGCTCGGATTCAGAGTCTAGGGCACTGGTTGCTTCATCTAGCAGTAGGATTTTTGGTGCTTTGATTATTGCTCGCGCTATGGCAATTCTTTGTTTTTGTCCCCCTGACATTTGAACTCCTCTTTCACCAACCTGTCAATTTCAAAACTCATATAAATATTGTTAATTGAGTGAGTTCAATATGTAGTGTTTGCTTTTCGGTCATTTTGTATGGCAAGCTAGCCTAGGCCAGAGCGGACTAATTACCTGGGTATCATATTGCTGAGGCAACTGACAAATGAAATTATGTGCATTTGAAGCTTTGGCCGCCTCAATTATCTCCTCCATTGAGGCATCTTCCCTGCCAAAAAGTATGTTTTCCTTAATACTTGTTGCAAAAAGTGCCGGCTCTTGGCTCACCAGACCCATCTGTAACCTTAGCCATTTGAGCTGCAATTTATCGATGGCAACTCCATCAAGCAGGATTTCTCCCTCTAGTGGGCGGTAAAATCTTTGTAATAATGACACTACTGTGGATTTTCCTGAGCCACTGCCACCAACTAAGGCCACTGTATTTCCTGCTGGAACTTTGAGGCTGAAGTCTTTGAAGATTATGGTTTCGGGCCTTGATGGGTAGGCAAATACAACCTTCCTGAATTCAACATCACCTAGAAATTTCTCCAGGATTTCACCTTCCATGTTTTCTGAATCTATATCGGGGACTCTTTTTATCACATCCCTTATATGTTCTCCTGCTGACGTTGCTTCTGAAATGTACTTCAAGTTGGATAAACCAGCTCCTAATGCTCTAACAAAAATAGGATCGATATTATCATCATCAATCATTACTAATAAATGATTAATCTTCTCAAAATATCGTAAAAATCCAAAAATTTAAAAGCATGATAATATTAACATGACCATGAGCAATTAGATTTAGCTGCAACTCGGAAAACATTTTTCAAACTATTACTGATTTGTAATTCTAGCTACATCTAACTAACTATTATAACTCCAAATCTAAACAAGAATTAATTCTCGTAATAAGGCGATGATACTTACTGGCCACCGATGACAATGGTGGTTCCGGCAGCGAAAACGAACCCTCCTTTAGCCCCATGGTACATGACTAGTCTGCCACCATAATAAGCTAAGAAGGACCAAATAGCATAAGTAACTGCATTTATGCCACTTGCAAAGCCTTTCCCCAACCCTTGCTTTAAGCCTAAGTTGACTGAATCTTGTAGGGCTGAAGAAAATTCATTAATGGTTTTGCTTTCACCAACAAAAGCATATACAGTTCTTACGGATGATATTGCCTGTTCAACAATCGTATCAGCCTTATTGTACTCTTCTCTCATCTTTCTTGCTAGCACCATCAGAATCCTTCCATATGTCAACCCAAGGATCACCAGAAGCACAACACAGGGAAACCCAATAATAAGTAGCTGCCATAGAATCAAAAGCCCTACTAGGTAGCAACCAGAGAACGTAGCAAAATTTACCAACAAGTTTGGAAGCTGTCAGGCACAAATATTTCAGACGGTTACTTCAACAGCAAGTAATTAGAATAACTTCAACAGCAAGCAATTAGAATAACTTACAATGTATATGTAAGAATTAAGAATAATAAAAAAGAAAAACCACTTTAAATTAAATTGTTGTGAAATTTAATCTCAAATTAATAAAGTAATATGAAATTACTAATTAATTAACCTTTTCACTGATGACATCTTGAATCACAAGAGTATCGTTAGAAACGCTTGAGACGATCTCTGCTGTGCTTGTGGCCTTCAAATCAAAGTATCCAACTTCTTGCCTTAAGACTGCTTTCAAATAGATAGCTCTCATCCTTGTTGCTTGTCTTTCACCGGTTCTCGTCCAACAATATGCCTCTAAAAATTCCAAAAATAATAAAACGAAGATTATTTATTTAATAGAACTTGAACAAATTTGACTCGACCAATAAATTATAAAACCCACCAAGGAAAGCAGCAATCCATCCAAGAGAAGCTATGTACAAGATTATTACTGCATCCTGTCATCCAGAGAAATTGAATAATGAATACATTTTATTATATGCACATGTATTGTAGTATAACGAGTTTATTTCCCATGAGAGAAACATGCATAAAGAAAGGAAAGATGAGAGACTTACGTAGTACAGCTTATGAGTGAACTCATCTGTTGTGAGATTCGATGCATTCCCAACAGTATTCATCAACCTAGCCATCACAAGTGTCAACAAAGGTGCTGAGAACCCATCAGCCACGGCTCCAATGAATCCCAAAACCATCAGAAACATATCCACACGGTCCGCATGCATGAAAATAGAAAGAAACGACCCATTGTTGTTATTTTTCTTGACCTTAGTAGTACTGCTGCCTTCATCTCTTTCTCTACTCACCATTTCCACAGACACAAAACAAATTAAATTAACAACTTCCAAAGGGTTGTATGTGAGTACGAGTATGAATGTGTGCGCCTTAACTACAAAATGGGTAGAATGTCATGTTATAAGTAGCAAAAATTTATTTTTTTTTAATAATTTCGTGAGGCACATAAAACAATTTTCCTACAAAGAAAAAGGTGCTTTAATTTTGTGGGGGCAAGCGAACAATGTTCTTAATTACAAAGGCACAAGGGCGGACCCAAGAATTTATAGTACCTGGGCTCAATAAAAAAATTTGTATTTTGAAGTGATCATAAAAATTTATAATTAGGAAGAAGTGCATCAAATAAGAATGACACGAAGAAACTTATCCTTATAAATACATACTCGAAATAAAAATACTTATAAAAAAATAGTAGAAAACAAAAGGTAATTTAAATATAAAAACCCTTTTCTTCAATTATAGAATCCGACATTGTAACCTTTAATAAAATATAATTATATAAGGATTAATAAATCAATTAAGAATTTTAAGATAAAATTAAATCAATACAAGTAATTACAATCAATTAAAACTCACAAGTAAAACTTTAATATTTGAAGTCAAGTACTTAACTACTAGGCTTAAATAAATTAAACAACCAAAAAAATTATTCATCTTTTAAAATTATAAATATATTGTTAGTCAAAAGTTTCAATAATAAACTAAACTCATCCAATAAAAATGTATTTGAATGCCGTTGTTTCTTTGTTAGTTGCTCTAACTCTCTTTGAAGAATCATATGCTGATGATTCTTTTATGAAAAGCTCCTCAAAATACTCAAATTTTATTTTCTAATTTACTATTAAATGAAATCTCAAAAATCACATAAAAAGTTTATGAAAATGTTGATAATTGATATTACATGTTGTTTTTTTAAGTACTTTTAATATTAGTGAAAATTTTATATTAGATTGCCATAATTTTTTTCAATTAGAATTTTTTAAAATAAAGCAACAACAACATTTTAGCCCCCTAATGCTTTCAATACATTCAATAAATGTATAATTTAATCATTTATAAATAAGCAACTAATTTCAAATGAAAAAAAATATAATTGGATTAAGGACATATTTGAAAATAAAATAAAAACTCTACTATAATATAAACTTGATGAAAATATAAGGGTAATTGAGTTAGGGACATATATGAAACAAAATAATAACAATATTAGTATTTAAAATTGATAAAAATATAAGGGATATAAATGATTTTTCCTAATCAAGACCGATCTATTTACGAAAACATCCTTTACAATTTACAAATTTTTAATAGAACAGAATAGTAGCAAGAACAGAATCAACGACAAAGAATGATTTGATAATCCACTATGTACATTTCCGTGCTCTAATAAACTGTATTTAATTATTAATTATGATTATATTTATATAAAGTGCATTAGTTAATAGAGATTATTATCTTATATTATCATATAAGATATATAATTCTTTCACAATCGTTAGATGAAACTGTGAAAGAATCATGTATGTATGTTATGCGATCATGTAACATAACTAAAGCCTTAGTTAATAACTTAAAATGATAGAACAATAATTCTCCTCCACATGCGTGATAGCCAACATGCTTATACATATAATAAAACTATGCCTCTAAAAATATAAGGGTAATTGAGTTAGGGATATATATGAAACCAAATAATTATTATATAAAATTGATAAAAATATAAGGGATATAAACGATTTTTTCTTAATCAAGATCGAGCTACAGCCCAGTGTAACCCACCTATAGATCCCCCACTGCAAGGGAAGGGACAGACGGGGTAGTGAATTGTGAAATAGAACGATAATATAATTAACACTAGCGTCCACTATATATATGGTGAGCATCAAAACACGTGGTAGTTAAAATTTTATGATTTTCTATTAATAGAGTTTAAGCTGTAAATTAATTAGATAGTGTCATCTGGCACTAGTATTTACTATAAGGTAAGCACCGGATTATTCTAATATATAAGAAGGTACTTCAATAGTTTTGTGACAGGATTACAAAATTTTAATAGAAAACAAAACTTTTTCCTAGTGCCGGCCATTTGCGAAAACATCCTTTACAATTCCACAACCTGAAATCCGGTATTTCAGGGAGAAAGCGTTCAGTGGGCAGCTGTGGACTGCACTAAATGGCGGGAAAGGTCGTTACATGCTTTCCCACGTATTTCCCATAATTAATTAAATCAAAAGAATAATTATCATATTGCAAATATGCAATGCTTGCCTTCGATCCCACCCATCAGCCACCACTCATCTGAATCAAGATAATAATAACAATAATGGGAGTGTTTAGTGGGATTACGAGGTAAACACACGGATTCTCATGCGCGCGCACTTCGTTGGATCAGCGGATCAAGAAACATGAATATATGATGAAACCCCACCGATCAGATCATATACGTAAAAATAAAATACTAACCGCCAATGCAGAATACGAGTAAAAATTTATGTAGTTCTTATATTTTAATATTAGTATTCATTTAGTTCTTATATTTTTAAAAATACTTCGAAACATCCATGCCGTTAAAGTTTTGATACCCCTACCGTTACTTTTTATTTTTTTTGAGTTACTTTTATAATATTACCCTTTTTATAATAATTTTTTTGGACATTAATAAAAAGAAAATAATTAAATTACTAATTTAACCCTAAAAATAAAAATAAAATAATTATATTAATTTTTTTACAAGCACCTTTTTATAATAATTTTTTTGGCTTGGACATTAATAAAAAGAAAATAATTAAATTACCAATTTAACCCTAAAAAAAAAAAATATTAATTTTTAATTGTCAAAAATTAAATTGTAAAAAATTGTATGCAACTACCAAGTGTGCAAATGGTGCTTGCAAAAAAATTAATATAAATTTTTTTATTTTTTAGGGTTAAATTAGTAATTTAATTATTTTTTTATTAATTTCTAAATAAAAAAATTATTATAAAAGGGTAATATTGTAAAAGTAAGTCAAAAGAAATAAAAAGTAACGGTAGAGGTATCAATACTTTAACGGTAGGGATATTTCGAGACATTTTAAAAAATATAAAGATTAAATAGATAATAACCTTAAAATATAGGAACTAAATGAATTTTTACCGGCGGAACACTAACATCATGCCTAGCTAATACAATCTAATTAAATTATAATATTCTGAATCTGACTGTTTGAATTTATGTGGTACTTATTGGCTCTCTGAAATATAAATGAATGGAAAAGAGCATCTTGCCTAATCTATTAATTATTACTTCTTCTTTTTTTATTACCGTGTATTCTTACTTTCTCTTCTTGCGTGCATAAGGCAAAATGCATTACCTAATTAAATGTTGATTAAAAAGTGTTTAAACAATTTTCTTTAATCGCCATTTAAATTCATATCTTAAAAAAAGATATTGGCTATAAAATTTATTTAAACTTCACCTCACTATGATAAATTAGCTGGTGTAGCTTTCGAAAGATTGCGACATTATAAGACGAGGGGACGTGACTCAGCTCTTTGTTATTATCAATCAACGTCCACCATAAATGAATTGCATGGTGCCATTTCATTTAACTACAATTGGCTAAGCACGTTACATCAACTTTATGTTTAGAAAAATTGAACCGAATTTCCAGATCTTTAGTAGAAGAATCCAAAATTAACTTATGCCTTGTTTATCTGTACAAGAAGATCTAGTTAACAGTTAATTTGTGTACTTCAGGATAAATTTCCGTCTACGTTGCTCATTCAAATGATTTGACGAAGATGACGTGCTTTAAGATATCAAACTTGAGGGTCATGTAATCATCTGTCGAAACTTAGATATGTATTAATTTTGAGACAAGGACTTCTAATCACGCAGTTCAAGATAAAGACTTCTCACCACAAACGTAACACTCATATTAAAAGCCCATATCAAACCAGAGACAGCTCAAATTAATGCTGAAAACTTAACTAGACAGAGACTTTCAAGTTCCAACCACGTAAAGCTCATTAAATACTAATTTAAATGATTCTTCTTGTTTTAGCAAACTAACAGGGGGCTTTTATATTTCAAAGAAGAACTAAACCAAGAATTTAACTAATCCATTTGTTTCTGTTACATATTCAAGGCTGTTCTAGCAAAGTGGAGATCGAGAATAGAAGAGGAGCATGAGAAAGAAAGATATAGGGGAGAGAACAGGCAGATCTTCAACAATGGATAAATGATATAAATTGGAAAAAACAAAACAATTATTGAGGCTCTTTCCCCCCTTTTTTTTTCCAAAAAAAAAAAAGGAGCTTGGCAATAATGTCGTTGTAAACAAATAAAATGGGAAAGAAAAGGAGATCAATGACGAAAGAGACTAAACAACGAAAGAGACTAAACATACACAGACAAGACAAGATGGCAAGGCAGGTGATGTCAAAAGATTAAAAAGAAAAAAGAAAAAGTTAATAATTAGATAAGTCAAGAAGAAAAAAGTTAATAATTAGATAAGTAGATTCCACTGGAAAAATTGTCGTTTGAATAACTGACAACCCTAAGACATCAAAACTTACACTTTCGTAATAAATAAATTAATCTTCACTGTTAGACCAATTTTTTGGTATCAACAGTTCTATCCAAAAAAAAAAATTATTACTAGTTTGTATTATTTTCTCTTGGTTCAATTTAAAAAAAAAAGTTATATTTAAAAATGTTAGAGGGATGGCGCATTATCTTCACTTTCCGAAAGAAAGTTTCGTATATTCTAACCAAGAGGAAAAAGTAACACTTTAAAAAAGAAAATTTATATCTAGACGTCAATAAAAAAGTAATACTTTGGAAAAAGAAAATGCATAATTGAACGTGAGGAAACTTTCAAGAAATAGACATAAAGGAAAAGTGAAAAAAGAGAAATGCACATTCACAAATAAAATGTTTAAATAACCATTGGGTTACTGACCCAGTAGCTAGAGCCTTACACTCATAATTATGAAGGCAACGATTCGAACTCCCGCGATACATATAGAGATTTATTTTCTTCTTTAATTATGATATATAATTAAGTGAAGACAATTTTTTTTCTTTTTAAAATGCGAGTATAGTAGACATCCCTTAAACATTAGAGAGAATAAAATATGGGTAGTGTTATATAAGAATTAATATAAATTAGTTCCAATAATTATCTGATTGTAAATATCAGTTATAAATCTCATATAATATGAGTTATAATCTGAGCATTAGTCTCGTATAATTCAAAGAATAAATAAATAAAAAGTTCAAATGCTTCAAAACAAGAAAATGTATATTGCGACTACACACGCATGAAGTAAAAGTACATATATAGTTAAATTAACATGATTAATGTTGAAAATGTTGGGTTATTGGCGGCGTCTCCGGCGGATCTGCATGCATGCTTCGTCCAAAAGAACCTCCGAAATTGCAAAAGCTTTATTTACATGTCTTATAATTAAGACTCGATTATGCTTTCTGTCTTTAAAACCCGAAAGAACATGATATGATGCCACTGTATACTTTTATTGTCATTTCATTTTGTAAAGAATCAATTAATCAAATTGTTGATTTCTAAAATTTTATATAAAAGTTTAAACATTAGGGTAGATGAAAACTGATCAACCTTATTGTAAGGGTAAATTAAGGATTAAATAGTTTATATTGAAAGAAAAAAAAATATTTTAAAAATTCTAATTGAAAAATAGATGTTAATGAGATAAATTGAGCTAAGGATTCAAATTAATCCACTTTTTATCTCATCATACCTCTGTTCATGTTTTTGTTTTAATTCCCATTATATCCATAACCATAATTACCATGAAGGACGAAAAACAGGTTTCTCTGAAATTTTTAGTTCACTCGAGGTGTGGAATTCAATCGGGATTGGTGTCTGTTTCTTTCTTCAGTACATTATTGAATTCCAACTTTTAAGACTATTACAATGCAAGCTGAACAGGTTGCCTTGGGAAGCGCAATGATGAAAATATTCGAGGAGGATTTATGGAAAATTTTCTCTTTTTTGGAAAGCGAAATACCATAAAACGCTAGTGGCTGTACAACAACAGGATAGTTTCTTTTTTGGGATTAGATGGAGCAGAATAAGATATATATCTTATTCTTTATATATACATATATATATTAGTAATAATATAGTTATAAATTTGTGTATAAATTTATTTAGTATAAATTAATGCGGCATAATAAAATTAGTTGAATTAAATATTTATGGGTCCACGTGATCTACTTTTATTATTTTGTATTTTTATTCAACCAATGAATTAATGTCAAATCAATTTGTACAAGATAATTTTGTACAAAAATTTACATCTGTATCATCACTCACTCTCTCTCTCTCTCTCTCTCTCTCTCTCTCTCTCTCTCTCTCTCTCTATCTATATATATATATATATATATATATATATATATATAAGAGTGAGGTTTATTAAAGTGATCAAATATGGGGTTCGAATAGCTTCAATTGATTTTTCTTTTTGCTTTTTTTTTAAGGGATAATTAGTGGCAAAAACTAATTTCATCACTTAGTGATAACTAAAAGATAAAACAACATAGAAATTCAAGAACCTAAATGATTTCTTTTCTAGCTTAATTAACTCGTATATATAGCAATAAACCTTCAGCAAGTGTTGATAACAACCCAAGGATTGATTGACTTAACTAACTCATATAGCAGCAATTCTTTTTTGTAAGTGTACTTAACAGCAAGCCAAATATGAAACAAATGTTGCAGAGCTTCTTTGTTCACGTATCTGTCTTCAAGTTATGAATTCTCTTAGTGGGAAGATGATAGCAGCTGCAATCAAGGTTTCAAAATTTTATGGAGGTGTTTCTTTCGCTGGATTGATTGAGAGATGCACATGTAAGAACTAATTGTGGAATCGGATGTACAAGGTGTGGTTAGCACAAAGCAGCAATTCTTTTTTTAAATCCAGTAAACAAATTTTGATCAAGTCAGCATCAAGTATGCTCATAGATCTTACAATGCCATTATCCATTCTCTAGCTAAACTAGCATTAAAAAAATGCGAAACTATTGTGTAGATGAGATCTTTTCCTTTAAATTTGATATATCTTCTTTATTAGTTGAATTAATGAAATTTTTCTTTTCAAAAAAAAAAAAAGGTTCTCAATTCTCTTGATCTTATGATTAATTTACAAACGAGTGCCCTGTATTTATACAAGTCAGCAGCTTTTGAGTGGTGGAAGTAGTTTTAATTGGCATTGCACCTACTAATTTATGAAGTGTGAATGAAATGCATAACTCAAGTTGATTGATTTTTTTTTATAACTCATTCTTTAAACCTCAAGATATTGTGTACCACGTATTTTTTTAATTTGATGTATGTCTTTCACACACACTAAATGGATAAACATATATTCCATAACATGGTATAATTTTTCTTTTTTTCAAAAAAATAAAAAAAAAATACTATAGAAATAATTTCACTTTTTTTCCTCATTCTTTTTTATCCATCATAGTTGTCTCTCTCTTAGATCTTTATTAGCGGTACTCCATGACTTTTTTTTTCTTTTTGGTTTTTTTTATATTATTTACTTTATTATTTACGCTTTAAATATTTCCCTATCCATGACATACCAATGATTATAACATATATGATATTAATATTTTTTTATTACTAATATAAGTTAAACATTTCGTTTGGGTTACTTCATTTGGGTAATGGAACAGACTCATTCGTCCTTATAACGAGTAAGACTTGCTCATGGGCTTCCTGCTATAAATGAGTTGATGGAGATTGTGATATTTGACTTTCTTAATTTATCTCACCGGCTCTACCTTTTAATAAGTAGTATTTATTCTAAAATTGTTCGAATGTAAGTGCAAAAAACTGAAAAATATAGTCATTTGCACTGTATCATGTGCCTAGCAAGCATTATTAATTCATATAACGGATATATCCTATATTGATCCCAGATTAAAGATTAAAATGGATGTGACTTATATTGATCTTGGATTAGAGATTAATATGGATATAGTTTATATTGATCCCGAAATTAGAGATCAATAGCCACCTAACTTATACAAAAGGACTAGAGATAATTAATAATTAAACCTAGAAACATTAACAGTTACAACGTGTGATTATTAACTAAGCTATGTATTGGAAATTTATATATAGGCAAAAATGATTGTTAGATCTAACAATATAAAAGAAAACAAATGAAGTCAACGGTGAATACTGCGATCCAAAACAAAATTTCCTGCCAAGTCCAATTTTCCCAGTCTATGAATGGAGGCTAAAATGATTGAGAAATGATCTATTAGCTATTTCACAAAAAGTCAAGAGAAATTCAGATCCATAAATTCTCTAAACACAAATACTAACTTGAGCATCAAAGTGGCCTTTGTGGGTGCAAATTCGAATCTAGTTTATCCAAATCTTCAAGAGCAACATGTCAACTTTAGAGTTCATAAGAAAAATGGGTATAATTCACTATTTATTTCTTCCTTAATCATTTGAAATTGGACAATTAAAGGTTTTATGAACCTTGATTGAAATAAAAAAATAATAATTAGATACAACTATTTTTTCCCCTTTTCTCTCAGACTCTCAATAAATTAAATTTTCATCTCTCACATTTCTCTTATTTTTTTAATTAATTCAAAAAATAGAATCAAACATTACTTCTAATCAAATTCCAAATCGAAACTAAATAAAATTTTAGATCATTACACAAAATCAAAACTTATATCAACCAATCATTCATAAAATTTAACAAAACCTAACATTAAAACTCATCATATGTTGGTGGAGGTGATGAATCAATTGATGGTTGAGAAGATAGATGATGGTGGTGATAGTAGCGATAATGAACTTACTGTTGATGAAATGGTAAAGTGATGGTCACGAAGAAGAAGAGGGAGAGAATGGAGAGAGAATAAAAGAAATAATAATAATAATTTTGAGTTTTTACTGAGAATAATTCTATAAAATATTAAGATAAATTGAAAAGTGGAGATTAGTAATATAGTTTGAAGGGATCATATATCATTTCTCGTTAATCCATATGAATTCAAGGCCCAGTACGTTATTGGCCTCATGCTAAACCTCTGTTGTGCTGTATACATTATGAGTGGTGCTACTGGCAAGCCACCACCCACAGCCTCGCCACACACACACACACAAACCAAAAACTAGTGTAGAACCCCTTTTTATCTATTCTTATGTTTTTACCCTTAGTTAATGCATAATCTCTCTATTACTTGAAAACTATGCACAGCTCATTTTAGATATATCTTCTCTATAGTTGTGAAACTTGCATTTAAAAAAAAATTAACAACAAGCTAGCTGATCCTTAATTTTGTCTATCATTCGAATAGCCACATTTATTTTCAAAATTCCCATTTAAGAGAGTAGAGACCATTAAACTTGTATATATTTTGTGTGTTTTCAAATTCTAAGAAACTATATAAAAAAAACCATATTGGGATGGTCGTAGATAAAACAAAAAATGCTAAGAGATTGGAATTTGTAAATTGTGTATATTGAATGAGATTTTAGAGATAGAGAGAGGAAAGGCGATAGAATGGGAAAGATAGATAAATTATCTTGTGAAGAAATTAAAATGTATTTTCGAAAATACCCTTCAAAAGTGGTTTTTTGAGGATTTGATAGGGCAGCTAACAGCATCACTCAAATATAGTCTCTAAACCAAATCATATATATGGCCATATGGGCGCAACAAAGTTATATTGGGCTCGTGTTGAACCCTGCTAGTCTAATTCAATTTTCACCGATATTTGTAATTAATCATTTTTTTAAAAATGTGAAGAAAGGAGCTTTTTTTAAAAAAAAATTAAAAAATATATTTTCAATATAATTTTACTAATTTTTCTAAGTTTGTAGGAGCTCAGGCAATATTTACACCTCATTAAAAAAAACAAGAGTTAAAAATTATAAATATAAAGATGATTTTTTTTTTTGGGTGGATAAATATAAAGATGATTAAAAGCAGGAAGTTAAAATCGTAACTGGTGATGGTAATTACATTAATCTCATTCTTGTATTGTACATTCACACAATATAAAGATAAACTCTTCTTATTACAAATAAAATATAACCCAAAAAAAAAAAAAAAAGTTTAGTTGGTAGTTGTTGCGTGAGTAGTATTTTGAGGTGTCCTCTGGAGGCTGACCAATGAGTAGTAAGCTCCTGTGGGTCCCATTGCCAACAAAGATTGGTGGGTCCCTTTCTCTACCACGCGTCCTTTATCTAACACTGCAATTATATCACAATTTTGAATGGTACTTAACCTGTGTGCTACCACCACACTTGTTCTCCCCACCATCAGACGCTCAAGTGCTTCCTGTACCACTTTCTCTGACTGACTATCAAGTGCGCTGGTCGCTTCATCCAGCAACAGGACCGCAGGATTTTTCAATATGGCACGAGCTATTGCAATGCGTTGCTTTTGGCCTCCGGATAGCTGCAATCCCCTGTCTCCGCACCACGTGTCATAACCTTCGTTCAATCCAGCGATAAAATCATGTGCATTGGCTGCCTTTGCTGCTTCAACGATCTCTGATTCATCGATTTCATCTGATGCTCCGTATGCGATGTTCTCTCTAATAGTACCTGCAAACAGAGTCGGCTCTTGACTGACAAGTGCAATATGTCTCCTTAGTGACCTAAGATGGTATGATCTGATGTCGCGATCATCAATTTTCACATCACCCTTTAAAGGATCATAAAACCGTTCGATCAAGCCAATGATGGTCGATTTCCCGGACCCACTTTGTCCCACCAATGCCGTTGATTTTCCAGCTTCAATTTTGATTGAGAAGCCTTCGAAGATCATCGCATCAGGTCTAGCAGGGTATGCGAAATGGACATTCTGAAGTTCGATATTGCCTGTTATCCTTTCGGGCTGGTGTCCTTCAGGATCTTCAGGCTCAATTTTCGTGTATCGGTCCATTACAGCAAAAACCGACCCCACGGCATCTGAGCCTTTGGCAATGTCCGTAGTCATGCTACCTGCATCCGCGATGACCCGCCCCGTACTAACAAGGATCATGAAGGTTTCGAAAAGGGCTTTAGAGCTGATGTATCCATCCGCAATGAGCCTGCCGCCGTACCAGAAGTCCAGAGCCCAAGTGCATGTTGTTAGGCTCTGGGAAAAGGCAAGGCCTATACCTGCATACCATGAGTGTCGTATACTCTCTCTTCGCGGGCCCTGCTGGGCCTTCTCGAGCATTTTCAGGATTCTGTGTTGGGAGGAAAACGCAGTGATGGTTCTGAGATTAGACACAGCTTCCGCAGCAAGCTTGCTGCTTTCGGCTTGGGCTTTTATGGCCTTGTTTGACATGCTCCTAAGCAGTACCCGTCTGGCGTAGAAGCATATAATGACTAGAGGCTGAACTGCAATCATCACCAACGCAAGCCTCCAGGCAATGAATAGGCCCATTGTGAAAGCTATGGTTACCGCAGAAATCGTCTGTACAAGCAGAGCCGTACGATCACCCACCAAAGACCTCACCTGCCACAAATAAAATGCATAACTAACCCACCCACGAATTTGTGGTTACTGCTTTCTTTAAAAAAGTGCTTTTTATAGCATTAATCTTTCAAAATACTACTTACCACATTGGCATCCTTTGCAAGTCGAGAGCAAATGGCACCACTTGAATTCTCGTCTTGATCAAACCAACCAACTTCAAAAGTGAGAATCTTTGAAAGCATCCTCTCCCTGATCCTCTTAGTCAAGTGCTCACCCATGTAAGCAAAATTGTAATGCTGGATAATGTTAATCACAAGAGTAAATACCGCAAGCCCAAGGAAACAAAAAGCATAAATACTTGTCTTCTTTTTAATCTCATCATGATCTGTCAAGAAATACACTGATATCATTGACCCCATGGCAAATGCATAAATTGGCTGCACTGCACCAAATAAAGTTGCACCAACACAACCCAATGTTGCTTGTTTCCATTCTGGCGCATTCAAAGCTACCAATCTCCTGAATGATGGCACAGGCAATTTCTTGATGTCCTCGTCATTGCTTTGTGAAGCGCCTGGGCCCTGACCAAATGAATCGGCAGAACTTGAACGACTGACAATTGAAAGTCTCCGGCTGCTTGTGTTGTTCATGTCCATGTTTGATGATGTAGAAGCCAAGCTGTGCATGGTTGCATTATTGTTATCGTCTGGGGTTGTTGTTTGAAGACGAACAAGTGACGTGTAAAGGCCACTTTCGTCTTGTATGAGCTCATCATGGGATCCTGTTTCCATGACTTGCCCATCTTGGACCACGGCGATGACGTCGGCATTACGGATAGTGGAGAGCCGGTGGGCGATGATGAGGGTCGTCTGGCCAACGGCGGCCATGTCTAAGGCTTCTTGGACAACGCGTTCGGATTCAGAGTCAAGTGCACTTGTTGCCTCGTCTAAGAGAAGGATTCTTGGTGCCTTGATTATTGCTCTTGCAATTGCTATTCTCTGCTTTTGGCCCCCCGACATTTGGACTCCTCTCTCACCAACCTGTGTAAAATGGTCATAGTAAAAATTAAAAATTTAAATAAATTCTTTAGTAGAAAAGACAAATCCCATTTTGAAATATATAAACACACACACATATACCCCACATAGATAGAATTTATTCACAAATATATAATAGTAGAATTTATTCACAAATATATAATAGTCGTGACGGAGAAATTCTAGAATACCTCAGTTGTACTATACTCAATTGATGCATGAATGACATGTGTCATTAAATTAAATACAACCACCACTTACATGATAATAATTCAAAATAAATACACACACGTCATAGCATTATTAATTGTTGTATGGATGACATGGTACCTTAAATGTATTGTAGAATTTCTCGTCGTGATGATGAGGTACATGAACATGGGTGCTCATTTTAAGAAAGTGAAGCAATTGCAATAAGTAAAGAACTAGAAGACGTGGAGAATAGAGATGACGCCAAAATTGACAATACTGTGGTTTACTTTAATAAAATTAATAAACAACAAAACATTGACATTGTAACTTGAATAGAGCAAGTGCTATGTATATTATATTGCGATGAATCTTTTTCAGGCTTTATATTTATTTTGAGGAGAAGCATTGAATTGAAAGATGCTGTTCCATTTTTTCTATTATATGAATGGCTAGCTAGGAGACAAGTAGAACTAACCTGGGTATCATATTGTTGAGGCAACTGACAGATGAAATTATGAGCATTTGATGCTTTTGCTGCTTCAATGACCTCTTCCATTGAAGCATCTTCCTTGCCAAAAAGTATATTTTCCTTAATTGATGTGGCAAATAGTGCTGGCTCTTGGCTTACCAAACCCATTTGTGACCTTAGCCATTTGAGCTGTAACTTATCAATAGAAACTCCATCCAAAATTATTTCTCCCCCAAGTGGTGCATAAAATCTTTGTAATAATGCTATTACTGTTGATTTTCCAGAGCCACTACCACCAACTAATGCCACAGTCTTTCCTGCTGGAATTGTTAGGCAAAAATCTTTAAAGATTATGCTTTCAGGCCTTGATGGGTATGCAAATTGTACGCGCTTGAATTCAACTTCACCCAAAACATTTTCCAAAATTTGACCTTCCATGCTATCTGAATCTATCTTGGGAACCCTTTTTATCATCTCCATTATTCGTTCTCCGGCTGCCATTGCTTCAGAAAAGTACTTCAAGTTCGGTAATCCAGCTCCTAATGCTCTGATTAACAAAACATAATTATAAGTTCCAATGAATTAGCAATTAGTTATTATATAAGAATGTTTATACAAAGGGTAAAGGAACTTACAGGCCCCCCACGGCAATGGAGGCGCCAACGGCAAAAACGGTCCCTCCTTGAGCGCCATGGTACATGACCATTCTGCTACCGTAATAACACATGAAGGACCAAATACCAAATGTAACTCCATTGCTACCGATGGCCAATCCTTTAGCCAAACCTTGCTTTAACCCCAATTGCACAGAGCCTTGTAAAGCGGAAGAGAATTCATTGATGGTTTTACTTTCACCAACGAAGGCATAAACTGTTCTTATAGAAGATATTGCTTGCCCTGCAATTGTACCAGCTTTATTGTACTCATCTCTCATCTTTCTTGCTAACGACATCAAAGTCCTTCCATACATTAATCCAGGAATCACCAGCAGCACAACAAAAGGAAACCCTACAATTGCTAGCCTCCATAGCATCAAGAACGCTACTAAGTAGCAGCCAAGGAATAAGGAAGCATTCATCACAAAGTTTGGCAGCTGTCACAAATTTAGACATAGTAATTAAGTAATTATCAGCAAAGAACTAATACTAAGTACTCCTTTTAAATTTAAAGTAACTTTCATCTCTGAAAAGAATATAAAAGCACTTTCCTAGTTCAATGAAAAGTACTTTTTGAATTTACTCTAAACCAAAAGGTTACCTTTTCACTAATAACATCTTGAATCACAAGACTATCATTGGAAACGCTTGTGATGACCTCTGCAGTGCTTGTAACATGCAAATCGAAGTAACCCACGTCTTGCCTTAACACTGCTTTCAAATATCTTGCTCTCATCCTTGTTGCTTGCCTTTCGCCTGTTCTTGCCCAACAATATCCCTCTAAAAGTTCCAAAAAGAAAAAACAACACTCCTTTAAGATTCTAACTTTTAAAGAATTCTTACGAAAATACTGCTAAATTTATTTTTAAAAAAATTACCTAGAAAACAAGCAACCCATGATCCCAAAGCCAAGTACAACAGATGCACTGCATTCTGTCACGCAAAAATATGACAATCCAGCAATTAGTCTCTTATTGCATAAACGATGGAAAGGAATTTTTTTTTTTTTTTAAAAGAGAGAGAATGAAAAATATAAATGAACCTTGTTAATATTATGTGTGAAGGCATCCATGGGTACATTAGATACATCACCAATATTGTTCATGAATTTACTTGTTAGAAACAGCACCAAAGGTGTAGAGAACCCATCACCGATGGCTCCGATGTACCCTAAAACCATCAAAAACATATCTACACCGTCCGCATGCATGAAAATGGATCGAAATGACCCTTTTTTTTTCTTTGTAACCTCACTACTACCACTGGCCTTTTTCTCACCACTCATTTTCAAAGAAGCAACAATTCTGAAAAGCACTTTAATTTGCTTTGGCTAGCCTGGCTTAAACTACGTTGGCTTTGGCTTTTGGCTTCTTGGCTTTCTCCCTTGAAGTTACAAAAATGGGAGAAGTTTACCATGTAATGAGAAATTAACATGCTGAGGTGCTGTATTTATAGGCGTTTTGTGGCGAAATTACTGTGCTGTTAAGGCAACAACATATTGAATTGAAAATAGAGTAGGTGATGCGTGCTCCAAAGTTGGGGCTTTAGTTTATTGATAACATGTGGACAGGTCTATGATAATATAACAAAGTTAAACATGTGACGCAGATGATCGCGATTGACTTTAGTTGTCTCCTTTTGATCTGCGTCATTTCTGACGATTACTGAACCGGACCTACCTTTGGACTTACTTTTTTGTTTTGTTTTGTTTTGTATTGTGTTTTATCATGGATGTAAATTATAAGATACATTAAATGTAACTCATATCATTTATGTAAATTACATAAATTATAGATTTTATAATTTTGTGTGATTTATATAAGTGGTATAAGTTACATTAAATATAATTTAGAGTTTTTAATATTAAAATTTATACTATAACTAATGAGCATTTTATTACAGTTAAAATTTAATGAAGTTTTAAAACAAATAACACTGTAAACTATTCCTTTTTTTTTTTTTTTGAAGTTCAGTTTCGGCTTCATATTTTTAAAACCTGAACGTTCATATTAAGTAATTTTCTTTTAATTAACTATTTATACTCTTCTCGTATGATATTTTTATAAAGCGTTAACAAGATATTTTCTATATGATTCTCATTAACACTCGCCGTGAAGGACAAGTGTTAATTGAAGATGTAATCGAGTAACGATATATTGCTTTTGCTGCTGAAGTGCTTCCTTACCTCATCTCTAATACATGACCCACTAACAATTAAAGTCACCCATTTAAATAACTTTTTATTGATCTTCAAATCATTTCATCAACTTCATGTCATCTCTTGCTCACAAAGTTAGTATTTATAATCTCGTTATTTATAACTATCATTAATTAATTCTATATCATGTTACTTGGCTGTTGCTCCCATCGAATTTATTGCTAACCAGCAAAATCTAGTATGGTATACTAGCTAGGAATTAAAATCCACATCGATTAGGATGGCATGCATGCACAAGCTATGGAAATTGTGCATTACTAAAACCACGAATGTTACCCACGTGATGCACGATAAGCATGGCCTAACAAAGTTAAAAAAAAAAAAATTCCAAGAAGTGATTCCTATAAAAAACAAACAAAAGAGCTTTAAGTAACAATATTTATAAACTTAGCCACTTGGCAAAAGGCGAATAGTGAATCATTACCTTCACAACTCTTTCAATTAAATATGATTATGTAGAGTTAATTTATAAATCTTTCTCCCTTACGAAATGCAAGTGGAGTAAAGACATTTTCCCTCTATGAGGATTATTTATTTGGGCATGTGCTTCATAAAATTTAATGTAATAATGTAAGTTTCATATATATGTATGATTGTATATATCAATATAATGACCTGTTGTAATAGCAATTGTAAATATCTGATATAATATTAGTAATCTGATGTGTAATCAGTATTAAAAAAAAATAATATTTACAAACTTAAACAGTTAATTACATCTTACACTGAACAATAACAGTACTAGCCAACCATATATATATTTATATGATCAAATTTAAAGGGTAATTGGTAAGGAAGGGGGTGAAAAAAAAAAAAAATCGGTGGTCGTTCACTACATTGAGTGGAAAAACAAGTTGTATTTCTTTTTCCCCCTCTTTTTCCATGAGCCTTTGACAAATATCAAAAGGATGGCAAGTAGTGGAGACGTATATAACAAGACCATCTACATGTGTCAAATAAAAAGTAAAAGTCCGACTGCAGTTTTACGGTAAGTGCTTCAAATTTAAGTGAGCTTAGGATTTATACATTTGTTTAGATTTACGTCTTTAATTTATATTTAGGATGATAGTTATTCATAAATATTCTAAAGGAAAGAGAGTGACGCACTTGCATACGCACACGGTATTCAGCTACCACATAGAGTTCATATACATGATTAATAAATTAACTAATTAATAGCCTTGACGACTTATTGGACGGTTCTGCGGCAACACAAAGTGAACAAATTCCAATGGTACCAAATTTATAAACAGAGAGCCATTTAATGCGCGTTTCTAGCTAGAAACATTTATAATCGAAATTCGTAATTTTTAAAGATAAGTTGCTTGACAGATTGGATTATACGGAAAAAATTTCTAGTAAAAATATATAGAAAATTAATAGTTAAATTTCCCGAAAGTTAAATTAGTTAAATGAAAAATGTTGACATGGTCTGTCAAAATTCTGAATGAAAATTACAATTTTTTTCCTTATCCAAACTGGGGGGAAAAAAAAACATGAATGTTTGAATTTCAATCAATTTTTTAATATCTGACGTATAATTAATGAGTTGGTTATTCTTACATCAATTGTCAACCACTGATGATCTAGTTTTGCGTATTTTAGTTAACTAAGCAACTAAGCTTACACCATCCAAGTAAAGAGCAGCATAAAAATTCTTTAAACGTGCGGGAGCTTTTTTAATCTTTTTTTTTTTTTTTAAAGTATAAGCGTAGACAAAATTCTACATTTTTTTTTTTTTTGTGTGGGATTAAGTTACATTGTATCTAGCTTATATCTAACTCGAGAGTTGCACTAAATAACTTAGGACATGTTAATAATCAAACAACATTTAAGTTATTGGATGCAAACTCTATATGTAGCGTAGTGTCACTGCCTTAAGTCATGAGGGCCAAATACTTAGCTTTGGGTTGCAGCTTTGTGCCAAGCCGTGGCAGCAACATGGGCGTGCTTGTGGACAAGCAAGAAAGCAAGGCAAGATGGCATGCGACAGCAAGCCCACGCTGTAGGATGAGCACGGGAAGTGCGAGACTATGCACTCAAGGGCGTGTGTCGGTGTGTGGGCAATGCACGCTGCATCTTGCAAGCGCGTGACTGCATGAGCGCGTAGGACGCATGAGGCGCACACGCTGGCTGAGTTGGGCAGTAAGTGAGATGGCGCGAAACTAAGCCAAGGGTTATGAAATGGGCCCTAACAACAAGCATGAATGTGCAATTGTTAGTGCAGCTAGTGGTAAACATGGCCTTAGAATCTATGCCTAGAAATGTGGAAATATGGGAAGTGGGCAGCGGTGCTTACGTTCCACAACTTCCTTGCTTCTAGGCTAGTTGGCAGCGGTTGCCTTGTTCCTTAGGGGAATGAAGATGTGCTCCCTAATTCATGCTTAGTGGTGGCTAGTTTTGTGGGAAATGCATTGAGGTGGTGTGAGGACAGCTCGCCACCTCGCCTTAGCAAATGGGGGTGTCATTTGCAACTTATATATATAGTGAGCGTAAGTGTGTGTTTTGGGATCCTAATTTTGGGTTGAGAGCGAGATCTTTTAAGCACACGTAGTCTCCTGTTATGTTGTAAACTTTTCTTATTTAAGGAAATAGAAAAGTTGGAGGTTGGTGCCTCCGTAAAAACAATCTTATGTGTGTTTGTTTCTCCTTTGTTGAAACAAAAAAATCTTAGGGTGTATATTAGCACATAGCCTCCATTGTGTTGTTGAGTGGCTGGTTGAGCGAGGCTTGACTCCATCATAGGCTTGCCGCATCATAAAAAAGGCGATGTGACACTTAGCATCATGACCCCAAATTTTTAGTCCCTTCCTCTTCCAGTACTCAAACTTTATTGTTCAATCGAATAAAGTTATTTAAAAATCACTTGGCAATACTGATGTTCTTATTTTTAATTTTTTATAGTATACAAGTATTTATAATTAAGTGTCAGAAATTTCAATACCCTTATATTTTAAATATCATAAAAAAAAAAAAAAAGTATTTATAATTAAGTGTCAGAAATTTCAATACCCTTATATTTTAACATAAATTATATTTACTAGGTAGAATGGAACTTATACTTTTTTAAACAGATAATTTTATAGTTAGAACATTGATATATACAATAAAAAATCTATGCGAATAATTTAAATGATTTTTTTCAGTTTCATTTTCATGCAGCCCATATTTCTGTCTTTGACTAATAATATTTAACGGTGGGGGATATTCGGTTTGCCCACATTTATGATTTACTCACCCATTATAAGAGTCACCCTCGACATATTTTGAGAGAGTAGATTACACCACCAAGGCTATGGCCTGGGTATGGAAATTGTACTTAAACATATCTTCTAAATTTTTACATCATTATTTTTTGATCGGATTTAGGCCAATTCTTTTTTAATAATTTTTCAAAACATAATATTCACAAATACCATAATTATGCTTATTAATTTTTAAACAAGAAGTACCATAGATCGTCATTTATTGGAGATGTCTCTAGAGCTACATGTTAATGTATGCAATTACGTTGGAGTATGACATGATATCATTAATCTAGTTAATTAGTTATTTAAATCAGTTTAGTCAGGACTAAAAGCAAGAGAGTAATTAATCATTTTTAGCATGATATCATCTATTTGGGATTGTCTTTGGGAGACATAAAAATGATTTTGAAAATCTAAAAGCTAATTTTAGTGTTTAATAAAAAAAAATTCAAAATCATTTTTGTTAAAATCAACCCCTCCTACATATGATTTTGAGAAGAAAGGAAAAAGCAACTTTTAAATTCTGATTTTGGGAATCAATTTTATCCTTTAATACAATTTTATAAATATTCTTATAATTATTACCTAAACCCAAAATTATCCTTATTCAAATTAGAAACAAAATTGAATATTTTAATAGTTCTTTATTATAATTTATGCATTCCTTTTGCTTACTTTATTTCTTCTTCATATGTGTAAGTAAAATTCATCTTACATTATAGACATTTTAGTCATTTATTTTCTCACAAATAAAATTTATCAAACACCTATAATTGTTTTACATATTTATTTAACAATAAGATTTACTAAACACTTATAATTGTTTTCAAAATTTACAGTACTTTTGAAAATAAAATTTATCAAATACTTAATTTATTCTCTTTACGGTTAATTATTTCTACAACATTAATGTTGTTATTCTACTGCCATAGATTTAATTGTTTGCAAATTAATATATTGCTTTGTTTAAGAATCAATTTTCATTGCCTAAGAATCAATTTACATCTCCTTTTGCATGACTAGATAACCACATTGCAAAGTAAGCACTTTTAGATGCTCTGGTCCTTTGTAATTGAGGTCTTAAGTTGAATGATCTCACATACAAAATTTCTCAATAAATCCAATATGACAAGTGGATATAGCTGTTTATGTGGTTGTGGACCTTGTGGTTTTGAGTACGGTCAATTTCGAATACACAATAAAATATAGGCATGTTTGTCAATTTTAGAAATATAACAACTAACATATTGTAGGAAATATTCATTTTTAATGAAAAAATAATGTTTATCGACCACCCCATGAAAAAGATAAATAAAAAATTTGCAATATCAAGAGAATCATTGTCGTTAATGAGAGATGACTTGCTACATCTTGAATAATGAAAAGCCTTGGCTCAAAGAAATCAAGCGCCTTCTTCTCTAATTTTGCAATATCAAAAGAATGATTACCATCACATGAGTTGGCAAATCTTGATTAATGGAAAGTCTTGACTCAAAGAAATCAAGTTACTAGACATAATAAGCATTTCAAATCAGTCTTATAAGGAAAAAAAAAAGCTAAAACAGTGCATAGGAATACAACAAATCTTCTCCCTCATTCTCTCAATGACTTTCCTTTGATAAGAAGCTAGGATTGAAATTCTAGGGGGTCAATTTTATAAGGAAAAATTAAAATATGTATGTCTGTGTGTGTGTTTGAATATTGGAATAAAATGTTAAATTATTAAAGCTACAAGGCAAAACCTTCTATTCTAGAGGTAAAAAATTATAATTATATGTATTGTATATTTACTATTTGGGGGCCTATTGGTCAAGCTCCAGACCTTCGCCGACCTTATATGTTACTATAATAAAGAGGTTACTAAATTCTAAGAAGAAATTGTTCTTTTTTTTTTTTTATATAGTTTTGACTTTGAGGGTTTTGTGTGTGAGACCGACTGTACTGTGTGTGGCTATTATTATTTAATGATACATCACTTTTGGACTATTCTCTAGTGAAATATTAAATTTTAAAATAAGTTTCAATTTATTTTGATTTTTACGAAAAAAAATTATCAATGCATTTCCATCTTTTTCTTTTCTTTAATTTGAAGAAAAAGAACAACAAGTTGATGTTTACAATATTTGGAAGATATCTTGAAAATTATCATTCTACAATTTATCCTGAATTTTCACATGTACCACTTATCCTTAAGCATTATTGATTATAGTCACTGCATTTTCAAGCTATCATAATACTTCAATCCTGTGCATACTATGAATTGTAGAGTAAAACCCCAAAAAAAAAATCTTGAATAATTAATTTGTAACATATGTGTCATCCTCCCTCTTACTCTTCTCAAAGAGGGAGATAACATAGGATCATATAATAGATAGTTAGAAGTTCTTAAAAGTAATTACTTAGAAGTGATGAAACAGGTCCATTTGCACGATACAGATGCTTCTACTTCAGGAGAAATTCTACAATATGTAGAGGTACCATGTTAGTCATATAATAAGTAAATGATACTATGACATGGATGTGTGCATTTATTTTGAAAAAGTAAGATGCAAGTGACGATTATATTAAATTCAACTACATAAATCATATATGTATCAATTGATTGTAATACATTAGAGGTATTATAGAATTTCTTCTACTTCAATTGTTTTCTTGTGATCTTCAATTATTAGACAAGAAACAGAGCTCTCATAAACTGTCATTTCCTTAAATGTATCATATCTTATTAACAAGTTTAAAGAGATAAAATTTCTTTCTTATTTTTTGTGAAATAAATAAGACCAAACAAATTTTTATGATTTGAGAATATTCTTGATTAGAATATTAAAGGCCATGCCTAGCTACTACTTTACACTTTCTTTACATATCTGAAGATTTACGAAATGGGTATGTTAATTAATTATTACATGAGAGCGTATAACATGCATGCTTAAAAAAATCATCAATATATTTGATATAATGACCAATTTATCTTTCAAGTATTTAATATATCGCGCATTATTGATTTGTTATATGGTTAACATAATATGTACTTTCTGTTGATGTAAATTTTATGCCAACTTATTGAGCGGTAATTCCAACTAAGGATGGCCCCCTTAGGATTGCATTTTTCTCCTTTTTGGATTCGACAATGATGAATTTATTCTTTGAGCTTATCTTAATGGGCCTTTGGGTTTCTTCTTAGGAGTCTACTTCCTCAGGAGTAGATGATATCTCTATTCAACAATATGCTACAAACACTAGAAAAAGATCAGAAGGCCGACTTTGCCGGCATAAACTCTGAGACCATCAAGTCAATTACCCGATTTTTAGAAATATGAATTTAGAAAGAGAAAAACTAGAGAGAGAAAATCAACATTTCCCCTCTTGAGTCCATTTTTCTTACTTTTTATTGATAATAGAAGGTATATTATAGGCAAAATTAATTTGACTCGAGTCTTAGTTACTTTGACGACAAGTTTTATTGTTCTTATGACATCTGACAACACTTGTCTTCTTGTGCCCATGTTAAGTGACACAAGGATATGCTTGTTTACAAATTACAGGAAGAAGCATTTTAACAGTAGGTTGTTTTTACTAAGGCTTTGGGATCATACGAACCTTAGAGGTTTATCCTAAGTGGTTTGTCTTAGGTAGAAGCCTAGGACTTTACATCCTTTTAGGTTTTGAAGCCTTGCCACCTAAGTAGTTTATCCAAGGTGTTTGTCTTAGGATGAGAGCCTAGAATTTTGGAACCTTTTGGATGCGAAATCTTGCCACCTAGGACATTTATCGCAAATGGTTTGAAATTGAATCATATCAATCTGTTAAGGTACTTTCTTGCTTTTGGTGTCACCAATAAATCGCGAATATGATTTTTTTGTTAAGATAGCATCAAACACCTTTTGATAATTGTAGATGTTTTTCTCTGTTGTAACTAGCTTTTTACTTTCTTCGTTGTAGAACCTTATTAAGCAGTTGAGTTTCCACAAGAGTGTGATTCTTAGGCAAAGAAAGTGATGGGTTAGGCATTTAGGCTTATTATCCATATATAGCTATAGGGTCAAAGTTTAAACTTTTATATGGGTGCATTACAGGGTTTTTTTTTTTTTTATGAAAAGTTTGTCGAAAAAAAGTATTCTTTTGTGAATTATTTCAAGTGTTTGTTTAGCAGCGCGTTAATACGGAGTAGTTCTATAACTTAAAAGATAAAAGAAATGCCAAGTATTTCTTCAAAAATATTGTTGACTGTTTAAAATCACTCTTCATTCATCGTCGTGTCTCACAAATTCTTTAAAGTGGCAAACAATGATTTTAACGGTGCTTACAATTGAACTGAAATATTGAGTTACAGTAAGTGATGATGCAGTCCCATCATTTTCCTTCACAGATATGAAAATTCTCCACCCACAGGGGAAAAAAAAAAATTAAATTAAAAAGTTGGACATGCCTCAAGGTGGCCTCTGTCGGGTTTTCCGGGGTTTTCGGGTGGAAGAAATTCACAAACTTGTCAATTCAGAAACCCCAATTGGAGAAGCAATGTCACATGGGATTTGATCTGATGAAGATGTGACTAGCGAAATACATTTTTATATCATGCTTTGAGAGGACATTTGCTTTGCCGATATGAATGTGAAGAGCATATTGATTTTTCCTTTGGCCAATATTTGTTGAGCAAGTAGCTAGCCAGCCAGCCAGCCAGCCAGCCAATTGGTTTTGTCATGAAACTTTTATTGTGTGCATCAATATTTTCATGGGGCAATGATGAGATTGTTGATTCTTTTATTTTTATTTTTATTTTATTTATTTTGTTGTGTGGTCTAGTTGGGAGAATGACAAGGACGCAACTTCGGTGCTTTTCGAGCGTGCTTTCTTTAGCTGGCAACAATGGCGCCGTGAATTTCTGTTGCAAGGGATCAGAGACTTTGCGCTACAAAGCATATACAAATACTTTTTCTAAATATATCACACAAGATTTGTTGATAAGAGCTGAGTTGGATAATTCTTGCCTCCTTTTGACACAAAAGTTTAATTTCCTTCTTAAAACTTGTGGAGTTGATTTCTCCAGTGGCGGACCCATGCCTGCAGCCCGGTCTAACTCAAATAAAATAAAATAAAATAAAATAAAATAAAATGTTATTGACAATAACAGAATTGCCATTACTATATAAAATAATTTTATATTCATTCATCTTTAAATAAAACAGAGCGTGCACCCTCAGTCACAGCAAAATATGCATTTTTATTTTTAGCCATGACAAGAGTTTAGGACATTACTTCTTAGCAAGATGGAAAATGGTTTCTTTTTTAGATTGTATGGTTATTTATGTTAAAAGAAAAATTACTGATATTGTTGAATCAGATTCTATAATTGATGGTTTTTATAATTCGAAGTCTTGAAAAGTACAACTTCGGTAGTAAATTTATTTTGAGATTTTTTTATACTACTTTTTAAAATTATTTTTATTTACTGTATGGATTTTACAAGTAAAACTCCTAATGTCTCCCATTATTAAGTGTATTTTGTCATTTATAAATATGAAATTTTATATTCACTTAGTACAAATTTATTATTTTTTTAATTTAATCTGGGATGCTGCTGTAAAGTTCTGGTTCCGCCCCTGAAATTCTCTTTGACACTACTCATATGCGCATAGAAATTCAATATAGCATTTCTAATTATAAATATGGCATATTAGAATTTTCGGTTGGATTGGATGCTGCTCTATCATCTCATCATCATTAAACTGGAAAAGTCATAAAAAGTTATATTTCAACAATTGTTGTAGACACTTGTGTTGTAACATAGGCGGAGCAGTATAAACTAAAAATAAATAAAGGTATTATCCTTTTAAATAAATTTATTTATTTTTCTCGCTGAGCGATATATTGTTTACTCATTTGGTAAGAGCTTTTCGTGCCTACTTTAATTCAACAACTTTCCACATAAGTATGATGCACTTTTGCTTAGTTTGAGTATCTCGGTAATGCTAAATCTATTCATAGGTATCAATTTAATTATTTTTCAATATGACACAATCAAGAATATATGCCCACCATTGTAAATTAATAAATTAATTATTTTTCTATTTCTTTTTTCCTCATAAATCATTATAATATCACAAAATATTAAATATTGAAGTCAAAAAATTTCTCATAAAATAAAAACATTAGAATAATCCATTTCGGGCTTTGCCTTTCTCTCATATATGATGGGCCCAACATTGCGCCAAGGAAATCTTGAGACGAGCATGCGTGACGCTTGTTAAGAAGCCGGGTGTAATGAGATGATTGGTGGGATGCATTTAATACACTCAACTGTGTCTATTTGTAAAAAGACCCTGCTCGAAATCTTTTCTACGGTTTCATTTTTTCAAAAGATTTTAAAATTTGAAATAGCAGCGCGCACAGAGAAAGAGAGCCAGAATGGCGGGAAGCGATCCAAAGAAGCATCTTCTAACCCTAATTCGTGATTTCGCCTCTGAAAAATCTCACGGAGGTTAGCATCATTGTTTGATTATTTCTGTTATTGATACTTTTTCCACGTTTTCTGGAGGATCTAACTAATTTAATAACAAACGTATTTTTAAATGTTTATTACCCTTTTTTTTCTCTCTCTCCGCGATTTCCTGCATTTTCTCGGTAACCAAACAGAGGTCATAAACTCTGTGCGATTTGAAAATGAAACAGTCAGTCCGCGCTTGGAGATGTGTAGGTCAATAAATGTATCAGAAGTTTAAAAATTCTGATTTCCTCAGATATTAAACTGGAGTACAAAATTTGATTGGAGTGAGTCCGTACTTGCAGAGAGAAGAGTGGTAGGTTTAAAGAAACGAATTGAGGAACTCCAATTGGAGTTAGAGGCGGCAAATTTCGAGCGAGAAGAGGCCAAGCAATTCAAGGAAACAATTGAGCAAGAGCTTAATGGATACGAAGTTGAATTGGCTTTGAACGACACAGCATTTCAAGCTCTAGAGGTTTGCTTTATTTATTTTAGCTTTGATTTTTTTTTTTATTACGTTTTGATTGAACAATTCTTTTTTGTTGAATCAATTGCAGTCAAGAATTTCTTTAATACACAATGAGATTTCAACAGTTGGAGCCGAAGTGGAAGCTCTTAAGGTACTGATTTAGGCTTGTCTTGTATCCTGTAATTATTTAATCAAGCGGCTATTTTGTGTTCTTATGTTATTGATATTTTTTTGTTGTTCTGTTGAACCTGGGCGGATGCATTACTGTGTTTGGATTTACGAAGAAAGAACAAGAAAGTTTGCGGTACATGCTCTTGTTACAGAATTCGTGTTTTTTCTTCTTCAAAACATTGAAATAGTCATGATTGATTGTGTTTTCCGTTTATGTTTCTGTGCAGAGATGGCTTTGTTGTCCAAATGTTTGAGTTGAATGATAAGATAAGGTTGATCTAATTTTTTAGATCATGATAAGTCTTATTTTCATTCTTCCTTGTTCTCTGTTTTCTTTAAAACATATTAACTGAGATATTGCTCCAGGATTAATAGCTTACAGATTTGAAATTTATTGTGAATATCTCGATTTTGAACCTAAAGTTCATCTCATTTCTAAGGTTCCAGTACTTATCAAATTTTATTTAAGCTCTTGGTTGTTTGCATTGCTCAATTCTATATTTGTCAGATGGCCATGACTTTAGAGAATACAATTCATTCTAATCACTGTTGCACTAACTCTTCAGCTAATTACTTTTTATGATAGGACTTTCCACAAGTCAATAGCTTTCAATCTTCAGGAAGTTGATAGTTTTGGAACTGCAGCAGGTGATTTCCTCTATAACGCCATTGCACTTTTCTAGCGAGCCTTGTAGCAGGTCTGCAACTTGGTTCGGTTTTTCATGGATGAAGATCTTAACTCATATCATCAAGTTTTTTTTGCTTAATTTTACAATTTCAGAAGCTGATCACAATTTCAGCAAAAAGGGAGTCCCTGAAGTTGCTTTAAAAACTCTTGAGGATAAGATAGCTGAGGTAGTTTCTCAAACAGCTAAAGAGGAGGAACTGTACCAAGGGGAGGAGAAAATTCAAAAGCAGGTAAATTATGGTCATCGGTGCATTAGAAACATTAATACAGTGCTCTGCAACAGCTTTAATGAAACAGTAACAAATGTTTCCTTCGGAATTCAGTCGCAGAAAGGTTACCTACTTTTGCACCCCTGCAGGTCCAGTTGGAGTTGATTGATCTTGAGAGGAAGGTGTCCTTGATGGAGATAATTGCTGAAGAAACAGGATCATTGCAGGACTTAACGAGATATCCTTGTTAAAACTACAGTAGCTACTACCAAATTTATGGTCAAGGTTTGAGAACATTTTCGACCAAAGGGAAACTGTGTACAAAGGAGTGAAAACGAAAGGACAGGGTTCAGTCCTTATGGTGATTATTAAATTCAAGAGTGAATGATTTCTGAGAATCTAAATCATATGGAGAGCACAAAAATGGAACTTTTCGCTTTGAAAAGAGACCTCGAAAATTTCATCACTGAAATGCCCATTTTCAAATGAATTTTTCTGAGTCGTTTGTTTAGGATATTTCCAAAAATAATCTTCCACCAGTTTGCCTCTGCTTGCTTATAACAACAGAGGAAATTATTAGCAGTTCTTGGAAGCTTGTTTTTCTTTGTTGGCCTTCTCGATCCAACATTCTTGGAACTTTCAATGGTTGAAATTTCTTCTCCTACCTCCTTCGGAATTAAAAGAATTCAATCATGTATTGAAGTTTGTTTTTTACTGTTTTCTTATCTCGGTGATTGAAAAGGCAAGTGCAGTCAGCTATGCTGCTTTTGCTCTAAATTAGGTTTTTGTTTTTGAAGCTTTATAAGATACAGTTAGAATTGTCTCTTTAACTGGAAACAAGCAAACTTCTGAATTGGAGTGGAGATGTGCTTCTCTCGGTGAGGAATTGCAGAAGAGGTGTATATGTTCAAATTGCAGCAGAGAGAATGTGGAGGACTTGGGTTGTATACTTCAGGCAGATGGAGCGAACTGATCTCTTGTAAGTATTTCATGAGTTACTCGTATATTTGAAGTTTTGGCATCACTATGGATTTACATATTTGAACTCAAGAAGCCACACAATCTTGGAAATTTTGTTGAAACTGTATGGATAAAATTGGCTGGAAGTCTAGATAAGTTCTTGTGCTCTGGAAAATACTTACAGTCCAATTTCGAAAACTGCTAAAAAGAATATTGCTGATTGCTTTCAACTGATTATTGCATCTCGAACTCTTGCATAGATTGTTTAAGCTTATTGTGATAATATCTCAATTGAAGCCACATACATCTTAAAACATATTAATTACATTCATGTGATGACGAGCTCTTCTTTTTATCTCTGGGGTCTAGCTTTCGTTTGCCAATTAATGCTAACCTCTCCTTAAGTACAAAAACTGAAGAAACTCTAGAGATAATAGCCTACCCTGGAGCGCCAGACTGCAGCAACATAATTAGCCAAAGACCATCTTTGTCTTCTTCTACTTGATTTATCTACAGACTTTTTATAAGTGTCGGTGGTAATTCCATATCCTTTACCATTAATGATAACAATGTAGATGCAGCCTCTTCATCAGTTTTTGCTAGATCCTGAAATATTGATGACCGTTTAAGAATATGAGTGATGATCAATAATCGTGTTCACATTATAATCATTCGGAAAGATAATAGTATTAAAGTCCAAGAAAAAATCTATAAATACAGACAGCCTGAACTTACAGTATTTTTGGGAGACATTATGTTGGCCGGAAGAATGGACTGCATTGCAACAGCTTTAGGGTTGGACCTTGTGACTTCCACCTGTGTAGAGAATAGGGCAGAGACAGGCCGATGATCAGAGAACCTGCTTTCACTGCGAAAATAGGAAAGCTGTTTCACTCCTTTTCCATACCATAAAATCCTATCACACCTGCCACCAGATTAATGCATTTTCTTAATAAGCTATCATAAAAAAGAACTAGCAATACAGTTCATGCTTCAGATTTAGGACCTAGAGGAGTCCTGGCTCTTTAATGGTGATTCTAGAGTTTTAGAACCTAGACCAGAACCATGGTTAAGTAATATACCAAGCTGGAGTCCTTGGCTTTTCTCCTGATCTGTTTGGACCTCCCCCTGAGTACCGATTACAATTTGATGAAGAATACTTGTATGTCGGTGGAAATTCAATGTTTCCCTCTCTCCAACCTTGGAATACTCCACCTTCTTCTTGTTCCGTTCGAAGCTGATCAAATTCTTGCAATCCTCTCCAGTCTTGCTTCTTTATCAAATGCCTTGCTAAATTGTCTTCCAAATATAGCCTATAGTTGAGATCTCCGAACCAAAATATTTGACTGCTCGACAAACAAAAACATTTCTTGATTCAGCTGAAGATATATTTTAGATTAAACTAAGAACGGTAACTAATTATTCTCTCCAGTTTACCTTTAAAATTAGTTAACACCATAATTCATATCTGCCCCTCTTTACTTTAGTTATACTAGTATCTTATGGGTATATTTTGGAGATTCAAAATAGAAGCTCGGTGGTTGAATAGTCATAACATGTTACAAATTCAGTATAAAGAAGGTTTTAAATGTTGAAAATTATAGATTTGAGTAAATGAGATCTGAAATATTATTCCAAATTATGTGCTTTAGAGAGCACTTACTCGTGCCCTAAGATGGTCAGAGGGTGAGGGTTGTCATCATCATTCGGAGATCGAGGGAAAGAAGTTCGTTTAAAAATCTCCGAAACTTGGTGATTCCTTCGGCCTTCATCGCCTTTCTTCTCACCAGAAGCTAAATGTGCTGCTACAAAGCAAAAACTGGTCCCTTCAATTGACATGCTAACAGAAACTGAACCTTTGTTTCCCAAATACCCCATGATGCCACAAGCCACTGAACAAACTTTCACATTTGAAATGCAATACTTTCTTAGCAACTCCCTTCTTATCCACACACTTATAAGCACTCCAACCATCTTCTTGCTTGCCATGAGCTTGTACTTACTGCCCCAATATAACTTCTCACTTTGGATTCTCCACCATTCTTTTTTCGGAGTCTTGGCACGGCTGCTAAGACTACTCTCCATTTCAGTGTCAAAGAGATGGCCGTCACTTAAAATATTTTGACTGAACATAGGAGTCAACCATGGGCATCCGTACTTATTGTTAAGAGTTTTTCCAATAAGTAAATTCCAATTTGTTGCTTCTGTTGGGTCCTCTGCTCCTATCACTGTGCGAGCTTTTAAGGGAACAATCTCCTGGAATCTGATAAGTTTTGAATTAGATGTCAAATTAGACTTTAGGTTCATCATTATATAGAGAGCATAAAATGATCCCCTTTCAATAGTTACATACCCGAGAACATACATATCCGCTGCATCCTTTAGATTTAGCCACTCATCCAAGTCTACAGCCAAGCTTCCTACAGGTGATCTTCCAGCTACATTCCAAGTACCCACAAAGATCCTGAAATAATGAACATATGATGATCAAAACATTCATTTCATTTAACACTTCTTTAACAAACAGTTGTAGAAACCTCACCTTAACTCGTTAGTCGAAATGCATGGATCCATCTCCGCTGAACCAACCTCCTCCACATCATCCATGCTATCATCTCCATCATCTTCGCCGGCATCTGCGAAAACAACCAGCTTGTTGCATGAGACCAAACACATTAGCTATAAAGAATGATGTGAGGAACAAACTAACCTGAAATTTCATTCAAATGATAAGGGTCAGCTTTTTTAGGCTTCCTTTTAAACCATTTAAATCTCCTTGTTCTTTGCTTCTGGTTCTGCCTACCCATGGAGTCAAATCACAAGTTAATGGCTAGCTGCTTGTTTCTCCCATGTCCGAGTCCTACACTGAACATAGACTTTGCTGTTAAAGAGTCATTGTGTTAATCGCTAGATAATACCAAAGCAAGAACAGTGAAAGAGACAAGACCAAAAAACTAAGACTAAGAAAAATAATACATCTGGTGATAATTCCAAGAGCGAGAAGCAAGTAAAAGTCATAGGGATAGCTTTCATTAGTTGGGAAATGACATGAACAAGCTTCCCTTCATATTTGATTGTTTAGTTTAATCAGTCTTCGAATGAAAAGGAACCAAAATGATACAAGCCTCACAAGGCTCTATCATTTGCTTGATTATTAGAGCTGGTAGGTGGTGGTGCTTCTCACAATCTCACATATGTCCCGTGGATTTTTACGTTACAAAGTTCATTATTGAAAGGACTAGTCAACAACACACTAACACAGCCCTCCATGGTATAAAGTAAACATCTAATGGACCATTAGCAATTAGATGTGGCTGACTGTACTAGATTTCCTATTCATTCATCAACCAATGGCAGGGCCATTATTTGTCAGATAAGAATGATGATGATTGGGGATTTGTTATTATGCGAGTGAACTCAATAGTATATTCTAGTCAGTTCATGATAAATCAATTCTGATTAACTGTTGCATGAACGTCAAGGACAAAGTACTTTGTTAGCAATTTGTAATATCTTGATTTCATATCCATACTTAATGGGGTATCTGAGAAGTTATTATCGAAGCTATCTCCCTCACCAATCAATCCAATAGGAAATACAAATCATATACAGTACGAATCGTATGGCCCCATATCTTATCAGTACTGGTACGGTAGTATTAATTCTTCAGTTTCGAAATCCCAACTTTTTTTGAGACATTTTAAAAGCTTTTTTGTTCTTAATATGACATAATTTTTTTCCTTTTTCTTATTACTAATACTAATAATAAGTGTAATTGGTGGTCATGCTTGGACCGTTGGACCCTCTTACCTTAAACGGCATGAAAAATTGCACGTATAAAAAGGAATAATATATTTTTAAAAGACATGAAAATCGAAGAAGATGCACTGGGGTATCTATAATCTATTAATTGTTTTATATATTTATTTTTTCTTGTGACATATTGATGCAATGATGATTATTAGCTGGTGCAGCTTTTGAAAGGTTGTCGACATTCTAACGAGAAGTGGATGAGATTTTTCTCTATGTTGTTATCTATCAACTTCAACCATAAATGAATTGCACGATGCCTTTACCTGCCTTTGTTCATTTCGTTTAACTACCAGTAGCAGTGTACATGATAGATGGCACCGACTTTATGACCCAAATCTTCAGATATTTAGTAGAAAAATTGAATCTTAGCCACCCATGCAAGTAGACTACCGAAAAAAAAATGGGACATATATTTTTTTTAAACCAAAATTTTGATAATTCGACCATTATTATTGCCAATAGTAATCAGGAACAAATCTTGAATATGTATAGATATTCATGTACCATACTTACATTCTTAGCGTTGTTCTCAGGGGTAAAATGTAAATTTCAAAGGTAATTTTTTTTTTTAAATTAAAATCCACCACGATGGTAGGGGGTTAGACTAGATCCCTATTTAGAGAATATATTAACTAATGAATAAATATAAGAAGGGAGAGGTAAACTAAATCTCTCAATAGAAGCGAATGTTTTAACGATTAATATACAAACAGTTCAAGTTAAAGTGATTAATATTAAATATATAGAATCTCGAGTGTGTCTAAATAAAAAATAACATGTTCATTTGTCACTCAATAATAGTGTATTGGCATAAAATTAAACAAAATCATTCGATATAAATTAATAATTTTATATTTTGTAATGTAAGAACCTTTTCATTTGAAAAGCTTTATACACCTTTATTTATATCTTGTTTATTTCTTGGTTGTATAAGAGGATCGAGTTAACAATTTTATGTGTTTCATAATCAATTTTTTTTTAATTACTCAATCAAATGATTTTATAAGGATGAACAGATTCAGAGGTCAAACTTTATTACATAATCATTTGTCGAAATTATAATCTATTATATATTCAATAAAAAAATATAATTTAAGTCCTTCATTTCCTCAGATTTCTTTGATCTCAGTCTACTCAAAAATCATTTAAATAATGAGCTTCAGGTGGTTGGAACAGGCAAGTCTTTCATCTCCTAATAGCAATAATATTTAGCTGTTTGTTGGGCTTTCTGTGGTTGGATATGAGCATTAAATTAGTGCTTTGTGGTTGGCAGTCCGTGTTTCCAAGGTCATCGTAGTGGTTGACACGTCGTACGTCGAAATTATGGACGACAAGTCGGCTGCTCTGCCCAAAAATGCAAGGAAAGAAAATTAAGTAAATAAAAATGGAAAATTATTATTTGTATACCATTAGTTTATTCTGTTATATAAAAAATATTATAAAATTTTAAGGGTATATCAATTGTCTACCCTAAGTTGATAAAATGTATCAGTCAACTACCAAACTGTTAGTTGCCGTTTAAATATTATGATGTTAGAGGGATAATATGGTTTTTTCATGATAATTTAAAGATATACAAGTGATAATTTTTTTTTACTTTAATATAAATTTCAAGGGTAAAATCATCAATTCACTATAATTCAATTAACTTTTAAACGGCAACTAACTGTTTGGTGGTTGGTTAATATATTTTGTCAATTTATGGTAGATGATTGATACACCCTCAAAGTGTTGTAGTATTTTTTTATAACAGAATAAATATAAGATATACGAATAATAATTTCTCAATAAAAAAAAAGAGGAGTAATGTTAACATGTTGGTAGCTACTAACCTTCTAGTTAACTTAGAAAGTACAGTCTTTAAAAAAATCTAATAAAATCTGTTAATTAAATCAAGATCTTACTTATGCTAATATGAGCTCTTCTTTAGAGCTTTCTTTCACTATCATGTCCATTAATAATAGTACATAAATTTAGATTTAATGTTCTACATTTTTTATTTAATGACAATTGAATGCCTTTTTTTTCTGTAAATTGTAATTTAATAAGAAATTTTTATTTTCTTTTTGATAACGTCATAAGTCTGATTCATAAATTATATTTAAGAATACATCGCAAAAGTTGAGGGCACAAGATCGAATCCCTCTTATAACGGGAGATTTTTTTTTTCAATTGTTAGTAGATGTTGAATTCAAACAAATTGATATTTACATTTTGCTCATTATTGCAGTTTTAATTTTCTAGGGTGGATAGTTTTCTTCTTGTACAAAAATGAAAATTTACACTTTTCATCACCCTACAAAACTTCGTAATTCAACTAATTAGCATCTACAAACACACTTTTCCGGAGTCTGTGTTTAGTACAGTTTAATAATAAACATCTTACAAAAGAACAAAAAGATTGTAGATAAATAGAGCAAAATCTTAAATGGATAAAAGAATTACAAATATCAAAATATGGATTAAATTTCAAAAACTCCTGACATAATTTACTGAATTAATTATTTTTTTAAAAAAAGTACTGAATAAAGTTCTCCTAAGTAGTTTACAAAACACAACTATTAGTTGTCTTTTGTACCTTGGGAAAGCTTCGATTTTCCCTCTTCTGAAGCCTGTTGAATAATTGAACTTCCCTTCCTTTTATTGCATCTAAAACCAAATGCTGCCTAAATGTTGCAATGAATGCTTCAGCCCTTTCATTCAACTCCTCCTTCGAAAGCCGCGGCGGCTCTGCTTCATCGGCATCAGCTTCAGCATCATCGTAATCTTCCATGCCCATCACTTCTTTGTTTTCACTAATTTCTCTTTGTAACTTGTTGTTTGTGTTACATTCTTCAACTTGATCATCAGCAGACCAATATACACTTTCTTTATTTCTTTTCTTGATCATTTTTTCTAACTTCACATTGTCACCCCTACTTTCTTGATTTTGAGTTTGATCGCTGGATTTGCAATGCATGGAAGTGAAAAAAATAGCCATTAACACAAGATTGAGAATAATAAACACCCACAAGCGCCATTGCTCAATTAAAAACATCATTATAACCCTTTTCAAACCAACCAGTAAAAGAGCTGTCCCTGCTGTAAACAGAACTGTGTATTTACTTTCATCTTCAAACTCTCTTTCTCTTGCCTCCATCTTAACACACTCTCTTTTTGCCTCCATATTTATTCTTCAATTTTCTTTTTTAATTGTGACTGTGAGGGTGATCAAAAGAGCTTATATAGAATGGGAAGATTGATATTCTCTGTCTGTGTGGTTCCATTTTAAGGGACCAGATGTGCTTATGATGATCAGAAAAGGGGGATAAAGTGGTGATGATGATCAGAGAACGTGACTGATGAAATTCAAAGTGTGCAGTTGATAAGGGAGACAAGAAAACATAAAAAAATTTTCAACTGCAAGCATTATTACAGTTACCATGTGGGATATGATTGCTCCAACTTAAGGATTTACCGATGTAGGTTTACTTATTGTTTGGTTTTGGCCTGCAGGAGCTAAGAGGTTAAGACACAGACACACACTACTGTACCTAAACAAAGGCCTAGCGCTAGCAGTGGCACCGCCCACATTGCTAATTTGTTTTGAATTGCAACACACTACGAATTGATAAGAAATGCTTTTGATTATTTGATTTTTCTGAAAGTTTCTTTTAGTGATGTCAAAAGCACATTCTAATCCCATTACCAAAGAATAGTAGATGGAAGAGTCCGGCTAGTTTTTTATTTTTATTTTTATTTTTTTTCCTGTTTATGACCACAATCAAGTATCAATCCCGAACTCAAAAAAAAAAAAAAAAAAAAAAAAGGTCTCATTGAATATTATTTTATTGTGTAGGCATTTTAATCTCTTCCCTTGTTCACGTGAACATGTTCGAATTTCTGAACCCTTTGTTTTCAATAACAAAAATAAAAAATAAAAAATTTATCACTCCCAACTAAACTAAACATGTTTAAATCAGAATATTCTTCCAATTTTAGAACCAATTCCCAAGCTGTGCTTGTTGCCGTTATGTTAACGAAGGTTGGTCCTCTCATTTCTTAATGCTAAATATTACAGCATACCATTTTTAATAATTGATCAACACAGGTAGGAATTCGTTCTGCTAGCAAGCCGAAGAAAACGCATGCTTTATAACAAAAGCAAAAGTAACAGCAACCGCTGATTGGTTGGCAGGTTTTGCCGGACGACATGAGAGATTGAGAGCAATTTTTCTAGAAAGAAACGTGACGGTCTCAAAAGCACGCCTGCTTCGTACCATATCATCAGAAACGACCCCACGGTGTCCCATTCATCAAAATCTGAATTTACGGACTAGGTAAAAATAAACGGTGAAGGATCTTAGAGGACAAATCGATATTAAAGCTTTACTTCATCCAACCTGACAACAGTTTTTAAATATTATAATTAAAAAAACTGACATAAATTCATAAGTAACAAGGATAAAATTGTGGTACCATAATTATAAAGATACTTGATTATACATCAAATGATTGAACCATTGGTTAGATCCAATTCTAATAACAATTATGTATTGAATCCAATGACTGAATTCAATCAATGATATCTGCATAACTGTTGTCCAAACCTGATCCAAGTAACAATTACCTTTTTTGTTAAGTCCTACATTTCTTACTAAGCTCGCGTTAAATTCACGTATTCTTTCTTCTTCCACACTTGCTGTAAATAGATTAAATAAATAAATAAAAGGAAAGCATAGGGCTAGATGAACAGAAATGGTTCCTAAAAGAAGAGCAAAATTATTTTCTTCTGTTTCTTCATGGCATAACTTTAGGAAATTGAATCTCTTTCCTTCTTTCTCTTTGCATCCGCCAGTTTTTCAGGGGCAACAACTAACTGAGCAGTAAAAGCAATGCCGGACTACGGCAGACAAAAATTAACTTCTCTAATCATAAATTTCGAGCAAATAACATTACCCCGCATTTGAATACCAGTTATTACACCATTAATAGCTGACGTTTCTGATAACTATACCCCTGGTTGGCCAATGAGACTATAAAAACAGTATGCAACAGCAATGAAGAAGAAGAATGATCAGATAGAAATATGAATGCATGGTTATTGGGTATCTTTGTATCTCTCAAACTATGCAGCCATTGGTGTCGGGTTAAGGAACTTTCTCAAGAGCAAGAAAAGATGAGTTGTTTACATTGCCTATCACCATCTCCTCCCCGATAAAGATATAAGCTGCAGAAAAGATGGACGACAAAATGAGATCAGGAGAGTTTAATTACTCCACAATATTCAATCAAAACAAGATGAGAATTTATTAAAAAAAAAAAATTGACTTGTAAATCTCAGACTGCACACAATTTTCTTTTTTTTAAAAAAAAAAGTTAAAGAATAAAAAAGTATAGACCTATTTGTTTACACAACTACAGTATATCGCCAGCAGCTTCATTTTTCTTGTTCCACTAGCTCAGTAGAATGTGATGTAGTTATCCATGCAAGGCTACACTACACATCAGGTAATAAAAATTTCAACCGTGTATTAATTAGTTCAAACATATTCTTTACTCAGATATCGTACACTGTTTTCAGAATTACCTGGCTCATAGTTAAATTCATTCATTGAAATATACCATCGTAAATGTTATGCAATTTTAGTTGTATTCAAGAGAATAAAGGAAATGAGGAAAAGGAACCAACCTGGCGGGCAACCTGAGCCACTCGCCGGCTATGTCTAGATGATTCCTTAATTAAAGTAGGTTTTTCTGGCTCTTGTGAGTCATTTTCTTTCTCTGTTACCCTCCTCTTCACAATGGTCTTGTCAGGAGAAGTGTTTTCGCCAGAGTTGCTCATGGAATCTTTCTTGCGTTTTCTCTGGAAAGTGTATTTGAGGACTCTATTGAAATCGGGTTCACTAGGCGATTCATCTGTTTCTATAGATGATTTGGCATCTTTGGAGTCAGAAAGTACTGGTTCATTAACCATCTCACTGCCTAACTCAGAACATACTACCATTGAATTTTCAACAGCACCACCATCTGGTTTTACCAATGCCAACTCTGTATCCTTTTCTTCAGTTTTCTGTACAAGTCCACACTTATTAAGTGCCTTAATGCTCACAGTAACGTTTTTCGATCCTGAAACAGGATCCACACCACTTCTGATTAATGTCAACCCAGGATCCAAACGAAGCAAGGGCTTCATCTTAGCTTCATTGTCAGCTGTCCTCAATCCAGCTTCACTGGATTTTACATTTCCACGTTTGGCAAATGAATAAATCACACCACGGTTAACAACAGAAGAAGCCTGACAAGGATTGATAAGCTGACCTGGAGTAGACATGATTGAGGTAGGCGCTGAATCCCTACTTTGCAGTCCCACATTTTCTTTCTGTTTTTGACTGATCTTAATTTCCTCTTCATTAAAGCTTCTCTTCTGCTGCAATTTCCCATTGAGGTTGCTACAAATTTTCGCATTATCCCTATTATCCGCCTTGATGGAAGGTGGAATATGTGCACTTACCTTAGATTTAACATTCCTATTGACAGAATATGTTTTGCAACAAGAAGGAGCAGAGGATAAGCAAGAGGCTATTTTAGGCTGATCAGGACAAGATCTGCGTGTTGAAACTTTGGCTTTCCCAAAGCGAGTCTTCCTTCTTCGTGATGTGGGTTTAACTAGCTTCTTTACTTCTCCCCCAGAAAATTTATTTGTTACGTCCATGTTTTTTGTCTTAGGAGTGGGTGTGGGTGCAGCGCATTTTCCTACAGCGTTATCAATTGCTTCAATCATCAACGGGGTACATTGACCATCTTCATTGCCCGACTGAGGCAATTTCCCATTCACCAAGTTACTTTCAAGTGCACGAATTCTCTGAGTACATCCATTCCTGAATGGCTCAGGCTCGTTACTTCTGATAATTGTGGAGACTAAGTTGGGAGTATGATCATCAGGCTCCAAATGAGAATCACTAGAATTCTCAGTTTTTTGAATTGTACTGCAGCACCTATTATCCATAATTCTCAGATTTAATGGGCTGTTCTCCATGTCATAAGCAGTCACAGCTTCAAGATGTGAGTTTGAAATTGAGGGTGTGATTGCCTCAACTTTCACATCTTCATGAGAATATGCATCTTCCTTTGTGGTTTGTCCATTCACAGGTTGTAGCGGATTGTTCTTCACCTTCTCTAATTTATCCATAACCCATCTCAACTCCGATCTGAGATCAGTTATAACATCCTCAGCCTCATTGAGCTGTGCTTCAAGTTCATCAATCTTTCTTTGCTTGGTCAAGGATGTTATCTCAGCTTCCTTTGTCTGTAAAGAAGAGAAGATTGGTTAATGCAGTACAATGACCAACATTATGTTCTCTAATGTTACCCCAGTTATAACCCAAATTGTTTTGCATTAATTGTGAACTTTTATTTCAATGTTGAAATACATGAAAATGAGTACAAATTAAACAGCAATAAGACCAACATTCACCTCATGCCTTGATTCCAACAAGCTAACAACCCAATTTTCAAAGTGAATTGAGGGAAAAAAAACAAGGCCAAACAGATCCATAACAAAACTAATAAATCTGACAAACAATACTGGTGATAAACATTCAAAAATCAATAAATAACTATGAAACTCAAATTTCACAAAAGATTATAGCTAATTAAGAACTATAACACTGGCAACACTCGATCTCCAAACAGTCACTAACAGAAACTATAGCATAATTCTTAGAATTGGTTTAAATTCTATCGACACCAAATCGTGCACTCCAAATAAACCACATATTTCTACATTTAGAAGTAATCTTTCACTCACGAAATAGAATTTGCAACTACAGAGACAACACAAAATAGAAGTGAAATCATAGTAAAACAAATTATCCAACACTAAATTAAACAAAAATAAACAAAATTAACACACATTTGATTTGATTTTTGTATTTTTAAGCATAAACACATTACCGTTGAATCGATCATCTGTTTAACGCGTACAAGCAAACGAAGCGCCTCGTCTTTGGTGTTACTCAGATCCTTCTCAAAACGCAACGCTTGTCGCTCCGATGCCATTATTCGAGCTGCCGCCTCTTTCGCCGTGTTCAAAATTATGTCCGCGTACGCCTTCTTTAAGGCCACCATTTTCTACAACACAAAAATCAAAAACAAAATCAACAAAATGAAAACAAGAAAAGAAAACTTTCGAATTTTATCAGAATCGAAAGAAAGAATTCACAAACCTCCGATTCTGCCATGTATTGAGAAACGCCAAAGCCAAAAGGAGGGGCGTTTTTTTTTTTTTTTTGGAGGGTTTTTGGAGAAATTTAACAGATTGGCATCTGTTAAGAACTGAAACCAGTGTACGAAATTACTGGATTGCCCTTATTCATTGTCCAAATTACAAACTGATTTTGTCTGTTGGGAGATTTGGGCCCACTTCGAAAAAGAAAGTTCTGGTTGGGAGATGGAAACGATGCCGTTTCTCCTTTGGTGTTTGGGCGCGCAACAAAAATGTGGGACCCGCGAGGAGGATTTTCATAATGATCAGATTCTCGTTGAAACGCGCGGTTAAGGCACGATTTTCAATTTTTAAATTTTGAAATTTCACTTGCCCCGTTGATGAAGCGTAAATCTTCCTTGCAATCCAAATCTCAAATCATCCTAGTTATTTCTCAAATTACCTTCAATTTAATTAAAAATTAAAATTTATCTTTAATAATTATTGAGTTTAACAACAGAATATGGTACGCGACTGAATGTATGTGGTATGGTAATTTCAAAAATAATTTTCTATTACTCTCCAATGTATACTTGTCTCCTTATCAAGGTTGAAAGAGGGAAAAAAATGAAAACGAGAATTCATAATTTAATAAGAACATTGTTATGCACTTATGCTTATATAGTTAACATACAAAATTTATATTCTAACTTTGTAAATCTATTATTATTATTAGTATACATAAAAAAGCTCAGAGTGACAACCACTAACTTTGGTTATCTAATAATTAAATGTTTGATCTATAGGTTCTTCGTATCGTGAAAATGGCTTGAATTCAGTTCCATAAAGTTTTTGTGTTGATGTTACTTTCATTCTTAAAAACAAAAATCGACTAATCAAAAGTAGCTCATAGCTTCCATATCTTTCTTAGTTTCAGGAATTAATGTGCAAAAGATGTCGTAAGAATGAATTATCAAAATTGGATTACTTCTCCCACTAAATTTTCGGAAGCATTATTCTTCTAAATAAAGCTTTGACATAATAACTCGCAGTGTAGGAAAATTATTGTTAAATTTGCAATGATGCAGCCATGAATCATGGTTGTATCTTTTAGTTATTCCTATCCTCTAAACAATCTCTTTAGTCAAAGCACTCGTCTCTTAATTCCCTCCAAGCATTGATCACACGATTTAATTCGTTTCTGGTCAATGACGAAATGCACGTGAATCATGCGTTGAATTTCAATATCAGGTTTCTGTAAATAGAGAATCATAGAGGTAACCAAAATCATATTATTGTCTCACCATGATCAGGCCAGTCCATTTTTTAAGCTATCTAAAATTCATAACCTGGATTTTAGTAACAACCCAGATAAGTTTTCCAAGTTTTACACCAACGGCTACTGCAGAAGATGATGTGAAGTGCTTGGCAGGCATCAAGAGTTTTATTGATCCTCAGGGGAAGCTAAGTTCATGGAGTTTGACAAACTCTTCAGTTGGTTTCATATGCAGGTTTAATGGAGTTTCTTGTTGGAATGGCCACGAAAATCGGATATTCAGTCTGGAACTTGAAGAAATGAATCTCTCAGGACGAGTTCCGGAGTCATTGCAATTTTGTAAGAGCCTGCAGGTTCTTAATCTGTCAACGAACAATCTGTTTGGTAAAATTCCTGCCCAGCTTTGTAAATGGTTGCCATATTTAGTATCGCTTGATCTGTCCAACAATGATCTTTTAGGTACTATTCCACCTGACTGGGTAATTGAACATATTTGAATACGTTAGATCGTTCATATAATCGTCTATCATGACCTATACTGCCTCAGATGTCCAATCTAGTTAGACTTAAACAATTTTCTGTAGCATACAACAATCTTTCGGGTAGAATTCCTTCATTTTTTAATGGAGCTATGAAAATGGATATGCTTGCAGATAGCAGACTTGGTGGGGCAAACTTTGGTTCCAAGTGTTGTGACTTGAACAAGAAGAGACTAGCTGCTATTATTGCTGCTGGAGCTTTTGGTGGTGCTGCATCATTGATGTTGGTCTTTGGGCTATGGCTGTGGAACAACTTGACAAGGGTTAGTAAGAGGAGGAAGAGAGGGTATGAATTTGATAACTGCTGGGTTGAGAGATTGGGGACACACAAGCTTGTTGAAGTTTCGTTGTTTCTTAAGCCACTTATTAAACTTAAACTAGTCTATTTAATTGCAGCTACAAGCAATTTCAATGCACAAAATGTCATAGCTTCAACATGGACAGGGACTACTTATAAGGCCATGCTTCTTGACGAGTCAATGCTTGCAATAAAGCGGCTAAGTGCTTCTAAGCTCGGAGAGAAGCAATTTCTGATGGAGATGAAGCAACTAGGACTACTTAAGCATCAAAAGTTGGTACCCTTTTTGGGGTTCTGTGTTGTAGCTGAGGAGAAGCTGTTGGTCTATATTCTTTATTGCATAGTAATGGTAATACTGCTTTAGATTGGCCAAGTAGATTGAGGATTGGTTTGGGTGCAGCCAGAGGTCTATCTTGGCTTTACCATTGCTGCCACCCTCCATGCCTTCATCAAAGCATAAGCTCCCGTGTGATCCTTGTTGATGAAGACTTCGATGCTCGCATAATGAATTTTGGATTTTCTAGGCTTACAAATGGGGATGCTTCATTGCAGAAGGATGTGCATGGATTTGGGGTTGTGCTTTTGGAGTTGGTGACTGGCCAAAAGCCATTTGAAACAAATGCCTCTGAAGAAGGATATAAGGGAAATTTGGTGAATTGGATCAATCAGCTTTCTAGTTCAGGAAGAATCAAGGATGTAATTGACAAGGCTCTGATTGGAAAAGGATATGATGATGAAGTTTTGCAGTTTCTGCAAATTGCTTGTAAGTGTGTGGCTGTTAGGCCTAAAGAGAAATGGTCTATGTATCAAGTTTACATATCATTATGAAGCATTGCTGAGCAACTTGGTTTCTCAGAATTTTATGATGAAAATTCACCATTTGTAATATGAAGTTGTAACTTGTGTGATTTAACAAACATGTCAACTATGGTTCCTCGAATTTTTTGAACAACTCAGAACATTTTAAAGGTTCATATTCGGGACCTTGACTCTGATAAAACAGTAATTTAGGTCTAATAGCATAAATAGCAAAGTCAGAGATTATTTGTGCTTGACTGATGAAAGTGCTAGTAACCCATTAGCTACAAGGACTAAGCAAATTCAAAAACTACTTCTTTACTAGATGAATCTAACTAATGAAATCAGATTAGAATTATGAGTTTGGCAATTTGGTAACGCACATTCAAGAATTTTACAGAAATTAAAAAGCTATTCTGAGGAAAATTGCTCTTAATTAAGAAGACGACAAATTTCGTGCAAAATAATTATAGCCACTAGAGAACACGTGGACTGAAATCTGCTATTCGAAGGGAGGTATGAGGTTTAGCTAAATTAAATAATGTAATTGCATTCTATTTCATCCGCTAAAAAAAATTTGTGCAAGCAGTAAAGCACCCACAAATTACTGCCTTCTGCTTGTGAGGTGGCAAGGATTCCTTTTAACTTTTCTTGTGGAACTTGCTTCTCCATTCTGCGAATTCATTTAAGACAGTTAAAGCAAAGCTTCGCAACATCCAATTTGTTTACTGTGTTCAAAAGTAATTGAGTTTTGAATCTTTTGACCAAATATGATGAGAAAATTGAGACAAATTTGACGAAAAAATTATGAGTTGCTGAGAAAGGACCAAGAATTTGATTTTTAAAAATAAAGATTATGAGAGTTAATAAATAAAGCATCTGCTCTATATATCTTCTTCGAATGTTTGATGCAACCATGACTTGTTTAATAAGTAATCATGTATTAGTATTACAACTCATTCCCTACGCAGCATCCTAGTCAAATGCATTCAGTCAAAGCTCTTATCTCTTCCAAATTGTTTGTAAATTTCTTTCACGCGTTGTCTTGATCACACGGTATTTGGTCAATGATGAAATGAACGTAAATCATCAGATTTCTGCAAATAGAACTAAAAAGAACATAAGTTTCGTATATTTCTGTGACTGAATTCATAAAATCTCATTTTATTGGCCTCCCCAGTCAACATTATGGCGCCAATGCATTATATGAGCTCTCTGAAGTTCTTAACCTTAATTTTAATATCAAACCAGATAATTTTTCCAAGTTTTGCATCATCAGCTGTTGCAGAGGATGATGTGAATTGCTTGGAAGGTAGCAAGAGTGCACTCAATGATCCCCGGGGGATGCTACCTTTATGGAGTTGCACAAGCCCTTCAATTGGTTTCATTTGCAGATTTTCTGGTGCCATTTAATGGAATAAGAAAGAAAATCGAATAATCCTCATGGAACCTGTGGAAATGAATCTCTCAGGACGAAGTTCCAGAGTCTTTGCAATTCTGTCAAAGCCTGCTGGCTCTTAATTTCTCAGGTAACAATCCTTTCGGTGCTATTCCAGCACAGATATGCACTTGGTTGCCATATTTAGTATCACATGATCTTTCCAACAATAACCTTTCAGGTCCTATCCCACCTGAATTGGGTAACAGTATTTATTTGAATGCTTTAAATCTTTCAAAAAATCGTGTATCAGGACCCATACCATCCCAGTTGACCAAGTTCGGTAGACTTAAGAAATTTTCTGTAGCATGCAACAATGTTTCAGGTGAAATTCCTTCTTCACCGGAGTTACGAAGGCAAATTTGAGATCCAACTGTTGTGGGTTGAGCAATAAGAATCTTGCCGGTATAGTTGCTCCCTGAAATTTTAGTGCCGCGGCACGATTGAAGTTAGTCTTTGGGCTATGGTGGTGGCAAGGGTACGAGTATGATGATTTCTGGGTTGAGAAAGATACTGCTCTATGTAGGCTTAATTAAAGACAGATGGCCTATGAGCCAAGTTTACAAATCACTGCAAATTGAATTGTATGATGAAAATCCCCCATTTGTAATACGAAGTTGTAAAATGAATGATTCAATGCATTTATCAAACAGTGGTTTCTTAGGTCTATTCGGGACCTTGACTCTCATACAAAACTAAATTATGTTATCAGCATAAACAGATTATTTGTTCTTGACTGATGAAAGTGTTAGTAACCCATTGCCTCCAAGAAGTAAGCAAATTGAAAAAGCAATTCTTTACTATAGATAACTTTTACTTAACGAAATCAGACTAGAATTATGAGTTTGGAATTTTTGGAAATCAGACTAGAATTATGAGTTTGGAATTTTTGGAAAGTGCTTCCAAGAATTTAACAAAAATTAGAAAGGTCTTTGAAGATATTTCCTCTTATACGCATCTTAATTAAGGTAAAGACACAAAGATCATGTCAAATAAAGATAGCAACTAGAGGGCGTGAGGATTGAACATTGCTATCTGAAGGAAGGTGGGTTAGGTTTAATTAAAATATTGTAATTGCATTGCGTTAAACCGTTAACTGTTTGACCCACTAAATTTTTTTAATTTTTATGGAATCACCCACAAATTCTTCTCTTCTGCTTGTGAGGTGGCAAGAAATCATTTTCTCTTTTCCTGTGGAAGTAGCTTTCTTGAAAATTAAAATTAAGGTAGTTAAAGGATAAGCTTCACAACATCCGATTTGTTTCTTAGGTTCAAAGACTTTTGACCACACCAACTCTAGATGCTACCTTTCAACTTTTGGATTATGATATTACAAATGAATTCACAAACATAACTGGCTTAATTATATAAGTAAAGTTCCAAAATGTTAAATATAATTTTTTTCCTTCAAATATGGAAGAAAATATTGGGAATATTTGCCATGAACATGAAGACGCCCAAAAGCAAAAACCTTCCACTTTCAAATAAAAAAAGGATTGGGTGGCAGATTAGTAAATATGATATAAAAGCCCAAATGCCTGAGATTTGATTGGGTGTCCATTAAAGCAAACAAAATTCTCATGGATAGTTATAAAAATATTCGTAAAAGATACCGTCGACATGAATTAAACTTGGCTTTAAATAATAATAATAATAATAATAATAATAATAATAATAATAATAATAATAATTTTTTTTTTTTTTAGTGCAGCATCCAACTAGCCCATTTTTTGATGGCCATGACCACAGCTTCTTGGTCAAAAACGCTTACTTAATCCACCCTGAATAATGTCTCTTTTAGTCAAAGAAGCTATAATCATCACTCACGAACTCACCATCATTGACAAGAGCACCCAAAAAGCACTGCCCGCAACAGCCAAAAGCGAATGTTACAATACGTATATGCTTAGCATAGAAGTCTCCTTGTAATTTGCATTCTCGTTTCAACACGTACATTTGAAGTCAATGTCACCATTCCATAACGTTTACAAGTAAACTTTGATTATTCCATTTTTCTTTTGTCTGTGTATGGCCATGAATTTTCATAGTCCTGTAACCATCATTAGATGAACCAAGATCATATTTCTGTAACAAATTTCATTTTCATTTTTCTTATTGGTTCATCATGCAGGGCTTACCCTTAATCCATGTTACAAGCTATGTAAAAATCTCTATCTTAATTTTTATAGCAACCCAGATAACTTTTTCGAGTTTGGCATCAGAAACTGTTGCAGAAGATGATGTGAAGTGCTTGGAAGGTGTCAAAAGTTCACTCAATGATCCTCAACGGAAGCTAAGTTCATGGAGTTTTGGTAACTCTACAATTGGTTTCATATGCAAATTTGTTGGAGTTTCATGTTGGAATGACAAAGAAAATCGAATCCTCAACTTGGAATTAAGAGAAATGAAGTTGTCAGGCCAAATTCCGGAGCCTTTGAAGTTTTGTAAAAGCATGCAGAGACTTGATCTTTCAGCTAACGATCTTTCTGGTAACATTCCTGCCCAGATATGCAATTGGTTGCCTTATTTAGTACTTCTCGATCTTTCAAATAATGATCTTTCAGGTCCTATTCCAGCTGATCTTGGTAATTGTACTTATTTGAATACTTTGATTCTTTCAAATAATAAGCTTTCAGGACCTATCCCATATCAGCTGTCAAATTTAGGCAGGCTTAAGAAATTTTCTGTTGTTAATAATGATCTTACGGGTACAATTCCTTCATCCTTCAAAGGATTTGACAAGGCTGATTTTGCTGGAAATAGTGACCTTTGTGGGGGACCTTTGGGATCAAAGTGTGGAGGGTTGAGCAAGAAGAATCTTGCAATCATAATTGCTGCTGGTGTATTCGGTGCCGCAGCATCAATGTTGTTAGCTTTTGGGCTATGGTGGTGGTACCATTTGAGATGGGTTAGGAGGAGGAAGAGAGGTTATGGTATTGGAAGAGATGATGATGATAGCCGCTGGCTTGAAAGGATGAGGTCTCACAAGCTTGCTCAAGTTTCATTGTTTCAAAAACCTCTTGTTAAGGTTAAATTAGCTGATTTAATGGCGGCTACAAACAGTTTTTGTCCAGAAAATGTTATAATTTCGACTAGAACGGGGACCACCTATAAGGCCATGCTTCCTGATGGGTCAGTACTTGCTGTCAAGCGGTTGAATACTTGTAAGCTTGGTGAGAAGCAGTTTCGTAATGAGATGAACCGATTAGGACAGCTCAGGCATCCAAATTTGGCACCCCTTTTGGGATACAGTGTTGTGGAGGAAGAGAAGCTTTTGATTTATAAGTACATGTCTAGTGGAACTTTGTATTCTTTGTTGCAAGGAAATGCTATTGAACTAGATTGGCCAACAAGGTTTAGGATCGGTTTGGGAGCAGCCAGAGGGCTAGCTTGGCTTCATCATGGGTGCCAGCCTCCATTTCTGCATCAAAACATATGCTCAAATGTGATTCTTGTCGATGAAGACTTTGATGCTCGGATAATGGATTTTGGATTGGCCAAGCTTATGATTTCTTCTGATGAGAGTAGTTTTGTGAATGGAGATTTGGGCGAATTTGGTTATATAGCCCCTGAGTATTCTAGCACAATGGTTGCTTCATTGAAGGGAGATGTGTATGGAATCGGGGTTGTGCTTCTGGAGTTGGTCACAGGCCGAAAACCGCTTGAACTCAGCACTGCTGAGGCAGGATTCAAGGGAAATTTGGTGGATTGGGTGAATCAACTCTCTAGTTCTGGCCGAAGCAAGGAGGCCATTGACAAGGCTCTTTGCGGTAAGGGCTACGATGAGGAAATTTTGCAGTTTCTGAAAGTTGCATGTAATTGTGTGGTCTCTAGGCCTAAGGACAGATGGTCTATGTACCAAGTTTATCAGTCATTGAATAGCATTGCGGCACAACATGGTTTCTCAGAACGGTATGATGAATTTCCGCTAATTTTTCACAGGCAAGATGGTGGGTCAGTGTAATAGAAGTTCTACATTTTGGTGGTAAGTCATCAAAATGCTGTGGACGTAAATGGTTTGATTGCCACTTCCGCAGCATTTTCTGGTTTGTTCTATATATACCTGTATGATACAATAAAATTATAAAAGTTCTTGAATGTTGAGGAATCTATTGTTTGAACTTTGCATTTTTGTGCCTCTTCAACTGCTTGTAGCCTTACAATTTTTATTGAAAAGAGTAAAGAAGCTGGAATTAGTGTTCAAAATAAAACGATGCCCTAATGTTCCGCGAATAATTTCCATTCAGAAGGATGCTAATGCTTTTGTTACCTGCTCTGCAAGACAGCAAAGTCATTGCTGCTTATTTGTGCTGACAGATAAAAGTGCTTCTAACCCAGAAACGAGGTCAATTTAGAACTAGACAAAGATGTTACCAACAAATTTTTGTGTTTATTTACAATGTAGCTTAGCGAAATGCTATGCATTTAGGTATGTCATTAGACATATAAAATGGAGTAATTCCCCATGTGCAGTTACTATGCTTCTGGAGGCCATGAAAGGATTCAATTCGGTTTGCAGAAAGCCAAATTGACCGAAAACCGAGTTTCTGAACCATTAAAAACCGAGTTACTGCAATTGTGGATGAAAAAGCCTATACAGCCCATAAGGGTGAGTGTGGAGAAGTCTACCCAATTTTTCACCCAATTAAAAATTTCACCTCCATTTCCCACTTCATCTCGGAATAAATTTGGTGTGGATACGAAATTACCGTGTGGGGAATGATTTCTTCATCCTTACTTCATTTTGTATTTATTTATTTTATAATAAATATACATACATGATTTTAATAAATAAAAAATTTAAATAAAATCATTATCATATTATAAAATATTTAAATTATTTTAAAAAATCTCTAAATATTTGAAATAATATCTTGAAATGATATTAAAATTGAAAAACCTTTGAAGAGAGCAGTATCTTAAGAGAGAGAAAAAAGTCATAACAATGTTTTAAGGTTGAATAAAAATTATATTGTAGGGTTTTCTTTTAGTCATAATTTATTTATATCAAATAAAAATAATAAAAAAAATTTATTAACTAACATTGTAATTGATAAAATAGAAATTAAAAAAATATTTACATATAATGGGATTGAGGTGGGAGTGGGGTAGGATGTACAAAATTAAATCATATCCCGTTAAAAATTTGAAGACTATTTTCCTCCATTCTCCACCTCATTCCCCAAAAATTATTCAAATTTTATTCTATTTGGGATGAAACCCCATGCGCTCCAAATTCATGTAAGATTTTATCATTCCTACCCAAAACTCAAAATTGAGTTACCCTGAGATAATGTGATGTATAATTTAATTAGTTTGATAGTTGTTGTTCGAGTGCTTTTACAAAAGACACTGTTATTCAAAAAATTGCTTTCTATAAAGCGCTTTTAGAAACACCCCCAACCACTAAAGTTAACTTTAACTAAGAATGGATCCTAATTTAGGGCCTAAGTAACTTTGTAGCAAAAGCACTGCACGAGAAGAGAATCTGTCTCCCCCATGCAACAATGAAAGGCCTCTAAATTTTACTTTGGACCGTCTTTGCTTCTGCTTCTCGAACCATTCAAAATCAACTAAGCAAAAAGAAACAAAGAAGGATTAAAAAATATATAAAACGAAAGTGAAAGTTGAAAAAGCAATGAGCAGAAATTGCTCCTTGCTTTGCTCTGTTTTTCACTTTGGTGATTTCATAAAAGAATTGTAATTTCTCCGAACAGATATGAATATCAATTTTCATGAATTCCTCAAGTATTCAAAAACCAAAATATAATCTCTTCGATGTCACGGAGCCTATTGCCGAAAAAATCAGCATGAGAAATTATTTTCCAAAATTTATCTCAAGGCATGTTTGTAAATGAAATGCTTCTATATCATTTTATTTTTTTAAGTTCTTTTTTACTTGACAGCTAAATTTTACGAAAAACTCATTTATTTATACTCAACAACTAATATTTATGTTTAGCAATAATAAAAAAATCTATCAAAATCTCCTATATATACATTCTTTGTAATGACAAAACTTAAATATTTGGATTTAGAAAGACCGAACTTATTTCTAAATATTTAAATAACTTAGAACTTATTCAGACACGTGGCACAGGAGGAGGTGGGTTGGCACACTACTAGTGGGTGGTTGCCAAATTTTGTTACCACCATTCAAGATTTAAGAGAATACGTACATTGAGAATTTAGCAGCTTTTAGTTGATGAATATTGCTTTAGTTGTACGTGGAACACAATGCAGTCATCGGCATGAAAGAAGAAACCAAAAAAAAAAAAAAAAAAGAATACCAACAAAGGAAAAAAATCATGAAAGAAGAAACCAAATCCAACAAAGGAAAAAAAATCATACAGAGATCAAATTTTCTGCAAATTGCAAACAAAAGCCTACTCATAATGCTAGGAGAGACTGACATTTCTTGGACACTGTTCCATAAATTCCATGTGTCATCAACTTGGTGTCTGGTTTTTTCATGCAAAATGGAGCCCTCCCCATGAATCTTTCACTAAACAAGTAACAAGGGACATGTAAATGCTGGTGAGTCACATTCAAAAGCTGTTTACCAAAACTTTAACCAGTGAAGTTTACAGGCTAGAAGATTGAAGCATGCAGCAGCCTGGTTACTAGCAGTGGAGAGGGGGGGAACAAAAAGAAAGAAAATTTGGAAATCCCCGCTCAAACAATTTGTGGGAATGGGAATAACAGCAAACTTTTATAATGTAATACAACTCAGTTCCTGATTTTCTAAGGGTTGACAAAGCATTGACTATATAAGATTTCTTGTACATTGCCTTCTAGAGAAAATTTGACGCTGCTTCTCTTTGGGAATCAGACTCGACCTGGGGGTTGTCTAGACTTTGATGCTCTCCTGAAGAAAAATGTCACCAAGAATAATAATATGAGAGAGCTTATTATCGTTTACTGTATGCATTAAGCCTTTTTGTTAGCAAGGAGTGTTGTTCAGAAATTTAAAGACATTCAATGTTCAATATGATAATTGCTGATTAGTTTAAGAGTGTACTTTAAAATGTGAATTAGATCTTAGCTTTATAACAATTATTTGATTATTTTGAATTCCAATGGAGAAGAAAGAAACTGCGCGGTGTTTCCCTCCACATATTTAAAGTGGTCAAGATCTTTCCCCAATGTCTTTATTTCAACCTCATCAAAATAAGAGAAAGATCGATAGTTAAAGAAGCTTTAGTTAAAGAGTAATGACCATTATCTGCTCCCAGTAGATTTCAAATGAGTTTATGATGTCTCTTTCACTTGACAGATATTATATTAGCTACAAAACATTTACCTCCGCAATTTTCTATTATAACAATCCGCCCCCCGCAACCCAAAAAAGAAAAAAGAAAAAAAGAAAGAAGACTTTTACGATCATCAGATAAAACATTTTGAGGACCAGCAGAGCCAAATAGAGACATACAGTGTATCACCGTATGCATATGCATCTACTTCCACTTTCTTACAGTATATAAGCACATTAATCTATAGGTTGTAGCCATTGAAAATTGTACTCATAATCCCTACAATCATTTTACTTTAAAATTTTATTGGCAAGACAACTGGGAGAGAATATGTGCATAGATTAACCGAAAAGGAAATATATGTACCTGTTGTGAATGGGATCGGGTCCATTGGGTACTCTTCTCTTGCTCACATAGTTGAGATCCATGTCCTGATGAGCATGATGCTTCTCTCTGGCAATCAACTTCCAGTGCTTAGAAATTTCAGTTGGTTGAACTGTCACTGTTGTTTTGGTTGCATGGTTGGCCAAGATTCCGGCAAACAAAAGCCAAATAACCCCCAAAAATATAACAGCTCCAAGTAGAAACCTCAAAACACAGCCACCACTACCCATATGCATCTATCACTTCGTTTATCTCCTATGACCTTTTGATGAAGAACAATGGCTGAACATTCAAAACAGAGAACAGGGAACCAGAAACCATGCTGGAATTGAGAACAGAAAAATGCATGTGGAGCTCTCAAATAGGGAGTGGAGTTAACAAAGAAGAAAAGATGGGAAGAGAAAGCTAGTCAAGACAAGTATGCTAAGATGATTTTAACTTGGCGGATAAAGAAGTAACTGTGTCTTATTTAAAGGTGGCAGAGCAGAAACAATGCTCTTGAGAGAGAGAGAGAGAATAAAATGACTAAAATACACCAGAAAAGCTTGTTACCCTTGTTGCTTTATTTGTTAACTGGGTCCATTGTAGCGCCATTTTCTTGCTTTGGTTTGTGGATTTTCATGCAGCAGAGCAAACATAGGGGGACCTCACTATCTCCATCAATTCTGATGCATATTCTGAGCTTTACAAAGGTATAGGGCCTTGAGCCTCTAAGGGGAAATTTGGATTGGACTGAAGCACCAATTACTTGCAAAACTTCCAATTACTTGATCCCTCAATCATTCCAAGTAGAAATACAAATGAGAGATAAATGAATTGACTTATCAAAGAAATGTTGATAGTTAAGCGCTGGCATCTGTCTTTGAAAAACTGACAGAAACAATGAGGACTCCATTGGTGATGCCGCAGAATATGAAAATTACTGAAAGAAAGAGGTTATAAAGCAGATTTCGGCCGTGCCTGGCATTGCAGTTTTCTAGCTTGTTAAGTGGCTTGTACTTCCTTCTATTCCAGTATGACTGTAATGTAGAGAACCAAAAATAATTGTAGCAAATGTATTTTCAAATAAAAACCCAGACAGTCAAGGATGCATTCCAAGAATTTCAAATTTCCAAACGGGCATCAACAGTCCAGACAAAGAAAAAGAAAACACAACAAAGGCAATTGAAACTGCTGACATGGCCAACAGTTAGTTTATCTAGCAGTTTTTAAGTTTATTATGCTGCTATAAATCTGTGATAATCATTGTCTCTGGTCCCCTTGTTATTCCTGTCCCAAATGGACAAAAGTTACCTAGAATACATAGTAATGGACCATTCCTTCTAAGAGTACTGTGAGTTCTTCCAATAATTATCAGAAACCTCCCTCTGCTACAGCATAAATACAAAAGCGTCTCATTCTTTTCAGAAAAAGATGGACTTGTCACACTATGAACAACCTCCGTCCTTGAGCAATGAATCTGGCAGAACTTTAAAGCTTTAAAAATGAGAAGATTCACACAGTACTTGCTGATTTACAGAATCAACCAACCAAGATGCAGAAAATGAGCACAATATGAGATAGGACAAAAGTCACAAGGAAATGAAACAATTAGATTCAATATTTTTATGTCAAACAAAAGGAGTGACCCTGTAGAATCTTGGGATATTGCAAAACTTGCTTCTTAAGCCCCACCAAATTTTCATGGAAATTGAAAACAGTGAATAAGAATAACGGAAGTTAACAAGTACTAATTCTTAGCAATTATAAAGCTAATAGCCTAATACTGTCACTACCTAATTCAGCAATGTCCAGACATCATCAAGAAAATACCCTGAAAGTGAAAACTGGATGAGAAGCCTCCAGCAATCTCCACACGATGATGAGATCCATGAGATACCAAAGTTTAAAGCGAAGTACATCAAATCATATCTATATTCAAGATGGCCTTGTTGAATCAATCAATTTGCTTGTATGAAGGTCCCTAGTAATCCCATCAGAATATCTTTCCTCCTAATAGTACATTGTATTAAGATCTGCTTTCCAGAAAGACGCCTTGTCACAGTTTCATGAGGGACACATCGAATAACTGTCACATTCAGAGCTAGATACGATTTTATGTACAAATCATAATCTTTACTTTGGGTTGCCCTCTATAAAGATGTAGTTAAATGATACTTGTAGGGAACTCTTTCAATCATGTGGGAAATATAAGGTCCACTAAGGGTCACAATTCTTTCTTCACCCTTTGGTTCGTCAATACCAATTTATTATTAGGCCCTACCAAGGGATTTTTCAACATTTGTTTTCAATCTCCAACAAGGGATCAAAAGGAGAGCCAAAAATGGGAAGAAAGGAGGCAAATAATGCATGAGAAGACCATTGATAGGACGACTGAACAATTCAAAAATGCAGCTCTATCCCAAATTATAAGAAACACGAAAGCATGTTAATGGTGTATGCTTTTTCAATAGACTTGAACATAAATGCAGCTTAATATCAAATTCAATTTTACTCATCCAGAGCAGGTATTATCCCTCAGTCCATAATGGAAAATTGCATGTTTTTCTTGTTCCGCAAGCAAGTACCATTAGATCTAGGATTCCTCATTTAAACTGAAAGAATCAATGATGGGGTCCTCATGCTCTCAAATCAAAACCCCTTCTTTTATTACTGCTGTACACAGTATTTTCGTACACCTTTCTTTCCTGTAAACACATGACCAAGGAGTCTAAAATGCAAGAACATTGAGTTTGAAGGATCCAGTGCTGATTCTATGCAACAGAAGCAACATATTGTAGGTGAAAATTATGAGCTTTTCGAAAGCTAATTAGATAAGTGCGGCAGGTGGGGTTAGTTGGGATGCCTTGCTTGGACCTATTCTATACTGACAACTCCCGTCATGCGTCATTCTGACAGGATTTACATGAAGATCAGACCATAATCATTGCTTACTATACTTAAACAAATTCAAAGCAAAATGGTAATCATCAATTCTCTGAGAATACCAGCCCTTGTTTTAAATGGTATTTCAGCTCCTGCCAAAGTGGGACACCAAAAGCTTGCATAATAATGGAAGAGTGAAGTTGGGTACCATCTATCAACAATGTTCAAATTGAATTAGTACAACTAGTGTACACAAGTGATAGATATCTACTCATCAACTACAGTACATACCGATTAGTTCATAAATTTCTCACAATCTAAAGAAAGTCAGCCAGATTGACTCAATCTCCTGGTGGTTGTGAAGTATCCAAGTAACATAAGTCAATCAACCTGCAAGAAAAAACCAATGTTTCTGCTTAGAAAATGCAACAACACTAATGAAAATAACGAAAACTACACAGAAAAAGTTTCTCAGAGGTGCCCAAAAGAAAGCACAAATTACCATGAAGATTCACCACAGGGAGAGGCATGAGCATCACTCGAAGTTGAGAGATGTGAATCTAAATACTTCGAGATATGGCACTTGTACAGATTCAAACTTATCCACAACTCTATTAATTAACCAATCGTGCTACGCTGGTACACTAGTGGTCAAACTTATGTTACTATAGGAATTTTCTTCTCTGATTTTCTTCTCTTCTGAGCCCACTTGGGTCCATAAATTGCCAAATGTGTCCTACCAAATCTTCGATCCTTTATCTGCAATTTTAATTTTCCAATATAATCAACAAAGTGGTAAATTGCTAGCCGATATCACTTCAATCGCACATATAGAATCAAATAATTCGTCATTCTCATCATGAAAGATATTCAAATAAAATTTAAATTTAAGCTGCTTCAGCAAGTTGTCACGACTCCTACAACCAACATTTTTTATTTTTTATTTTTTCCCTATTAAATAAGAGAGCAGCCACACTGCCACCTAGTCTGAACCTTTATCTAAGATTTATATGATTATATTATTCAATTACATGGAAACAAGCAAAGCAAGTAGTCATTGATCATCTTTTTTTCCTTCTATGTAGACATGCTAACTACTGGCTGCAAGAAATACCTTTACAAGACATCCACACGTATCCAACATATCAGTTCTTAAAGGATACTCCACCACCTACACCAATAAAATTTGGAAGGCAAAGGAATAAATAGCAACACTCCATGATGTAAAAATATAATATTAATGAAGAAGAAGACAAGAAATCATCACTCACAATAAAGGAATCTTTTCCAACCAAGGCTGACTTTGAAATTTGAGCCATCAGTACCTCATAATCCACTGCTGTATATGGAGGCGTAACACTCATGTAATCAAATGGACCATCTTTACCTACACTCAACAAAAGTTGATTTGTGATGATAATGGATATACGAAGAATTTAAGTGTAATCAAACAAAGCCATCAACAAATTTGTAACTTTCCACCAATGTGTTTCAACAAAAGATATGGTTTGCTCTATTGAACACAATTCTGCATATTTATACAGAGTGCGGAAAAATGAATGCTCAGGATTTAAGGGCGGGCTGCATTATGGATACTACTTTATCAAACATTATTCAGTTACAATATGATGATTATTAAGCCTAAACCCAAAAATTGCCAACTGCAGTGTACATGTCCATAGCTCAAAAATTCTACAAGTTGAGGTGGTTTGATAGAATCTTGAGGTTAATGTGTCTATCAAAGGTTTTGCTCTTTCTCTTTGTTAAGAGCCTTTACAGAGGTTTATATGCAAGCTATTACACTTTTTCAGCTACACTCTTTCGTTAATGATCAGCAAGCAACAAAAATGACTCAACTCGAATACAGCCTCTATGTACCCAGAAAATACCATAGCATAGATCTTTCTATCTTTTCAGCATGGTTTACAACAAAACTTCTGCTCTCCTGTATTATTATGATCCTTCAAACATTTTGTACAGAGGCAAGGCTATCCCGAGTCAACCAAGATGATTGTATTATTTTCTTCTTAGGATGAAGGCCCAAAAAAAAAAAAAATCATGGCAATCTGGCAGATCATGGAGAATGACGATATGTATTTAGATCAGACACAAGGGGAGGGGGGTGGAGAGAGTTACCTTTTTTCCCCTTTTTTTGGGAGACTCAAAACTTGTACGATTACTAAAAACAGAGAGGAGAGAGAACAACCACACACCTACAAATTGCTCTGCTCGTTCTAAGAAAGTTTCAACACGAACTGTATGTATAGATGAAACATCAAGAAAGCCAGTCCATTCCAAGTTTGGTGTTAGAACATTGGAAACAATCCAAGGGTCCATCTCGACAAAATGCACCTGCGAATTTAAACAAAGACAAAGGAATCTCAATGAAATATACCAAAAGAGAGAGGAAAATTGAAATAATTAGGCAGTGGACTAGGTATCCACCCAAAAACATTCAAAGCTATACATATTGATCCCCAAAAGTGTGGCTCTTTATTGGCTTAACAAGGGTAAAGCCAAAAGGAGCCAAATGGCACATTTTTTTCCATCAAGGTACCGAGTTAAAAGGTATTAGATGTACCTCAGAACATCCTCGGCTGATTGCCTCAATACCAACAGATCCAGTACCGCTGTACAAGTCTAACCAGCGACCAGGCCTTAAGGATGCAGGGCAACCACCAGCTGACTAAAGAAAGCTAGAATAAATTATTCTCACCCAACAAAAATAGCACCAAAAATTGAAATTTCCAGATCTCACTAGCAATTAGTATTTGACTGTGATGCATATGCTACCTGCAAAATATCAAATGCTGCACCTTTCACAACTTCCATCATTGGTCGTACATCCATGCCCTTTGGAGATAGCAACTTCTTTCTTCTAGCCTTTCCTCCAAGCACCTACAATGGCCAATATCTTGGCTGTTATTAAGTGTCACAATAAATAAAGACTTATAAACATCAGGATTAGGCTAAAACCCCACAGGAGGGCATAAACATATTATCCCATTTACTATTGTCATTCATCGTTTCACTGAATAAATTGAACTAAAGCAAAATAACACCTGAAGCAGCCTGTGAGTTGTTCGTTCTTCCTGAGATTTCTCATCCGAAACCGCCAGCTTTGATCCCCTTCCTTCCTTTCTCCTTCTTGTCTATAGAGCCAATTCAAAAATAAATAAATAAATAATCACTTGTCGGGAAAAAATAATAATAATAACAAAGTCATGAAGTTCCAATTTTTATATCGTTATCATCAACAAGAAATCACTTTAAAACAAAACAAAGCATAAAGTTTCCAGCTTTAAGTTCCCTTGAAAGACAAACCTTAGGAGACGGTTCAGATAATAACTCATCTGGATCAAGACCGTATTGTTTGAGCAACTCTTTCTTGTCCTCACTCGTCAACCCAGTTCCTGATTCTGACAAGCAATCGCAATAAACATAAAGTTAAAGTTTTTGTAAGTTAAAATAAAAAGGGAATATAAAAATGAATTGAAGAGTCATGCTTTGAGCGTACTGTAAGAGAAAACAATAAGGGGATATCTTTTTTTAGAAATGGGTTTGGTGAAGCTAGTGGAAAAGAGTGGAAGGTTGGTGGAAGAGTTTGAGCTGAGACGGCCCGAAGATGGTGAAAGAAATGGAGACGATGAGACTACTGACATCGTTGGTTTTCTCTTTTGAGTTCTGTGTTGGATAAAAAGGAGTTTGCTCCGCTCTTGATATTTTGAAGAAAATTAAAAATTTATTTATTAACATATTCAGAAGCAAATTAAATTGAACTGTTTCGGAAATTTTTTATTTGAACGTGAACGAACTATAGATTATTTTTTAGGGATTTGCACCAAAATATGACTCGTCAGCATTATTATACACTTAGGGTCCGTATGGTACGTCGGATTAGATTAGATAGGATTGGATCAAATTGAATAAGATAGAATTGAATTGGATAATACTAGATTATATATATACTATGTTTTGGTGCAATATTAGATTGGACAATAATTAATCATGTTTTATATTATAATATTATAATTTATAAATTATTATTATTATTATTATTATAAACTAAAATTTTGTATTATTAATTATACAAATCAACCTCAATGATCTTAATGAAATATAAATCATAATTTAAATAATTTTTATTTTTTTAAATATATTTATGATATTTATATTATTTTTATTCAATCATCTATTATTTTATAAAATTTATATATTTGAATATTAATTTAATAATTAATTTATAATGTAAATTTGAAATTATAAAAATATTTACTAATTAAATTAATTAAAATAAAATTTTAATTTAATGTGAAATGAATAATGATTTTTAGTATAATTTATTATTTACATTATTAAAATCAATTTTTTATTACATTTATCACATATTACTATAATTTTAATATTTTATAATTATTATGTTTAATTGAGTTATCAATATAATCCAATACTAACAAATCCCATGGCCTCTCTTGGTATAATTTCCTTTACAAAATTAAGATTATGTTGTGGATCCAGAATAATTAAATCCTTATATTATAGACAGCACCAAACATGAAATTAGGATAAAATTTTAAAAAAGAGTCAAATCTCCACTTTTAATCCTCCAACCAAGTGAGCCCTTAGGATATATTTGGCGGGTGGGCCTACAAGGGTCAGTATTAAAATATAAATTCAGATCCGCTTTTAGCTGCAAAAAAATAGTTACTTGGCTTAAAAAGATTGTGCGACAATCGATGTGCAAAGAAGACCTGCCTTCCCTTTGTGTCTAAATTACACATTTTTTTTTTATCTTTTTTTCTATTTTAACTATTATTCAATATTAGCTATTAAATTCAATACAAATCAAATATCATATTTCTTTAACATATTAATTTATGTTTAGTTGATAAAAAAGAAAAGATGCTGAAATCTACTACACATAATTATATTTTTATTAATAAATTTAAATAATAAATTAACTTAATATTAAAATATTTATTAAATTCATATAATATTTATTTAAAAATAAATAATAACTATTTAGTATTATTTAATATTATTAAATAATAAAAATATATAATACATTCCATACTCTACCAAATATAGTATTGTATTATTTAATACATTCTAATACAATACATTCCATTAAAATCCAATACAGTTCAATATAGTGTGGCACACCAAACACACACTTATGGATTTATTTTTATTAAATTTGGTGAGATTTTTATAATTATAATTTTTTTATTTGTAAAAATTTTATAAGATAGAATATTTTTTTTAATTTATTTAAGAATACAAGTAATTGATTGATATAAATTTAAAAAGAAAAATACTGAGGTAAGAATTTTGTGGTGATCGGATAAATATAAGATGAAGCGGAAGTAGTGCAATGATAATTAAAAAAAATGACAAAAAATAAAATATAGTGAAAGTACATAATTATCAAAGCTTACATTATTTTTGCATTAAAGTGTAATTCTATCTATATTACAATTAAGTAACGCACAATTAACCTGTCCAATTAGCACCACCATTAGTTTAAGAATCAACTCAAAACCATGCCAGGAATGCACTCACGTCCGATTACTGAGATAGGGACCTCCCCTTACTAAAATTGGGATTAATAGAATCAACCCGAAATTGCCAAAATAAAGTTAAAGCCTAGTTCGAAATTTTAGTGGGCCCAGAGTTTGAAGCCTATGGTTGTACATTGGGCCCAAATTAAATTGAACACATGGAATAAAAGCCCATCTCAATCCTTGTCCTTACAAGTAGGGGTGGACAAAACCGAGTTTGGATCGGATTCAGATCAACCCGATCAGGTTTCAGATTGTTTGAATTAGATAAAAATCAATCTGAATGAAATTTGAATTAGTGACCCAACCTAATTCGATCTGAATTATATTCGGATCGGATCGGATCGGGTCAATAATTCAGATTTTATTCGGGTAAGATCGGTTTCGGATTTAAAGGGTTCGGATTTAAAAGGGTGGGATTTAAAAGGTTCGGATTTAAAAGGTATGAACTATGAAACTTCAAAGTTCAAAGCTTCAATCGGGTTCGGGTCACAAAGGGAGAAACCCATGAACTTGAGTCGGGTTGGAGGCTTCGGCCTAGAGCAGCAGATCAGTCCCAACGGCAGCAGATCGCAGCAGGCGGCAGCAGATCGCGAGATTGGAGCAACGGATCACGGCATCAAATCGTGGCTGTTGGCTCTTGGCTGTTGGGCGTCACCGTGTTGGTTTCTCACGAGGCTCTTGGCTGTTGGCTGAAGAGGATTCACGGTTGCGGGTTGTGTGGCTGTTTGCGTGGGTGATGAATCTGTTCTCTGTTGTTTCCTTGTTTGTTTGTGTGTGCTTGTGGAATGTGTTTAATTTAGGTTAAGTTAGTTTTTTTTTTTTTTGGGCAATCCGATCGGATATTCAGATTGGATCGGGTTTCACCTGACCTGATCGTATTTATAATATCACATCCGATCGAGTTTCAATGATAACTCGATCCGACTTTAACCTCTAATCCGACCCGAACCTGAATTTTTTCGGATCGGGTCGGGTATTTTGTCTAAAGAGAGACGAAGAGACCAAACTACCCTCTAAAGTGGACGACATGGAGAATCCGAAGTCCACTGCGACATGGCAACCTCTCCATCCTCCGATCAACCGCGGGTGGAACCCAGAACTGTCGTCAAATCGAAGTGCCTACTTTATCGTTAGTTTTGACTTTTCAAAATAACAACAATAAGAAATATATACTCTTGAGTGCTTTTACGAAAAGAATTACCGAGTAAGATCAGCCTTTTCTTCATGACTCTTGTAAATTGGTCAATTTCATCATCAATACCGCCAGAACCCAAATTCCAAATTTTTTAAAAATCTTTTTAACATTAATATAAATAGATTTTAGAATTGGCCTTTTCATTCTGCGTTGGCCAGCAGATCCCTCCGAGCAATGGGAGCTTGTGGGTCAAAATTTTTGTCGAAGAAGAAGTTGAAGAGTAAGAGAATCTCAAAACGACGCGTTTCGTTTAACAAACTCGACAAGATTGATGAATGTGGGAAAAGGGATGCTCGCTGTCACTCCAATTCGTCAACACTATTAGGTTCTAATCTCAACCGGGTTTTTATTTTATTTTATTTTGAAATTTCTTTCTGAGTTTTTGAATTTATTGGGTGAGTTGTGTTTTTGATTTGTTCTTTTTTGACAGCAAGCAAAGAATTTGCTTGGTTTGATTGCTGTTCAGCGCTTGATCAGTCAGAAATTGATGATGATTTTTACAGTGTTCATGATGGTATGGATGTTTTTTTAAGTTATTTTTCAATGTGTCACTTAACTACGTATGACATTGAATTGGAAATAGAAGAAAAAAACTTACTCTGAATACGTAGATTTTGAGGAGGCATCGACGTTGAGAGTTGCTTCACCTAGAGATAGCTTAAATCAAAAGGACCAAAATGGTGATGCCCGGAATGGGCAATTGCCTTGTGTTGCTTCAGCTATGTCCTCAGATGACAAAGCAAGAGTGTCAAGTCCACGGGCACCGGGTGCAAAGAGGAAATTGCTTTCAAGGCTTTCCTTTAAATTTAAGGAGGGGCACAACAATCAAAATTCATGTGAGTGCACCTTTTTTTTTATTTATGTATGATTGTATGAAATTTGTATTGGTAATGGGTGGGCCATGCACAAATATTGTGGTCTCATGTATAGGTTCTTGTTTGTCAACTGTCATAGTTCCACCCAAAGTGCTTCTGCAAAGACCAAAAGCCGGTTCCTCACTTCTGTTCTGCCCCTTAGAGAAGAAGATGTCTAATTCTTGGTCACCTATTGAGCCTGGTACTTTCAGAGTTCGGGGACAGAACTATTTACGGTGAGAACAAAGCCTCTTTATATGTATAATGTTTCGGATTTCACTCAACTGTTTTATATTGCTCTCATTTTCTTTTGCTTGTAATGTGCTTCATTATGGTTTCTTGCACCTGAACTTAAGTATCAAATCCACTTTTCATTTGTTTTACAGGGATAAGAAGAAAGATTTTGCTCCTAATTTTGCAGCATATTGTCCCTTTGCTGCTGATGTTTTCTTATCTCAGCGGAAAATTGATCACATAGCTCGTTTTGTGGATCTTCCTGTTATAGATTCATCAGAAGAATTACCTTCTATTCTTGTTGTCAATCTCCAGGTATTTCTACGTTTTTCTTTTTTTTTCTACTTTTTGTCAAAATGTTGCTGCTTCTTGTTGTCTTACAAGTTTCTGATTGACATTTCTGTTTCAAATGGTTCTAACATCAAATATTTTTCCTGTTTGAGTTCATAAAAAATTATGCTCATTACTAGTTGAAAGAGACTGTAAATTGACTAAATTTGCAACTGACTGGAAGTTAGTTATGCACTTGTGCTGGCTCTAGCTAGTACCTTTACTGATTCCTTGGTATAATATTTCTAAAAAATAGTTTAGGAATTTCATTTTCCTTCCTTATCAAACATGTGTTCAATATTTTGATAAATTTTTCTAACCTTCAGATACCGCTATATCCTGCGGCAATATTTCAAGGTGAAAATGATGGAGAAGGAATGAATTTGGTTTTGTACTTCAAGCTATCTGAAAGTTACTCAAAGGACTTACCAGTTCATTTCCGAGAACATGTCAATGTGAGATGGTCCTTGCTTTCTGCTTCATAATTTTGCATTAAGTTTAATTCATATTGCTTTTGAAGTTCTTTGCGTTGAAATGTTACTGCATTACATGGTATGTTTTTAACTAACTGATTTGTGAGTCAGTATTTTAAATGATCGTTAACCAATTTGTTCCCCATAATTTTTCCATTGACAGAGGATAATCAATGATGAAGTGGAGAGAGTTAAAGGTTTTCCTTTAGATACAATCAATCCTTTCAGGGAAAGGTTGAAAATATTGGGTCGACTGGTAAATGGAGAAGATCTTCACTTAAGCACGACTGAGAAGAAGATTCTAAATACTTATAATGAAAAGCCTGTTTTATCACGTCCTCAACATGAATTTTATTTGGTAATTTATCTTTTTCTGTAACTTTTCCAGTAGTCTTAATTGCTTATTACCATTTACGATTAAGCTTTTATTATGTCAATTTGCATGATTGTTTATTTGCTAATACGAAAACTGTTGCAGGGAGAAAACTACTTTGAGATTGATCTGGACGTGCACAGATTCAGCTACCTGTCTAGGAAAACTTTTGCTGCTTTTCAGGACAGATTTAAGTTGTGTAAATTGGATTTTGGCCTGACAATTCAGGTAACCTTCATTAACAGAATGGTCGATTTTAATTTTCAAGTTTAAATCGGATTTATGTGCTAACCCAATCTTTGTGACAAAACAGGAAAACAAGACGGAAAACTTGCCAGAGAATATGTTATGTTGCATAAGATTAAATGAAATTGACTACTCTAATTACCGCCAACTTGGAGTTTAATCTAAAGGCCTCAGGAATCTGCCAACTATGGCTTTGATCTCAAAGCCGGAGGAATCTCAGTATGCCATAAGGTTTATGCAGTCAACAATGAGCTGATAGAGAGTCACCATCCCCATCCCCAAAACCCCCCCAACCAAAAAATAAAACCCACTTGTAACCTCTATGTCAAATGCTTTGCAAGATGAAAGTCATTTTTGTAGCCCCTTGTTTTTAATTTTGGGGGTCCTTTCATAGAATTATTTGAATGTAGAATTTGAACAAGTGAAGAAATAGACAAAAAAAAAAAAAAGGCAGGAGAGTTCTTCAATGACATTGCAATTTTCATCATGACTGTTGTTTTCATGCAAAATCGCTGGATAAAAAGATTGAAGGGATTATTGATTAAATTATTTTTCTATCTTCTTGATTACATGGCACAACCAAGATAAGGGATAAAACGGAAATTGCAAAGAAGTTTTAACAGAATGTTCATATAATCACAATGCTCCGTAATCTAAAAGATTTGAAGAATTCAGAACGGTATAAAAGAAAGAGAAATGAAATATATCCAAAGAACTTTACAGATGATAAAAAAGGAAAGCAATTGAAAGATCCTAAGATCCTTTACATCGCCCGAAAATGGCAGAAAAACCACAACCTGTAGACTTTCTTTCAGGTTCTTTTTGTGCTTTAGAAGCTGGGGAAAGGGATATTGAACCTGAATCAGCAATCTTATTCTGTTGAAAATTTTCCTCTCCTGTATCACCATTCGGGGCACGCTTCTTATCTTCTCGATTTTCTGCAGCCACTGGCAGCCCAGTTTTTGGATCCACAAGGTGTAAATCATCCCATATGCGGCCTGAAGAGCCTTGTCTTCGAAATGAAACAGCTGATCTCTGCAATGTTGTCATTGATCACTGCTTCCTCAATTGACTAATTTTTCCTCTCTTTCGCTTCTCACTTTATGCTACGATCTTTTAGCTTCTTCTTTTTTAACTAACATAACTGGTTTTGGTTTTTGGAGTTTTTCTTGTCCCCATAATTGTGGTTTGTTTGTTGGTGCTGGAGAATTTATGTGCGGCTTATTTTTTCATCAAATGCCGTTTACAGCTGCAATCAGCCTCACAAGATGAAGAAAATCCCATTTCAAACACAACCTTTTTCTATCCCTTGAATCAAGGGAAGTTAATTTTGGAGGTTGGTAAATGCTATAATTGCATGCTAACAGATATTTTTCCTTGTGCCCTGGGATTCTTGATACTAAGCTACTTTTAGCTAGTGCCCAAAATCCCAAAATAGCATTCATTGCAAGGTTTTGAGGCATTAACTTATAAAGATAGGAATTTTTATTCGGATTTAATAGCCGACAAGTGAAGTCACATGAATGAATGCGTTTGATTTTGATTGCTTAGCAAGTTTCATAATGTCTCATAATTGTTAAAACCCATAGAGTTTAATGATTTTATTGATGACATGAACAAAGAGACAGCCTTTGCTTACACATCACAAGCTCCCATGATTTTTCTCACTACAAAAAACAAAATAAGAAGGAAACAAAAAACAACCTAATGTAAGACAGCATCCACAAATATTCATGGACGCATTCAATAATCAAAAGATGCATCCAAAAGTTCAAATAATTGTGAACTCATCTCACTGTCCTTACTTAAGATGGCATCCACAAATGAACTCGAAGAGGATGAAGCAGCACTCGCGCTTTTGCTCACTTGATTTGCATAGTTAGTTGTACAGTTGGATGCGGCGGAACCGTGATCATTTTTGCTAGTAAAGTGGCAGCCGAATGTTTCATTTTGTGTGAAAGTTGAGTTTGGTGGCGACAACATCCGCTGAGGCCCCAGCTTCTGTTGTTGCTGATCCACTGATAAGCAGGGGTCACAAGAAAGAAATTCACTCCAATTAAAGGGAGAAGAAGGCGTAATTTGCGCATGAGATTGTGGTGAGTTCAGTTGTGTTACAGCACCAGAAGATGATGAAGAACAAGAAGAGGCAACTTCAGTTAAAAAATGTGGCTGGACTGGGGCATGAAACTGAGCCATGTAATCCCATAATGTGTTGTCGTAGCTTGTATTTTGAACTCCATTTAGGACCAAAGATGGTTCTGGTTTCGACATTAATGAGTTGTTAATGCTTTTGCCGAAATGGTTTCCAGTGTTGATTGAGAGGCCACTAATATTGCCATAATCAGAAAAGATTTGGGAAAAAGGCTTATGAGTTATAGGATCAATTCCCAATTTCATTAGCTTCTTTTTCAGCTTAGTGTTCCAAAAATTTTTCACATCATTGTCTGTTCTTCCGGGCAGTTGCTGAGCAATTAGAGACCATCTGCAAAAACAAGAGTCTTCCAACTTGTACTTATAAATAGAAAACAGAAACATGCTGTTTTGACAGTTGTACATCAATTTGGAAGTTAAAGTTTGTTATTGTGACACAAGATCTTCTAGAAAAAGTAATAATAATAAACAAAAAAATTAAAAATAAAGTCTTTGAGATCACTTGAAGCTCACCTGCTACCAATAGCTTTGTGAAGATTAATTATAATCTCTTCTTCATGAGGAGCGAAGCTGGCATGTCTAAGGTCAGGCCTCAAGTAATTAGTCCATCTAAGCCTGCAACTTTTCCCACATCGATTGAGTCCTGAAACCAAACTCCAACATGCAAAATTTTGTTAAAGAGAAAAGAGTGAGGTTTCTTGGAATGCAAGATAAGACAGAGGGAAGAGGAAGAATATTTAAAATGAACCTGCTTTCTTGGGAACCAAGGTCCAGTTACCAGTTCCATGGTTGGCAACATGAGCAAGTAGTTTTGCATCTTCTTCTGCTGTCCAAAGACCCCGCTTAACGTTTGATTTATCGCAACAAGGAGGCCTCCCCATGGATGAAAATAGCGAGGGAAAGAGAGAATTGACGATTGTGGTGATGATGGAATTGAAGAATTATGAAATGGTGATGTAATTGAAGACCTATTGTAACTACATTTAAGGGAGAAAATGGAAGGTTTATTTAGTGAACAAGAGGCAAGAAAATCATGCAATTGGCTTCCAAATTAACAGCAATTGCATGATTATTTTTCATCTTCTTAGAAAAACTGTTTAATGAGACATCACAAAGTAACGCTTACTCTCTCTCTCTCTCTCCCTCCCTCTAATGCTTGCTCTTGCTCACATTCACGTTAGCAGTTTATTCAGGTGCATTTTGGGTGATTACATGGTTCAATTTTTTTTTTTTTTTTTGGGGTTGGGGGTGGTGATGTATATTGATTATTCTCTCAAGTTTCATAAGAAATGCAACTCTCATGACACTTGGCCGCCGTTGAATAAATTTTGACACCACATATTAGCTTGAATTAGTAATCTTTTAACACTTTTTAAATAGGGTTTATGCTTATGAAATTTGATTATACGTAGAAATTGCTCACTTAATTAAACAGTTATTTTTTTATTTGAAGTTTTTTTGTCCAAAACTCGATCATCTGTATTCTTTATAAACATAGTTTTTGTATAAAAATTTACAAAATGGCTTGAATTTTTCCGTGAACAGAGAATGCTCAACGCTAAATAGAACATTCACATTTTATATTGAATTTGAGATAAAATTTCGAATATGAAAATTTTAATTATTTTTCTACAGGTTTTTATTTAATTCATTTAGTTAAATAACCAGGTCGTCCGTGTTTGGTCTGAAAAAACTGGAGACATAATCTATATTTATATACATATCATATCCTTACAGTTTAATCAATCACGAATAATATTGATGCGATGGCAATTATTGACATGGTAGTATCAAGCCATGAGAACTGAAGGAGAGATAATGCAATTGTTCTTTGATTGCATTGCCATAAACTATTTAACTCAAAAATGTACTATCGTGTTTGTGCTTAGATTTTCAAACATGAGGCAAAAGCTTCAGAAAATTCAGACCAAAAAACTGCAAGAACAATCTAGAGGCATTATTGTGACAGTCAACTATAGTAAATCGATACAGAAAGTTTGTCATGACATCTGATAATACATGCTCCCCAACAGCGGATTCGATGCTATATACAAGTTTTGAAGGATTAGTCCATCCTCAGTCGGGAGAGAACCAGGGAGCAAAAACTGGAAAGAGGACCTCCTATGAGGATGCTGATGATGGCTTGCATACCTTGCAACTCTTCCTACAGTATCCGCGAGTGCTTTTAGATCCCACCATATATAGAGGGTTCTTTTTACATTCACCCGCCTTCGCCCATACAACACAGTTTAAATCCTCATCAACACAATCATCATCTTCTGGTTCCTTCTCTGGTTTGTCAAAGTTTCTGACATGGATCCACTTGGTTGCAGACCATTTCTCACCCTCAACGACGGGACAGCTCCCATGCAAGCTGGTTGAATCCGTAGATGCATCAGGTCGAAGACTAAAGAACAACAAGGCATCACCCTTCATGGGTTTCACTGAAAGTTGACACAATTCAAATTTAATCAGACAATAACAAAGATTACATTCAGGGAACCGAAATGCTACACATTAAAATGACAAGAAAAATAGCATATCATCGAAATATTCATGCTTTCTTCAGAATTTTACTAATATATCATTCTTAAATTTGAATATATGATTAGATTGATTTAATTATATAGTTAAACATTCACACATGCAGTGACGATTCATAGCAAAACAAGAAAACTGCAAAGGTTCATCTAAAAACCTGCATAGCCCCTTTTAGCACATTCAGACCAGTTACCGTCCCTTGACTGAGAAACCTGCAGAACAGAAAAAGCCCAATCTGTATGAGATATGATGAAGAACAGGGATGTTTGACAACCACCAAGATAGGAAAGAGGGAAAAGAAAAGTGCATTGAAGAATAATAAAGCCACAGGCAATTACGTACTTCTGAGTTGGGAAAGACAGTTTCACCACCCTTTTCAACATTAGACAAATACATTAACACTGTAGCAATTCGATGACCACCTAGCTGTTGATTCACTTTGTCGCGAAAAAAATCAAAATGTGGCTCATACTTTTGACCATGCTCATAGTGCAGTATTTGCATGGCTTCCCCATTTTCTGATCAGAAAGACCAAGTTCGAGACAGTTGAAACAAAATTCCTTTAGCATACATTATTAAAAAGTAAAAAATCAGCCGCAAGTGGGTAATGGTTGTACCTGGTGGAAGAAAAGTCCATGCAGCGATCCTGGCCTCAATACTGGCTACTATCTCATCCTTCAAAGATTAAACAAATAACATCACATAATTGTTAAAGTGCACAAACAAGAGAGTTCATATGCTTACCAAAAAAAAGAAAAAAAATTCTGAAATACAAAGATGTGAATCAATGTATTCAATTGCAGCAGTAATCATCAATGTGCCATCTCCAATATAAGCTTCAGGATAATGCAAGCACCAAAGTAACTATTATGCATAAAAACATATAAAAGACAAAACAAATCGTGGATTCATGGTTAATAGCTCCTACTAGAATTATGTCATTCATCTCCAAAATGCAGAAAAAGCAATAGACCAAAAATTTCTGCAGAACTTCTCTATTGCTTATATCCTAGAAGTTAGATCAATAATGATCCTTTGCAAACCACAACCCCAACCTACCTCAAAGAAAAACTCCAATCTGTTCACTGTTACATGCAACAAATAGATTTGCTGTCGATAGCACTGAATCATCTAAATAACTGAAAAAATTTCCACAATCAAAGAGGAGAAAAAACTATGTACCAACCTGAGCTTTGCTAAGAAACATTCCAGAACTTGTTCGAACTTCACTCGCTATACTCTTCCCAGATTCATTATCAGCAACCATTGACTTCTCAAGCTTGTCCTTTGCCTAGTCCATCAAAATAACACAAACCCAGAAGCAAATCATGAAAATAAATCATTTGCACCAACCCACAAACTATTTTCAGACAAGACAATTTTTTTTTTCCTCCCTTGGATTCATAACACAGTAACAACTTAAAATAAAAAACAAAAATCAAACTTTACATTGGATATTAACAATTCTATGAATAACATATTGAGCCTAACCAGATCAATAAGATGGTCACACTCCTCATCTGACAAAAACCCTTTATATATAAAAGCCCTGCAGAATCAAAATCAACACAAAGGCATTGAATTTTCAATGCAAATAAATACCCGTCCTAAAAAAGCAAATTTTGATTCTACAACATGAAATTAAAAAAGCGAACACAAAAAAAAGGTACCTGGGATTCCATGAAAGCTGAGTTACACGTGAAGGATCAAAAGTAGTACTCGTCTTCAACCTCAGCACCGATGTCTTTCTGCAAAATCCCACAAGTACCGCAACGCGATCAAATGCAAATTGCATCTTTGATTAACAAATACATGAAAAACAAACATATATTTATACGTGTGGAGAAGAGGCGGGTACTTTTCTTTGTCGCTGAGCCAACCAGGAACCTTGACGGAGCCAGATGGATCAGGGAAAATAAGAAGGAAACAAAGAGAAAGTGCAAGAAAATAACAAGAACCCATTTGTAAAAATCTGTTTTTGATATCGAAAAAACAAAAATGATGAAATGGGGGTTTGTTTCAGCTGTGATTTTATTTTCAATTCAACGTGCTATGTCTGTGGCTTTGGTTTTTGGAGAAAAGACTTTCTTCTCTTCCGTGTGGACTTTTTCTTTTAATATAACTTTTTGTTTTTTTATTGTTTTTATTTTTATTACAATTTTGCTCTTTATGGAATTTTATGGTCTCATTTAATAGTTTCAATGGGCGCCAATGGTTTCAGTTTCTGTTTGTTTTTTATGTTTCAATGTCAAAATGCCGTTGCTGTTGTTGCTTCGTTTTCTGGAAGCTTCTTCTTGCGGGAAAATATTTTTCTGCAGAAATAACAAAAAAGAAAAAAATTAAAATTAAACGTATAAATAAAGATTTGGATGCCTAGTATTATTATACGTCTTTCAAATAAGTTCATCCGTTTGCATTGTGTTGAGTTTATGATGCCCTTATATTTTGGTTTTGGTTATCGAAATTCAATTTAATAAGGAAATTTTTGTTAATTTTCACGAAAATGTAGGAAAAAAAACCACTCAATAATAAAGATAATTTATTACTTTTTATTAGAATTGTCTCATTAGTTTGCCGACGCAAGTACTATGTTTTTATCATTTTCTGTAGATTTCTATTAAAATAACTATTAATATTTCATATGTATCCACTTGGAATATAAATCAAAGAAAGAACAGAAAAATTACACTGCAAAATTGTTTTTCTATAGAAATAGAAAAAGTCTTGATTTTTGAAGTATTATTCTATATGCTTAATGTGGTACTTTCATCGATCAATGAATGTGTGTCTCTGTTTAATTTTATCATTTGTGTAAGAAGTGATAAAAGAATCCTTGCACTTACAATGTTGAGTGTAAGGATTCGAATCTTTATAAAATATTATGGGGGTTAATTTTAATTCTTCCTTAATTATTAAATAAGTGAATGGAACTAGTCTATTTCTCACGAAATGTGAGTGGAGTAGACAGCCCTTGAATATTTAAGAGGGTTTAAAGAATCTAAACAGCACTTCAGAAGAATACGCACCACAAAGAAGGTCCCAGTTGTTTTAAATGTTTGTAAATATTAATTGTAATACCTGATGTAATATGAATAACAATCATGTATAACATTATTAAAAAAAATGATAAAGAATCCAATACGCCACTTTATTGCTGAATCTCCCCATGTTATGAGAATATAATTTTCCTTTAAAGAAGAGAAGTTTGAAGAGAGTAGTGTTCGCTATTCGGCCACAGCTACATACATAATTACATTTGTCTATGTCCATTTCGTCGTTTGGCTCAGGAATTTATGACATTGATACTTTAATTTTAATTTACTTCTTAATTAATTTTGTGCCAAATTAATAGCTCATTTTGGTACAGCTTTTGAAGTAAAGCTTATTTAATTAGAGTTTTTATTAATAGAGCTTTTACAAATAGATATTTTACCCAAAAAAATTTAATTGTTTAGTTGTCAATGAGAGTTTTTATTAAAAACTTATGAAATTATTATAATTAGTAAGTTTTTTAAAGTTATGTTTTAAAAAGAATAAAATAAGGTTGATAAATCAGTCGATGATATTTTAGATATTTTAACATGAGTAATGATACAACCACAAACTCTTGTACAAAATTATTTTGTACAAACTGATGTGCCATTAATTCATTGGTTGAGTGAAAATATAAAATAATAGAAATAAATCATGTGGGTCAAGAAATATTTAATTTAACCAATTTTATCATGCCACATTAATTTGTACAAGAGTTTGTGGCTATATCATTACTCTTTTAACATTTTAAAAAAACTTTTCAACCTCTACTTTCAAAAGTTCAAAATTTGAGTTTTTGTTAGTAGAAGCAAAATATTTTATTTAATCTTCAAAAATTCTATTAAAAAAAACTAAACAATAACAAAAATTATAATAAGAGCTTATGAAATTAATAAGCACTTATGACCATTAAATAAGTCATACCAAACAAGCACTAATTAATTAATCTTAACTAAGATAAGTATGTATGTATATACGTGCTTACAAAGAAAATTATGGAGAATGGAAGTTATAATTTATAGTTATTATTTGTTTTTGAGCTCAAAAGTTTTCAATGATTTATTCAACCGTCAGCAAGTCAGCCGGTCATTGAATTGTTTAGTTTTAATATGTTTAACTACGGAGTTCCAAACATGTTGAGCCTCACATACTCTTATACAGTTAAAGAGCAAACGATTCTATAAAAGATACCAGTAAATAAAATATAAATTATTACGTTAGTTTCAACATGTTTAACTACAAAGTTTTGAAGTAAAGATTGTTATATTCATCTGAAAACCAATTGTTGATCACAGAATAGACATTGAACTATTTAACTCCATCCTTTTGTAGTTCTAAGCATAGTTGTGTAAGGTTCAATTCTCTCACATAAATATAGTAGAATTTATTTTAAACTAACAAGCCCCTTTAAGTATTAGAAGAATACTAATAATATATAATATTTATTTCTAAGAGAAGTAATAAAATAAGTGATGATGCAATCATTAAGTAATAATGACATAATCTATGACATATGTGATGATGTAAGAGAATTTATAGAGATAGATAAGAATTTTAGAAATTAGTAAGGCATTTATGAAGGATAATTTCAACCATTGATCAAGGGTTATGGTGGCAAAATTCTAGCTATTCATTAGCTTTAAGAAATCCTATAAATACCCCCTAACCTCTTTCATTTTCAATGCTACCTAGGAATTAAAATATTTGTGTAGTAGAGAATAAAAGCAATTGGTAAGTTTACTCTCTTTATTCTCTACAAGATTTCTAATCACTCTATCAAGGGTTTATATTAACATGATTTTAGATTGATATAGATTATAATACATGATTTAAAGGTGTGTTTAGATTTTGTTTAGGGTTTTGATTTATTCTGGATTTTAATAATCAACCCTTAGTGCATTAAGCACACTGGACAAATTTTGAATAATATGAGTATCTCGAATTCAAACATATATTTTATGAACGAGTTTTCTTAAGAACTTTATACTTCTGAAAACTAGACATGTAGGGCTTATTGATTAAATTTTGTTTCATAAGATTTGACTTTCTTTTCAATTTTATATGGATTTTTGAATCGGACACTAATACACTGGAAAACTGTGATTCCAGCAAGACAATCAGATTCACAAACTTATTTGCATAATTAAATGAACTCGCAACATTCTGAAATTTTATATAGAAGTTGATACATGTGTCTAGTATTCATAGTTTTAATTTCATAATTTTCTGATTAGTATCTGATTTTATAAAAATCTCAAAACACATTATTTGGTAAAGGTACTGTGAAACAGTTTCAATTTTGTCAAGTAATAAATAGTATTGAAAATGTTTTTAGTATCGGATCCTCTTGAAAATTTTATATCAGGTACCCATGAATGTCCAGAATGGTTCCATAGAATATTATGTCATTTTAAATTTTACATTAAGAGTTAAAATTCTGATAATCAGACTAGTATGGGTATGAATTAGAAAATCAGATTCATAGGATAAGTTATTAATAGTTACATCTTATATTTGTTAAGGTGTTGGAGGTGATTGAGGCTTTTAAAGGCTTAGAGCTGTGTTAGTTTAAATCCTTTAATCGAGGTAAGTAACTTCATTCCTAATGTACTGGATAAGTATGATTATTTTGATACTAATATGTGTACATGTGTTTTTATGGTTTATTTGGAAAATCAATTACTTTTTATAACAAGATTAGTTTATGTAAGTAACTTCATTCCTAATGTACTAGATAAATATGATTATTTTGATACTAATATATGTATATGTGTTTTTATGGTTTATTTGGAAAATCAACTGCTTTTCATAACAAGATTAGTTTATGTAAATATCTTCATTCTTAATATACTGGATATGTATAAGTATTTTAATATTATTATAAGAGTTTTTATACTACTTAGAAGATTAATAGATTTTCATAACAAAGTCAATTTATAAAAATGTTTTCAAACCTAAATTCTTTTTAACAAAGTATTTTGTAAATGCTTTTAAATATGTAAGTTATTTTATTACATTATCTTTTATGATTTTATCCACAAAATAGTTTGCAAGCCTAAATTGTTGTTATGGACATTTATGAAATTAATACGAATATTTTTTGCCTATGTATGATTTCAATTATATATGATTGTATGGGGGCCACCTCTTGGGACTATATGGGGGCCACCTCTTAAAGGTCAAAGCGTCACAAAGTGCCACATATAGTGTAAAGTGCCCCGTATAAGTCATTATGTTTTGGCTCATTGTCCGTAGTTATTCTGATTCTGATCGTAATATACCATATATCTGTCTGGACCAGTACTGGATTTCTATTCTGAATGTGCACATGATATTCTGATTCTGTCTTGGCTGAGTCACCGGGATTATAGGTGACACTATAACACATGAGCTAACCCTTTGTTTTATGTGAATGCGATATATGATTTGCTTTCGTAAGTAACTATGCTTTTGATATTCTGAAATACTATGAGTTTATGTTACTTTTTCGTTATATGATGTTTTATGAAAGTACGGATTATGATATATATGATATATATTTTATATAAAAGGAGGCTTGCAATATTTTGGATATCAATAGGCCTAGTGTGTTAGGAATGATTTTACTTACAGAGATGACGGCTCACCCCTCGTCATTACTTTTTGTAAATTAGATTCCGTTTGAAAGGTGTGCCTAGCTATGGAGTTAGTGATTTCGTTTCCATTTATTATTTGAATAAAAAGATGAATGAACTCATGTTTCTATTTAGTTTATTTCTGTTATGAACTTGTAATTTGAAGTTTGAGACTTTTCTTATTTTTGGGAGAGACTATTTAGTGTAGAATGTGTGAATTTGTGGTTTTATTTGAATAAGAATTTGAGGTATTTCAGTTTGAAATTTATGAGTAATGATTACGATTTGTGAGTAACCTCCTTCTTCACGCGTTCCGCATGTATTAGATTTGGGGTGTTACAAGTTGTTTGCCCTTATATGGCCAACAATCTCCCCTAAGCAATACCCTAAAACTCGATTTGCCTGCACCATTATGACGTGGGCCACATAAGGCCTTTGTCACCATGGTGTTAGAACGCTGCTAACTGGTTAATACTGTGCTAGACATGAATTGCTTTAACTTCAGCATGCTTAACTACATAATTTGAAAATAAAAATTTTCATATTCCTCTAAAACTCAATTAATGACCAAAAAATTAGACATTAAGTAAGGATAACAGAAATCCCCATGAGGACGGGGCCCTTTGGGGATTTTCCCCATGATTTTATACTAAATTTTTTATTCGAAGAAGGATGAGGATGATTTTTTTACCCAATTTTTTTTTGGGAGAATGAACGAGGATGAGTTTAAATCCCCATCCCTTCCCCAATTCCCTATTTTCCCAATTTGATTTTTAATTCTAATTTTATTTTTTAGAAATAGTAATGAATAAATAATAAAATTTAATTATAAAATATAAAATATTAGTATAAATAACAAATATCAAAATATTTATACAAATATACTATGAAATTTTCTAACCCAACTAACAAATTAGAGTCCTAAATTACTATTTAATTAGGTCTTATTCAAAAGGCCTTGGCCTAAAATTTTTATTTTTAACTTTTATCTAATAAAACAAAAAGTAAAGCAAAAGCTAAAGTTATAACATCCAATCTTTACCAAGAAATATTGTCAAACTTTACTTTTATTCAAATTTTTTATTTTAATAGATTAAATCAAATTTAGAAACTAAAAATGCATTGATTATTTAGGGATTTTTCGGGGATCAGAGGCCCTCGGAGATTCCTTTTTCTTCAGGGAGGGGACAGAAATTCCTTTAAGTAATTCCGATGGGGATGGGGAAAGGATGTTGGGAAAATATGCTCTTTAAAAGCATAGGTGTTTATTTAATTGTAATAAATAATTTTTCTGATTAATAAACTAAATGAGGTATTTTCTTCAAATATCTTAGTTGCATTAATATTTCGAGTAAAGTCCATTTAATCATATTATATGTATTTATGTGATCACCATGTGGATTCATAGAAGACATAAATACGAGTTAACTTATGATTAAATAAATTAAGTTCGCAGTTGATAAATAAAGTTGGGCACTTTATTTAGGTATAGACTGTAATAAATTTATTGAATGATTTATCTTAATCATGTATGAATTTATTGATGTAGTGCGACTACATTAAACAAGATCACATATGAGATTTAATTAACTTTATAATAACTGTCAGACTTATTAAATCTAATAGACATTAATTTTACTATAATCTTAATCTTGAGTTAGTTATGATTCCATGATTGTAATTGTTATTCTATTTAAGTTACCAATGGGCACGACATATACTTGTAGTCCAGATTACCCAGTATCTTGGTGAAGGCAATTATGAGTATTGAAGTTATAGATTCACAATATAAAATTTGTATAACACGTCTCTTGATGGGTTTTCGGCACTTGATCATAGAATTTTCTGGCCAGAGTGTGTCGACATATTTAATATGTTGACAATGATCATTAGAGAAAACCAGTAAGTATTAAGGAACAAAATGTAATTAAATTGATTGGACAGTTGAGATATCAATTTAATTAACGATGCGATACAGAGATTGTGTAGTAAAGAAATCAATGTGGCATGAGTCGAATTATTATTCGAGAACATTATCCTAGATAATATATAATTATGAAGGCCAGTTTCAATCTTTTAGTGGAGTAGATTTGGAGCTAAATAATTGGGCTAGTTTAATTACAAGCCTAATTATTGTAGCCACTATTATATATACCCATATAATTCCCGGGTTAGCTCATTTAATTGACTGCTACTGGATTAATAAGAAAGATAGTTAGTTATTTTGGTTAATGTGTTTGTGTTTAAGGGGTTTCGTGTTATTTTACAAGGTAGGCCCCTATGATAAGAAGAAGTAATGTTACTTTTGATTTTATTATTTTTAATTTAAATCAAATTTGATTTAATAGAATTAAAAATATTAAAATATAGAGCCTAGGGTTTCTATTAAGATAGAGATATAAAATGGCTTATTTTCTCCTAGAAGAAGAAGAAACTTCATTATACAAATCAGAGAAAAAGATTTTTTCTCTCTAATTTTGAGAGAAAATTTTCTCCTATTAGTTGTTTTTAGTGGTGATAAAGATGTCCACACATTGAGAGCATATCAAACCTGAGTCATAACCTGAAAGATCATTAGTGACGGATCGTGATCTAACAAGTATAGTGGTGACGGATCGTGATATAACAGGTGTGATGGTGACAGATCGTGATCTGGGAGCCTAAATTAACTCATAAAAAAAGCTAAATTGGATTGTCAAGGTAAGATTTTCCAAATTACGAATTCATATATATTATATAGGTTCGATCCCAAAAGTTTTTATAAAAATTTAAAAAATTATTTTTTCTCCAACAAAGGACAGGGACTTATGTAAAATATCAAAGATAGATACGAGAATACCAAGCCCCTCCCCTACCTCTCCATTGTCATCCCTGACATTAAGCTATTTTACCTTGATCCGTTCGTAGTCTTGAAGTAGTCGCTAGGCCAACAACTATATATTAAACTACTAGCTGTATCAATACTGTTAACTTTTCGGAAAGCTTCGCTTGCAAAAGATGCAACGGGAATAACAAGTGAAAGTTTAAAAATTTAATCGAGGTCATATTTGAAAATTCCAGTGAAGTGCTAAATACTTTATGTGGAAACGCCCAATACTTTTCTCTTAATAAATATTGCCTCACAGTGTTTCTTTAATTTTAGATATTTAAATCTTCTCATTTGATTCAATCAAATAAGATATATTGTAAACTATTAAAGAAACTTTTTGTTTAATCTAAACTAACAAAATTGTAAGCGAGACAAAATAAAAATAAATAAACAAATAAATAATGTTAAAAGAATGCGATGAATAGCTAATATAATTTGGGTCTTTGAACCATGGTCTTCAGGTCTCCATAACATTCTTAATGAATTAAGCACATAACTAACGAAGTGACTATTATATATGTCTATTGACTGTAATAACATACATTCAAAATCTGTTAATATTCTTAATCTCTTTGGTTAAATCTCAATTCACATGAGTAGGAAGATTTTAAGACCAAAACAATTGGGCAACAAAACATGATACTTGAATAGCACTGTAAATTAGCTAGATATATTATTATGAACAGATTAATTAGTTTCTAGCAAGCTAGCAGCCCATGATTTTATTAGCAGCAAGCTTAGCAGGTTTTCCAACAACAGTGCCATCATTCCCCGCCAGGGCCCTATACTTATCCTTTCTCGTAAAACTAGTGCACTCATAAGACAAGCTTGTGGCGATCAATCTTTGAATGTAATTAGCAACATCATGGCTCGATTTCCCTGCGCTGCATGTAAGTTCATATGGCAATTTATTCAAAAACGTAACCTCATAAGCCGGGCTAGGATTCATGAAAAAGTAAAAAGGATCCATTCCTTTCCACCCTCTAGCCGTCGTCCCATGAAACATGCTCATTCTATTCGACATAGCGACCGGCACAAGCTCGTCCGTTAACTCGGCGAACAAAGCTGAGAACCTAAGCAAGAACGGCTCCCTGCATGTTGTTCCTTCTGGGCATATCACTAGGTCACCTTTCTCTAGTAGTTTTTTTATCATGGCGGCGTCCGTGGCACGGTCGCGGGTGAGGCGGACAGTCTTGATGGGGGAGATGAGCTCCGAAAGGCGGGAGAGGGAGTAGGTGACGGCGGGGATGGGACGGCCTAAGGCGGTGGAGAGGAAGATGGGGTCAAGTAGGGTTCTGTGGGAGCAAATGAAGAGGACACCGGTTTGGCCGCTGGATTTTTGGGCCGGAGGAGGAGGTATTCCCTTGATGTAGACACGTACGCCGAGAGCCCAGAAGGCGTAGTAGACGAGTGGCATGGGAAGGAGTGCACCCGCGGCCATGCGGAGGCAGGAGAGGAGGAAGCCCACGGGGATCCAGAGGATGGTAAGTAATGCCATGAAGGGTGTTGGTTTTTGGACTAGACGACCGTCGTGAAAGACTATTGGTTTTGGTAGCTTGTCCTGGCTTACGGGGTCCACTTTTGGGTTTGGTGGGACCATGTAGCTCTCCTGCATGCATTCACAAAAATTGCGATTAATGATTTTGATTAAGCAGTGACTTAGTGGGTGTGATGCTCAAAGAGTTCTTTTTAACCATTATAGTTAGAAATGATATAAGTGATTTTTTTGATGTGCGTGCATGGACCTGCCAATATTCCAAAGATTGTAACCTAGATTATGGCTTTTTCATAAAATGACGCTAGATATAAAATAAAATAAAGAAGTATTTTTACTTTCTCTTTCAAAATGTTTTTACAAAATTTAAAGTTTTTTAGGGTGTTTTTCATTGAATTAAAATTCTTTGATATTCAGCTTGTTTAAAAGAAAAACACAAACAAGCGGATCTACTACTTTTCAAATGTTTTCACAGAATTAAAATGATAAACTTTCAATCAAAAACTTGTTTTTTTTTTCTTTTTTTCATAAGCTAACGACAAAATAATATTATTTGGTGAAAGTCTCAAAACAAATGCGAATACACACACACACACATATATATATACACACACTATTGTTGTCAAATACTTGTATTAAAGACAGAATCAAATAAACATCTAAATTAAATCGATGCACGCATATGTCAATATGCACGCTCGTGCACACTAACGAAAACTATTAGTGTTAGATTAGAAATCAAACCTTGCACAAATTCATGAACAGAGAATCAGTCTTCCTATCACCAAGACCAATATCAGGCATCTCCTCATCGTCACCAAGCATCTTCATCAAAGCACCAGCTTTGTTCTTCCCCACAAGCACACCAGGACTCTTCACAAAACCAGTAGCTCTCCCTTTATAAACACAAATTTCGGTCCCAATCACCATGTCGGCCCCTAAAAAGTCCTTCAAAAACGCCTCCACCATAACCCTAGGGTTAGCCGTGAGCACGCACCTATTCCCACAAGATGAAAACACGCGCCAAGTCTCCGGGTGCAAGTCCCCGGAGTAAAACTTGGGCAACACAGCTCGCGCCACCGACTCGATACTGGACACTTTCATTCCGGCAAACGTTGCAAAGATCAGCACGCGAATGCCGGCGGATTCGGAGACGTAGTAGTACAGAAATCCGGCTAAGGGTGATAATAAAAGTAAAAGAAGGAGTCTTAAGACGCCACCGACTTCAAAGGCGACTAGAGCAAAGTATGGAAATGAACTCCGTCCTCTAAGCAGGGTTCCGTCCATGTCGGCGACAACTGTATCTTTTTCACGTCCAATTGATGCACATTTGTCTATTGTAGGGAAGATAAAGCTATTGCCATAATCCAACTCTTCTGGTTTCGCCATTGCTATATATTAAACTTGAGCTAATAAAACTAGTGTATTTATGTTAATTTGCTTTATTTTGTGGGTTTGTTATGGGATATTATATAGTTTATATATAGAGGAGTTAATTGGAGTGTGGACAAATGTTTGTGTTTATGAGATCAATGCATGGTGGCGCCGAGATTTCCAAAAATACTTACAAGTGTTTTCAAAGTTTCTATTGTTTTTCTTTGTAATGATTTGAACCAAGTCTCTTTGAAATATCCGATGCTTGTGTAAGCTGTTTCTTAGGAAGAATCGAAGCTTAGAGAATGTGGGAAAAGAATTAGAAAGTTATGTTATGTTTTTTGTTGGGATTGATACTGGTTCTTTCGCAATATACGCTAATTTTGAAAAAAATTAAATAAAGGATTTGAATTGATATTGATTCAATCATTTTGTTAATATTTTTTTTAAAAAAATTAGTAGTTATTGAATAAGTATATAAATATAATACAATATTAATTGTTTATTGCTATAGATGTACATATGGTAATTAAAAGATTATAAAGAATTGAGTACAATTCAGTTCAACACTTAATTTAAATTTTAAAAATTAAATTAAATATTGAACATTTGAATATGTCATTTCTTAACAAAAGAAAGATAAAAAAAAATCTAAATCAGTCGTGAATTTAAATGTGAACCTAATTTCCTTTTTTTCCGAAAAAGGAAAAAACATATTTGTTGGCAACTCAGGACTTTTTATCACATTCTTCATCTCATGAAATTAAAACCTAACATGTCTTGTATGTATGAACAAGCTTAAGTTTGCGCCTCAAACTCAGATGGCGTCAAGGAATTAATTAATAATCCAACCTTACGCTTGGTAAGAATTAGGTTATTGCTTTGATCCGATCATCCACTTAATCGATTTAAGTATTACGTTTAATTAATTAGATTAATTTCTCTAGAATTTTATCAGAATCATTATATATATTCATTTGTTTTAATTCATTTAATATGTTGCTTCTACATTAGATAAATGAGAGACAGAGAATAAAGCATAGACCCAATTAAAATCTCCTTTGTTAACCCCGCCATAGTTTTTGTCACGTTTCTTCCTCGAAAATGATCATTTGTGTCCCACCTTTTTATTTATTTATTTTTTTGCCCTTTTTCATTTTTTTTTATTGTGTCTTAGTCTTTCCTTTATCATTCAGTAATTAATTAGTAAAAGAAGAAATATAAAGCTTTGATGATGCAATCTGGCCAAAGTAAAGTACTCTGCCTTTCAGTATGGGACCAAAATCATATATCACATTCTCAATATCTTATTTTCTAACCCCTAATTGACAAAGACAGGTGAGCTTTAACATCTATTAAGTGCATGTTGATTAATTAATTAATCACTTCCATAATTTTGATGCCTTGTGTGACACTTTTTCCCAATGCATCCATAAGAAACTGGGTCTACATAATTTGGGCGTGAGGTACAACAACGAAACGTATCTAAATAGATTATTCTAATACTTTAATTTGTTTATCTTTGAAAAAACAATATGTGATTGAGACTTGTTCAAATGGTAACAAGAAGAGCATATACTTGTATTGTGTTTTATTAATTAATTAAGGGAAACATGAACTTTAAGGAGTATCAAGATAGTAGGAAGTATGAACGTATCCCACAAAAGAGGAATAATTCAGCTTCTTGTTTATGCCCTCGGGAAAAAAGAAAAAAGAAGAAAAACTTGTCGTTCTTACCAATAATTTAAGATTAATTAATTATGTAAATGGAACGATTTGATCTTGAATTGGGACCCGTGCCTTTACTGACAACAGTTCTTAAACTAAACACTGTGAAATGTTCTTTCTAAATGTAACCCATTTTACTCAAAAAAGATTTTTCATTCATCTTAATCCACACTTGTACAAAGTTAAAAATGTTTTTGATACTATGAGGGCATGTTTACCGCTAGACTATTTGGTTAAGTACCAAATGGATTAAAACATAAATCAAAATCACTGTCCTTGATTAGAGACTGTGATTGTATAATATTATTTACTTATTGGATGAAAAAATGTGAATTACTCATGTTTATTTATTAAAAATATAAAAGAATGAGAATAAATTTTAAATGAGGCCCATAAATTTAAAAATAAGGAATGAAAATTTTATTTTTATGGAGAAAATAACAATGGAAGTAGATGAATAAAAATAAAAAATTTGCACAAATAATAATAGTAATAAAAAAAGTGACAATGTACCTCATAGCTTAAACACTTTTATACTCAAATGATAAGATTTTATTGACTTTCTAACTATTTCAAGATACTAAAATGTGGCTACGGTACCCAAGTTGGATCCTGGATTGTATTCTATGGGAGCTCAATTTGATTGCCATTTGATTCTGACAGTTCTTACCAACTCATGAATCTTGGGATTGACAAACAAAGTTGTCTGATATGGGCTTCCGTTTCACTGTCTTTAGAGCTCTTATACAAGCGAAGGATGATTTAAATGAACATGTGTTCTACTGCAACTCATTCATTAATAAATAGACAGCAAATTTGAATAGAGCTTCATCAAGAGCATCAATAGTTAGTAGGCCATATATAACTTGATAAATTTTTCGAGGTCCAGGTGGAATCGTTCTAATATAAAATTATTAATAACCACACAATTATAATAATAATTTATTTTTTTTATTTTTTATCATTTTTATTGTGTGACTTATAAAATATTATTAATAATCACACAATCATAATAATAATTTATTTTTTATTTTTTATCACTTTTATTGTGTGAGGATAAGACAATGATCTACATTAGAGCAACTCCTCTATAACCTGCCTAAAGAATTTCAAGTTTTCAACCTTAAATTGCTACCATTAAATATTGTGAAGCAATTTCAATGCTCAATCTGTCAATTTTCAGTGCTTTCGAATTGATACCAATCAGCAACAGTGGACAGTAAATACTAAGTTTGTGGGAATTAAATGCAAAACCCTGCAGTTAAAAGAGAATTTTCGGGACAAAGTTTATGCAAATCTTTGTGAGACATCATTGTCATATACAATTTCACACTCAGTTGCCAAGAAAGAAACACACACCACACTAAAAGTGAAAAGTAACATCTTGAAGAAAGCCTGTTTACTGCAAAAGAATAAAGTACTTAGCCCCATTTTCTTCTTTTTTCCAGTGAGAAGCAAAGCACTTCATATGACAAAGAACCACTAGGAAACAACTGAAGTAACCAGAATCCAATACAATGAAAAGAAAATTCACAAAAGAAAAGATCAAAATGAAAGCAACACCACATTTTATCATTGACGGATGCATCCACAATTCTACACAACTGTAAAACTTTACTATGAGTTGTCTAGTGTCGAATTTCATCTTTTTCTAAAGGTCATTTGCAGATAAAGTTTAAGAGAATAACTGGGTGAGTTCAGGAGTTGTTATGCTAAGGGAAACATATGGAAAGAGCTTAGGACATAGGACCCACCATTTGAAGGACCACAGTTAGGAAAGACAAAATCACAACAAAAGTGGCTTCAATTTTTGGTCTCTTTTGGGAAGTAAAGGAAAGCATGTTTCATCTTTCAAGTGGATTGCCAATTCTTACAAGAAAGCAAACTAGAGAATCAAATAATCACAGACACTGTTAATTCAGAAAAGGATAAAATCTTGTAAAGGAGATAAGATTTCGTTAAGAACATAAGAATACACAGCAAAAATGTAATTAAAACCTCAAGAATAATCAGTACATTTTCACAGCCAAGGTTCACTAGAAAAATTCAAAATCTAAGAAAGGGCCTGAAGACCTATCTGAGTCTGTAGCTCCTTTGTCATTTTGAGGTAAGGGTGGCTTCTGTTTGTGATTTATAAATGAGAGAGCAACCGGTTTTGGAATTTCTGGAGGGTGAGTGCTGCGAATCAATGCCCAGTTAACACTTTCAAAGAAAGGATGCTGTTTAATCTCTGTGGCACCTCTCTTGAACCCTAACCTCTTCTGTGGGTCCTTAACAAGGAGACCCCGGATTAAGTCCTTAGCAGCAAAACTGATTGAAGATCCCTCTGGAAATTTTAGGGACTGACCTACAACATTGAATAATGTCTCCCTGTTTCCATCACCTTTAAATGGTGTTCTTCCAAGCAGTAATTCATAAAAGAAAATACCAAATGTCCACCAATCAACAGCACTTCCATGGCCATCTCCTCTTATTATCTCAGGAGCTAAGTATTCATGGGTCCCAACAAATGACATGGAGCGGGCACTAGTTGGTTCTGCGATAAGTACGGGAAGAGAATCCAAATTTGTGAGACTTGTTTTTTCACTTTTCACCTTTGTTGTCTTGGAGTTGAGGAAACGAGGCTTAAAGCAAGATGGTTGTAAGCAAGAAGGCTCCACACAAACAGGTAATTTGCAGGCTGGATCTATGCATGATGGCTGAATACAGTAAGAAGATATTCTGCAAGCTGGGTCATCGCTGGACTGAACAAGTTTAGGACTTACAAAACATCTTAATGACAAATCAAAGTCAGAGAGCATTATGTGACCATCCTCCCTCACCAACACATTTTCAGGCTTTAAATCCCTGTAAACCACACCCATCATGTGCAGATACTCAAGTGCAAGAAGCACTTCAGAAGCATAAAACCTGCAAAAATTATCACAAATTAATCATAACTTTGAATGTTGAAATGTTTACTGATGGAATTAGAGCAATACTCACCAGGCAGTGTGAATCAATTGGGAGAAACCCACCAAAAAAAAAAAAAAAAATTCCACAACAGTGTAAGTGCTATACCAGGTTATTACTAGTCTTCTTAATGCCTTCAGCCATAGGCTACACAGTTAATTTCCTACTAAAAAACCTTATGTGACTGGAAAAGAGAAACCAAAAACTGATGATTTCGGTAAACTTACAAAGCCCGACTTGAAGAGGTGCACCAACCGGACTGTTAGATGGATACTAGAACATTCCTCTTCAAGTGTAAGAAGATAGATTTTCTTGTACCAACACAACTAGACCATTCATTATCATCAAGTAAAGATTTGCAAATTGCAAAATTATCCTAAATTAACACTCATATTTCTCTCTAACAAATGTAAATCAAATTGACGAACAGATCAAGTTCAAAAAAAAAAAAGGGCAACTTCAAACTGGGGTGCGAAGGACTGACCTTGTTGCTTGTTCCGAAAAATGCTTGCCGGGCTGGCGCTGCCGGAGAGTATGAAGGTCTCCACCGCTACAAAACTCCATCAACAAGCAAGAAAACTTGTCAGTCTCAAAATGTGAGTAAAGGGTAGGCAAAAATGGATGATCCAACAAGCCTAAAATCTCTCGCTCAGTTTGTGCTCTCATCAACTTCTTCCTGCCAGCTAACATACCTTTATCCATCACTTTCATAGCAAACAAACAACCCATGTCTCTCAATTCAGCCAAGTATACACTCCCTATATCACCGCAACCAAGTTTCTTCAAAAGCCTAAAATTTCCCAACCCCAAGTCCCCATCTTTACTTTTCACACATTGCACTGCATCCCATTTCATGTCATTGCCTTTGTGAGGTTTCGAAAGGCAAGCACTCCTAAAACTAGCCTCATTTGCGTCACAAGTACTTAAACTACTCTTTCCACTCTCTTCTTCACTATGAGCAAGACAATCAACACCCTTTTTGGCTTCAATAGTGGCATTGCTCAAGTTACTACTGACACTAGTCTCAGACCCAGAAACAGTACTACTGCTACAAAAACTTACGCTATGCATGCTGATACTATTTACAGACTCAGTGTCATAATTTGCAGCGCTATTGAGTTGCTTATTCATGCTTAAGACAATATGGTGGGACTGTTTGATGAAATGCCTAAAAGAAGGAAAACTTTTTTTTTTTTCAAATTTTTTGGGTAAGAATTGAGGAGGTCAAGGTTGATATGACCGAGGTGGTCAAAGTGATCGAGGGAGACGCGGGCTTATAACACAAGGAGGGTTAAAACGGCATTCAAATTTGAAATGTGAGTTGTGTTTGGGGTCATTTTTTTATTTCTCTCTCATTGTGTACAGTGTCCAAGAATGTGTTACAGCTTGGAGACAAAACATCGCACAGGCCACACAGCGAAAGAGGGAGAGGGAGAGGGAGAGAGAGAAGACCCAATTCACGAGGAAGACAGAAGCCATTGAGATTTTCTAAACAAAGATTACATAAAACAAACAAAACACTAACCAATACCGTTACTCTGGCTTTTAGAAGGATAAGATAATACGGTGTTTCAAAATTCTCATGTGAGGATTCCTGCTCTTGCGTGCCTTTTATTGGCAACGTTAGGAACTCTATATGTATAAAGACCATTTTGGACAATGACACTCTTAAGTAAAATAGTACTTACCGTGGACTGTGATAGAAGTGCATCGTCGGCCGGCCACCGGCCTGCTATCTTACCGAGGGTATTATTGTCTAAAATATTTTATTTTAGCTACTAAATTCGGCCTAACTGTTTGAAATTTGATGCTTAAGCCTTGATTTCGTCTTATAGTTCACTAAATATCAGTTTCATATCAGTGCATGAATCAATAGAATTTATGTGTATACAGTTAAAAGACTAAGCACTCTGGTACTGTTGTTTGTATGCTTGGCAGAAATTAAATAACACAGAGACCCACTTGAGGCAGGGGTGCCATAATCATATTTATTCATAGTAGGAGCTGACCATGTTTTTCAGAAAACAATTATATAATATTTCATCTTACTACTCATGTACAATTGATGGATATATGATGCTTTAATGATGAAATGCCAAACCTTGTTTAAGTTAATTTAAAAAAAGAAAAACTGATGATACTTACAGGTCATCTAATGTTTTACATTTGGCTGTACGTGCTTATTTCCCTTCCCACAAAGCAATTCCACATTGTACATTGTTTATAATTGTATGTAAATTTCATGTTGAGTTTCTTCATTTTTCTTCCGAGAGAGGATAATGATGATTTATTTGCATATAATCCTGGCATTTACTTTTCTCCAAAGATTGCCCACATCAAACCTTGAAGTGCAATCAAAGAAGAGACAGCACTTAAATCTTTACTTCCAATTATATATACACTTCCTAAATATTCACCCTTTTCACCCAATTGCACTCAGAGTCACAAGTCGCCATGAAGTTGCGTGCTGCTTTCTTTCTTTGCCTGCTTTGGCATTTTATGCTATCTGGTAGGTTTCTTGTATAGTTTTTCTTTTCTTTTCTTTTTTCTTTATTTAAGGATTACTACTATATGGTTTTAATTAAATGTTATCTTGTTCAGGGCAAGTACAATCACATGATGTCACATTTTTCTTTATTTAAGGACTACTACTATATGGTTTGAATTAAATGTGATTTTGTTCAGGGCAAGTAAAATCACGTGATGTCGCATTTTATGTGCACAACAAATGCCCCTTTCCGATATGGCCAGCAACTGCCCCTAATACCGGCCATCCGGTGATAGCCGATGGCGGCTTCTACCTCCCCTCCGGAGAGACTGAAATCGTCTCTGCTCCATGGTCCTGGAGCGGTCGAATTTGGGCAAGAACAGGCTGCAATTTTGCCTCCAATTGGAAACCAGCATGTGAAACTGGTGACTGTGATGGAAGACTAGCATGTAGTGGCCTAATAGGCACACCACCGGCCACATTAGTAGAAATTACACTGGCAGCAGATAGAAACAAGCCAAGTTTTTATGATGTGAGCTTAGTTGACGGCTATAACCTTCCTGTGATGGTCACAACAAGGCAAATATCAACAAAATGTGCAATCAACGGATGCCGAAAAAACTTGAATACTTACTGCCCACCAGAACTGCAGGTTTTGAACGAAAATAGACAAGTCGTGGCCTGCAAAAGTGCATGCTTGGCCTTCAATCTTGACTCATTTTGTTGCAGAAATGAGTTTGGTACTCCCGACAAATGCAAGCCTAGCTTGTACTCAAAGATATTTAAGGATGCTTGTCCTGCTTATTATAGCTATGCGTACGACATGCCTGCGTCTTTGGTAAGTTGTGCTTCAAGAGAATTTGTGATCACATTTTGTCCTTCTGGATGGGCTGAAGGTGAGGGTGAAAGTGAAAATATTGCCTCTACTTCCATATAGTGTGTGTGTGTGTGTGTCTTTTTTTTTTTTTTTTAAATGTATAATTTGCTGTCATTTCCTATTTGTTGCTTAAAGCTTAGTTCTTATCCTAATAAATTTGTACGTGGAAATTGTAAGTTCTATTGGGTATTAAGCTTAGTTTCCACCTACATGTATAAATTACCTCTCATTTCTGAGAAATTTTAGAATACATTATAGGTATCTAAGTAAACTTAACACCAAATTTTTTTTTTTTTAATATTTTAAATCAAGAACAATGCTGAAAAACCACCTCACCGATATCCTGATTACAAACCACTTTCAAATGGCGGGGAAGGCTGAACTGAGAGCTTTCTCAGGTCACACTCGGCCCATTTGACAAAATTGGGCTTCAACAGCCCAATATTGAAATCCATTGGCAAGAGGCTTATCCAAGTAGCGTCATCCTTTGGACATTGGAACTAGGGTTTTTCAGACACATGAATCCCGATTGCTCTCTCTATATAATAAACATGCAAGAAGAATCATCATCAACGGCACAACGACAGTCTCTTTCTAATTCTTTGATTAGAAATCTAACACCTATACCCGAAATTTCCTCCCTACAATTATCCACTTTTTTTATTTTATTTTTTTCTCTCTTCCAATTTTATTGAAATCAGAAATGACGAGTATTCGCAATTGGTCCATGCTTCTTTCTGATTTAACCGTGACCAATGATCTTTTACGAAAGCTCTGATCTTATATTAAACATTTTTTTTTGGTGCTATTATTATTATTTATGTTCTTTTTTGGAGGTGAATAAATAAAGTGATGGCTCTATGATTAAATGCCTAATTACGGGCAATATACGCTATTCCGATGCCAAATATGAGCAGAAACTTTCTTTGAATGAGGGCTTTTACTTGTTTGGTCTTTATCATTATTATTATTATTATTATTATTTTAATGTTTTTGGTTTCATTTTGTTTTCTCCTCTATGGCTGTGAATTTATCTTGCAGAAAATTTCACTCAAATTCAAATTCAATGTCGAGGAACTCCGGGACATAAAACTTGATATATCCCTAAAATTAAATCATATTGAGAGTTCCAGATTTATAATTCAATTTGCAGGCAAGCTGTATTTCATTAAACAAATCAGCTGATTTATACTAGTATGCTATTTAATGTATAAAACCAAAACAAAAATAACCGGTAAGTTGATGGTCTGTAACGACAAAAAGCAATTGAAAACTTCTAAATTGATAAGGCTGAACTTCATTTAAAACATAAATTGGCCAGGAAAAAAGTTGCAAATTTGACGTGTATTTGAAGTTGAGGTCTTGATTGAGCATTTAATTGTCAAGAAATTGGGTGCACAAAGTAGAGAATCAATGCATGGTTGGCTCTGCGTTGAGTCCACCATCTGAAATGGTAATCAATTTCCAGAGCTAAAGAGGTAATTTTTCTCTTAATTATTGGTTTTCATTTCTGGATATGAGGTAACTTTTATTGGTTAATGTTGGTTATTGGCTTGAAAATGATACAACTAAAAATTGTTTCTAAGACACTTCAGTAGTGTACTTGACATATTTTGGAAGTAGAAAAATGAAATTTGCCAGTGAGATTCAGGGCTTCCTTGGAAGATTGGAATCAAGAAAACAGGCTTATTGGAGTCTGACCTCATGTTTTGAATGGAACGAGCTGCTACAACCTACAATCCTGTCATTCTTATGTTCCCATTTGGACATCAGTCTCACAACAGGTGCTGGCGCAGTTCCATTTACTGTTTTTATTTTTATAAATAATGTCGATTCTGGTATTCTGATTAACGCGGTCCATTGCATCACCAGTCTACTTGTATGGGCTGACTTTTCAAGTTTGCGTTAGGTCAAGTTATTGAAGCTTCAATTGGTAACAATATTATGTTATGTTATTGGACTCCATCAAAGAAGGGGCATTTTTGGAAAAAAGTTTTCTGAACTGGGTTTGTCCAGTTCCTCAGTTTTCAGAAACACCAGGAACTAATCTTATGAGTTGCAATTTCATCTTGTCGGTGGCTCTTCTGTTTGCTTAACTCAGTTTATTTATTTCTTTATCTTTTAATTGTTTCTGAGGGTTAACTGTCTTTCTCATGGAGTCATGGTCCCATTTGGGCATCAGTCTTACAGCATTTGCTGGTGCAATCCCCTCTACTGTTTTGATGTTTATATAATATGAAATTTTGGTAGTTTGATTAATTAATGCAAAAACATTGCATCACATGTCTATTTGTAGGAGCTAACTGTGAAGAGACTTTTCGTGTGTGCTGGATCAAGTCAGTGGAGCTCTTTCTCCTATTTTTTTTTTTTTTTTGTGGTTGTAAATTTTCTGAACTGGGTTTGCTCAGTTTCTTTTTGACTAGAAACGGCAGGAACTATTCTTATGAGCTGCATTTTCTCAGTTTTTTTTTATTATCTTATTTTGTTTTTTATTTAAAAAAAATCACCCTATAGATGTTGACCGCGTGGCAGTTGCTGAGTTACAACATAACTTTTAATTGGCCTAAAAGTAATTGTCCATGAACTCCTAGTTGTTTGACAAGCAACTTAACAAGGACATCTAACCTTTGCTAAATAGGAAAGGAATGGAGGTGGAAAAAGAATTTAAGGTTTTTGACGTCCGATTACAACCTTTCAATTTTATGGCATGCCGCTTGACCATTCGTCATCAGTAACAGGTTAAAAAATAAAAATAAAAAAAGAAAAGAAAACAGATATCTAAATGATCAACATTGACTTTGATTTTTTCTGTTCTTCTTGGCTAACTCCTATTTAACTATATTAGAAGTCACCCAGAAACTTGCCATGCAATGATGTGTAGCTTTGTATCTTGATCAGCAAGGCACAACCTAGTGCAGTCCTGTCTATCTCCACCATATATTACAAAATGGATCAGGAGAGTGAGACAAATAGGGGAGAGGGGAAACTATGGGGTACTCTAGGTTCAGTTTTAGCGAATCTAATGTTTGTGTATGCTATTTTTAAAGCACACTTCCCATATTGCCTTTGGGGCCAAATTTATTGCTCACTTGATCTTACTGGTAAACGTGAAAGGAAAAAGGAGAAAGATGAGAATGAAGAAGAAATGAATCCAATTAAAAAGAAGGCAAAGAATAGAGTGAGAGCAAACAAAGTAAAGTCACTTCGTCTGAATTTCATTGATGGCCTTTGGTCAGCTTGTGGGGGAGAAAGGAATTGTTTTCACTACAAATTATGTTGACAAGCTTGATCCTACTTTGATAAGGAGAGGGAGAATGGACAAGCGTATAGAAATGTCTTATTGTTGCTTTGAAGCTTTCATGGTGCTAGCCAAGAATTATTTGGATATTGAGTCACATGTATTGTTTGCAGAAATTAACAGTTTGTTGGCTGAAACCAACGTGGCTTCTGCTGATGTTGCGGAGAATTTGATGCCAAAGTCTGGTGAGGAAGATGCAGACTCTTGTTTGATGAATTTGATTGAAGCTCTTAAGGTGGCAAAGGAGGAGGCAAGAAAGAACGCTGAAGAAGCACTGTTAAAGGGGGAGAAGGCAAAAAAGAAGGCTGAGGATGAAGCAAAAGCGGAGAAAGAAGAGGACTAGCATGTCAAACAGAATGTGAAAGATGATGGAACTTCTGATATTGGAGTGAAACAGAATGGTTTCCTTAATAGAGAAGGTGGAGGAGGGGATTAGTTGATCTTGAATGCTAATGGGGATATGGACAATTGAGGCTCCAGCACTAGTAAGAATTAGCAATAATTTTATAGTTAATAATAGAAGCTGGAGCCAAATGCTGATTAGCAGATGTTTGATTTTATCTCGATACTTTGTATGCAACTTCTGTGAATTCTAATGTTTCATTAATAGAAGTAATCTTAGCTACATTAGCTTTTATTTTGACTATTTAATCGTCCAATGCTTTTACTAGGGCTTTAGGAAATTCAAGGAGATTCGATTGTCAATTAGCATATGATGGTGAAGAAAGCGAAGCTAGGTAACTAAGGCATGCCAACTTCTATGTCTCCTTGTTCGCAGACTTTTAGATTCATCCAAATTGATTCAATTCATTTGGACTGCCACAGAACCATATTTTCATCCTCCGCTGGTTTTAATCATTGATTGCGGCAGTTGGACCATTTCTGAAATGAAACTAATTTGTTTATAAGACTTAAGAGCCAAGCCTGCTAAACAAGAACTTTACTACAAGGCAAAGAATTCGTGGACTGTTGTCCCTCCTCACTCGTCAGATATAAGACTTCATGGAAATAGTGGAATCAAGAAATCATAGCCAATTTCGACAGCAACATTAACGGAATCTTTGCTACGGTATGAAGAGACCATGAAAAGTGAAAACCTATTGTATGGTACACATCAATGTCTTGTTCTGATATCATCCAACTATTCAGGAGGATTTATGTGCTATCATCTTGTTCTTTTTCATTATTTACATCTCTTTTGCATTGGATATCCTGAACTGGTTTCTTTTGCATTGGATATCCTGAACTGGTCGCTGCTGTGCTGTTATTTATGAACCTTTAGAGGTGCTGCTGCAGCATATTATATTTTTACCGTTCAGCTTTCATTTTAATAAATAACTCTGTATTGATCGTTTGAATCTAACTTTTCTTAATCAAATAAAAGAAGGGTGACGCTAACGTGAGGGGCTGAGGGCCATTGGGATCTCTATGCCAAGGTTTTTATTAAAAAGACAATTAAGGGAAAAAAAAAAAGTCATTTGTCTTTCTAACCCCTCTGTATAAGTCCCTTGCTGACGTCAGTTGTATGACGTCAGATAGTTCAAACTTCAAAGCTTGGGCGCTGGTTTACATTATGATATCCTATAACGATATTCATGTAAATACAAATATATTTATGTAAAACACATCTGTAATGTGATTTATAACATTATTTTGAACGATCCGACTATGTTGGAATTGTTTTGAAGTAGAGCACGCTTTCATAATCACATGATTAAAATTATAACGTATTTTTTTTATTATTATTTATCACTTTCCATGTTTTGTTGTGATTTGTGCTTTCCCTTAGAGCAGCTCTAAAATAACAATTACCTATTTTGTAAATGTGCACTTTATTTTAAAAAATCTTTCTATAACATCAATCATGTAAAGGATTATTTTGAGAAAAATAATGGAACTTCAATTGTTAAGGATTATAAGTCTTTCTGTTTCAAGGTAAAAATATGAACGATAAACTTTTATTTTATCTTTTTGAATATGATTTTCATGACAAATTTTTTTTTTTGTGTTGATTTCACTACTTTAGCACACTAATCATGTGTTTATTTACCAAATTGGGAAATCAAAATGTGAAATTAAAATTATTAATAATATTTATTTCATAAAATAAGAGTAGAAGTCAAAATTAAAATCGAAATCGTAGGAACCCACCTTAAATTAAAAATAAGGAGTAAATCCCAAGGAGAATGAAAATCAATCACCTATTACTAGGAATGATAGTTTTACCCGCAATAGCCTTTTAAAATTATGAATATGGTCCCTATTAAAAAAAAAAGGAAAAAAAAAAACTAAACAATAACTCCCACCGAAGCTCCATCTTAACCAAATGCTATCTTAGCCAAACCTCACGGTTGCTGCCAAAATCAAGTGTCGTTGTCATCATCGTTGGTCCATTGGTTGCAAAGCAATAGCTAGTAGCCGGTTTTGACTCCGTCTCCTTTTCATCTCTATTTGATCCACCTCGACTTCATTTCTGATGGTCATGGTTCCCATTTGATGATGATGACGTCGATGATGATGTCAATGATGATGATTTGCTGCTGTGGTTGATTATGATGATGATTCTGGTTTTGATTATTATTATAAAAAATATTATAAATAATAATAATTAAAAATAATTACTAATAATAATAATTTTTGAATAATAATAATGAAAGTAATCGAAATACAAAATAATAATTATATCAATAATAAATAAATTTTTTTAATAATTTAATTTATTTTAATCTCGATTTTAAAATAAAGTAAACATATCAATAAAAAAATTTATTTTTATTTTAATTCTATAATTAAAATAAACAACTCATTTTACTTTTAATTTTTTATTAAAATTTATTTAGTAAACGTTTATAAAACGGTGCGACCGACCACTGAAAAATAGTCTTGTGAGTGGTCACGTGGGTCATATTTAAGAAATTATTAATATTTATTTTTAAATAATTATTTGCAAGTTTTTCTGCCAACGTAAACTGTCATTTGGCTGTTAGCAAAAACATTCGGTGGAGGTCAAAGATGAAGGCTCCTCTGTACAATGGAGTTGGTGACAGGGATTAAAACACAGACAGCAGAAAAGACAGAAATATTTTTCTTTTTGCACAAATTTTAGATTATCTCTTCTAAAAAAATTAATTTTTAAAATACTATCAAATTATTATAAATTTTAATTTAAATAAGAATGGTGAATTGATGAAAAATCTTTTATATTCTTTACAAAATTAAGAGTAAATTGATATTTACGATAACTTGAAAAATGTTTTAAAGAATGTAATTTTACAAGAGTAATTAAATTTTCTTTTTTCAAATTAAAGAAAGACCGACTTCGGCTCTTAAGTCTTTGCGGCAGCCACTCGGAAGAAAGCAACTAGGCAATGGTGGGGATAGCTTCATGGCCTTGATCAGCAAGCCAAAACACAACATATAAAGACCCTTCTCCACACTAACCTTACAGATTTTATATACTAGTTTTGTCTGAAATAGCTACAGAGTAACGTAGCAAAATGGTGACTACTGGAGAATTGTGGGCGACTATAGGCTCAGTTATGGCGAGTGTGATGTTTGTATCAGCCATATTCAAGCAATACTTTCCATATCAACTTTGGGGCTATGTTGAAAAATATAGTCAAAAATTGTTTCGGATTCTGTATCCTTACATAGAAATTACATTCCATGAATTCTCCGGTGATCGTCTCAAGCGAAGTGAAGCCTTCTCTGCCATACAAAACTATCTCAGCACCACTGCCTCTTTGCATGCTACAAGGTTTAAGGCTGATGTTGTCAAAGACAGCCAGTCTATAATCCTTAGCATGGATGATAAGCAGGAGGTCACAGATGAGTTTAAAGGGATCAAAGTTTGGTGGGTGTTGGGTAAGAATACTCCCAGGACTCAGTCGTTTTCATTTTATCCAGCGACGGATGAGAAGAGGTATTACAAGCTCACTTTCCATAAGAGTCATCGGGAACTCATCACCGGGCCCTATGTTAACCATGTGTTGGCTGGAGGAAAGGCCATCACCGTGAGGAACCGGCAGCGGAAGCTGTACAGCAACAATCCTAGCAAGAATTGGTATGGCTGGAGATCAACAAAGTGGAGCCATGTCTTTTTTGAGCATCCTGCCACATTTGACACGTTGGCAATGGAGACAAAGAAGAAGGAAGAGATCCAGAAGGACCTCAAGAAGTTCAGCGAGGGGAAAGAGTACTATGCGAAAATTGGGAAGGCTTGGAAGAGAGGCTATCTCCTTTACGGTCCTCCTGGAACTGGCAAATCAACCATGATTGCTGCTATGGCCAACTACATGAACTATGATGTCTATGATCTTGAGCTTACCACAGTTCAGGATAACTCGGAGCTGAGGTCTCTTTTGATTGACACCTCAAGTAAGTCGATCCTAGTTATAGAGGATATTGATTGCTCCCTTGATCTCACTGGCCAACGCGAGAAGAAAAAGGAGAAAGACGAGGACGAGGAGGAGAAGAATCCAATTGAAAAGAAGGAAAAAGAAGATGGTGAGAGCAAGAAAAGTAAGGTTACATTATCCGGGCTTCTGAATTTCATTGATGGCCTTTGGTCAGCTTGTGGGGGAGAAAGGATTATTGTATTCACTACAAATTACGTGGACAAGCTTGATCCTGCGTTGATCAGGAGAGGAAGGATGGATAAGCACATTGAAATGTCCTATTGTTGCTTTGAAGCATTCAAGGTGCTAGCCAAGAACTATTTAGATATTGATTCACATGAGCTGTATGCAGCGATTGAAATTATGCTGGCTGAAACCAACATGACTCCTGCTGATGTTGCGGAGAATTTGATGCCCAAATGTGATGAGGATGACACGGAGACGTGTTTGAAGAATTTGATTGAAGCTCTCAAGGCGGCGAAGGAGGAGGCAATCAAGAAGGCTGAAGAAGAAGCACGATTGAAAGCAGAGGTGGCGACAAAGAAGGCTGAGGAAGAAGTGCGGTCCAAGGCAGAGAAAGAAGAGAAGGAAAAGCATGCAAAAGAAAATGAAACCTCATCTTCTTCTGCGAAAGAAAATGGGTCGATTGCTAATGGTAATGGGAATACAAGCAACTGAGGTTCCAGGACTTGCATATGAACTATTAACAATAATTTATTCACACTCCTGTTCTGAATGTTTACGTGTATTGTATCGTTTCAGTTTGTAGAATAATTGTTTGCTACATTGTGGTCATTATTAGTAGTGAAAGCTGGAGTTGGCATGGCTTTTAGATTGGATTTGTGTTAAAAGCTCTGAATTCTTCGGTTATAAAGTCCAATAAAGACTGTGATAAACACTGAAGAAGACAACTTTAAGTCACGTGAGAAGCGTATTAGAGTTTTGGTGGTGAAAATTAGTACAAAATTTGCCAGATGGACTATTTTAAGCAAAAATAGTCCATCTGGTTTCATCTTCATTACTGCCCAAGTAAAGATGTTTAATATCAGCGAACAAAAATGGTGCCAATATCGAATTTCAAATGAATACAAGGCTGAAGAGGAATCTTATCAAAATTTTGAACTAATAATGTATTTTTTAATTATTGATAAATTGAAAATCGGAATGGGGTTGACAGTGTGTTGAGGTTAAAAGGAAAAGTATAAGGGTGTGTCTAGTAATTGGATTGGGGCAATCTGCCAAAAAAGGTTCTAACTTTATTAGAATTTCTGCCCGGCCATGATTCTATAGCCATTCCGAACCACAGAGTGATAGTCCCTATTCCGAAAAAAAACACACTAATGAAATTGAACTAGTGAGCTACCAAGTCAAAATAAGCTTATAAAATTAATCACATATTAAAATATTAAATGAAATAAACGCTAATGGTACCTGATAGGAGGGTTGCTTAGCTATGCTGAGATGGAGGTCTCCTCCGACCATGGTATATGATTCTGGCAAATGGTGGCCGCCTCATTCGTCATATCGTCTTTCTCTCTCTAAGCAGGAAACAAATATCTTTTGATATTGCATTTGTAGTTCAATAAAACTACAATATTTATTATACAAAAGAATATTAAATTGTTAGTTCTATTTGGTAATGCCCAATGAAACTGTGCTTTCTTGACTCCTTTTTTCTCAAGTTGATCACAATGGTGTGCCATTAATGACATCGGAAAGACAAATCAATTCAAGGGAAAAGGACACTCAAATTTAATGAGATAAATATCCCGGCAGATGGTTCATGGATTTTAATGTTGAATATTATTGGTTTGGTCTGCATAAATGGTCTTTGATTGAGCCCTGAGTAAATTCCTAAATCCAAATATTGTTGGGCGAAGCTATTCTATTCTAAGCCCAGCCAAATTCAACTGTTCACTGACGATGTTGGATGGGAGGCAGAGGTTTTCTGGTTTCTGAAATAAAAGTGGGGCAGTTCAATAAAACCCTGTTCAAGCTTCAAGGGTTTAACAAGTCCTTGACACATCCACTTTGCTTCCTCTCTACTATTATCCACTTTCTTTTTTCTTTTCCAATTTTATTGAAATCAGAAATGACGGGTAGTCGCATTTGGTCCTTGCTTCTCTCTGATTTAACCGTGACCGATGATCTTACATTAAACTTTTATTTTTTTTTGGTATTATTATTATTATTATTATTATTATTATTTATGTTCTTTTTTGGAGGTGAATAAATAAAGTGATGGCTCTATGATTAAATGCCTAATTACGGGCAATATACGCTATTCCGATGCCAAATATGAGCAGAAACTTTCTTTGAATGAGGGCTTTTACTTTATTTGGTCTTTATCATTTATTTTATTTTATTTTATGTTTTTGGTTTCGCTTTGTTGTCTCTTCCATGGCTGTGAATTTATCTTGCAGAAAATTTCACTCCAATTCAAATTCAATGTCGAGGAATTCCTGGACATAAAACTTGATATTATATCCTTAAAATTAAATCATATTGAGAGTTGCAAATTTGTAATTCAATTTGCAGGCAAGCTCTATTTCATTAAACAAATCAGCTGATTTATACTAGTATGCTATTTAATGTATAAAACCAAAACAAAAATACCCAGTAAGTTGATGGTCTGTAATGACAAAAAGAAATTGAGAAGTTCTAAATTGATGAGACTGAATTCATTTAAAGCATAAATTGGCCAGGAAAAAAGTTGCAAATTTGACGTGTATTTGAAGTTGAGGTCTTGATTGAGCATTTAATTGTCAAGAAATTGGGTGCACAAAGTAGAGAATCGTTGCACAGTTGGCTCTGCGTTGAGTCCACCATCTGAAATGGTAATCAATTTCCAGAGTTAAAGAGGTAATTTTTCTCTTAATTATTGGTTTTCATTTCTGGATATGAGGTAACTTTTATTGGTTAAAGTTGGTTATTGGCTTGAAAATGATAGAACTCAAAATTGTTTCTAAGACACTTCAGTACTGTACTTGACATGTTTTGGGAGTAGAAAAATGAAATTTGCCAGTGAGATTCCGGGCTTTCTTGGCGCAACATATGTATCCTTACATTGAAATTACATTTGATGAATTTTCAGGTGAGCAACTCAAGCATAGTGAAGTCTTCTCTGCCATACAGAACAATCTTAGTATCAAAGCCTCCAAGCATGCTGCAAGGTTTAAAGCTGATGTTGTCGAAGATAGCCAGTAATTAGTCCTTAGTATGGAGGATAAAGAGGAGGTAACTGATGAGTTTGAAAGGGTTAAGGTTTGGTGGGAATTGGGTAAGAATATTTCCAGAAGAGAATTTCAATTCTCTATTTATCCTGCTGCAGAGAGAAGAGGTATTACAAGCTCACATTCCATAAATGTGACCGAGAACTCATCCTAGGATCCTATTTTAACCATGTCTTGGGTGGAGGAAGGCCATCGCAGTGAAGAACCGGCAGCCGAAGCTGTACAGCAACAATCCTAGGAAGAATTGGTGCGGCTGGAGATCAACAAAGTGAAGCCATGTCTTTTTTGAGAATCCTGCTGCATTTGACACGTTGGCAATGGAGACAAAGAAGAAGGAAGAAATCGACAAGGACCTCAAGAAGTTCGGCGAGGGGAAAGAGTACTATGCGAAAATTGGGAAGGCTTGGAAGAGAGGCTATCTCTTTTATGGTCCTCCTGGAACTGGTAAATCAATCATGATTGCTGCCATGGCTAATTTTTTGAACTATGATGTCTATGATCTTGAGCTTACCACAGTTCAGGATAACACGGAGATGAGGACTGTCTTCATTGAGACCTCAAGTCAATCATAGTTATTGAGAGCATTTGACTGCTCACTTGATCTTACTGGTAAACGTGAAAGGAAAAAGGAGAAAGACGAGAATGAAGAAGAAATGAATCCAATTAAAAACAAGGCAAAGAATAGAGTGAGAGCAAACAAAGTAAAGTCACTTCGTCTGAATTTCATTGATGGCATTTGGTCAGCTTGTGGGGGAGAAAGGAATTGTTTTCACTACAAATTATGTTGATAAGCTTGATCCTGCTTTGATAAGGAGAGGGAGAATGGACAAGCGCATAGAAATGTCTTATTGTTGCTTTGAAGCATTCATGGTGCTAGCCAAGAATTATTTGGATATTGAGTCACATGGCATTGTTTGCAGAAATTAACAGTTTGTTGGCTGAAATCAACATGGCTTCTGCTGATGTTGCGGAGAATTTGATGCCAAAGTCTGATGAGGAAGATGCAGACTCTTGTTTGAAGAATTTGATTGAAGCCCTTAAGGTGGCAACGGAGGAGGCAAGAAAGAACGCTGAAGAAGAAGCACTGTTAAAGGCGGAGGAGGCAAAAAAGAAGGCTGAGGAAGAAGCAAAAACAGAGAAAGAAGAGGACAAGCATGTGAAACAGAATGTGAAAGATGATGGAACTTCTGATATTGCAGTGAAACAGAATGGTTTCGTTAATAGAGAAGGTGGAGGAGGGAAATAGTTGATCTTGAATGCTAATGGGGATACGGGCAATTGAGGCTCCAGCACTAGTAAGAATTAGCAATAATTTTATAGTTAATAATAGAAGCTGGAGCCAAATGCTGATTAGCAGATGTGTGATTTTATCTCAATAATTTGTATCATTGTATGCAACTTCTGTGAATTCTAATGTTTCATTAATAGAAGTAATCTTAGCTGCATTAGCTTTTATTTTAACTATTTCGTGCAATGCTCTCACTAGGGCTTTAGGAAATTCAAAGAGATTCGATTGTCAATTAACATATGATGGTGAAGAAAGTGAAGTTAGATGACTAAACGCATGCTAACTTTTAGATTCATCCAAATTGATTCAACTCATTTGTACTGCCACAGAACCATATTTTCATCCGCTGTTTTAATCATTTATTGAGGCAGTTGGACCATTTCTAAAATGAAACTAATTTGTTTATAAGTCTCGAGAGTCAAGCCGGCAAAGCAAGAACTTTTATTATTATTATTATTATTATTAACAATAATAATAATAATAATAATAATAATAATAATAATAATAATAATAACTTTTTAATAATAAAATAATAAAAATAATTGAAATATAAAATAATTATTACAGCAATAATTAATTAAGAATATTTTAATAATTCTAAATAATTAACTCATTTTGATCTCGACTCCAATATAAAATAAATACATCAATAAAAAAAAGAGTCAATTCTAATTTTAAACAACTTATTCTACTTTTAGTTTTTTATTTCAATTATAGTGTATTTCAATTTGTTTAAACGTACATAAAATGGTACGACTAACTTATTAAAATAGCGGTCTTAACCAAGGTTTTCAGTTCGAGACTTGAGAATGCAGCTACGTTAAAATACTTTTTGGGAGAGTTTTGTCGTCCTAATGGTTCTATCCGGCTCAAATCTGGATTAGTCCAACCCCAATATAATTTTTAGATATCAGATAGTTTAATATATCAAAAAAATAGTAGTCATGTGGGTCTTATTTAAGAAATTATTAATATTTATTTTTAAATAATTATTTTGTAATAATAAAGAGGAAGCTGTCAGGATATTGTTATCTTACATAATCATGTAAAATACATTATTCTTCCACAGTAGTTGATAAAAATTTAACAATTATAAAAATATAAAATAATAAAATTTTATTATTTCTATAACTATTAAAGAATCATGTATTTTATATGGTTAATCACAAAAGCCGCCGTTTTAACTGTTTTTATTGGGAACAGAGTCAACCCTCTCACATGTTTTTCTGCCAACGTAACTGGCATTTGGCTATTAGCAAAAGCATTACGTGGAGGTCAAAGATGACGGAGATAGAAACACAAAGATAGCAGAAAAGACAGAAATATTTTTCTTTCTAAGTAAATTTTAGTTTCTCTTATAAAAAAAAATAAATTTTAAAATACTATCAAATAATTATAAATTTTAATTTAACTCATTTTTATTTTAAAAAATAATGGTGAGTTGATGAAAAATCTTTTATATTCTTTACAAAATTAGGAGTGAGTTGATATTTACGATAATTTGAAAAATATTTTAAAGAATGTAATTTTATAAGAGTAATTAAATTTTCTTTTTTCACATTAAAGAAAGACCGACCTCGACACCAAATTTTCTTTTTTCAAATTAAAGAAGGACCGACCTCGACTCTTTTAAGTATTTGAGGAAGCCACTCGGAAGAAAGCAATTAGGCAATGATGAGGATGGCCGTGATCAGCAAGCCAAAACACAATATATAAAGACCCTTCTCCACACTAACCTTACAGATTTTATATACTAGTTTTGTCTGAAATAGCTACAGAGCAACGTAGCAAAATGGTGACTACTGGAGAATTGTGGGCGACTGTAGGCTCAGTTATGGCGAGTGTGATGTTTGTATCAGCCATATTCAAGCAATACTTTCCATATCAACTTTGGGGCTATGTTGAAAAATATAGTCAAAAATTGTTTCGGATTCTGTATCCTTACATAGAAATTACATTCCACGAATTCTCCGGTGATCGTCTCAAGCGCAGCGAAGCCTTCTCTGCCATACAAAACTATCTCAGCACCACTGCCTCTTTGCATGCTACAAGGTTTAAGGCTGATGTTGTCAAAGACAGCCAGTCTATAATCCTTAGCATGGATGATAAGCAGGAGGTCACAGATGAGTTTAAAGGGATCAAAGTTTGGTGGGTGTTGGGTAAGAATACTCCCAAGACTCAGTCATTTTCATTCTATCCAGCTGCGGATGAGAAGAGGTATTACAAGCTCACGTTCCATAAGAGTCACCGGGAACTCATCACCGGGCCCTATGTTAACCATGTGTTGGCTGGAGGAAAGGCTATCACCGTGAAGAACCGGCAACGGAAGCTGTACAGCAACAATCCTAGCAAGAATTGGTATGGCTGGAGATCAACAAAGTGGAGCCATGTCTTTTTTGAGCATCCTGCTACATTTGATACGTTGGCAATGGAGACAAAAAAGAAGGAACAGATCAAGAAGGACCTCAAGAAGTTCAGCCAGGGGAAAGAGTACTATGCGAAAATTGGGAAGGCTTGGAAGAGAGGGTATCTCCTTTACGGTCCTCCAGGAACTGGCAAATCAACCATGATTGCTGCTATGGCCAACTACATGAACTACGATGTGTATGATCTTGAACTTACCACAGTGAAAGACAACACAGAGTTGAGGTCTCTTTTGATTGACACATCAAGTAAGTCGATCTTAGTTATAGAGGATATTGATTGCTCCCTTGATCTCACTGGCCAACGCGAGAAGAAAAAGGAGAAAGACGAGGACGAGGAGGAGAAGAATCCAATTGAAAAGAAGGAAAAAGAAGATGGTGAGAGCAAGAAAAGCAAGGTTACATTATCCGGGCTTCTGAATTTCATTGATGGCCTTTGGTCAGCTTGTGGGGGAGAAAGGATTATTGTGTTCACTACAAATTACGTGGACAAGCTTGATCCTGCGTTGATCAGGAGAGGAAGGATGGATAAGCACATTGAAATGTCCTATTGTTGCTTTGAAGCATTCAAGGTGCTAGCCAAGAACTATTTAGATATTGATTCACATGAGCTGTATGCAGAGATTGAAATTATGCTGGCTGAAACCAACATAACTCCTGCTGATGTTGCAGAGAATTTGATGCCCAAGTGTGATGAGGATGACACAGAGAATTGTTTGAAGAATTTGATTGAAGCTCTCAAGGCGGCGAAGGAGGAGGCAATCAAGAAGGCTGAAGAAGAAGCACGATTGAAAGCAGAGGCGACGACAAAGAAGGCTGACGAAGAAGTTAGGTCCAAGGCAGAGAAAGAAGAGAAGGAAAACCACGCAAAAGAAAATGAAACCTCTTCTTCTTCTGCTAAAGAAAATGGGTCGATTGCTAATGGTAATGGGAATACAAGCAACTGAGGTTCCAGGACTTGCATATGAACTATTAGCAATAATTTATTCACACTCCTGTGCTGAATGTTTACGTGTATTGTATCATTTCAGTTTGTAGAATAATTGTTTGCTGCATTGTGGTCATTATTAGTAGTGAAAGCTGGAGTTGGCATGGCTTTTAGATTGGATTTGTTTTAAAAGCTCTAAATTCTTCGGTTATAAAGTCCAATAAAGACTGTGATAAACACTGAAGAAGACTACTTTAAGTCACGTGAGAAGCGTATTAGAGTTTTGGTGGTGAAAATTAGTACAAAATTTGCCAGATGGACTATTTTAAGCAAAAATAGTCCATCTGGTTTCATCTTCATTAGTACCCAAGTAAAGATGTTTAATATCAGCGATCAAAAATGGTGCCAATATCAAATTTCAAATGAATACAAGGCTGAAGAGGAATCTTATCAAAATTTTGAACTAATAATGTATTTTTTAATTATTGATAAATTGAAAATCGGAATGGGGTTGACAGTTTGTTGAGTTTAAAATTTGTTGAGGTTAAAAGGTATAAGGGTGTATCTAGCAATTGGATTGGAGCAATCTGCGAAAAAGTTTTAACTTTATTAGAATTTCTGCCCGGCCATGATTCTACAGCCATTCCGAATCGCAGTGTGACAGTCCCTCCCTATTCACCATTTCTCTCTTTCATGTATCAACTTATTCAAAAGAATCGAAACATCAAGTTTGTGAAATTCAAAGAAACCTTGTATAGCAAGAGGGACTCTGTAAATTTCTAAGAAAAGGAATTAGAGTGATACAAGAAAGCTTCTCCATCACGTGAATGGAAACAATTTCGTTAATGGAATCTTGGCTCAGGTTTTTAAGAAACCCTGCAAACAATCCATCTTCATTCAGCCATTGTCGCTTTCCCCCATCAGGTTCACTAAATAAAATTTCAGCTTTTTTTTTAATTTTTTTTTCTGTTTTTGTTTTATTTTCTGAGGAATCTTAACACGTTTATTTTTTGCCTCCGTTTATTTTCTGCCTCACATTGGAAACATGAAATTTTCATCATTTCATGCCTGATGGGGTAGTTTAAATTTAATGACTTATGAATGAATCCTCTTTAATGAAACAAAAAAGAAATATAAAAAAGACTTAAAAAATAGCTTACCATTTGTAGGTTTCTGTAATAAATAGGCTTGCCAACAGCACAAAATTTCAATAGTTTTTGATTTAGCAAAGAGAGTGTTTGTGTTATGATGGGAGAGACAGGGGGCAGTCTGGGCTCAACTCTAGCAACTTTCATGTTTGTGTTTGCAATGTTCAAGCAGCACATCCCTAGACAAGCTTGGTACTTTCTTGAAAAACATTGTCACAAATTGATTAGTTTGTTCAATCCTTATCTTGAAATTACATTCTATGAATTCTCCAGTAAAAATTTCCTGCGCAACAAGGCCTATTCTGAGATACAATCTTACCTCAGTGGCAGGGAAGAGACCTCTCTTCATGCCTCGCGGTTTAAAGCTGATGTTATTAAAGATAGCCGGCGTATAGCCCTTAGCATGGAGGATTATGAGGAGGTTTCTGATGAGTACAAGGGTGTCAGAGTTTGGTGGGTGCTGGGGAAGAAAGTTCCACGTACACCTGTGGTTTCCTTTTACCCAGGGAGTAATGATGAGAGGTATTACACACTTACATTTCATAAGAGGTACCGGGAGCTTATCACTGGGGATTATGTGAATCATGTTTTGGAAGAAGGAAAGGCCATTGCCGTGAGAAACCGGCAAATGAAGCTGTACAAGAACGTGCCTAGCGAAGCTTGGTATGAAAAGAAGTGGAGTCATGTATACTTTGAGCATCCCGCTACTTTTGATACTTTGGCCATGGCATCAAAGAAGAAAGAAGCGATCAAGAAAGATTTGATTAAGTTCACTGAGGGGAAAGAGTATTATGCGAAAATTGGGAAAGCTTGGAAGAGGGGTTACCTTCTGTTTGGTCCTCCGGGGACAGGGAAATCGACTATGATTGCTGCTATGGCTAATTTTCTGAACTATGATGTGTATGATCTTGAGAATAACAATGAGTTGAGGTCTCTTTTGGTCGATATTTCGAACAAGTCTGTTATTGTTATAGAGGATATTGATTGCTCGCTTGATCTTTCGGGCAAACGCAAAGAAAATGAGGAGGAAAAGGAGGTAAAAGAAGAGAAGAATTCAGTGAAAAATGTGGGACAGAGAAGGAAAAAGAAAAGCAATGTAACATTATCAGGGCTTTTGAATTGCATTGATGGTCTTTGGTCTACTAGTGGGGGAGAAAGGATTATTGTGTTCACTACAAATCACGTTGATAAACTTGATCCTGCTTTGATAGGGAGAGGGAGAATGGATAAGCACATTGAAATGCCCTGTTGTTGCTTTGAAGCATTCAAGGTGCTAGCCAAGAACTACTTGGAAATTGAGTCACATGGGTTGTTCCATGAAATTGGTAGCTTGTTGGTTGAAACTGATATTACTCCTGCTGATGTTGCGGAGAATTTGATGCCGAAGTCTGATGAGGATGATGCAGGGACTTGTTTGAAGAATCTGATTGAAGCTCTTAAGGCAGCGAAGGAGAAGGCAAAGAAAAATGCTGGGGAAGAAGCAGAGCTGAAGGCAGAGGAGGCAAAAGGATTCACTGCTAAAGGGAACGCAAGCAATTAGCAGTAATTTCTTCACACGTCTGTTCTGAGTGCTTACATTTATTGTATTGTTTTCAGTTTCCAGAATAATTAACTGTTGCATTTTGTTGGCTGTTAGTAGTGAAAGCTGGAGGGTGGTATGCATCTTTAGGATTTGATTTGTGTACTTTCTAGGAATAGTTTTAATTCTGTTGTTGTGAATTTGATCAAAGTTTGTGGTGGCTTTCAATTTCGATTTATATATCTAGCGGAAGAAGTTTGATAATCAATTAATGAGGGTGACTTGAATAGTGTTCTGTGAGGTACTGTCAGTTGTGGTGAAGCTTTTTGCAAATAAAGAATCGACAATTCATGCTATTTTTTTATTTCATAAAAGTTTGCAGAATCTTTAATCGACTTAAATTCTATAAAGGTTGAGAGCAATTCTTCGCAATAGAGTGATATAGCGTTAAGCATTCATGAATCATGATCATGAGCTTTTTTCCTTTAACTTAATTGAGTGTTTTGCGGTATGAGAGATTTTTAGTTCACTGAAATTTGAGTTCTGAGAATGTTGTAAACTTTCAATATTTACATAGATAAGATTCATCTTTAAGGATAGAACTGTAGTATTACAGTTACACGGTACCACAGTTCTATCCAACTGTTAGATCCAGAGAAAAAATAACTATTGACTGAATCCAACGGTTGGATATAATCAACGATGCAATCTAATGAAAAAATAACCCATCTTTAATGTTATTGATTAATATTTACTTATTAACCTAAACTGTTGGGTTAATTGATTCTCTAAGAGCATCTCCAAAAGTTACTTTAAATTTTACTCTTCAAATTTTAATTTGCTTACTGATGTGGCAAATAAGTGTATGAAAAATACAATCTCCTCTAAAAGACTCATCAAATAAGAATAAGTTAACATTATTTTATTTAAATCTTTCCCATTATTAAATTAAATTGTTGTTTGTTTTTGAAAGGAAACATAAATAATAATTATTGCAGTCTTATCTTTTTAATAAATAATAATAAAATATTAATAGAAGAGGGAGAAACTCACTCGGCAATATTGAAGAGTGAGAAATAAATCTTATTTGAAGAATCTAAATTAACGTGTCTTTTGGAGTGTTTAATATTGATATGACTCTTCAAATAAGTAGTATAATTTTATTTGAAGAGTCTTTTGGAGATACTCTAAGATGGCGTTAAACTTATATTAATTGTTTCAAGTTCAATTTCTTAACTCACTTCTCAACAGACTCTTCTTTTTTTTTTTTTTTTGAAAAGAGATATCTATTAATTCAAAGAGGAGAACAGATTCAACACTTGAGGAGGGTATGAACCCTTCCACACAACAGTTTCGCAAATCTCTAAAGCTAACTTAGCTAAAGAGTGGGCAATGACATTACAAGATCTAGGCGTGTATTTAATCCTAACATTCTCGAAGCTTTCCTTTAACTCCTGATTTACGAAACTACCCAAAAGATCTCGGTTGCTACCCTACTTGTTGTTAACTAAGTGACCACACCTTGAGAATCGATTCCACGATTACTGACTTTCACCAGCTTCTCTCGCAACCTGCATGCCCCATTCCATGGCTTCGCCTCAAGATAAGCGACATCTCTATGGAACCTGGAAATCTTAATTGCATTTCTTTAAAACAGCCCAATTCATCTTTGATCACAGCCCCCTGGACAATGTTCTTTCTTTGAACCGATAGCATCGATGTTGACTTTGACAAACCCTTCTTGGGGGGGATTCCAAGCCTGCTGAGACACCCTCTGCTGATGTTCAGTGCCGACCTCGGTTGAAGGTTGCACCTTCTTATAAGCCTCGATCAAAGCTTCAGCTTTAGCCACCACAATCTGGGGATTCTCCCTTTTTCCTTTGAACAGCAACTGATTCCTAGCATTCCACTTCACCCAAAAAATCGTTACTAACATCTCTAAATCAGCTTTGCTTCTCCTCCTTCTCACATTATGCAGCAAACTCAAAAAATCCTGACTAGCAGCTGCATTGATATCATCACCAAAGTGTGTGAGCCTCCACACCTTCTTAGCCGATTTACAAGCCACCAGAGCGTGATACACATTTTCCTTTCCCAAATTACACACTTGGTAGGTAGGCTCCGGAATTATCTTCCTCTTCCACAAATTCTCAGCTGAGGGGAGGAGATTTTTTGCTGCCCTCCAGGCAAAAATTCTGATCTTTTGTGGCAGCGCCAGAGACCAAATGATATTCCACTCATTTTTCGAAACCTCTGAACTTGAAGGCATGGCTGGAAACTTTATTCTAAAGGCTGTCTGGTACCCATTTTTAACCGTGTACTGGCCATTCTTTCCATAATGCCAAATAAGCTCATCCTCCCTTGGTCTTTTCGGTAAAGGAATTTTAGTTATTATATCAGCATCCATCTTATTGAAATGCTCAAATCAGCCCTTCATCCCAGCAGTTCTCCTCGTTGATTAAATCAGAAACCATAGCATCAGGAGGCAAGGTTGGCTTAAATACAGGTTTGAAGGTTAACGGCTTTGGAATCCAATTGGCCTTGTGAAGCTGAATGTGCTGGCCGTTACCAATCCTCCACCTAGAGCCAGAGCATATAATTTGCCTTCCCCACAGAATACTTCTCCAAATATAAGAGGGATTAGAGCCAAGCTTCGCATCCATAAAATTTCTGGACTGAAAGTATTTAGCCTGCAGAACCCTTGCCACTAACGAATCGGGGCATTGCTGAATCCTCCAGCCCTGCTTTGCCAGAAGTGCCTGGTTGAAGCTTGAGAAGTCCCGGAAACCCATCCCTCCATTACACTTGGTCTGACTCATCTTTTCCCATTTCGACCAATGAATGTTTCTCCTCTCTCTCTTGGAACCCCACCAAAAATTTGCCACTAGCCTTTGAATGTCGTCACAAGTCCCCATTGGAATCTTAAAAACGCTCATGTGTAGGCTGGGATGGCTTGCACAGCTGCTTTGATTAAGACTTCTTTACCTCCGCAAGAAAAAAAATTATTCTGCCAGCTTGAAATTTTGTTGAAAATCTTCAGCTTCATGTTATTGAAGAAGTTGCTTCTCTTTCTCCTAATCATAGAAGGCAGGCCTAAGTATTTTTCGTGCCTCGACACGATATTCAGTTGAAAAATATTCCCAATTGCAGCTCTTCTTTGGGCGTTGCCACTAAGAAACAGAGAAGACTTCTCGAAATTAAAGATTTGCCCAGATGCTGTAGAGTAGCGCTCAAGGATCATCTTTAAAATTTGACAATCGGCAAAAGAAGCTCTACTGAAAATAAGGCTATCATCCGCAAATAAAAGGTGTGATATCTTCAGATCTTTTCCAAATGACAGCCCGTGGATAAGCCTTTGTTGTTCAGCTTGCTGCAACAGAGAAGAAAAAGCCTCTGCACAAGTAATAAATAAATACGGGGAGAGGGGGCAACCTTGCCGCAAGCCCCTTTGAGGTTTAATTAAGCCTCTAACCGAGCCATTTATAATAACAGAAAAGGACACAGAACTAATGCACCTCATGATTAGGCTAATCCATTGTTGAGAAAAACCTAGGTGTTTCATAGTTTGCTCGAGGAAGTTCCATTCCAATCTGTCATAGGCTTTACTGACATCCAGCTTTAAGGCAATTAATCCATTTCGTTTTCCTTTACAATGCCTTATCTTGTGCAAACATTCGTAACCAACTATAATGTTGTCAGTTATCAGCCTGTTGGGAATGAAGGCACTTTGTGTTGGGGAGATAATTTTGTGCAGGATTTGCTTGAATCTATTGGCTATTACCTTGGCTACAATTCTATAGATAACATTGCACAAACTAATAGGCCTAAAATCTGTCACTTTTCTAGGTTTCCCGACTTTTGGAATCAAGGCAATATAAGTATGATTGAGAGGGGCTATGGTACCTTGTGAGTTAAGGATATGCAGACAAGTGGTGAGAACTCCCTCTTTAACCATGTGCCAGTGCTTTTGGAAAAACACTGTTGGCAAACCATCCGGGCCCGGGGCCTTTGTTGGACACATTTGACTCAAAGCTTCCATCACCTCCTCGGCTGTAAAAGGTTCCTCCAGAAACTCATTCATGCCTTCAGAAACTCTCGGCGTTATTCCTTCTAAGGCTGCTTCCATTTGCTCTTGACTTGGCTGGGTTGTTGTAAAAAGGTTGGTGAAATAGTTGTAAAATTCATGCTCTACTTCTTTTGGCTTCTCTATCCATCTTCCGGAATTATCTTCAATCCCCCAAATTCTGTTTTTTTTCTTTCTAGACGAAGCCTTATAGTGAAAGAACTTTGTGTTTTTGTCACCTTCCTTGATCCAATCTGCTCTTGAACGCTGCTTCCAGTATATTTCTTCATCTACAAGGATATTTTGGATTTGCTTCTCCACCCTTCTAATCTCATCTCCTCCTTCATAATGCACTCTTCTTTGCTTTAACCCCTGCAGCTGATTTCTTAACTTCTCCAATGCTTTGTCCCGATTTTTAAACTCCCTTTTGCTCCAACATAACAGCCTAGCCATCGAATCTTTTGTTGCTTTTCGAAATGATTGCACTGGATTTTCACTCCTCCAATTGCTATACAGCTTCCACTCCTCTTTGATTATCTCTTTGCACACATCATATGAGCTCCACATATCCTCGTAATGGATTCGCGAGGATTGTCTTCCACTATGATTCATGCCCCCACCTCTTTCTTGAACAGCCATCAGCACAGGACAGTGATCCGAAGTCCAAGTGTCAAAGTTGCTTGCTTCACAGTCTACAAAACTATCACTCCACGCTTTATCGCAAACAAACCTGTCTAATCTTTCTTCTACAAGGCCTTGCCCGTATCTTCCATTGCTCCACGTTCAAGGGTACCCTTGATACCCTACATCTTTTAAATTACAGTCCCTCAACACCTCTCTGAAATCATTAATTAAATTCACATTCCTGTCGTTGCCACCACTCTTCTCATCCGGATGCAAGATTTCATTAAAATCTCCACAACACAACCAAGGGCTAGAAGATAAACCTGCCAACCGCCTTAAAAGCATCCAAGTGTGTTTTTTCTGCCCTGTTTCCGGATGACCATACACCCCCGTAAACCGCATTTGCTTCCCATTTGCCATTTGAATTTCAGCATCAATGTGGTGCTTGCTGAAAGAGTTGACTTGAACACAATTTTCTGAGTTCCAAAGCATTGTTAATCCCCCACCTCTCCCGTTACAGCTCACCGCGAAGCAATTATCAAAATTCAACTTATTTGCAATCACATTCATTTGCATGGTTGAAACGTTTGTTTCACTCAAAAAAACCAGCTGAGCACAATACAAATGGAGGATTTTTTTTAATGCTTGAAATGCTCGGGGATTCCCCAAACCCCGAACATTCCAAACAGGATATTCATAGCTTCCGGCGGGGCTGTCCGTCAGCCTCCGCCGATATCTCTATAGTGTTTGAATCCAAGTCTTCCATATCTGTCAACTCCAACGGTTCCCAGCTCAACTTTAGTCTTTCTGTTGGAGAGAATTGCAAAAGCTTCGTGTTCTCTAATTGATTGGAGTTAGGAAGCTTTGTTTTTTTCCTTGGGCTTTGTCCCAAAGTTCCCCTGCTTGGCCTTTTCCGAGCTCTTACCTCAATTCTGCCCCCCCCCCCACTTTGGTCTCTGGCTAGCTTCTTCCATTTCCTCTTGTTGGGCCGTAGTTTAAGGCCTTCCAGCCCACCATCTATATCAGTTGCATCTACTCCCTCATGGCTTATTTGCATCATTTCCCTCTCTTTTGTAAGTTCATTTCCCGCTTGTACTCCCATTTTCCTAGGAACTGTTGCATTGTCTGTGAACTCAGCTTGCTTGTTGCCTTCAATTTGCTTGTCTGTCTCTGATTCTATCACTCCCCGCATTAATTGTTGCTCACCTACTCCTTTCACCTCACCTACCTTGGCATGCTCCTTGGTTTGCCCCATGTCTATCTCAGTAGGATCCGACCCGTTTGCCCCTGTCGGGTTATCCTGGTTCTGTTTTTGCTGTTGAGAGGAGCTTTGGTTTTCTGAGCTTGCTGATTTATCTTCCGATATACCAGCCCCGGAGTTCCACCTTCCCTTGTTTCGGTTCTTCTTTAAGTAACCCCCTACCGAAAGCGCCTTCATCCAACTCCCATAAGGCAACTCTTCTCTTTGTTGACCTTGGTACTTGCCGCACTCTTTATATTGGTGTCCAATAACTCCGCAACAATAACAAAAATCTAGCAAGCGTTCATAGACCACCGGCAGTGAAATATCATCTGCACCGTCTTGTTTGAGGAATAAAATCTTCTCTAACGGCTGTGTTATGTTAACGGAGATTCTTATTCTTGCAAATTCCCCAATACAATCTCCATTATCATCCGTTTGAACTTCCTCTACTGACCCCATCTTCCCGCCCAAATCTTGGAGAAATTCCTTGTCCATACAGGCCAGTGGAACGTTACGAATCTGCACCCAGAAAGATGTGTGGGTAAAGGATTGTTTTGTGACTTCCCCAATCCCCGTTGGTTCAGCGAGGACAATCAATGCCCTATCAAAATGCCACGGACCCCCCATTAACACTCTTTTTTTGTCTGCTGCTTCTGCAAATTTAAACATGAAAATGTTGTTCCCCAAGCTCTCGATTTTGACTTCTTTGAAAGTCCTCCACACTTGCTGTAACGCAGTCTTAAGCCCTTCTTTGTTTACTCCCCTTGTGAGAAGTACTTTACCCACTAAACATCCTGCCATCATTTTTCCTTTCTTGTTTTCCAGATTCACTTCCAACGTTATTCTGGCTTTATCTTCCTCTCTGATAGTTATTGCCTTACATTTGCGAATTAACTCCTCAGTATCCATGGTAGTTAATGCTTGGATAGAAATTTTTTTTTTTTAAAAGAGAAGACACGCTGTTAAGCCTAACTAATTCTGGTCTCCCAGATCTCCCAGCCAGCACCTTCGCCCCACCTCACTCACATGGAGTGACCACCTGAGTCATTTCGACCCCTCAATACTTCCATTCAAGCCTCTCTAGCCGAGAGAGAGCTTTGCGAAGGAAGATGTGTGCGTAACAACAGACTCTTCTTTTGGCTTACCAACGAACTACAGTCTCCTGTCTTAAGTTCCAATTTCTGTACTTTCGAACACATTTCACGTGAAGGGGCATGTCAAAAGATTTTTTATTAGTACTATTATTGAGGCGGCGGTATCAAATTAATCTTGCGAGTAGGGATGGCAAAAATCCCCACGGGGACGGGTACCCTCGGGGATTTTTCCCATTCGGGGAGGGTATGGGGATAATTTCATACCCAATTTTTTATTCGGGGAAGGGACGGGGAAAATTTTCTACCCAATTTCTTATTCGGGGAGGGGACGGGGATGAGGTGGAATCCCCATCCCCTACCCATTTCCCCATTTTAATTTTTAATTTTAATTTTATTTTTTTAAAATTACTAGTAAATAAATTATAAAATTTGAATTATAAAATGATAAATATTGGTAAAAATAACAAATATCAAAATATTTATATTATTAAACTTTAGGCCTAATTAAATAATTAAAGTCCTAAATTTTTATTTAGGACATTAAAAATACCGGACAGATTCTATTAGCCTAAAAATTTTATTTTAATTTTAATATTCATTAAATATTTTAAACTTAAATCTATTTTTTATTTATTTTTAGATGTTATAATTGCGCAAATAATCAATCACAATTTTAATATCTAATCTAATCTAATTTAATATTTCTTTCTTGATTTACTCCGACTTAACTATTGTCTTTAAAAAAGAATAGTCTACATTTATAAAGTCTTGCCCACCATTGAAAAAGTTAATTTTGAATCTAAATTCGATTTTATTTATATAATTTTGTATTAGACTATTAATTTGCTTTATGATAGTTTATAAAAAGTTTGTATCCTCAGAACGCTATTACTAATTTAATATATGTGACTTTTGTAATGGATATTAATGTAATATATATTTCAAACTTTACTTTTATTTAAATTTTTTATTTTAATATGATTAACTCAAAATTGAAAATAAAAAAATATAGATTAGTTATTCGGGGATCGGGGACCCTCGGGGATCCCCTGTTATTATTCGGGGAGGGGATGAGGATTCTCTCATGTAATTCTAACGAGGATGGGAAGGGGACGGGGACATACGTAAAATATCGGGGATGGATACGGGGAGATTGGTCCCCTCCCCTCCCCTCCCAATTGCCATCCCTACTTGCGAGTCAATTAGCTTCCCTTACATTTACTATTTTAGTATTATTTTTTTGGGTTTGGCTACAGTGTAATTGTGACACCGTGTATCAGTTATTAAATCCACTTAAATAAATAGGATCTATTTAAATTTAAATGAATTGAATTAGTTAGATAACCGTGGACGGCACAACAGTTACTACAGTTTTATCCTATCTTTTTTTTTTAATATTCACAAAATACAAAAACAAACACAAAAAAAAAAATTGCTGCACACGGTCTATACCACATAAACTTCTATAATTAAATTAATTTATAATAAGATTAAGAACCACTAAACGAACTTTTTTTTTATACGAACTGAAACAGAATTTTATCAACGATAATATTATAAAAAATCTATACGTACAGTCAAACAAGAAAGCCGCGTTCTTTCATCACGTGAATGAAAACAGCATGTTTAAAAGATTTATGTAATAAGATTTAGCTTTATAATATGACAATCTATAAATGCAATTAATTAACGCAATTTAATATATATATATCTAGGCGACAGCCAGCGGAGTTACAGTGACTTTTCAACAACGTTTGGCGGCAGTCCGGCGACGTCCGCGGAAGTCCAGTGATAATTAATTTATATTTTCATATCAAATAAATAAATAAGCTTATTTATTTTGTTAAGTATCTTAAGTCATTTATTAAATTTAATTAATATATAATTATTTATAATATTAAATTAATAAAATAAGATTATAAATAATAATTATTAATGACATTAAATAAGTTAAAAAGTTGAAAGATAATTTTAAAAATTTTAGTTTTCAATATTAGAGGAATTTAAATTCTTCACTACTTGATGTAGAATTCAAAATTTATACTGAAAATTAAATTTTAATAGAAATTAAATTCTAATTGAAATTAAATTCTTATATATTTTATCTAACGAAATAATAAAAATAAAAATTGAATTTAAATTACTTCCCTCTCCTCTATTCTCTACTCCCAACCAAACACCACCTAAGATCGCATAATCAGTGATTTTGAATTGAATCAGCTTTTGGAGTTAGTAAATGTTAATTTTATTGTGATTGTCAATGTAGAGGAGTTATAATCAGCTATTTTATATGTTCTCATTTTATTATCAAATTTGAAAGAGCTTTTGATATCCTTGTGCTCGAGAGTTGCGTGATTGCATCAATGTAGATGAGAATTTGAGAAAAAAAAAATATTTTTTTCTAAATATTTTAATTAAAAAAATCATAAATCTCAAGTGATGACGTAGTCCCTTAGCTCAAGAGTTTTTCTGTTTTAGAATATTCAACCGTCCATTGCCGACTTAAAAACAACCAGACAAAACCAACAGTCAACTTCTAGGCCTGCTTTTTCGATGGGTTCACATCTGGATTACACAAGTGTAAATACATAAGCCACCGGTTACCTTTCTCTCAAAGCCAGACCCCCATAAACAAAACCATCAAGCAGAAGCAGAATAAGCGGAAATTAAAAAAGTCATCAGAAATTCATCAAACATGGAATCTAAAGACTTGTTTACTAGTCTTGGTTCCATAATTGCCAGTGCAATGTTCCTCTGGGCAATGTTTCAGCAGTATTTCCCTTATGAACTTCGACAACACATTGAAAAATACTCTCAAAGATTGGTCAGTTTCTTCTACCCTTACGTCCAAATCACCTTCAATGAGTTCACAGGTGATCGATTCATGCGTAGTGAAGCTTATTCTGCCATTGAGAATTACCTCAGCTCCAAGTCATCTACACAAGCAAAGAGACTCAAGGCTGATATAATCAGAAACAGCAACCAGTCACTTGTGCTAAGCATGGACGATCATGAAGAAGTTGCTGATGAATTTCAAGGAACCAAACTCTGGTGGAGCTCGGGCAAGCACATATCTAAGTCTCAGGTATTTTCTTTCTATCCAGCAACAGATGAGAAGAGATACTACAAGCTAACCTTCCATAAACGTCACCGTGATTTAATCTTAGGTCCATACTTGGTTAGTGTACTTAAAGAAGGGAGGGCAATCAAGGTGAGAAATAGGATGAGAAAGCTTTACACAAATAATGGTTCAAATTGGGTTCATGTAGTTTTCGAACACCCTGCAACATTTCAAACACTTGCTATGGAACCTGCAAAGAAGAAGGAAATTATTGATGATTTGATCGCATTTAGTAAGTCTGAGGACTTTTATGCAAGAATTGGGAGGGCTTGGAAAAGAGGGTATCTCTTGTATGGCCCTCCGGGGACCGGTAAGTCCACCATGATAGCTGCCATGGCCAATCTTTTAGGCTATGATCTTTATGATCTTGAATTAACTGCCGTGAGGGATAACACTGAGTTAAGGAAGCTGTTGATTGAGACATCAAGCAAGTCTATTATAGTAATCGAGGACATCGATTGCTCGCTAGATTTGACCGGGCAAAGAAGGAAGAAAAAGGAGAAAAAAGAGGATGAGGGGAACGATAAGGATCCGCGGCAGAAGCCTGGGAAAGAAGAAAGAGAAACGAATAACAGTCAGGTTACTCTTTCGGGCCTACTGAATTTCATTGATGGGTTGTGGTCAGCTTGTGGTGGTGAAAGGCTAATTGTGTTCACTACTAATTACATTGAGAAGCTTGATCCTGCTTTAATCCGTAAAGGAAGAATGGACAAGCATATAGAGTTGTCGTATTGTAGCTACGAAGCATTCAAGGTTCTTGCTAAGAACTATCTCAATATTGAGTCACATAACTTGTTTGACAAGATTGGTGAATTGTTAGGGGAAGCAAAGATGACACCAGCTGATGTTGCTGAGCATTTGATGCCGAAAACGTTTCCTGCTGATGTTGAATTTAGCCTTAGAAGCTTGAACCAGGCTTTGGAATTGGCAAAAGAAGAGGCAAGAAGGGTGAAAGTTGATGATAAAGAAGCAAATGAGAACGAGCCATTGGGTAAGGAAGAAGCAAAAGAAGAAGAGAAAGAAGTAACAAGAAGCTAAGAAAATTACCAAAAAGACAAAAAGAAAAAGAAGATAATTTTTTTTCCCCCTGTTTTCCCTCGACAATGACTTGGTGAAATAAGAAAATATAATTTTGTTTTTCTGTGATTGTCTTGTGCGAATTGGGAAATGGAATTTGATTCTCTTGATTCTTCTTTATACTGGGCCGGCAGCAAGATTGAGACATTTCTTGTCTTCGTCGGGAAATCAATCTTCTCCGAGTCCCATAAGTTATTGTATCAATCAAACTAAATTGGTCCTAATCTTAGGCTTTTGTTTGAGAAACCAGCTGGCCCAATAGAAAATTAGTCCAAGCAATCACACATGCTGAGACCAAGAACATTGAATTTGGGCCTAATGCTTGGCCCAATATAAGAGCCCAACAGGAAATTTTGCAGTCCGAAAGATTTACCAACACTATTATTATTATTTTTTCCTTCCGAAGAAAAAAAATTATTCTTCAAAAACATAAACTTCTGGTGCAAGTATGTAAGTGCTCGCCCTTGCAAGCTCCACCCAATAAACTAACATTAGTAATCATTCTTCCATGTGGTTTTTAATATCATGAGCCTGGTGTTAAGGAGGAATTTTGTTTTACTAATTAAAAACTAATTGGTGTGTGCTAAAAGTGGCCAAAGAAGGGGCATTTATGAAAATTTCTCCAAAACAAGATATAATCAAATGAAGAGTCAAGAGTTAATTAATCACCTTCTAGGAAAATGTTTGTCTAATTAACTTCTAGAAACATGTTTGTGGAATCAAGTTCATTGCAAGTTGCCTTGGTCAGCTGCAAAGAAAATTCATCATGCGCAAGTTTCACTGGAAGTTCCGATGCCTGTCTGCTTGCGTAGAATTGGCAAAACGAAACTCATGCTTGAAACGAAAGTGCTTTTTATTACTTATGGTCTTTGTCTCGGAAAAAAAAAAGAAAAAAGAAAATCTATGGGAAAATTTTGTGTAGCACTTTTTGTGGCTGCTTGACTTAAAAGAGAGCATGTGGTTTTTCTTCGTTGAACATTTGAAAATTTTCTAACATCAATTTTCCCATGCACTTTCACACATCTTTCAGGGTGGGGCTATTTGCTCCTTTAACCATTTGATATTAGTTTTATTTTCCTGGTCAACTTCCCACTTAATTGATGATTTTGTACTACTTAATTAATTGATTATTTGACAGGCTTGCTTTGTTTATTTATTTATTCCTTCCTTTCTGACTGATTTGCTAGAGTTTTATTTTCCTCATTTAAGCTTCGAAATTCCGTGCAATAAGTTTCTTTAGAGAACGACGAGAAAAAAACAATTCCTTATAAAAAATCAAAATTGCTATAGCAACTTTATTTATCAAATTCATTTATATTTATCCTAATTTTTTATATTTGGGTGGAAGATATTTCACAACATTTATCTTAACCTTTGCATTTATTCTTATTAATCTTGTGGCCTAGAATGCAAAAAGTGCATTTGTAAAAGTCATAAAATTCAATTTTATGTATATATACATACTATGTTTATAATAAATTCTTAAATTTTATCTTATTGAAATCAATCAATTAATTAATAGTTTTTAATTATGAATAATTGAACATCATGTTCAAATTAGGCGTTTGTTGTAAATTCTCAATAAATCGCCTATCATTAAATTACTCCAGTTTCAGTATGTTTAAGTATAGAATTTTGTCTTAAAAAAAAGCCTATAAAATTTTGAAGTAAAAGCTGGCATATTTTTTTTAAAATTAATTATTGATTAGATAAAGGACATTAAATCATTTAATTTCAACTCTCCATAGTCCTAAGAGTGGTTATTGGCCTCCATAAGAGCAACAACCTTGAAAAGTGCTCAAATAATCAATCTTGAAATTTCTTCTCATGGATTTATTTCCTTTTATAAATAAAGAAAAGTGTATGCATCAAGTCGCATTCATCAACATAGAAGAGTCTTCCCCTCCTTATTGCCTTTCCCAATCTGCTTCTTGAATTTCAGATCCTGAATCATACAACCCAAAATATATGTGTGTGTGTGTGTGTGTGTGAACCCATTGAAAGGGAAAAAAAAAAAATGAAAACAAAGCAGCATTATTTAGTTCCCCAAATCATTGACCATGAAATGGTCCTAATTAATGTGATTTTTTTTTTTTTGAATGTGGACAAGACCTTGAAGCTTGGCTGTGCAATTGATGGTTTAATCTTTTGATACAGTTAGACGTCCCATGTTTTGGCATACTTCTAATTACAACAATGATAACACTTACCTCTTGTACCTAGCTAGTCCAAATTAACCAGTCCTTAATTACATTTCCCTTTACAAATGAAGAAATCATTAACATCAGTAATGTCCTTGTAACTGCGTTAACTTGTCATCTAAATAAAAGAAAAATAATCATTTTGGAAAACCGACCCAGCATATAACAAGACCATTTGCATAGCAAATACCCTGAAATTTCTCAAGCTGGGGGTACTTCATCATATCTTTCGTAGAAACAATGAAATTATATTAAAGCAAAAACAAGGTAAGTGAGTTACTATAAAGTTTCGTATGTAATTATTTATATGTAAATTAAATGTGAATATGAAACATTCCAAATCGTTGAACACATGGTGGCACGCATACGCAAGGATTTTTTAAAGACCTCGTTAATTTCCCAGTCATTTCCTTAAAACAACTTTCATATCATGTGTCGATCAATGAATCAATTCCTTGTTTTAGGCCTATAAATACCCACACAATGCGCAAAGAAGAACTATAAATTAAAGCTCTACGTATACAAGAGAAGAGAGAGCTAGAGCTGCATCTAGCAGCAAATTAAATATAGAAAGTTGGGGCACTTATATCGCAGGAGGCATGGCACCGGCTGCAGCAGCTAGGTAGCAGCCCGTGCTATCCTTCTGCGATATGAGAACCCTCCAACTTACTCTTGTCCAAATTAAAATTACTCTCATTATTTATTCTCTTGCGTGTTTATTAATTACTTGTTGGTGGCACTTTTGAGTTTTGTTGCAGGAGAGATGGCACCAGCTGCTTTGCATGTACATACCGCGCTGCAGAAGCAGCTGGTGCCATTTCTTCTGCAACTTAAATTTGAATATTCTTAATTTGCTCTCTCGCTATTATTTTAGCTCCGCCTGTAAACTCTCCACAAGATATGTATGTATGTGTACATATATAATTACTCCGTAATCAGTTCATCTTGTTCATCTTTTGTTTCCTTACTTTCTTTGAAAGTTCCGGCTTTCTTCTTAGGATAGCTACGCATATTTTCTTTTAATTAAAAAATTATTTACTTCTCATTTTCCCACCACACCACCTCTTATTTGCTAGCTAGATTAATTTCCATATAGATTAAAGGTTGCTTGAGGAGATTAATTAAAACATAGCACTAAGGTGCGCTTATTTTTTCGATAACCAGCTGATTTTAACAGTTAATAATGTTGTTTAGGAAACACTCATCAATAATTCTTCCGAAAGCAATACTTCAATTCCAAAACTACCGTGCGGTTAATTTCAAATTAATTACAATACCGTACTACCGTAGTACCTTTAGTTTGATTATCTTGGCATCTTGCTGCTGTTATCTAATGTATACTTGATGTATATTGATTCTCTTACTTGATATATATTGATTCCCTTACCTAATTTTCCCCAAATTTTCAGTAGATTAATTGATACTATCTGAGAATGTTATAATGAAACTACTTGCATGTCTGATGAACAGACATTGATGCATGTAGCAAAAAGTTTGGCATACAAAAAAGAAAGAAAATTTAAAAAAGACATGTAATATATACATCTATTTGAGAAGAAGAAGAAGAAGATACTATCAAACCTTTATTTCTCTGCTAATTTTAATAAATTTCTTTCTTTCTTTCTTTTTTTCTCCTTATTGGTTTTTGTTTTGAAACACATTGAAATCTCGTTTCAACAAACAAATTAAGGTAAAATAACATAGTTAGAATATAAATCAAGATTGATTTACAAACACTAGCCTATTGGCCAAACTATTATATTAATTGTACTATTACAATGAAGATACCAGGGAAGGAAGAGCTAATGTGTTGGAGACAATGATGATTGCGTACCAGATCTGAGCTTCAAAATAGACGCCTCCTTGGATCTTTCATACCACCCTTCGTTATCAGACTTGGTTCTTCCAACTAGTATTATGATGGATTTTACAGAGATCAATTGTTTATTGTATGAAATCTTCTAGATCTTGACTGAAGAAAAACAAAAAACAAAAAAATTATGTGAACTGATATTAAGGAAAACCCTAATTCTAACCATTTTTTTTTAAAAAAGAGCAAGACATCCCCAATGTTTTCGTAGGCATAAACATATGAGCTTTTTTCACATAATTTTACTTGTGAAAAATGATTGTGTGTGTGTGTGTGTGTGTGTGTGTATCTTGGTTTTTATGTATCTCTAAGAGTGAAAAATGATTGATCAAAGATAAAAAAAACTGATTACTTGAATAAGTGACAGAATTAAAGAGAACGAAATGAAGAAAGTTGATAATTAACAAAACCTAATTTCGTGGACTTGAATGTCACTGTGCTGCAGCAACACAAACCAAAATCAGTAGACTAACGACATCTGATGTGTATCTATATAGAGGATGGAGGGAGTCTTGTCACCGGGAGATGGCGCTTACGGCGTTATTTATGCACAACTTAGTTAATGCAATTAAGAGGCAGTAGGTGCCATCTCTCCGGCGACAAGAATCCCTGTAGCCCCTCTCTCTCTCCTGTTCCCTTGCCGCAAGCTATGACTGCCTTTGTGTATGAAAATTGACCGATATATAGAGAGAGCTTTGTGTTTGCCTGTGCTAAGTGCATACGTGTACGTGCATATGTCATATGCTATAAGCATTGATGAATGATCCATTGATAATAATCTAGTGGAGTATAACAACTATAATTTTTTTGTCGTTAATTTGTTATTTTTCCTAGATATATACTTTTTGAAATTTATTTATTTTCTTTTGTTTCTTTGAAAATATGAATCTTTTATGAATAGAACAATTCGACTTTTTGGTTTATGTGAAGCCCAAATCATCAATTGGGTTATATAATTTGGTGTGATAATAAAGAAAATTGCTAAAGAGAGAGAATGATAAGAGAAATTGTGTTGAAAAGAAAGAGAGAGAGAGAGCAGACTAGGTAGAGAGGGAGCAAAATTCTCTCATTTTTCTCTTATCTTTCTCTCTATTTAGCATTACTCGATAATAAAATAAGTAATTTTTTTAAAAAATTAATTAATAATTCAAATTCTTCTCCTCCAACGTGAGAGGAGTTCAAATCTCAAATTTGTTATTCGACCCTAAAAGATTTTACATAATTGTTATAATAAGAAATAACTAGCCTAGCACCCGCAATAAAATTTCCATGATGCATGAAAATAGGTGATTTGATCTCCATATTTACGGAGATGTATCTACCTCAGATCAAATTAAAGTCGAATAGCGGTACTCATAATGCATATATTTTTAATATTATAAGCTTGAAGCGTGTGCATGAACAGAATTAGGCTTTGTATGCTCCCCTTTCATCTCAAAAAAGGTAAGTAAATGGTGCAAGACAGATCATGAAATGCTTGGAAAAGACGATGAACATTTAACAATTATTGACCATAAAATACCTTTTTTTGACCTTTTGCTAAAGCAGAAATAATTTCTAAACATATAAAATTATATATTATTAAATCTTTTAAAATTAATGGTCTGTAAAGAAGTATTAATACGTCAAATTTTCGTGGGAACCATTTAACCCTGCTAATTACGCTCATTGCGGTAGGCAAAAGTTCGACATTCTCGATTTTGTACAACATAACTTAGTTGAATCAAGATTATTGGATTAAATGGTATAATTGGGGGAGTCAAACAAATTGAAAATGTTCTTAAGATCAATTAGTTGATTAATGAAATGGGCACTCACCCTAATGGGGTAGGCCGGCTAATATTCAGATTCTTGCAAATATATATTCCCGTTTACAGATCTTTCTTCAGGGATAAAATCCACAGAATCTTTAAAGCCTTATGCTCCGTCTTGTATTCGATCTGGTGCTGTGATTAATCCGTAAAATTGCTATTGACAAAAAAAAATCACTACTCTAATTGACAGATAAAATTAAGTTGAGATCTAGTTAAATCTAATATAAAACTGATAGAATAGATACCTAAAAAGAAATTCAACACGACATATAAAATAAATTAACAAAAAAAAATTTGAGGAAACGAAAACTAACACAAACAAATTAAGTCTCTCACTCTGACCTTATAACCTCAATGATTATTAAAAACGAAGTTCAACCCACATAGGTGGATTAAGAATATGGCAGGGATTTGTTTTAAAGAAGCGCTCAATATTTCCATCGATCTTCCATGTTATAGATTCTCTTATTTATACCTCCACCTCCTGTCTGTATCTTGATATTCATTCTCGAATAAGACTGAAGAATGTAATCTACAGTTAATGAACAGTTTTCCTAGCTGAGATCGGGGGAAATTTTAATAAGCCAACCCCGGGAAGAAAAATTACCTTGCATGGTTTGCTGATTCTGGTAAAGCTACAAGGCTACTCCTGCCCTTTGAAAGACTGAAGAATGTAATCACTACATTATCATTATGATGGTCTTCTGCTAGTGATACTTTCTGAGGAAACATAAGCCAAGCAATCTGCTGACAAGATTTGTACTTGATGTTGAAATTGTTCTGCGGATTCGCTGCCTAGCTTCGATCTCCATGAGGTGCAAACACCAGCAAAAGATACAAAATCCTCCCACAGCTGTATCCTACTTGCAATTTCAAACACAAGGCTGCAATCAAGTTCTGACCAATTGCGAGCTTCGGCCACCTGCGATGTCATGTGGCTATTACCTAGATAGGGATTAATTTCCAAGCTTTTATATTGTAGTTTTATATATTAATAGCCCTCTTTTGATTTACAGACAGAACACAAATGATCTGATCTCAACATTAATTAAGTGGATTAACTAGGACATTTCCCGGTTGCATACGGGTTTCGAGTTGGAGTTGGATTTGGATTTGGATTATGATTCAGAGTCACTCTTCTTTCTTTGATCACGTTTTTGCAATAGGTCTAGAATATATATATATATATATATATATCTTTTCTTCTCAAAATGCTATCTACACAGTATAACCTTGATAGCCTTCGTTCAGTACTCAGGGTTTTAGCACAATTATCTAGGACTTTTAATGTGTTTATAGCCTCTTAATTTATATAACTTCATGCGCTAAGTCAAGCTTATATATTTTTAAGCCTTAGATAATCTATTCTCGGCCAACACAACATTTTTCCTTTATTAATTTTTTCTCTGGTTCTTATAACTTGACAAGGTAATGTGGGCAATGTTAGTCGTAGACTTACTTGTGCTTGAACTTTATCTATGATACTACATAGCAATCTAACCAGCTAAAAAGTTTTTTTTTTTTTAATTAATGCACGCATATTTGTGGCACTTGAATGTAGGACCTTATTTTTTTTAATTACATGAGACTAATGCTCAGATTACAACTCATATTATATGAGATTTACAATTGATATTTACAATCAAACAACTACTGGGACTAGTTTACATTAATTCTCATATAGCACTGCTCAGATTTTTACCCTCTCAAATATTTGAGGAACGTCAAACTCCTATTTCAGGAGAAAGACTGCCTTCACTCGAGTTCTGAGCTCCAATGAAGGAAATTTAAATTAAACCCCCGCAATGTTTTTGCGGAGTCTCGAACCACTTCCCTCACACTTGTGAGGGAAGGGTTCTAGCCACTTGGGCTAAGCCCAAGTGGTTGAATCTAGGACCTAAGACCAAAGGAGTCAACCCCTCTCTTTTAGAATTATACTTAGGCCTCAGCTTAAAAAGGGTATATAATTAGCAGAACAACGATATTTAATTGATTTGTGGAATTATTTCTCTAACATTACAGTCTTGATATGTGTATAATTCATAGTTGAAACTTATAAATATTAACTCTTTGCTCTTAAAATACAGGAGAGATTTAAACTGTTGACCTCAAGAATTTGGTAAGAAGACGCCAATTACTTTTTTTTTTTTTTAAATAAGCATACCACTCTGTGGTGGGGGGTTAGGCGGGACCCTTACCTGTCATTTAGAACAGATAATGAAATATACAAGAAGGGGGACAAAAACCAAAACCTCCAATAAAAAAAATACAACAGAAAAAAAAAAGATTAAGGCATAGCCTAACATGAGAATCATAATAAAAATGACTAATGTAGGCGGTGATAATATGTCTTACGAAACTTGCAGCCAGCAAGTAATTTAAAGCCCTTTTCTCGATTGACCGGCAATGCTAAAATCAGGGCTAAATTTATTTCTCTCAGAATTCTCAGGTGCAGACAAAAAGTGTTCGTTATTCGCCAGGTGCTTGTCAGAACTATCAAATTATCAGTATGAGAATTGTAATGCCTAAAATCTGTGTTGGATGCTCGATGAAGATGTGGATTATACTTACCAATGCTCTGCAGGGGAGACAAGCTTTGATCACGAGGTTCTCGGACCCTAGAATCATGAGTCGTGGCATCCTGGGCAATCAGCTCCTGAATGGATGTAGAATTTGTAACGTTAGCGTGGTTCTTGGTAGGTTTGGTGATCGGGGACCCCGCATCCGCAATCTGCTTAGTGATGGAAGGCTCAAGAAGACGCTGATTACTTAATTAATGAGTAATCTGCATTATGGTTTTAAATTTAGGTGGTATTAATTTATTTCCTTTTTTTTAATCATAAATTTGGACGAGCCTAATTTTCTTTTAAGTATGATAAGTACATCTAATTTGTAAAATAAATATTTTTATTATTTTTTTAATATTACATTACAGAGGGTACAAATAACCTATTAATTAATGATAAAGTTGTATTAAAAAAAGATTTTATTAGACAATTTATCTTCTTTTACAAAAGGACCAATTAACCTATTGGTTAATTAATTATATTCAGTTGCGTTCACACAGAAATGAAGCCAAGAGACGGTGCACCTTAACTTTGATAGCCAACTCATGAAATGGATTAACTAAACGCAAAACAACATATAAGAAATTTGAAATCATCACCATCACCATGAACCTAATACAAATAATTAATTGGGGTAATAATTATTAAAAGAAGAAGAAAAAAACATATACAACTATTTAATAGAGAGTAGAGTGAGATAGACAACACCCATTTGCTTTAAGGAAACTGAAGGGTAATAAGCAGGAGACATACACAACAACGAGAGAGCTTAATTAGCACAAAAGTGAGGAAAAATTATGAAGGAAAGTAATCGAAGCCAAGCCAAGGCCCGCATGAATTTCAAGGCAAGCACATGCTAGAAAAAGAAATTAAAAGAAGTTCAGGGACTCTTGTCGCAGGAACGGTGGCACCTGCACCAGCCGCCGTGTGTATGTGGTGTCGCAAGTGCCAGCATCCTGTGACAAGAAGCCCTAAAACTTCTTCGTTCACATTTTTGCTACCCCCTTCTCTTCTCGCTGTGTATCTATATATCTTTTCATAGGTATGAATCTATACATTAATTCTTCATATATGTTTTCTTCGGTATGAATCTATCTATATATTAATTCTTCCTTCTTTATTTTGTAGCCAAACGATTTTCTTTATTATTATCTTCGATAATGCGTCGAGTCTTAACTACTCTCATTATGCATCGACTACTTCCACTAGATTCTTGTCGTGTAAATTTTTCAACTGATATGAAAAAATATATGATGAGTAAAAGTTAAATAATCCTAGAATTTGATTGAGTGATTTTTAATATATATATATTTATATTTATATAGTTTGGGGCAAGTTACTATATTTGAATTCTAAGGAGGTAGAGAAGGCTAAAAAATTAATTTGGGTTTCACCCACTCTTGTTGTATAGGAAAAAAAAAAGGGGGGAGTATTCAAAATTATTCTTATACTAGAATCATGTTCAAGATGCTAGTTGGAGGACGATTAATTCAACTTAGAAATTGTAATTATGTCTGTAAAAACAATAGAAAGTTGCCAATTATTGATCATTTCTTGAAAATTTTGATGACTAGCCATATATAAAATAAAGGAAATATCGTTATCCATTTCTATCAAGGACAATTTTTGTATGCTTTAATTATAAGATGTGGTCCTGTCAAGTTGCTTATCAAAATATTTACTAGGTCAACACATGGATTATGCAAATCCAATTTATCTAAGGCTATATAGTTGGATCAATATTCGATATGAAATTATTTATTGATATTTCATCAATGAAATTCAAGTTTCTTTCATCAACCATGTGACATCATTGTCTGAGATAAGAGGATCGAGCTCAAAGAGGTTGTGTCACCTACAGCTGGTTTATGCTGACAACACATATATAATAAACACATGAAATTAATCCCATTAATTTTTGTTTTATTTTTTTAAGAAAAGTCATTTACATATCCTTGTCAATCGGACATTTAATTATTGTCAATTCATAAAAACTATATATCAAGCTTTTCATATAATCATGGATTTAACGGTCAAACATGGCTTACAAAAAACAAAGTCTCTTGCGTCCCTATATACATATGCTATGGGATCCAGAAGATAATGACAAAACTGAAAGTTTCATCCCTACTTATTAAATGACATATAACCATAAAGACGAATAAGAGTACTGAAGTTGAAAAGACCCGTTATATGGGATGAGGAAACCGTCTGAGAGCTCCAGCTATTTAGAGTTGACAAGTTAATTAAATTAATTTATAGGTTTTGATGACACAATTAATTATAAAATGCTACAGCTAATATCAAAGTTTGTAAATATCAAATAGTATCCTGGAGTATAGGCCACTTGTCCCTTGTCCCTAGGTAATATTAATTTCCTAATGCCACCTCCCTTAGGTAAGAAAATGCCTTTTGAGCAAACATTGAATAAAAAGAAGCAAACGATAATCTTCTTCCCATACAGCTGAGAAGAAGAAGAAGAGACAATGCTCAACCTAATAAGGCATGCAAGAGAGGAGCAAAGCAATGCTAGCTGATCAGAAAGAGATGTCAAGGGGCTTCTGTCGCAGGAGAGATGGTGCCTATTGCCTAGCTCTTGGTTGCTCGTGTGTGCACTAATGTCATCACAGCAATATGTAATTAAGCATCATCTCTCCTGGACTGAAGCCCATCATTTTCTTTCAGCAGCACCATCGTTGAGAAAGAGGTACGTTTCCATTTTGTTTTCTTTTGTTTTAATCATTTTATTTATTTTATTTATATGTTCTATATGTTGAATTCATGCATGGTTTATAGGGACGACGATATATTAGTATTTGTTTTGTCAAGCTATCGTGAGTTAGACTTTCTGGTGTCAGTGCGATGGGGATTGAATCTCTATCAAATTAATCTGGCTTAAATTTTTATAACTCCGGTGTGTAACCACCAAGATAAATAATTTAGCAAGGAAATAAAAAGAGGATTTTTAATCCTATTCCCATCAAGATCCGGGCCCAAATATGTTTAAATCTTAAGAAAATTTACATTACTAATTAACTCCAGTCGATTGTGCTTATTTTATAAGAATCAGGACAGACTTTTTTACCCTGCATATAAAATTATAAATTGTAGAAACGAACGATATGTAGTTTAAGTCTCAAAGCATCAGACGACATGATGTAAAAGTAGAAAAATTAACCGACATCAAGTCATCTTGAAGGGAAAAAATAAAAAATAAAAAGGGCAACAAGTCGTTATAGAGTATGCACCGTGGTACTCTGTATGACTGGTTGTTTTCTCTATATTGACAATACGACGTGTCGTACTCAGAAACCATAATCACACGACATATTCCTCAAGTACCTAACTTCATCAAATTTCACGATTCAAATGCTATCGTATAAGAAAGAAGAAAACTCGAAGCTGCGATCTTTTTGAGAGTCTAGTGTCTAAGCTAAATTACAAACACAAATGGGAATTGAAAAGTAGAAACCAATTCATCGTGGATCCACTGTACGTTCAATCTTTTTTCACTAAGCATATACATGAATTTTTATTCTTTTACCTTTAGCGCCTACTTAGTATTGATGTGTTATAATTTTTAAACTAAATTTATTATGAAAAAAAAAAATTTATAGCCGGAATATAAAATTATATTGTGTCTAGTAAATATAATATAAAACTAATTAAAAAAGAAGTAATAAACTTATTAAAAAAATTTATTCAGATAACTATTAGATGAAACCAATGTAATTTAAAAATTATAAATATAAATATTTATTAAACTTTATTATATCTTTTAAGTCTCAACTGTCCTATAATACTACCGAACAAACCTTGAAGCTATGTCTATTAAGCCACACCTGCCATCTGGATTCTCACACACTACGAAGATATAAATGCACACAGAGTCATAATAGTATCTAGGAAAAATACATTGACTCCACTCAAATTTATCAAAAGGAGATCTATTTTTGGGTCACCAGCCACAATTAGTGCAGAGCCTTGGTGAAAGCATGATACGAATTTAATGAAATTCATCGGAAAGTAGCGCGTGGGCCGTATAGCTCGAAGCGCACCTGCACTTTCAGTGGGTTCATTTCGATATGGGCTACTTCATAAATCTACTGGGCTTTCCAACTTAATGATTCGCTTCCTTCACGTGCATGCACATGTCTATCTCAGACTCTCTCTGTACACGTGTTGCTGTATTAAATGATAATGACATTATTATGGTCTGTAATTGGTATGGTATTGCTGGACTACTGGTGTAAATAAGCAACCAAACCGCTTAAGCGGACTCCTGTCCTGTCATGACTTATAGACGATGAATCCTCAGTAAACGATACGGTAGATCGCCCGTTAAATTGACAATAAGAATTTGTATATGAGAGAACAAAACACATAATCACTTAACAACAATGGCCGACTCATTTAGATTGAAACTACAAATCATAAATCATAAACTCATAGCAAGGCAGCATAACATTTTTTTCGTTCCTGATCAGGAATCAAGGAATCAAATCACCATACCACATTGTGTTTGGAGCAAATGGTCGCTCTCTTAAATACAAAGGCACATAGACTATAGAACCAATATTTCATGATGTTTTCTTTTTACTAGCATTAACTCGGCCGAATGCTGTTGTTCCATTGCATCCTCAAATCCTGAACAAGCTTTGTTGTTGGGTGTAGAAGTTGATCATGGAAAATGTAGAAAAACGCAAAAAGCAATTACGCTGAATATGAAGAATAATAGGTTCAGTAGCGTATACCGAAATATTCTGGCCGGTAAGTAATGCGTTCCGTAGCTGACATCCTTTGATTAAATCCATCACATTCGTGTAATGGTATAAAACAGAGTTATGCAACTCAACAAATTGGAGAGGTCATCTATAGATTCACCATTCTTTCTATCACCTACACAAGGAAAATTGGTTACATGATCATATCGTCTTCTATCTTTTGTTGTAGACTAACCCAATTAATTTGGGAAGCTCCTGGTATTGCGGGTTTTGGTTCTAGTTATTTGCATTGCCTTGGCCGGAATTTCTCATTTGATAACAGAGAGGTGATTAAAGTTCCAAGCCTTTTAGCTCCGGGGCCAGGCCTGAGGACGGTGGTATTACCAACAACAGAGCATGGATCACTCCCATTTTTCTTACTCCCAACGCACCAACCACCCGGAGTCACCATCCCGGGGTTCCTAGACAAGAGCTCTGAATCAATTTTGTCAAGCACTGGATCTTCACGGGGAAACTTCCTTGCAAACGGGCCATTACTGTCAACCATCCTTTGCATGTCAGCAAGGTTAAGGTAGTGGGGATGTTGCTTGGGAGGGTTGTCCCATGAGATGAAATGCAGGTCAGAATTCACAGTGGTGTTACGAAATTCTTGAGCATTACAAATGACTGTGTGAAAGTAGCCTTCTGGGGATGATAAGAAGTTGGCATAGTACATCAGAACCGTTCGAGGAAGGTTGTCCCATCCCCATATGCAATAATCAATAAACGACCGAGAAAGTGCCATCCAGGCAGAACCTGTGATATAAAAGTAGATATTTTCAGTTCAGTAATTCACCAAACCTGTGCAAACTTTATACATCCAGTCCTACGTATCTGGCACACCTACCAGACCCCAGAGCACAAGAACTATAAGCATTTAAAAGCCACCCTTTGGCTCATCTACACCAAAGCATACTTTTGACTTGGAAGCTAGCAGGTATACACATTTTGAATATTATGAAGTTAGTGAAAAATAAAAAGTAAAAAACAATGCTTGAAGTTTATGGAATAAGCAAATATGATATCAACGTGCACATATTATGTCAAAGAAATGAATGATGAACAAAGGAACATTATCGTAAAGCTGAATATAAAACAACATCCCTAAAATGAACAGAACCGCACTTAGTTGATGATTTGATGTCGAGTTGCAGGTAACATCACTTGCTATCTCATGATAATTCGATAGCATTCTTTTTCAACTAACTTCAGGTAACAAGACAGTTACAGCAATCAGTGACTTCGGAAATTTCTTTCCCCCTACATTCTGCTCCTAAAATATGATTTGGTAAACATCAACATCAAGTTTCCCTAAAGGAGTATGTACAACTTAACAAGGATGTAGGTTCAGTGAGATTTTGCACACAAGCATATTCAGCAGTCTCAGTGTCATGCACTCTGACTTTATTTGCTTGGTTATATGTGATCCAATGCAAGAACTCCCAGAAACTCATTGTAAGAGAGAGCCAGCTGGAGACTGGGTACCTTATAATCGCTGGGGACTGGGGTCATGGCTTAAATCAGAAACCCATATCACTTAAGATCAAAATCAATTAGGATCAAAACCAAAAATTGCCACTTTAAACAAAGAGGACATGAAGCAATTCAAAACCATATCAAAAGATAGCTAGAAGCTCAACAACCTGTTGTCTCAGGAAACGAAAGCGCAATTCAACAATTCAACCATCTAACTAATTTCCGTTGTAAACAATTAAACCTTTGCCCCGATTTTCTGTAACTAAGTATCCATTTGGGACCAAAGAAAATAATTCTAGCATATGATCAGCCAACAGAAGAGGATTATTCGAAACCCAATTTGCAAACTTAACAGCACATAAAGCGAATTTGAAAAAAGGAAAAGCACCTGTAAAGAGTTTGAATGCTGACGGAACACTCCTCTTCTGGGTAACCCAAAAAACATCGGCTTTCTTATTCATATACAACCCTGGATCTATAATTATCGGTTTTGCCCTCTGAAACCTACCAATCATCACAAATAACAGCTTCAAAATCAGCTCCGATGACACAAAAAAGAAGCTCAGAAAAAAACGCAAGACAAAATGATTAATCAATCAACTTACTCTTTCCACCCAATGTTACTCGTATGATCAATAAAGTTCAGATCCCTCGGCAAATACGAAAAAGCATCCAGCAGATCTAGCAAACACAAACCCATTACAAATTAACAAAAAATTAAAAAGGAAAAAAAGAAAAAAAGAAAAAATTCAATATTTAAAGTCAAATCAAGACAAAGGTAAGGTAACTCACCGTCTTGAGTAACAAGCGGGTAATCAGAAGCGCTAAGATTAATGAACCAATCCCAGTCCCCACCTTCCCTCAACAAAACGGCAGCCGCATGCAGCGTATTAGCGACCATAGTGGGTCCGCGGTAGGTGACAAGATTAGCCTTGGTGATCATCTTGACATTACTAAACTTGTTAAACAAATGAAAGTCGTTGACAAAGTTCTGCAGATCTAAGCGCTCGCTCTCGGAAGACGCCCTATCCAAGTGAACGACGTAGACGTTGTTGGGATGGTAGAGGGCCAAAAGGGTGCGCTTGATCATGTTGCCGTCGCCGACGGACCCGGAGATGAGGTAAGCGAAGCGAGGCGGGGGAGGGAGGAGGGAGACGGGAGTGGGCTGGAGCTTTGACTCGACGAAGATGGAGGGGTTAGAGTAGGAGGAGGAGTTGGCGGAGAAGGAGAAAAACGACGTGCCGGTCGGGGAGGTGAGGGTTGTGAGGAAGATTAGGAAGATGGAAACGACGGAGCCGACGGCGAGCGGGAAAATCCATTTGTTGGGGTGGTTGTGGCTTCTGAAGTGCGAGTAGTAGGTCTTCAGCTTCTTCATTATTGGTATCAAATTCTGACGACGACGAAACGGTGGCGTCTGGTGGGGATTGAGATGTTCCGGATTGAGTTGGGGAATTTGTAGGAGGGGGAGGGGGAGAGAGGAAGGGACGTGGTGAATACGGAGGAGTACGTGAGTCAGTGTGGCGCCGTGACTGATGGGCACAAATACTTCAACTCTAATTCAATTCAATTCAATTCTCACTGAGTCTGTCTGTGTGTGTGTGTACGTGTTGTTTGTTTGTTGATTGGTGCTGGTGTTACAAGTTACAAGTTACAAGTGCCCTTTTTTCTTCTACTTCTAGTCTCCTGGACTCGTTTTCACATTTTAATCTGAAATTTTGCCACCAAACCAGCTTTCCTATGGCTTACCCTCTATTCGGTGCAAATTGGGAAAAAAGCCCTTTAAATATTGCTCTATGTGATTCATTCAACCACTCATAACAGTTTCCATAATGTATATACACTGACTTTTTTTACTTTTTGTATATATAATATTCATAAGTATTTATTTTATTTCTTTTTTAGAAAACTTAAAATAATGTTTTAAAGCGATTTTGTCTCAAACACGGTATCTTTTGGAATTGGTTTAAACTTCTATTTTTGAGAAAAGCAGTAGGAATTGTTTTCTCTTACGAGAAAAGTGTGTCCAAAGGAGTAGGAGACTCAATATAATTTCCTGACAAGTAACAGTGATGGACTTGAAAAGCAAAAGGCGGTTGTTTAGGTAGATTAGATCAAATAGAAGCCATAGATTTGTCAATAAATTTCTCCTCCGTAAATTAAGTGAATATAATTTTCCTTTAATCAAAGTTTATGGTCTTTATCCCTACATTTGCGCATCCGTATCAACCCGCCACCAAAATAAAATTATCAAAAATGTTTTTCTGTTCGTGTTTTCTTTTTTCTTTTTTCTTTTTTCAAGAAAAAAAAACGTTATTCAGATTTTCTTTTTAAAATCCAAATAATAGTAATGCAATTCTGGTCACATTGATAAACACTTTTGAAATAATAAATGCTTTCAAGATAATCACCTAACATTTTCCAAAAGTTTCTCGACTTGGGGCAGCTAACCGCAATTGAAAGAAGTATTAAATGCTTGAGGTGCGCTGCCGGAACTCCATTATGCAAGTGACTATATTCATATCTTAATAAAAGAGCAGGAGTGTAATCTAAATCACTCTTATTATAATCAAGAAATCTAATTACCGAAAACAAAATTGAAGTCCACATTCGCAAGTCTAATCATCGATTTTTTTTTAAAAAAAAAAAAATTTGTATTTTATATATACAAATCCTAATTGGCACGAAACTCATTGAAGGGTTGTGTAGTCAAAGTTCAATTGCTTTGGTTTGAAAGAAATTAATCAAAGATTTAATTGAGGCGCATAAAATGCTGGCTCCAATTGTAAATATTGCATGATATAAAAATTATTCAATGCTGGCAATTGATTCGTCGATCTCTACAATCGATTCCACAATGGGGAATAATTGCATTTTACCAAACAAAAAGTCTTTTAAATATTCATCGTGGGCTCAAATTCACAGGCCACATCACCAACCAATCAAGCCCCATGGGAATGATCCTAACCGTTCATCAAGATCAATCTCTATCACTGAACGTGTCGTGGTACCCACTTTCATATTATCTATCACTTTGGACCTATTAGTTTATAGTCAGAAGCATACTTATTTGCATAATTGCATTAAGGATTTGCATAATTGCATTAAGGATTTGCATAATTGCATTAAGGACCCATGATTAGTCTGGTACTCCGGTTTTAGACATTGTGATCGAACAAGGTAAACGATTTTCCAACGAATAGCAAGCAAAATAGAAGTTACAAGACACAAAGTTTGAATTGGAGTTCGAGAATTTGATTTTATGAGCATTTGAGATAAGATTGAGGTCATTTAAACAATTATATATCTCTTTCTGAGTCAATATAAGGGTTAAATGTTCTTGAAGTCGGTCAATTTTTTATCACTAAAATGTGTATTCAGAAGAAAAGCAAATAGGGAAAGAAAAAAAAAAAGAAAAAGAAATGGGAATTGACACCCACATGAAGCAAAGTGATCATGCCTATGTGGGAGTACTAAAATTGAACATAAATAAATAAGTGCAGAATTTGGTTGAAAATGAAGAGATTTTTTATTTTCAACAAGTATACGTAAACCGTTGGCCTAACCGTTTCCATCAACCAGTAAATTCACATTCCACAAACTACTAGGCTTAAATTTAGCTTGCTGTGGCTGCAATTCGGACAAATTCTGTTTCCATATGATTGTGATAGGAAAAAAAATTGAATAAAAAGTTCGAAGTTTTACTGTAGCTGAGGGCCTTTCTTTTGACCTTTATCTCGTGGGACAAAAAAAAAATGTATGTTTTTATTCCTTCAATTATAATATATTACGTCACATTCATTTGTGATGAAAATTAGTTGTTCTAGAAGTGAACGAAATTCTCCCTCTTTCTTTTCTTTTAATGTGGACTAAATTAGAATTTTGCGACACGAACGATAATCTTAAAGTTAGAAACAAGACGGGAATTAAAGAATTAGAAAGAGACAGGCCATATGCATTGGCATATTCGCCTGAGCCTAGAGCTAAGAACAAAAAATAATAATAGTGAATAAATAAATGCCGATGAGATGAGATAAGGTGATAAATGTGACAATAAATTTTGCAATTTTGCATTGAAAGCCGGAAGGAAAGAAGTTAAAATAAGGGGCATGGTGGAGTCGGTGAAGCCTGGTAATTTTAGATTTGGGTGCTCGGTTACAATAACAAAATCCAAAGAAAGGAATCATTTGGGTCTGTGCAAATTGAATAAAATTTATTGCTTACGCTCCTTTAACTTCCTCTTCTGACACAGCTTTAATAAAAGCAATCAAAGCTCATGCACTACTTGCATTTTAGAAGTTTCAATAGACCTTGCAAAACTATGTATCGCATATTTATACGTGATTGAAGGCAGGAGTTTTTCTCTTTTCCTATGTGACTCGCACGTTTCAAGCTTGAACCAAAGAGTTTTCGTTTGGCATCAGATAAAAAAAATATGGTTGTTTTGTTGTGTAAGATAATTCTTTTCTAAATTATTTAAGAGTGTATTTAAGATTAAGAAGCTGTAGTTTTTAACTTGTAACTGTTGTGAAAAAAAATTATGATTATGAAATAAAAATTAATAATATATAGTAAATATAAAATTTAAATAATAATTTTGATAAAATTATTAAAAATATAATAATTTTTCTATTATACAAATGAAAAATTATATAAATGTAATTTCTAAATTACAGCAGTTAGTATTTAGTACTACTCAACCTCCATTCCAAACGTATCCTAAATTATCTTAGGAGAAGATATAGACCAATAACAAAAACAAGCGTATCAAAAGAGTATGAGAGTTTGACCGCAAGGCTTAGCCTTTGATATCACCACATTCGATGAACGCTTAAATTGTTGAACGCTGCTATTTGTGTTGAAGCAAAAACATGAAACACTTAAACCGTTGATTTATCATCAATTTTATGATAAAATATTTTGCTTAAATGTACTAATCATGTGATTTGAAAACAGACCAATGTACAGATTAATTAGTAACAAAATTCAATTTACAGCAACAATACCGAGGAACTTATAGGATCCAGTAGAAGCGGGATTCTTAAACCGGTGAAGAGTTAGAAGTTCTTCTTTTGTTCATCCTATTCATGATTTGCGATGCATCGTTTAATCTGCTTGCTCTTTCATAAATACCAGCAACGACAAGATACAACTCCTTTTTGTTAATGTTTGAATCAGAGTCCAGTCTCTCAAAGAGCGACTCTAACATGTTGAAGTCCTTCCTTGCACCATATAGACTCAGCATCTGGAAATGAACTTGATCTGAAAAAACACACCCTTCTTCCTGCATCTCTGAATACAAATCATCTGCCATCTCAAAGTCTCGCAGCTTGCCATAAGAATTCAGGACAAGAGCGATTATATGAGAATCAGGAAAGTAACCAGCACTTCTCATCTTCTCAAACACCTCAATAACATTAGCATACTTCTTGTTCCTGGAAAAAAGCTCAATCATGCACCCAAAAACTGATATATCCTTTACCTCCCCAGCATCAAAAGCCTGACGAAAAACCCATGTAGCCTCTTCTATCCTACCAGCTCTAGCAAGGATTGTTATTGCAGTGTCCCTAGGGATAGTATCTGGTTGCCTAAGCTCATGAAGCAAACGCTTAGCATGAGCAACCAAGCCTACTCTCTCATAAGCAACAATCATGGTCTGATAAAGCACCGGATCAATCTCAATCCCAGAGCTCCTTAACTTCTGAAACAACATTGCAGCCCTATCCAATTTGCCTGCCTTACCCCATATAGCAATTATCGTGGAGTAAGTAATGGCATTCGGTTCAATCCCTCTATTCTGCATCTCTTGCATAAGATTAGTAGCCTTTTCATGCTCAAGAGACTTCCCGTAGATTTTAATCATTGTGTTATATGTAACCACATTCTGCTCAATTTCCTTCCTTTGCATTAATCTAAACAAATGAATAGCCTCCCCAAAAAGCTCGGCCTCTCCGTAAACCCTCAAAAGGGTATTATAACTAACAACATTAGGATCAATTCCCATCTTCCTCATGCTCCAAAACAACCTATCTGCGTCCTTAGCCATATCTAACTGACCATAAACATCAATCATTATATTACAAGTAGTGAGATCAAGCGGGCAATTCACTTCATTCATCTCAGCAAACACAGAAAGCGCCTCAACAAATTTATGATTCTCAACATAAAGATTCAAAAGCGTTGAATAACTTACTGTATCTGGCTTAACGCCCTGTTCCCTCATTTCTTCAATAAGCAACCTAGCCTCTCTAAACAGCTTGGCTTTGCCAAAGACATTGATCATAGTATTATAAGCAACAAGATCAGGCACAATGCCCGAACTCTTCAACCTTGAAAAGATTGAAATTGCCTTAGAATAATCACTCAACTTCCTGGCAAGCTCAATCAAATTACTATACAACACAAGATCACCCGAAACACGGTCTTGCTCCATTTGCTGTAACCAAGAAATCGCCGAATCAAACATGCCCTCTTTACCAAAACACGTTATAAGCGTCGAATAAGTATACCTATCAGGCGCAATCCCTCTATGACGCATTTCATCAAACAGGCCGTGGGCGAGCTCCCACTGTTTCGCCCTCAGCACATTGCGCAAGACCACATTGTACGCAAACACTGAAGGCGAATACCTAGCCTCTTCATTGATCCAATCGAGAATTGCCACGGATCTCTGATAATTTTGTTCGCGCGAGAGCAATGAAACCATGAAACGAATCGATAGTTGCCTGTCTTTATAAGGTGACAATAAAGCAAACAGGTCGTGTTCATTCTGGGTTTCGCTTATCGACTTCAAAAGCTCGTTCATGTCTACACTGTGGTCTAAGTGAACTGGGACTTTCTTGTTTGGGTGTCTGTAATACTTCGTCGTTTTGTCTGGCGTTCTTCTCCATATGTCTTTGCTTTTTGAAGGAGATGATGAAGAAGAAGAAAAAGAAGCAGTAATGAGGGAAATTGGGATTCTAGGTTTTGTTGATGGGTAAAATTGGGAATTGTTAAGAGAAAGTAGTGGAACTAAAAATGAAGTAGAAGATGATAGTGCCTCTACCTGTACGGAAGTTGCTGATAACGAGAACGTACACATGCTTTCAAATGGTTCCCACAGGTGCCCGTGTGGAACAAGTTATAGAGCTTGTGTGATACTCTACATCTTCGCCCCGAAAGACAGAACTTTAAGGTATCATAACTAGTTCCCTTAAATTTTACGGACATGTTTTGAATAGATTTATATTATAATATTATAAAACTACATAACGTTATAATATATTAAAAAATGATTCTATTAAATTGTATAATTTAAAAATATATTCTTCTTTAAAAAAAAAAGATGTTCGTATCTAAAAATGATTAATATATATGTGTCTGCGTGAGTGAAATTTATAATTTAATTAAGTATAATTATTAATTATATTAATTTTTTTAAAAACAAATGAATGCACGACATAGATATATTGATTGAACTATAAAATTTCTTCATCACAATATATATATTTTGAATAATAATGAATCTGTGGACCCCTTAGAATATTGCTGTGCGGCAATATAGTTTAACATGATATAAGAAACGTCACTCACCAAATTATTAGGTAATTTGGAGCTGTCTTTTTTCAGATAAAATTAGGAAAACGAGGTGAGAACCGTTGAGAAAAAAGAAAGTTCGGTCGTTCGGATCTGACATACTGAGTTAAAAAGAGAAAAAAGCATTCACTAATCTTACGCTCCGTGGAAAGAATACAAAGGGAGAAGATTTCAATCAAATCACTGTTAAGTATGTTCTTCTCTTTAACAGCTAGTGTGATTCTAGACTTCAAGAGTTAGTTAAAAACAGGAGCAATAATGAACAGGAGAGTAGCAGCCGAAGCGGTTTCATGAGTGGAATGGTGGACAATCTTCCAGCAGCTGAAGGGGAAGGAGAAGGACCCGACGATCCCGGAGTAAATGATGTCACATTTTCCTGAGAGCAAGTGTAGTCGCAGCGACTAGGACGAACAACTCTGCACACGCCGTTACTGGCTAAAAGGTAGATGTCTTTTCTGTTATCCTGACCAAAAGAGGTTATGAACCCCAGTGATGGGAATGAGCTTGCTTTTACGGTATCACACTGAATTGGAGAGTCGCGAGCACAGCTAACAGAAAGCTTAGTAGTGCTGAAGTTTCCGCTGTTTTCTGGATTTTCTGTGCCTGCCCATACGGCAGCACCATACAAATCTGTGTACAGGTACCTGAAACCATTGTGTACTAGCAATTGGTATTTTGTTTTACATGTTTACCATCACCAAGTGATTCCAAATGTGTGAAACTGAACTTACCTTCCATACATGCATGGATCAGTCTGGGACCGATAGAAATAGCCTCCGGTGATTGAAGCAGATCCTTCAGCCTTCTTTACCTCAGAGTGGTTGTAGCCCATTACGGGGAAGATGGGGTTTATGGAGCTAGCAGAGGTATTACCTCCTGGAGAGCTCGGGGGATTGTACCGAAAAGGGCCTTCGTAAACACGCCATCCGTAGTTTCCACCCTTTGTGACTATGTCCACTTCTTCATATTCATCCTATCAGACCATTAATAGCCAGATGCATTAACAACACTGGACAAATTTTTCATGACAAATTTGACAATTTTGTAGTTGGAAGGTAACGGCCTAATGGGTATAGCAACGTCAGATACTTCAAACTTGCACTTTTGCTTGATATTAACATGCCAACCTGGCCGACATCTGCATCAAAGCTACATCGCCAAGGATTTCTGAATCCTAAGGCCCAAATCTCAGGCTGCAATTGCTTATCTTCAGAATATGGATTATCTGCAGGGATAGAATAGTTTCCCCATAATCCAAGGTCACTAATTTCTTTAGCACCTGCAAACATTCATAAATAAGAAAATTTGTTCTGGAGTTGCTTAACTAAGAAAGAAGTGATTGCCATTATTTTTATAATTATAATTTTTTTATTTAAATAATTTTTTTGAAAATAAAAATTCTAATTTTGGGATTTATTTTTTATTAAATTTAGGGTATTTTTATAATTATAATTTTTTTCAAATTTTTATTAAAAAATAATTTTTTAATTTATTTAGGGGTAAAATTATCATTTTGTTTAAAATTTTTAACGGTGTTAGTGCAAAAGTGGTTAATTGATACGAATTTAAAAAGAAAAGTAGTGCAGAGAACATGTTAAAATTTTGTGATAGTTGGATGAACATTAGACAAAACAGAGGTGGTACAATGATATATAATTTTCCTTATTTTGAAGAAAACAATTATCAAACTTTTGTGTCCAAGTTGTTGCTCTTGGTCTGAAAATTATTTGTGCTGCCAGTGACTTTTAGCTGGTTTAGCTGTATCTCAATGCTGTCGCTTGTTGTAATCATCTAAAATGGCAGCGTTGGACCTAATTTATGTACATAAGAAAACTACATTTTTTTTAAAATAAAGTAATTTCTTAATTGGAAAAAGGACAATGAACCCTTTAAAGTTTGGGAAAAAAATGACCGTTTTGGACCTAATTTATATACATAGAAAAACTACACTTTTTTTCAAAATAAAGTAATTTCTTAATTGGAAAAAGGACAATGAATCCCTTAAAGATTGGGAAAAGGGACCTAAAACCCCTTAACGTTTTGAAAAAGACATAACTTCATTTTTATTATTAAATTTCATTTGTTTTAATACTAATTTTATTTTTAATTTACAATTACTATTATATCCCTAAATAAATAATTCAATTTATTAACTTAAGATATGTCATTGACAACGTGTATAATGAAATCAAAAACTTTTTATTTAAAACTTAAAATTGAGTTGTAATTACTTTTGCCCAATTTATTCACTCTAAATTATTAATATACCTTTCCAATGATAAAATGGTAAAAAAAATGATGAATAATAGGTAAAATTAAAATCAAATTTATCACTGGGAAGGGTATGTTAGTAATTTAGAGTGACTAATTTGGGCAAAAGGTAATTACATCTTAATTTTAAGTTTCAAATGAAAAATTGTTAATTTCATTATACCCATGTCTTAAGTCAATATATTGAATTATTTATTATAGGGACATAATAGTAATTTTAATTAAAAATAAATTTACTATTAAAACAAATGGAATTTAATAACAAAAATGAGGGTTATATGTCTTTTTCAAAATATTAAGGGGTTTTATTTCTCTTTTCTCAAATGTTAGACGGCTCATTATCCTTTTTCCTTCTTAATTTAACGTTGTGTTAGAATTCAAAATATTGAGAAGATAGCTTTGTTTTGTAATTAATAGATCTTACAGTAAAAATGTATAGATAAAAGAAAGGAGATTGTTATGTTACATAATCATATATATTATGTAGCAGTCGATGGATGAAAATCCAAAGGTTGTGGAAATAAAAGATAATAAAATATATTATTTCTACAATTATTAGATTTTCATCCAATGGCTGGTACATAATCATGTATGTTACATGATTATGTAACATAACAAAAGCCTAAAAGAAATAATAGTTTTGAATAAAATTTTATTGAATTGAGAAGAGAATGAGAAACCTTTGCACCCCTTTTATACTTCAAATACATGAAAGTACTAAAATACATCAAAATCATAGAGTGCAAAAGAATTGGTATGAATGATTTCGAATCTAATGTTAGAGTATTAGCAAAAGACTTTTTAAATTTTACGCTTAAAATGTCAATTTGCTTACCTATGTAATAAATAGAAGAGTAAAAAAATAAAGTCTCTTCCAAAAGGCTCTTTAAATAAGACAAAATAATATAATTTTAATTAAATCTTTCCCTTTACCAATTTTAATTACCCTCCATTTTATCACTCCAATTGTTTAACTCAAAATCTTTGTTGTGAAGTAATTTTGTCTTGATTATAAATGTTATTGTTGTTGTTGTTGTTGTTATGTTTTAAATATGTTTATCTTTTAATAATTCTGTTGATGTGCTCTTAATATGTTTTTCCCATTATGTTCGACCATTTTTAATTTAATGGATGTTAATTTTTTTATATTTAATGGATGTTAATTAAAAGAACTAGTAATTAATAAATTAAACATATAATAAAATTATAAACTTACTTGAAAACATACAACAATTTGAAAAAAAAAATTTAATGTGAGATATTTATGAGATAATATTTAATAGGGAAAAAATAATTATAGTTGTTTCCGTTCTCTTTCCGATAAAAAATAATAAAATACTAATAAAAAAGAAAAAACTCATTAGATAATATTAAAGAGTGAGAAACATATCTTATTTAAAGTGTCCCGATTGAAGTATCTTTTGGAGTGTTTAATGTTGATGTAGCTCTTCAAATAAGAAGTAAAATTTTTTTTTAATAGCCTTTTGGTGATGCTCTTAGTTAAATTATTTTAAAGTTTTAATAATCTTCTCCTACATGTACATTTATAGTAATATACGGTTAATATTTATTTACATATTACTTTTCATATAATAACTAATCACAAAAAATCAGGTCAAGATTGAATTTAAATCAATAATAAATACAAGAAATTCAAATAATAAATGAAGGGGATTATATTTAATTAATTCAAATTCTAAAAGAAATTAGTATTGTATTAATCATGTTTATGATTAATGATGAGGGAAGGGTTAAAGTTTTGATTAGACTTAAAAAAGAGAAATAATCATAACCATCAACACATAATATAAAATCTTTTCAAATTTATTTTTTTTTTTTAAAGAAGGCTCATTGGAATGCCGTCAACAAAAAACCTCGACATGTACACTTAATTACTATAGCTGTTCGTATCGCTTATTCAAGTATGCAAAAACAAGAAACCAAAAATATATAGCCTGTGGTATCATGGAACAAGAAGTGCAAAAACAAATAATTGAAATGAAATGAACTCAGTTTTACTCCATTATTTCTTCTAAGCTACTATTGCTATCCCGTCATTTTACGCGGATCAAACTGAAGCATTTTGCTGGATGAAGCACCACTCTTGTGCTTATTCTTTGTAACAAGTTCAGGAAATTTTGAATCCTTTGATTCCGTATTGCTACTGCAAAGCAAAGAAAAAAAATTAATGTGTTAATCAAAATTTCTGCACAGAAAGAAAAATACCATTTATTGTTTCGTAAACCCAATTTTTAGAAGAGCCTTATTCTCAATTCTATCACCAAACTGTGTACAGAATTTTCAAAATGTTTAAATTATAATATGGACGCAAAATTTCAAAGTAGAGACAATAGCTTGAGCAATACGATGTTGTCCCAAACCTTCAAAATTCACATGGCGCCGGGCCGTGTGAAATATTTTTTGAAAACATTTCTTTTAGTGGTAAAATTCTCAGATGTAAACGTTTGCACACACACACACACACATATATATATACGCCATTGTTTTGGTATTGTACACGTCATGAAGTAGACTAATATTAATATCGAATGTGACAATAAATTATATACCTTGATGCATCAGAAACTTCTTTTGCTTTGGGTTCAAAATAGGGATTCCTGTCATGATCGGGAATAGTATGATCAAATGCCATAACACGATCATCATGAATAGAATTAATGGATTCCAATTCTTGCAGCGGAATGGGGATACCGTGTGACGATGATGGACTCTGAATACCCAAAGGCATATTATTGAACATATCGCTGTAATAATTAGGGTTTTGCTCGATCTTGATGAAGGGTTTTGCATCATCATCAGTCTCAACACAAAAATCATTTCCCTGCTGATTATAAATATCCATATTGTTCATAGCCATGCCTAATTCTGAAGAGGTTGAAGCAGATGCAGCTTGCGTATGATTTTGGTATTGCCTCTTGCAAAACGCAAGCTGTGCGTTTACAAGCCGGAGCTCTTCCGTGGATGCTTGCAACTGGTGATGGAGTCTAAAAGTAAGGCCAAAACAACCGTGTACAGGATACTCAGCTCGCATATTAGACTCAAAAATAACAGTGCTCATGGCTATATCTTTTTTGTCATCGTCTACACTGTCTAATATCTTTAAAACGCTGCTAACACCGTACAAACGATGGACATTCTGAAATGTTTTCGGTTGATTAGCGGGAAAGTATTTGGCGAGCTTGCAATTTTTCTCACATTTTCTTCTTTGGTATTTACATACAGCACAGGCTTGCTTTGTCCCTCCTTTTACTGTCATTTTGATGAGAGATGGCGCAAAGCATAGTATGAAGAATAACTTCTGGAAAGGGATTACTAGGTACAAAAGGGGTTCATTGATTCAAGATTTAGAGAACAAAAAGAATTAGTGAAGAAAAGATGGGGTTCAGATGAGCAAGCAAAAATTGTTAGAACAAAAATGGACAATTGTAATTTAAACTTGCAATTTAAGTTTGTTCTAACTGAAATTTGATTAGGATTAGGACTTCTATTTGAAACAAAATTAGCTTAGAAAGAAGAACAAGGAAACTTCAAATATCATCTAGAAGGTTTTTTTTTTTCCCCTTTGGTGTGTAGCTATCAACACATTCATGTTCATTATTTGAAAATTTGTGTTAGATAATTTTCTGTAATATTATCTCCCAAATTAAATTTGCAAGATGTAGAGGGTTAACTTAACTGTATGAATTTAAATAAAAGTGCTTGTTTGGTATTATTTCTCTAGAAGTGTTTTTTTTTTTAAATCAAAGTACTTTTCAGTTTTTTACTGAAAAACTATTTTAAAAAAACCTCTAGGCCTGGAGAATTGAAAAGCATTTTTTTATATAAAATTTATTCTAAAATACTTTATTATTTCACCATTTTACTTTATCTTTCATAAAATAGTCTTTAGAAATTTGTTTGTTAAAATGATTACACCATTTTTTACTATAAGAAATAATTGACAACAAAGTAAATCAAAAGGGGCCTAATTTTTTTCTTATCATTAAATATTATACATATAAAAACTCTGTTAATGCAAATTAAAAATATATTTGAAAAAGCTTTAATTACTCAAACGGTTATCCCAAACACAATACTATGAAAGCCAAGCAGTAGGCTTGTGTTATTTTTTTGAAAGAAAACTGATTACTTGCAACCCTCTAGGCCTCTATTAACATAAGGTTTCTTTTATCCTAGGCTATTTTGATTATCAGATTGGAGGTGAGTTATCAACTTATCAAATTAAATTTGATATGAAAGAATTCAAGTCCAATGTTATCCTATCGATATCCTTAACTCGCATAGAGAATATTACCAAATTTGATTTAATTTATTATCACAATCAGATTTACTTATGGGTATTTTGGTAATATTCCCTTTTTAATTTAAAAGTCTGTGTAAAGATGTATAAGTAAATTTATATAAATAACTACAAGCAAATGTATAAAAAATAAAGTAAAAGTTTCTTCCAATTATGGGTGCATTCTAAACTCAATCATTTAAACTGCGCATTGCAACGTTATTATTAAATTATCACTAAAAGGCTTCCAAATTTTATCCTTCAAATGATTATTTGCTTATCTATATGATAAATAAAAAATTGAAAAAAATAAGCTTTCTCTCAAAAATCTTTTCAAATAGGAATAAGTTACAAATCTTTCCATCAACCAATTTAATTACCTTTCATTTTTTTCTCAAAAAAATTAATAAACCTTTGTTTTATCACCCAATTATTTTAATCAAATTTTTTTTCTAAGTAATTTTGCATTGACTTTAAGAGAAGAAGTCATGATCGTTCTCATCATCATCGTCATCATTATTATTGTGTTTTAAATATGTTTATCTTTTAATAATTGTTGATGTTCTTTTAACATGTTTTTCTTGTTATGTTTGTCTATTTTTTATTTATTGCATGCTAATTAAAAAAACAACTAGTAAAAATTTATGAAATAAACATATAATATTAATTATAATATTACTTGAAAACGTACAACAATTTGAAGGAAAAAAAAATGCAGTGAGATGTGTATGAGTTTAATGATATTTATAATAGGGTGAAACAAAGTACCATTAACTAGCTGTTATTTTTTTAAAGGAAAATTAAATAATAATTATAGGCTTTATAGTTGTTTTCTCTCTCCAGTAAAAAATAAAATTAAAAAATTAAAAATTAACATATTAATAGAAGAAGGAGAAACCCACTCTAAATATTGGATAAGGAGAAGCATATCTTAATATTTAAAGAATCCCAATTGGGGTATCTTTTGGAGTATTGAATGTTGATGCGGCTCTTAAAATAAAAAATAAAATTTTATTTGAATAATCTTTCAATAGAGCTCTTGGATAGTGTTATCATGAAAAAAATCTTAGAAGCCAACAAGAATGTCTTGTTATCATATATTTCTTGTAGTTAAAAAATAAAAAGAAAAAAAATAATATAATTTATGAAGTGCAAAAAGTCTCACACTGAAAAGGAAAAAAAAAATCAATAGAAATTTATTTCACTAGAATTCAAATGATTAATATGATTCAATCCTTTCACCATAAAAACTGGGTCGGATCTATCCAATTTACGTTGATTTAGTCTCGTCAAAGACGTCGTTATTATGAAAATCATAAAATAGGAACAACATTGCAATTTCTGCGTAGAATATTGTTGACAGAAAGTTTCAAATGTTAATAATATTCGACCTTCATTAATTTTCATCCACTTGCTCAACTCATCGTCCAACTCCCGTATCATGAATGTTCTTAAAACCCCTAACTCCAGTCAAATGTTAACAATCGTTAACTTCCTCCAGTCATCGTTGACAATTAAAACACCGCGTACTTTATTTCCCCTAATAATCATTTTAAAAACCTTCGATTTGAACTAACAAAGAAAATAAAAAAAATACATTCACCCACCTTTATTCTCCTCTTTCTCTTTAAGAAACACCAAGAATTAATCTTTGCCTCTTCCTTAGTTAAGTTATTAAATCATAAACAAACCTCAAATATTCAATTTTTTATTTCATATATATGATGCAACCAATTAATATATCGAATGTCCACGCAGGATTATCAATTTATTAAGACAAACAAAACCATTTGAAGATATAAGAAAACAAGAAACAAGAATTTACCATTTTCAATTTTTGGCATACAAGTTGTTATAACATCACACTCAACCTAGAGAGTTCGTCCATAAACCCTAATAATGGAGTTCTTCAACAAAGCTAAAGCAGCGAGGCTAAGAAGTCACCTTGGCAAGTACTTAGTGGCAAACGATGACGAAGAAACAGTCCGGCAAAGCCACAACGGCTCCTCCTCCGAAGCGCGTTGGACGGTAGAGTTTGTGCACGACAACTGCCACCTCATTCGCCTCAAAAGCTGCTACAACAAGTACCTCACAGCGTCGGAGGAACCCTTCTTGTTCGGCTTGACGGGCAAGAAAGTTGTGCAAACAAGTACAAGTGCATCGTCATCAGAAAATAGTGATCGTTGCATTGAATGGGAGCCAATAACTTCGGGATTTGAAGTGAAGTTTCGGACAAGAGATGGGAAATTTCTTAGGGCAAATGGGGGCGCGCCACCGTGGCGAAACTCCATCACTCATGATGTTCCACATCGAACTGCAACACAAGATTGGGTTATTTGGGGTGTTGATATTGTGGATATATTGGATTTTGAGTCTTTATCGAATTGTGAATCGTATGCTTCCTCTCTTTCCAATTGCTGTTCACATTCTGAGGACTTTGCACGCTCAGATGCTGGCTCAGCACCAGCATTGGTTTCATTGTCGATTATGGTATGTTTCATGTTTCCCTCTTTTCTTTTAATTTTCTTTTCTTTTGAAGTCCAAAAGTGAATCTATGTTGGAAAATGAGGTAAAATTGTTACTTACATATGTAATTGGAGGTTAAATGATACTTTTTTAGAGCAAAAATGTTGCTTTTTTTTTAATTAATCAAATTAATTAGTAGCAATAAAAATATAGCTTTTTGATCCTCAAAAGTCGAAGGATAACATTTGATTTCACAGAATTACATAAATAATGATAGAAATGCTTCGGGTCACTTTTTAGAATATGATTAGCATCAATTGATAATTGATGCTAACTCTCGAAGCAAAAATGTTTGCCTTTATTTCTTTATTATTAATGAGTGATTACTCTTATTCCTCCGTCTTAGTTGGAAGTGATTTTTTTTTTTTAAACCTCTAAATCGCTAGCAAAAATGAATCATTTGAAAATTGCGACGATGTATATATGATTTGGTCCAGTTAAGGTAAAAGTGAGCACTTCTTTATTTACACAAGTTGGGCAGGCTACTAAATAAGGAAGTAGAAAAATGATTTAAGTAGCTAAATCCTAATTAATTGTATATTCAATAAAAATTTGTAAATAAGTGATAAAGAGAAATCATTTTCCATGACTGAATAGCCTCAAAGAATTAATCTCCATTTTGTTAATACTTTTGTGGATTCCGGTGAGTTAGATTCCGTGATGACTAAATAAGGCATAAGGCTAATTAACAGAATAGACATATACCACTCTTTGGCTTACCACACATTTTAATTTACCAATTAAGACACAGATGCGTGAGCGCGCTTAATTTTCATGCTCATTATCATGCTTAATTAATTTCTTGTTAATAATTTGTTTCCATCCATTAATGCTCTCCTTTCATCCAACTGTCATTGAATTTAAAGGTTTGTTATTACAAACTAAATAACAATTTCCTTTTTCCCCGCGAATCCAAAAAATAAAAAAAAAATCATGACTTTCTCTTCTTCTCTGCTGCTCCTAATCGTCCACCGGCATCTAGTTTAAGATATCTTTAATTTTCCTCCTAGATTCAGGTAACTGTTAACCAAATCAATTTGTGTATATAATTTTTTTGTTGCCATATTTATGTACAATAAAAATTTTCTTTATCAAATTAATTTCATGCAAGTTATTTTTTCTCAGGTTTGCAGATTGTTTTTATTATTGGGTACCTATACTATATATATTTGTTTTAATTGATATTGTAACTAATTAATTTTGTTGTTCATTTTAATTATGATTATTATTATTAGAGCGCAATGGAAATTTTTCAAAAAGCAAAGACGGTTCGATTACGTAGCCACCACGACAAGTATCTATTAGCAGAAGATGATGAAGAGAGTGTGTTCCAAGATAGAAATGGGACATGCAAGAACGCAAAATGGACGGTGGAGATTCTTGAAAACGCTGGCGTCTTGCGTTTGAAAAGTTGTTATGGCAAGTACTTATCGGCCTCTAACATGCCGTATTTCTTTGGCGTGACGGGCAAGAAAGTCGTACAGAGCCTTCCAAAAAGGTTGGACGCGTCGCTCGAATGGGAACCCGTTAGGGACGGGATTCAGGTGAAGCTCAAGACCCGTTACGGCCATTATTTACGGGCCAACGGGGGCATGCCCCCGTGGAGAAATTCAATTACGCACGACATCCCTCACAGAAGTTCGACGCAGGATTGGATTTTATGGGATGTTGATATTGTGGAGTTTCAAAAATCAGCCACAAGTCCGGATCAGCCTGTACCGGCACATGCACGAGCACCAGCGCGACTACCAACACCATCGCCGGCACGAGCCCAACAGCCGCCGCCGTCGCCGAAGCAACATGTTAGAGCACAACAACCGCCTCCGCCGAAGCAACATTTTAGAGCACAGCCGCCGCCTCCACCGCCGCATCATGGTCAAGAGCAGCCGCCACCGCCACCCTCTCATCTCAGGGCAAAATCAGCGCCATCTTCGGAGCAACATTTTAAAGCACAGCCGCCACCGCCGCCACCACCTCATCTTAGAGCAAAATCCCCACCATCGCCGGAGCAACATTTTAAAGCACAGCCGCCACCGCCGCCGCCACATCTTAGAGAACAACCCCCGTCACCACCAATTGTTAGAGCACATCCATCGAAGGTTAAATTTGTTGACGCACTCCCTTCTGAGCCTACTTCTCCTACAGTAATTTCTCTGAAGTCCCCGCGAAATAATGAGGTTAGTTTTATTAATACCAACATTATCCTCTGGGAACTATTTATGATAAATTTGTACTATTCTGAAATGAGGATCAACACGAAGAGTTATCAATGATTAATTTTATGACATTAACTATTCAACAACGTTTTGCTTTTGATAAGTACTCGTAGAAGTGCTAGTTTTTTTGGGGTTCAAACCGTGCTTAATTAAGTGGATAGAAACACTTGATTAACCTACGTTATTGATACTCACTTTAGATATTCAATTGTGATATTTAATAATATAGCATGTTATGCATCATCTGATTGGGTTGTAAAAATAATAAGTAATATTATATACATAACACTAAAGTATTCTAATTAAGTATCCATACTTAGTAAAAATATTATTTTGTTTACATATAGTACTCATCTACTCCACAATCCAAGATTTTGTTAAAGTTCATAAAAATTATTAAGTTAAATGGTTGAATGGTATAATACTACTGTTAAAGCATATGACTTAATGACTTTCCCAATTTTTAACAAAATTTAGAGAGAGAGAGAGAGAGATTCAGTACCTTCCCATATATATATAGTTGCAATTTATGTTAAATTACTCTGTTTTTAACATTGAATTTCATACATCTTTGGCGCAATGAAATTTGCAGATTGATGACACATTTAAGCCCTCATCTGTGAGTGAAGGGAGACTTATTGTTTATGAGGTGGTTGATGATAAAGGGACTGTTGATAAATCCGAAGGAGAGTTGTCTTTTACATTTAAAGGAAGTGGAGTTGAACAATTGAAACAAATGGTGAAGGAAGTGACGGGGCTCAGTGATATTATTGTTTGTTCTAGGAATCCTTTAAATGGCAATCCTTATCCTCTAAGATTACATCTTCCTCCAAACAATGCAACCATGAATCTTGTTGTGGTTCCTTCAACATCTAAATGTAAGTTCAATAATGATCATTTCTCTCTTTAGCCAATTAAATACTCTGCAAACTGCAAGCAATGGAAGCACTGATGTTTGTTTAATGCATTTTGGCAGTGGCAGAAGATTTGAAGTAGCTAGCGAGAGGCCCGAGTCCTTTGCAACTTCATTCAAGTGTGTGCATTTTCTATAACCCAAACCAAAAAAAAAATTGTGGTTGTAAATTTTGGTTTGTCAGTGTGAATAGCAATATTCCAAAGTGAATCAACAACTCTTCTTACCCATGTATATATGTTTCTCAGCAACATCAGTGAATCTGAAGAGCTGATATGAGTGATACCAATTTATACATAGAAACAAAAATAGAATCATGCCTCATGTTTAATGATAGCTGATATATTTTATAATAATTAATTTTTTTTCACTAAAGTTTTAATTCTACAAAGATAAATTTATACTTGGTGTTGAAACCCAAGCTTGATTACTTAAAATCTTTTTCCCATTAATCTTACTCCATGATTAATTCCTCAACTCATTACGACATTGAATGACTACATCATAAGCTTTCAAGAGTTATGTCTCTTATTTCGTCTAATAAAATCTTCATCCTTTATTTATGTCTTCCATTGATCACAAGAATACAGTGGTAATTATTACAAATGGTTCCATTAATTTAAAGCTAATCACATGTAAAGACCTAGATTTTAGTTATTTTCGTGAGAAGGGAAGGGCAGGCCGAAGTAATTAATCTAATTTGAAACCAAACGCAGCCACCAATAAGTCTCAGCCACGTTAGATTCCACAGGAAACAGGCTGCACCCACACGCATCAGATCTCTCTTTAAACAAAACTCTTTTATACAGCCGGCCGCTGGCTGGCCCGC